>CM038675.1:160582789-161182789 GCA_021605145.1 Aegilops bicornis | reverse complement strand
AAAGGATTGGGCCATCTTTCTGCACCTTATTTACTTCTATTAATTGTTACCCGTTACAAATTACCTTATCACAAAACTATCTGTTACCGATAATTTCAGTGCTTGCAGAGAATACCTTCCTGAAAACCGCTTGTCATTTCCTTTTGCTCCTCGTTGGGTTCGACACTCATACTTATCGAAAGGACTACGATAGATCCCCTATACTTGTGGGTCACCTCACATTTCATGGACGGGATCCTTCCAGTTGGAAGAGCACATACCCATGGTGTGCTCTCAGATGTCACAGATGGGTTGTTTCACCTTGGAAGAACCTTCGTGGGTGCCATCCTCGTGGTCGTGGTCGTGGTTGATGAGATCTGACTTGGCAATTGAGGATCCCAAGCCGCCGCCGTAGAACGTGTCCTTCAGAAGTGACAAATTGGGATCAATGGCGTATAAAGCTCGCAAATCCTTGACCGCTTGGCGGAGGAGATCAGCGGCAGGGCCGTCGAAGAGATCGACGGTGGTTGAACCAGAGGGGTTGGGGATGGACCACTTAACCTGTGACATGGCCCGCGTGAAGCCGTCAGTGTGGACGAGCTTGATGTCGTAGCCAACTTTCCTGAGATACAGTAATACGCTAGCCCGCTGACATGAAGCCTTCGGCATGGCAACATTGTCAACTCTTCGCCCGCTTCCGCGGCGACGTGTTGCTCCGGGATCAACATGTCAGGGCGAACGGCGGCCACCTCGCCAACGTCCGCCGGAGAGGCCTTGATAAACCTCTTCTTGTCCAAACGCTCGTCAGGGTCCTTGGGATACGTGGTCGAGCTTAGGCTGCGTCATTCTGGAGCAGGGGATGTGGATCTGGCGGGGAGGGACACCGCAGGCCTCATCTAAAAACTCAGGGGGGTGGGCGACGGTATGGGAATCGCTGGGTAACCTAAACTTTAGGAGGAACGTGCAGACCGGCAGGGTTGGTGGTGCCGCCGGCCACGAGCTAGGGTTCGAGGGGGGGAAGGGGGGCGGGTGGGGGACTGTGGAGGGGGGGGGTGTTTGAGGATACGCCGCGGCTACCGAAAATTTTAGTAATTATGGGTGGAGATGGTGGTGGGACGAGGGAGGCGACGGTTCAAATGCCTCGGCTCTGCAATTTTACTATAAGGTCGGTCTTTGGAGGAGTGTGGGCGACGGTTGAAATCATGACTACTAAAATTTGGGTAAAGGAATTGATACGTGGCGGGGGTGCCCAAGATCGTGCACGGTCCAATAACAATATGCGTGTATGATAATAAGGAAAAGTGGCGCGGATCCGCAGATTTTTGCAACGCTCAAGGCGGGTAGTTTGTTTTTTATAATTATAGCTAGCTGGTCTATCGCACACGGTTCGTCCTAATTTCCAAATAAACTTACCCGCCTTTAGCTTGCACAGGTGGTGGTTTTATAGCGCACTTGCATCGCACACGGTTAAGCTAGTACCTCCACCCTTTGCTCGCGCTTGCACGGTCGTCGTGATTTCAGCGCACTTGCATCACACACGGTTGAGCCAGTACCTCCACCCTTTGCTCGCGCTTGTGCAGTCGTGGTGATTTCAGCGCACTTGCATCGCACACGGTTGAGCCAGTACCTCCACCTTAATTTGCTCACGCTTGCGCGGTCGTGGTGATTTCAGCACACTTGCATCGCACACGGCTGAGCCAGTACCTCCACCTTAATTTGCTCACGCTTGCGCGGTCATGGTAATTTCAGTGCACTTGCATCGCACACGGTTGAGCCAGTACCTCCACCTTAATTTGCTCGTGCTTGCGCAGTCGTGGTGATTCACGTCGCACTTGTATCGCACACGGTTGATCTATTATACCCCGTGTCCATTGAGGGTCATCAGAGTCTTTGCAGCAAAAAATAACGTTAGAGAGGGTCAAAAGACAGCCACACCAGCATGTGGCCCAAATATATATGAGTGAAAAGGGTGGTCTGTGATGTTCAAAATTCCAATGCACAACTCTGGCCCCGCAGGCCCATGGTTGGGCACGTCATTGAAGGTTGATGAGAGGGGCCAGAAGACAAGAACCACCTGGACGTGGCCAAATATATGTACGAATATTGGGGATGTTTAAAACTTTAAATACACAATGCATAACTTTGGTGGCACCTGCCTCGCAAACCCGAAAGCACCCTAACAACCACCTAGCTAGGATATATATAATGACATAATGTCGTACCTAGCTATGATGCTTGGCCCACCACCTCCCACTTCGTGTCAGCGGGGCGGATGCATGTAACGATCGATACTTTGGTCATACATGCATGTCGCCATGACCTACCATAAGACGGACCAATGAATCTTTCGTTTGGTAAAATGACAGTTGTTGTTGTCGATAAACCGCTTGGGCCAATAGATTGAACCATCATAAAAATCGCACGAGAGGGACCACAAAACCAGCACCTCTTGCATGCGGCCCAAAATGATGTACGTTGGGAAGGGGTGATGTGTGTTTTCAATATAGAATAATGTACAATTTAGATGTGGTGCCTACCTCTCGATACAGACAACAACCATGAAGGCAAGGTAGTTAAGGACGAGAAACATACGCAGGGTTTGATGTAGGTCGAACCCAGTAATCCGAGCATCTAGGAGGGAATCCTGACAACGCATGAGCTCGAGCTTTGGTTGACCGACATTTGACAGTGACCGGCCCTAACATGAACTAGGAGGAATCCATTCATGGCCAACACATACCCCTCATTATCGTCAAAGGGATGATATATATATATACACTCGGGGAGCCCACAGATATCCGTGTCGTCACAAAAGACCGCACAAGGGAGACGTGGTCGATCAGAAGACCCCGTATACACTGCATGCGGCCCGAAAATATGTATGGGTACGATGGTGTATGATGTGTTTAAATCCCAAATGCAGAACTTCGATGGGCCACGCCAACTACATTACAAACCGAACACCGTACCCGACTCCAAGCCTGGTTCAATACCTATATATGATGTCAGTTTCCCAACTTCGAGGCGGTGGCGGTGGGGGGGGGGGGTCATCCCACGCATGCGCTCAAACTTTATTTTGTCTAGCATGGGACACATCTATATATATCTATACATCTATACACCTATATAGTGTGCGAATAACTTTGAAAGTTGCTCGTTGGATGAAGCCAATCCGACGGTACATAGATGGCAAATCCGAGCACTACTGACCGTTGGATATCATCTACATTCCACCAGATTTGCCACATGTACAATCTAGAAGACTCCATGGTTGAACTTAAGCATAATGCACAAACCATGTACTGCATGTGCCGTCGAAAGGGTTCAGGGTTGCCGTTTGATCTGGGAGCATCCAACGGTGCACACGTACGATCCATCGGGTTTGGGTTGTGGCCAGTCAGAACGCACGACTCAGATCGCACGCGCAGGGGGGGGGGGATATCATACGGAAACCAACATTCGGTGGAAACCGGTGAAAACCACGAGAAAAAGATGTTTTGAAGTTTCAAAAAATAAATCAAAAAATGCGGGATGTTAAGAGGATGATGTTTTATTGCGACACAAAGTTTCAAGTTGAAACACATTACGAGATGTGAGCTATGAAAAAGACAAAATCAGTGTTGAATAGTGCCGAATAGTAATGTCACTATTCAGGGCAGAATTTGTCTTTTTCATAGCTCACATCTCGTAATGTTTTTCAACTTGAAATTTTGTGTCGCAATAAAACATCACCTTCTTAACACCCCACATTTTTTCAGATTTTTATGAAACTTTAAAATATGGTTTCCACGAAGTTTTCATTGAATATCGGCTTTTGTGAGTGAACCGTGTGCTATTTGAAAACATTTCGCAAGAAGAATCTCGGATTTTAAATCCCAGTTAATCCAAAACTGAGCTGAAAATCGTGAAACCTGCCATGGTGTCACGACATCGCACTTATATGTCGAGGAATTTTTTCGTCCATTGTGGCGCAAGTTTTATTACAAGCCTCTTACAAACCGGAGCTTCTCTCAAAGAAGCCTCGTGGTTCCGATAGGGAAATGTATCCCCCTTGTGGGCGAAACGTAATCACTGCCTCTTTTCGCCTTGTATTTTCTTCTACGGGCAACATGGAACGACAGGATATCCGTGCTGAAATTTAAACTTATTCAGGGTTCGTTTGGCCTTTTTATACACTAATTGAGTTTCCTAGGCATTTAATGTCCATAATTCAAATCTGAACTACAAATACATGCTCCAGCTCACCAAAATGGCTAGAAAAATTATACATGTGTCCTTGGGTGCATGTTTAGGTCCCTTGCTAGGAATGGGAACGAATTACAACCGTACCGGTGTCATGGCTCGTCCTCAAACATTTCGAATCTCGGTTTTTAAGTCCCCATAAATCCTAAACTCACCTGAAAGTCATCAAAGGTGGCATGGTGTCACGTCATGGCACATATATGTCGTGGTAAAAACATTGTCCAATTTGGGCCAAGCTTTATTAGAAACCTCTTACAAAAACTAGAGCTTCTCTCAAAGAAGCCTCGTGGTTCTGATAGGGAAACGTGTTCCCCTTGTGGGTGAAATGTAATCACTGCCTCTTTTCGCCTTGTATTTTCTTCCACGGGCGACATGGAACGACAGGATATCTGTGCTGAAATTTAAACTTATTCAGGGTTTGTTTAGCCTTTTTATACACTAATTGGGTTTCCTAGGCATTTAATGTCCATAATTCAAATCTGAACTACAAATACATGCTCCGGTTCACCAAAATGGCTAAAAAAATATACGTGTGTCCTAGGGTGCATGTTTAGGTCTCATGCCAGGAATAGGAACAAATTACAACCGTACCGGTGTCCCGGCTCGTCCTCAAACATTTCGAATCTCGGTTTTTAAGTCCCCATAAATCCTAAACTCACCAGAAAGTCATCAAAGGTGGCATGGTGTCACGTCATGGCACATATATGTCGTGGTAAAAACATTGCCAATTTGGGCCAAGCTTTATTACAAACCTCTTACAAACCGGAGCTTGTCGCAAGAACCCTCGTGGTTTCGATATAGAAACATGTCCCCTTGTGGGCCAAACGATAATCACTCCCTCTTCTAGCCTCGTTTTTCTTCTACACGCGACATGGAACAACTGGAGATTCGCGTTGAACTTTGAAATTATTCAGGGTTTGTTTGACCTTTTTTATTCATTAATTGAGTTTTCTAGGCATTTAATGTTCATCATTCAAATCCGAACTACAAATACATGCTCCAGTGAACCAACATGGCTAGAAAAAACGTACATGTTTCCTTGGGGTGCATGTTTAGGTCCCATGGAACGAATGGGAATGAATTCAACCGTCTCGCCGTCCTGGCTTGGCCATAAACATTGCGAATCTCGGTTTTTAAATGTCTGTAAATCCAAAACTCACCACGAAATCATGAAACTTGGCATGGTATCACTACATGGTACATATAATTGTCCAATTTGGGCGAAGCTATAGTACAAGCCTTTTACAAATCGGAGCCTATCGCAACCCTCGTGGTTCCGGTAGGGAAACATGCCCCTCTTGTGGGCGAAAAGATAATCGCTGCCTCTTCTCGCCTTGAACTTTGTTTTCTACACAGGCAACATAGAATAACAGGAGTGTCGGGCTGAAATTTGAAACTGTTCAGGCTTCGTTTGGCCATTATATATATATATATTACTAATTACTAAGTTTTGTATGCATTAATGTAGTCCATAATAGTCCATAATTCAAATTTGAACTACAACCACATGCTCCAGCGAAGCAAAATGGGTAGGAAATTGTACATGTGTCATTGGGTGCATGTTTAGGTCTCGTTTAAGGAATGAGAATGAATTACAAACTTGTCATCGTCCTGAAACAATGAGAATCTCAGTTTTTAAATCCCAGTAAATCAAAAAGTCACCCAAAAAACATGAAACTTGGCATGGTTTCATCACATGGCACATATATGTCATGGTAAAAAAAATCGCCCAGTTTTAGAAGAGGGGAACACGTTAGTAGCCAACGAAGTCCTTTTTGAAAACCCCTAAACAAAAGAAGTCCTTTTTGAAACAAAAAGCTGACACGTTAATATCGCAAACGGTTGTATTATATTTACCGTGTCGAAATTTAACCATACTTGGTGGCGTACGTGCAGCTGTTGGATTAGACGGGACGAGTGCGAGAAGTCCGCCGTCCGCAGGCTCGACGGGACGCCTGCGAGTAGTCCGCCGCGCAGGCTCGACAGGATGCGTGCATCCTGTCCACCTCGCAGGCCCGACGGGACACGTGCGAGCAGCAAGGCCCCCCATACTCACCGGGAAGCGAGCTCTTTGAACTCCATGCACCAGCAGTCGCACGCCTCTCACAACTTCTCCATTAATGGGTTAATTAAAGCACCTAGACGGAGGGTGTTTGCTTGTGATCCCATGGCAGCATTTGCTTTGTTCGTGTTTTCAACTCGTATTCCGCCCTAATTTAAATTGCCACATAGGGCAACGGATAATACGACCACAAATAAAATGGCAACGGATAATATGACGACAAATTTACAATGGTGCAGATAATAATGGTCTTACATATTCCGGATAATTTAAATGCCACATGCGGCAAAGCCCGGAAGACACGGGGGCAAGAGAAGAAGGAAACTGCACACAACGATCTGGGTCGCTACTGTCTCTACTCGTCGATGAATTGCCGGGTGATGTCTACTATGCAACCTTCTTCTTGTAGACATTGTTGGGCCTCCAAGTGCAGAGGTTTGTAGGACAATAGCAAATTTCCCTCAAGTGGATGACCTAAGGTTTATCAATGCATGGGAGGCATAGGATGAAGATGGTCTCTCTCAATCAACCCAGCAACCAAATAACAAAGAGTCTCTTGTGTCCCCAACACACCCAATACAATGGTAAATTGTATAGGTGCACTAGTTCGGTGAAGAGATGGTGATACAAATGCAATATGGATGGTAGATAAAGGTTTTTGTAATCTGAAAATATAAAAACAACAAGGTAACTAATGATAAAAGTGAGCACAAACGATATTACAATGCGTTGAAACAAGGCCTAGGGTTCATACTTTCACTAGTGCAAGTTCTCTCAACAATAATAACATAATTGGATCATATAAATATCCCTCAACATGCAACAAAGAGTCACTCCAAAGTCACTAATAGCGGAGAACAAACGAAGATATTATGTAGGGTACGAAACCACCTCAAACTTATTCTTTCTGATCAATCTATTCAATAGTCCGTAATAAAATAACACGAAGCTATTCTTTCCGTTCGATCTATCATAGAGTTCGTACTAGAATAACACCTTAAGACACAAATCAACCAAAACCCTAATGTCACCTAGATACTCCAATGTCACCTCAAGTATCCGTTGGTATGATTATACGATATGCATCACACAATCTTAGATTCATCTATTCAACCAACACAATGAACTTGCAAGAGTGCCCCAAAGTTTCTACCGGAGAGTCAAGACGAAAACGTGTGCCAAGCCCTATGCATAAGTTCACAAGGTCACTGAACCCGCAAGTTGATCACCAAAACATGCATCAAGTAGATCACGTGATATCCCATTGTCACCACAGATAAGCGCATGCAAGACATACATCAAGTGTTCTCAAATCCTTAAAGACTCAATCCGATAAGATAACTTCAAAGGGAAAACTCAATCCATTACAAGAGAGTAGAGGGGGAGAAACATCATAAGATCCAACTATAATAGCAAAGCTCGCAATACATCAAGATCATACCACCTCAAGAACACGAGCGAGAGAGAGAGAGAGAGAGAGAGATCAAACACATAGCTACTGGTACATACACTCAACCCCGAGGGTGAACTACTCCATCCTCGTCATGGAGAGCGTCGGGATGATGAAGATGGTCACCGGTGAGGGTTCCCCCCTCCGGCAGGGTGCCGGAACAGGGTCCCGATTGGTTTTTGGTGGCTACAGAGGCTTGCGGCGGCGGAACTCCCGATCTATTCTGCTCCCTGATGGTTTTAGGGTATATGGATATATATATAGGCAAAAGAAGTCGGTCAGGGGAGCCATGAGGGGCCCACGAGGGTGGGGGCGCGCCCAGGGGGCAGGCACGCCTCCCTGTCTCGTGGCCACCTCGAAGCTTCCCTGACTTCAACTCCAAGTCTCCTGGATCACGTTCGTTCCAAAAATCACGCTCCCGAAGGTTTCATTCCGTTTGGACTCCGTTTGATATTCCTTTTCTGCGAAACACTTTGAAACAAGGGAAAACAGAAACTGGCACTGGGCTCTGGGTTAATAGGTTAGTCCCAAAAATAATATAAAAGTGCATAGTAAAGCCCATTAAACATCCAAGATGGATAATATAATAGCATGAATACTTCATAAATTATAGATATGTTGGAGACGTATCAACATCCCCAAGCTTAATTCCTGCTCGTCCTCGAGTAGGTAAATGATAAAAGAAATAATTTATGAAGTGTGAATGCTAGCAGGTGCACACGTTTGATCAATGATAATTTCAATCACCTTTTCTAGCATCATTATATGTCATAACAGTAGCTCAACTCATAGAACTTTTCATGATCAAGTAACAAGCTATTCACATGTTAAAGTATAGATCATAAACTTTCTTGAAAACTAACAAACTATGTTCTCAGTCATCAAACAATTGCAATTCATCTTATTTTCAGGAAGAGTATGTCAGAGCTTTGATTCAGCAAACTTCACATACTCAACTATCATTTATTCTTCCATGATTGCTACCACTCAAAGCATATTTTTAGAACAAATAGTATTCATCGAACCTGAGAGAAAGATAGGGGCTTAATGTTTCGCCTCCCAACCTTTTACCTCAAGGGTGATGTCAACAATAATAATTCATGCTCAAATATATTTGAATGGCCATATATGCTTAGATCTTTCCATCACATGATGCTTGCCAACTAAAGAGTGTGTTGGAATGAGAAGGAATACTACTGACTCTTGCATAAAATAAAAGATAGGCCCTTCGCAGAGGGAAG
Source organism: Aegilops bicornis (assembly GCA_021605145.1). Classification (NCBI taxonomy): domain Eukaryota; kingdom Viridiplantae; phylum Streptophyta; class Magnoliopsida; order Poales; family Poaceae; genus Aegilops; species Aegilops bicornis. Next base: position 161,173,815 of record CM038675.1, on the reverse strand, counting down.
CAGGGATTTGCAGAGGTGCCAGAGCTCGAAGCTAAAACAGAGATGAAAATAATTTTGATAGGTATGCTTTCATTGTCAACATAACGACCAAGAGTTCCCAATATCTTCCATACTAGATACATTATAGGCGGTTCCCACGCAGAAAGGTAAAAAAATTACTCCCCTCCACCAATCAATCACACTCCACGGCTTGTTCGAAACAACGGGTGCCGTCCAACTTTCAACAATCTTGGGGGAGTTTGTTTAAATTATTTGCGAATTTGTTTTTGATCTTTTGATCATAGGACTGGTCATCCCAGTTACCAGCCATTTTCTCGTGAACGATGAGCGGAGTCCACTCATCGTGAGAATAACCCACCTAGCGTGGAAGATACTGATAGCCCCTAGTCGCTACATAAGCGATTCGAGCATACAAAACATATTATTATTTGAAGGTTTAGAGTTTGGCACATGCAAATTTACTTGGAACAGCAGGTAAATACCGCATATAGGTAGATATGGTGGACACTCATGGAAGAAACTTGGTTCAAGGAATTTGGATGCACAAGCAGTATTCCCGCTTAGTACAGATATTTTGGCTAGCAAAGGATTCTAAATAGAAAGCACCACATGTTAGAGGGTCCATAACAATATAACTTCTATACAAATATACCCAAGCATAACTCATTATGTTGTCTTCCTTGTCCAACTTCAACTAATTTGCTCAGGTTTGAAAATAATTAATGGGGCTCACAATCATAGAAGATGTCCAATATAGTATATTTATATGTGAAATCTCCCTTCCTTCAATATTCTTTCATGAATTGTTCAAGTGACCAATACAATGTTTGCTAACCTTCAAAAAATTTACCACCTCTACTTCTTATATGTGAAGGCATTACTCCCCATGAGAAAGGCATATGAAACATATATAATTTCAGATTTATGACATTCAAATCATTCAACCATTTACTCATAGGATATAAGTGAAGCACACGAGTAAATGACCAACTACTCCAAAAGATATAAGTGAAGGTCAATGAGTGGTTAAATAATTATGTAGCTATGTGAAGACTCTCTCTCATTTAAGAATTTCAGATCTTGTGATATTATTCAAACAGCAAGCAAAACAAAATAAAATAACATTTCAAGGATAGCACTCATCATGTGAAGAAGCAAAAACTTAGGCTCAACCGATACTAACCGATAATTGTTGAAGAAGAAAGGTGGGATGCCTACCGGGGCATCCGCAAGCTTAGATGCTTGAGACTTCTTGAAATATTATCTTGGGGTGCCTTGGGCATCCCCAAGCTTGAACTTTTGTGTCTCCTTAATTCCTTTTATATCACGGTTTCCTAAATCTCGAAAGCTACATCAACACCAAACTCAACGAGAACTCGTGAGATAAGTTAGTATAAACCAATGCAAAAACCTTATCATTTTCTACTGTAACAAATCACTAAAATTATTAGTCAACATTGCATACTAAATGCCTATGCATATTTAATACTCATATCCTCAAATAGAATCATTAAACAAGCAAACATATGCAAACAATGCAAACATAATAGCAATCTGCCAAAACAGTACAGCCTGTAAAGAATGCAAGATTCATCATACTTACCTAACTCCAAACATTATGAAATTCTGCCATACTGTAGAAAATTTATCATAGCTTAATATGCAAAAAGTTTCAACATTTTATCATATTCTGACTTTTCTAGGGAATTTTTGCAACAGCGGTAAACTTTCTGTCTTGAAACAGCAACATGTATACTTGCAAAATTAGCATGGTAAAGGCTATCCTTGACATTTTTATTGAAAATAAATATGAAAAACATTATTCTAAATAACATCAAGCAAATACTAGCAAAATAAAATAACTCTCCAAGCAAAACACATATCATGTGGTGAATAAAAATATAGCTCCAAGTAAACAAACCGATGAACGAAGACGAAAGAGGGGATGCCATCCAGGGCATACCCAAGCTTAGGCTCTTGGTTGTCCTTGAATATTACCTTGGGGTGCCTTGGGCACCCCCAAGATTAGGCTCTTGCCACTCCTTATTCCATAGTTCATCAAATCTTTACCCAAAACTTGAAAACTTCACAACACAAAACTCAACTGAAAACTCGTAAGCTCCGTTAGTATAAGAAAATAAATCACCACTTAGGTATTGTTGAGAACTCATTAAAAATTCATATTGGTGTAATATCTACTGTATTCGAACTTCTCTATGGTTCATACCCTCCGATACTACTCATAGATTCATCAAAATAAGCAAACAACACACAAAAAACAGAATCTGTCAAAAACAGAACAGTCTGTAGTAATCTATAACTAACGCAAACTTCTGGAACTCAATAACTTCTAACAAAATAGGAATACCTAGATAATTTTATTATTGATCTTCTGCAATTGGAATCAGTATTTTATCACGTTCTGGTGATTTTAAACAATTGTTTTCGTGAACAGAAAGTTTCTGGAATTTTCAGCAAGATCAAATAATTATCATCCAAGAAGATCCTATAGGTCTTACTTGGCACAAACACTAATTAAAACATAAAAACACATCTAACCAGAGGCTAGATCAAGTATTTATTACCAAACAGAACCAAAAAGAAAGAACAAAAATAAAAATTGGGTTGACTCCCAACAAGCGCTAACGTTTAACGCCCCTAGCTAGGCATGATGATTTCAATGATGCTCGCATAAAAGATAAGAATTGAAACATAAAGAGAGCATAATGAAGAATATGAATAGCACATTTAAGTCTAACCCACTTCCTATGCATAGGGATTTTGTGAGCAAACAACTTATGAGAACAATAATCAACTAGCATAGGAAGGCAAAAGAAGTGCAACTTCAAAAATTTCAACACAAAGAGAGGAAACTTGATATTATTGCAATATGTAGAAGCATATGATACTCTCTCATAATAATTTTAAGTAGCATCATGAATGAATTCAACAATATAACCATCACATAAAGCATTATTCTCATGATGCACAAGCATATAAATTTTACTACTCTGCACATAAGCAAAATTCTTCGCATTCGAAATAGTGGGAGAAAACTCAACAAAATAACTATCATGTGAGGCATAATAAAATTGAGAATTAAAATCATGATAACAAGTTTCATGGTTATCTTTATTCTTTATAACATATGTGTCATCACAATAATCGTCATAAATAGGAGGCATGCTTTCATCATAATAAATTTGCTCATCAAAACTTGGGGGACAAAAACTATCATCTTCATCAAACATAGCTTCTCCAAGCTTGTGGCTTTGCATATCATTAGAATCATGGATATTCAAGGAATTCATACTAACAACATTTCAATCATGCTCATCATTCAAATATTTAGTGCCAAACATTCTAATGCATTCTTCTTCTAGCACTTGAGCACAATTATCGGAATCCTTATTTTCACAAAAGACATTAAAAAGATGAAGCATATGAGGTACCCTCAATTCCATTTTTTTGTAGTTTTCTTTTATAAACTAAACTAGTGATAAAACAAGAAACTAAAAGATTCGATTGCAATATCTAAATATATACCTTCAAGCACTCACCTCCCCGGCAACGGCGCCAGAAAAGAGCTTGATGTCTACTACGCAACCTTCTTCTTGTAGACGTTGTTGGGACTCCAAGTGCGGATGTTTGTAGGACAGTAGCAGATTTCCCTCAAGTGGATGACCTAAGGTTTATCAATCCGTGGGAGGCATAGGATGAAGATGGTCTCTCAAGCAACCCTGCAACCAAATAACAAAGAGTTTCTTGTGTCCCCAACACACCCAATACAATGGTAAATTGTATAGGTGCACTAGTTCGGCGAAGAGATGGTGATACAAATGCAATATGGATGGTAGATAAAGTTTTTGTAATCTTAAAATATAAAACAGCAAGGTAACTAATGATAAAAGTGAGCACAAACGGTATTGCAATGCATTGAAACAAGGCCTAGGGTTCATACTTTCACTAGTGCAAGTTCTCTCAACAATAATAACATAATTGGATCATATAAATATCCCTCAACATGCAACAAAGAGTCGCTCCAAAGTCACTAATAGCAGAGAACAAACGAAGAGATTATGGTAGGGTACGAAACCACCTCAAAGTTATTCTTTCTGATCGATCTATTCAAGAGTCCGTAGTAAAATAACACGAAGCTATTCTTTCCGTTCGATCTATCAGAGTTCGTACTACAATAACACCTTAAGACACAAATCAACCAAAACCCTAATGTCACTTAGATACTCCAATGCCACCTCAAGTATCCGTGCATATGATTATACGATATGCATCACACAATCTCAGATTCATCTATTCAACCAACACAAAGAACTTCAAAGAGTGCCCCAAAGTTTCTACCGGAGAGTCAGGACGAAAACGTGTGCCAAGCCCTATGCATAAGTTCACAAGGTCACTGAACCTGCAAGTTGATCACCAAACCATACATCAAGTAGATCACGTGACATCCCATTGTCACCACAGATAAGCACATGCAAGACATACATCAAGTGTTCTCAAATCCTTAAAGACTCAATCCGATAAGAAAACTTCAAAGGGAAAACTCAATCCATTACAAGAGAGTAGAGGGAGAGAAACATCATAAGATCAAACTATATTAGCAAAGCTCGCGATACATCAAGATCGTACCACCTCAAGAACACGAGAGAGAGAGATCAAACACATAGCTACTGATACATACCCTCAGCCCCGAGGGTGAACTACTCCCTCCTCGTCATGGAGAGCGTCGGGATGATGAAGATGACCACCGGTGAGAGTTCCCCCCTCCGGCAGGGTGCCGGAACAGGGTCTCGATTGGTTTTTGGTGGTTGCAGAGGCTTGCGGCGGCGGAACTCCCAATCTATTCTGCTCCCCGATGGTTTTAGGGTATATGGATATATATATATATATATATATATAGGTGAAATAAGTCGGTCAGGGGAGCCACGAGGGGCCCACGAGGGTGGGGGGCGCCCAGGGACAGGCACGCCCCCCACCTCTTGGCCACCTCGAAGCTTCCCTGACTTCAACTCCAAGTCTCCTAGATCACGTTCATTCCAAAAATCACGCTCCCAAAGGTTTCATTCCATTTGGACTCCGTTTGATATTCCTTTTCTGCGAAACACTAAAACAAGGGAAAAAACAGAAACTGGCACTGGGCTCTGGGTTAATAGGTTAGTCCCAAAAATAATATAAAAGTGCATAGTAAACCCCGTTAAACATCCAAGATGGATAATATAATAGCATGAATACTTCATAAATTATAGATACGTTGGAGACGTATCACTGATAACCCACAAGTATAGTGGATCAATTGTAGCCTCTTTCGATAAGTAAGAGTGTCGAACCCAACGAGGAGCTAAAGGTAGAACGAATATTCCCTCAAGTTCTATCGACCACCGATACAACTCTATGCATGCTTGACGTTTGCTTTACCTAGAACAAGTATGAAACTAGAAGTACTTTGTAGGTGTTTTTGGATAGGCTTGCAAGAAAGTAAAGAGCGAGTAAATAAAAGCTAGGAGCTGTTTAGATAAAGACACAACTAAAGTAAATATAGCGAGTGTGGAAAAGTGGTGGTAGGAGTTGTGAAATTGTCCCTAGGCAACTGACTACGTTACTAGACCGGTAATCACTATTGCAATTCTATTTGAGGGAGAGGCATAAGCTAATATACTTTCTCTACTTGGATCATATGCACTTATGATTGGAACTCTAGCAAGAATCCGCAACTACTAAAGATTCATTAAGGTAAAACCCAACCATAGCATTAAAGTATCAAGTCCCCTTTATCCCATACGCAACAATCCCCTTACTCGGGTTTGTGTTTCAATCACTCACGCAACCCACTATAAGCAAATCATGAACGCATTGCAACACCCTACAGCGGGAATCCCTCATGCTTGCGCGACACAGAGGGCACCATAGGACAGCACCAATAATAAAACATGCAACTCAAACCAATCATAGCAATTCATCAATCACAGATAGGACAACGTAAATCTACTCAGACATCATAGGATGGCAACACATCATTGGATAATAATATGAAGCATAAAGCACCATGTTCAAGTAGAGGGTACAGCGGATTGCGGGAGAGTGGACCGTTGAATATAGAAGGGGGAAGGTGATGGAGATGTTGGTGAAGATGATGGAGGTGTTGGTGAAGATCGCGGTGATGATGATGGCCCCCGGCAGCGCTTCGGCGCCACCGGAAGCAAGGGGGAGAGAGGCCCTGATGTCTACTACACAACCTTCTTCTTGTAGACATTGTTGGGCTTGCAAGTGCACAGGTTTGTAGGACAGTAGAAAATTTCCCTCAAGTGGATGACCTAAGGTTTATCAATCCATGGGAGGCGTAGGATGAAGATGGTCTCTCTCAAGCAACCCTGCAACCAAATAACAAAGAGTCTGTTGTGTCCCCAACACACCCAATACAATGGTAAATTGTATAGGTGCACTAGTTCAGCGAAGAGATGGTGATACAAGTGCAATATGGATGGTAGATATAGGTTTTTGTAATCTGAAAATATAAAAACAGCAAGGTAACAAGTGGTAAAAGTGAGCGTAAACGGTATTGCAATGCTAGGAAACAAGGCCTAGGGTTCATACTTTCACTAGTGCAAGTTCTCTCAACAATAACATAGATAGATCATATAACAATCCCTCAACATGCAACAAAGAGTCACTCCAAAGCCACTAATAGAGGAGAACAAACGTAGAGATTATGGTCGGGTACGGAACCGCCTCAAAGTTATTCTTTCGGATCGATCTATTAAAGAGTTCGTACTAGAATAACACCTTAAGACACAAATCAACCAAAACCCTAATGTCACCTAGATACTCCATTGTCACCTCAAGTATCCGTGGGCATGATTATACGATATGCATCACACAATCTCAGATTCATCCAACCAACACAAAGTACTTTAAAGAGTGCCCCAAAGTTTCTACCGGAGAGTCTAGAACGTGTGCCAACCCCTATGCATAGGTTCATGGGTGAAACCCGCAAGTTGGTCACCAAAACATACATCAAGAGGCACCTGAAATCCCATTGTCACCACAGATAAGCACGGCAAGACATACATAAAGTGTTCTCATAAAAGACTCAATCCGATAAGATAACTTCAAAGGGGAAACTCAATTCATCACAAGAGAGTAGAGGGGGAGAAACATCATAAGATCCAACTACAATAGCAAAGCTCGGGATACAACAAGATTGTGCCAAATCAAGAACACGAGAGAGAGAGAGAGAGAGATCAAACACATAGCTACTGGTACATACCCTTAACCCCGAGAGTGAACTACTCCCTCCTCGTCATGGAGAGCGCCGGGATGATGAAGATGGCCGCCGGTGAGGGTTCCCCCCTCCGGCTGGGTGCCGGAACGGGCTTCCAAGAGGTTTTTGGTGGCTACAGAGGCTTGCGGCGGCGGAACTCCCGATCTATCTTGATATTAGATGTTTTTAGGGTACGTAGGCTTATATAGGCGAAAGAAGTCGGTCGGGAGGTGCTCGAGGGGCCCACGAGACAGGGGGCGCGCCCAGTAGGGGGGCGCCCCCCCTATCTCTTAGCCTCCTCGAGGATCTTCTAACGTGAACTCCAAGTCTCCAGGATGATATTCTTCCCGAAAATAACGATGTCGAAGGTTTCATTCCGTTTGGACTCCGTTTGATATTCCTTTTCCTCGAAATACTGAAACAGGCAATAAAACAGCAATATGGGCTGGGCCTCCGGTTAATAGATTAGTCCCAAAAGTAATATAAAAGTCAATAATAAAGCCCAATATTTCCCAAAACAGTAGATAATATAGCATGGATCAATAAAAAATTATAGATACGTTGGAGACGTATCAAGCATCCCCAAGCTTAATTCCTGCTCGTCCTCGAGTAGGTAAATGATAAAAAAGATCATTTTTGATGTGGAATGCTAGCTGGCATAATTTCATTGTAATTCTTCTTAATTGTGATATGAATATTCAGATCCGAAAGATTCAAGACAAAAGTTCATATTGACATAAAAATAATAATACTTCAAGTATACTAACTAAGCAATAATGTCTTCTCAAAATAACATGGCCAAAGAAAGTTATCCCTACAAAATCATATAGTCTGGCTATGCTCCATCTTCCCCACACAAAATATTTAAATCATGCACAACCCCGATGACAAGCCAAGCAATTGTTTCATACTTTAACATTCTCAAACTTTTTCAATCTTCATGCAATACATGAGCGTGAGCCATGGACATAGCACTATAGGTGGAATAGAATGGTGGTTGTGGAGAAGACAGAAAAGGAGAAGATACTCTCACATCAACTAGGCGTATCAACGGGCTATGGAGATGCCCATCAATAGATATCAATGTGAGTGAGTAGGGATTGCCATGCAACGGATGCACTAGAGCTATAAATATATGAAAGCTCAACAAAAGAAACCAAGTGGGGTGCATCCAACTCGCTTGCTCCACGAAGACCTAGGGCATTTTATGAAGCCCATCATTGGAATATACAAGCCAAGTTCTATAATGTAAAATTCCCACTAGTATATGAAAGTGACAACACAGGAGACTCTCTATCATGAAGATCATGGTGCTACTTTGAAGCACAAGTGTGGTAAAAGGATAGTAGCATTGCCCCTTCTCTCTTTTTCTCTCATTTTTTTATTTTTTTATTTTCTTTATTTGGGCCTTTTCTCATTTTTTATGTCCTCTTTTTTTCTCTTTTTTTTATTTTTCGTCCGGAGTCTCATCCTGACTTGTGGGGGAATCATAGTCTCCATCATCCTTTCCTCACTGGGACAATGCTCTAAAAAAATGATGATCATCACACTTTTATTTTCTTACAACTCAAAAATTACAACTCGATTCTTAGAACAAAATATGACTCTATATGAATGCCTCCGTCGATTGTGCGGGATATGCAATGAATCAAGAGTGACATGTATGAAAGAATTATGAATGGTGGCTTTGCCACAAATACGATGTCAACTACATGATCATGCTAAGCAATATGACAATGATGGAGCGTGTCATAATAGACGGAACGGTGGAAAGTTGCATGGCAATATATCTCAGAATGGCTATGGAAATGCTATGATAGGTAGGTATGGTGGCTATTTTGAGGAAGATATATGGTGGGTGTATGATACCGGCGAAAAGTGCGCGTTATTAGAGAGGCTAGCAATGGTGGAAAGATGGGAAAAAGTGCGTATAATCCATGGACTCAACATTAGTCATAAAGAACTCATATACTTATTGCAAAAATCTAGAAGTTACCAAAGCAAAGTATTACGTGCATGCTCCTAGGGGATAGATTGGTAGGAAAAGACCATCGCCGTCCCCGACCGCCACTCATAAGGAAGACAATCAATAAATAAATTATGCTCCGACTTCATCACATAACGGTTCACCATAGGTGCATGCTACGGGAATCACAAACTTTAACACAAGTATCTCTCAAATTCACAACTACTCAACTAGCATGACTCTAATATCACTACTTCCATATCTCAAAACAATCATCAAGCATCAAACTTCTCTTAGTATTCAACACACTCATAAGAAAGTTTTTACTATTTTTGGATACCTAGCATATTAAGATTATTTAAGAAAATTACCATGCTATTTAAGACTCTCAAAATAATATAAGTGAAGCATGAGAGTTCATCTATTTCTTCAAAATAAAACCACCACCGTCCTCTAAAAGATATAAGTGAAGTACTAGAGCAAATGACAAACTACTCCGAAAGATATAAGTGAAGATCAATGAGTAGTCGAATAATTATACAACTATGTGAAGACTCTCCCATTTAATAATTTCACATCTTGGTATTTTATTCAAACAGCAAGCAAAGATAAATAAAATGACACTGCAAGGATAGCACAACTCATGTGAAGAAGCAAAAACTTAGGCTCAACCGATACTAACCGATAGTTGTTGAAGAAGAAAGGTGGGATGCCTACCGGGGCATCCCCAAGCTTAGATGCTTGAGACTTCTTGAAATATTATCTTGGGGTGCCTTGGGCATCACCAAGCTTAAACTTTTGTGTCTCCTCAATTCCTCTCATATCATGGTTTCTCTTTTTATCAAAAGCTTCATTCACAACAAACTCAACAAGAACTCGTGAGATACGTTAGTATAAACCAATGCAAAACCTTATCAATTTCTACTGTAACAAATCACTAACATTATTATTCAACATTGCATACTAAATGCCTCTGCATATTCAATACTCCTATCCTTCAATAGAATCATTAAACAAGCAAAAATATGCAAACAATGCAAACATAACAGCAATCTGCCAAAACAGTATAGTCTGTAAAGAATGCAAGATTCATCATACTTAGCTAACTCCAAAAATTATGAACTAAAATTCCCACTGTAATAAATTTATCAGATCTCAATATGCAAAAATATTCAACATTATACCACTCTCTGACTTTTCTAGGCAATTTTGCAACAGTGGTAAACTTTCTGTTTTCAAACAGCAACATGTATAGTAACAAAATAAGCATGGCAAAGGCTATCCTTGACTTTTTTTATTGAAAATAAAGAAGCAAAACATTATTCTAAATAACAGCAAGCAAAAACTAACAAAATAAAATGACGCTCCAAGCAAAACACATATCATGTGGTGAATAAAAATATAGCTCCAAGTAAAGTTACCGATGAACGAAGATTTAAAGAGGGGATGCCATCCGGGGCATCCCCAAGCTTAGGCTCTTGGTTGTCCTTGAATATTACCTTGGGGTGCCTTGGGAATCCCCAAGATTAGGCTCTTACCACTCCTTATTCCATAGTCCATCGAATCTTTACCCAAAACTTGAAAACTTCACAACACAAAACTTAACAGAAAACTCGTGAGCTCCGTTAGCGAAAGAAAACAAAACACCACTTCAAGGTACTGTAATTAACTCATTCTTTATTTATATTGGTGTTAAACCTACTGTATTCCAACTTCTATATGGTTCATAAACTATTTTACTAGCAATAGATTCATCAAAATAAGCAAACAACACAATGGAAACAGAATCTGTCAAAAACAGAACAGTCTGTAGTAATCCGTAACTAACGCAAACTTATGGAACTCCAAAAATTCTAAAATAAATTGGTGGACCTGAGGAATTTTTATAGAAATCATCTTAAAAAAGAATCAACTAAATATCACTCTCCAGTAAAAAGTTGAAGCTAATATCGTGAGCGCTAAAGATTCTGTTTTTTACAGCATGATCATAAAGACTTCACCCAAGTCTTCCCAAAGGTTCTACTTGGCACAAACACTAATTAAAACATGAAAACACATCTAACCAGAGGCTAGATGGATTATTTATTCCTAAACAGAACCAAAAAGCAAGAAACTAAAATAAAATTGGGTTGCCTCCCAACAAGCGCTATCGTTTAACGCCCCTTGCTAGGCATGATGATTTGAATGATGCTCACATAAGAGATAAGAATTGAAACATAAAGACAGCATCATGAATAATATGACTAGCACATTTAAGTCTAACCCATTTCCTATGAATAGGGATTTTGTGAGCAACCAACTTATGGGAACATTAATCAACTAGCATAGGAAGGCAAAACAAGCATAACTTCAAAACTTGAAGCACATAGAGAGGAAACTTGACATTATTGCAATTCCTACAAGCATATGTTCCTCCCTCATAATAATTTTCAGTAGCATCATGAATGAATTCAACAATATAACCAGCACCTAAAGCATTCTTTTCATGATCTACAAGCATAGAAAATTTACTACTCTCCACATAAGCAAATTTCTTCTCATGAATAGTAGTGGGAGCAAACTCAACAAAATAATTATCATGTGAGGCATAATCCAATTGAAAACTAAAATCATGATGACAAGTTTCATGGTTATCATTATTCCTAATAGCATACAAGTCATCACAATAATCATCATAAACAGCAACTTTGTTCTCATAATCAATTGGAACCTCTTCCGAAAAAGTGGAATCATCACTAAATAAAGTTGACACTCTTCCAAATCCACTTTCATGTTCATCACAATAAGATTAAACATCCTCCAAAATAGTGGGATCACTACTTCCTAAAGTTGACACTTTTGCAAACCCACTTTCATCAATATAATCATCATAAATAGGAGGCATGCTATCATCAAAATAAATTTGCTCATCAAAACTTGGGGGACAAAAAATATCATCTTCATCAAACATAGCTTCCCCAAGCTTGTGGCTTTGCATATCATTAGCACAATGGATATTCAAGGAATTCATACTAACAACATTGCAATCATGCTCATCATTCACATATTTCATGCCAAGCATTCTATGTAATTCTTCTTCTAGCACTTGAGCACAATTTTCCTTTCCATCATTCTCACGAAATATATTAAAAATATGAAGCGTATGAGACAAACTCAATTCCATTTTTTTTGTAGTTTTGTTTTATAAACTAAACTAGTGATAAAACAAGAAACAAAAAGATTCAATTGCAAGATCTAAAGATATACCTTCAAGAACTCACCTCCCCGGCAACGGCGCCAGCAAAGAGCTTAGTTGACGGGGTGTGAGTGAGTGCCGCTTACCTAGCCTCCCCGGCAACGGCGCCAGAAAAGAGCTTGACGTCTACTACACAATCTTCTTCTTGTAGACGTTGTTGGGCCTGCAAGTGCACAGGTTTGTAGGACAGTAGCAAATTTCCCTCAAGTGGATGACCTAAGGTTTATCAATCCGTGGGAGACGTAGGATGAAGATGGTCTCTCTCAAGCAACCCTGCAACCAAATAACAAAGAGTCTGTTGTGTCCCCAACACACCCAATACAATGGTAAATTGTATAGGTGCACTAGTTCGGTGAAGAGATGGTGATACAAGTGCAATATGGATGGTAGATATAGGTTTTTGTAATCTGAAAATATAAAAACAGCAAGGTAACAAGTGGTAAAAGTGAGCATAAACGGTATTGCAATGCTAGGAAACAAGGCCTAGGGTTCATACTTTCACTAGTGCAAGTTCTCTCAACAATAATAATATAGATAATCATATAAAAATCCCTCAACATGCAACAAAGTCACTCCAAAGCCACTAATAGCGGAGAACAAACGTAGAGATTATGGTAGGGTACGAAACCACCTCAAGGTTATTATTTCGGATCGATCTATTAAAGAGTTCGTACTAGAATAACACCTTAAGACACAAATCAACCAAAACCCTAATGTCACCTAGATACTCCATTGTCACCTCAAGTATCCGTGGGCATGATTATATGATATGCATCACACAATCTCAGATTCATCCAACCAACACAAAGTACTTTAAAGAGTGCCCCAAAGTTTCTACCGGAGAGTCAAGAACGTGTGCCAACCCCTATGCATAGGTTCATGGGCGGAACCCGCAAGTTGGTCACCAAAACATACATCAAGAGGCACATGAAATCCCATTGTCACCACAGATAAGCACGGCAAGACATACATCAAGTGTTCTCATAAAAGACTCAATCCGATAAGATAACTTCAAAGGGGAAACTCAATTCATCACAAGAGAGTAGAGGGGGAGAAACATCATAAGATCCAACTACAATAGCAAAGCTCGGGATACATCAAGATCGTGCCAAATCAAGAACACGAGAGAGAGAGAGAGATCAAACACATAGCTAGTGGTACATTGATACGTCCATTTTGCATCATGCTTTTATATCGATATTTATCGCATTATGGGCTGTTATTTTATGTTATGTCACAATACTTATGGATATTCTCTCTTATTTTACAAGGTTTACCATGAAGAGGGAGAATGCCGGTAGCTGGAATTCTGGGCTGGAAAAGGAGCAAATATTGAAGGCCTATTCTAAGCAACTCCAGAAGTCCTGAAACTCCACGGAAAATTGTAAAATAAATAAAGAAAAATCGTCGCCAAAGATGAAGGCCAGGGGGCCCACACCCTGCTCACGAGGGTGGGGGGCGCGCCCTCCCCCTGGGCGCGCCCCCTACCTCGTGGGCCCCCCTGGCTCTCCTACGTCCATCTTCTCCTATATGAAGTCTTTCGATGAGAAAAAATCAGAAGCAACCCTTCGACGAGACTCCGCCGCCACGAGGCGGAACCTTGGCGGAACCAATCTAGGGCTCAAGCAGAGTTATTCTGCGGGGACACTTCCCTCCGGGAGGAAATCATCGCCATCGTCATCACCAATGCTCCTCTCATCGGGAGAGGGCAATCTCCATCAACATCTTCATCAGCACCATCTCATCTCCAAACCCTAGTTCATCTCTTCTATCCGATTCTTGTCTCCAAGTCCGGGATTGGTGCTAGTAGGTTGCTAGTAGTGTTGATTACTCCTTGTAGTTGATGCTAGTTGGTTTACTTGGTGGAAGATCATATGTTCAGATCCGTTATGCATATTATTACCCCTCTGATTATGAACATGAATATGCTTTGTGAGTAGTTAAGTTTGTTCCTGAGGACACGACAGAAGTCTTGCTATTAGTAGTCATGTGAATTTGGTATTCGTTTGATATTTTGATGAGATGTATGTTGTCTAACCTCTAGTGGTGTCATGTGAACGTCGACTACATAACACTTCACCATTATTTGGGCCTAGAGGAAGGCATTGGGAAGTAAGAAGTAGATGATGGGTTGCTAGAGTGATGTAAGCTTGAACCCTAGTTTATGCGTTGCTTCGTAAGGGGCTGATTTGGATCCATATGTTTCATGCTATGGTTAGGTTTACCTTAATACTTTTGTTGTAGTTGCGGATGCTTGCAATAGAGGTTAATCATAAGTGGGATGCTTGTTCAAGTAAGAACAGCACCCAAGCACCGGTCCACCCAGATATCATATTATCAAGGTACCGAACGCGAATCATATGAGCGTGATGAAAACTAGCTTGACGATATTCCCATGTGTCCTCGGGAGCGCTTTTCCTATTATAAGAGTTTGTTCCGGCTTGTCCTTTGCTACAAAAAGGATTGGGCCACCTTCCTGCACCTTATTTACTTTTGTTACTTGTTGCTCGTTACAATTTACCTTATCACAAAACTATCTGTTACCACATAATAAAGAACTTGCAGAGAATACCTTGCTGAAAACCGCTTATCATTTCCTTCTGCTCCTCGTTGGGTTCGACACTCTTACTTATCTAAAGGACTACGATAGATCCCCTATACTTGTGGGTCATCAAGACTCTTTTCTGGCGCCGTTGCCGGGGAGTGTAGCGCCTTTGGTAGGTGGAATTTGGTAAGGAAATTTTTTTTTAGTGTGCTGAAATTTTCTGTCACTTGTTACTATGGAAAGTAATTGTCTGAGGGGCTTGTTCGGGGTATCTTCACCCCGTCCAGTAGAGCAAATAGTTTCTCCTCAACCTACTCAACCTACTGAACCTATTGAAAATGAAACTCCTTTTGAATTTCCTTCGGGTATGATGGAAAAACTGCTAGCTAACACTTTTGCAGGAGATGGAACAAAACATCCTGAAGAGCATCTACGCTATGTGTATGATATTTGTGGACTATTTAAGCTTGCAGGTATACCCGATGATGTGGTTAAGAAGAAGGCTTTCCCTTTATCTTTGGAGGGAGACGCATTGACATGGTATAGGCTATGTGATGATACGAGATCATGGAACTATAAAAGAGTGAAATTGGAATTTCATCAAAAGTATTACCCTATGCATCTTGTTCATCGTGATCGCAATTATATATATAATTTTTGGCCTCGCGAAGGAGAAAGCATTGCTCAAGCTTGGGGGAGGCTTAAATCAATGTTATATTCATGCCCCAATCATGAGCTCACAAGAGAAGTGATTATGCAAAGTTTTTATGCTCGGCTTTCTCATAATAATCAAACCATGCTCGATACTTCTTGTGTTGGCTCTTTTATGATGAAGCCTATTGAATTTAGATGGAATTTATTGGATAGAATTAAACGCAACTCTGAAGATTGGGACCTCGACGAAGGTAAGGAGTCAAGTATGACACCTGAATTTGATTGTGTTAAATCTTTCATGGATACCGATATTTTCCGTAAGTTTAGCACTAAATATGGACTTGACTCTGAGATAGTAGCTTCTTTCTGTGAATCTTTTGCTACTTATGTTGATCTCCCTAAGGAGAAGTGGTTTAAATATCATCCTCCCATAGAAGTAAAAGTAGCTGCACCTATTAAAGTTGAAGAAAAGACTATCACTTATAATGATCCTATTGTTCCCACCTCTTATGTTGAGAAACCACCTTTCCCTGTTAGAGTAAAGGATCATGCTAAAGCTTCAATCAGTAGTTCGTAAAAGCAATATTAGAACTTATACACCTCCTGAGCAAGTCAAAGTAGAACCTAATATTGCTATTGTTAAAGATCTCTTGTCTGATAATATTGATGGGCATGTCATTCAATTCTCTGGTGAAACTGCTAGAATTGGTAAACCCTGTGATAGAGATAAACATAGACCTGTGGTAGGCGTGCCCGTTATTTCTGTTAAAATAGGATATCATTGTTATCATGGCTTATGTGATATGCGTGCTAGTTCTAGCGTTATACCTATTACCTTGTATGAAAAAATTAAGCATGAAATTGCACCCGCTGAGATAGAAGATATTGATGTTACAATTAAACTTGCCAATAGAGATACTATTTCACTAGTGGGAATTGTTAGAGATGTTGAAGTCTTGTGTGGGAAAACTAAATGTCCTGCTGATTTTCTTGTTCTTGGATCTCCACAAGATAGCTTTTGTCCCATTATATTTGGTAGACCCTTCTTGAATACTATTAATGCTAAGATAGACTACAAAAAGAATGTTGTTACTAT
Source organism: Aegilops bicornis (assembly GCA_021605145.1). Taxonomy (NCBI): domain Eukaryota; kingdom Viridiplantae; phylum Streptophyta; class Magnoliopsida; order Poales; family Poaceae; genus Aegilops; species Aegilops bicornis. The sequence goes on along the minus strand of CM038675.1, from coordinate 161,157,043 downwards.
TGGCTTGGATGATATGGTTCATGAGTTTAATTTCTCTAAATTTAGTAAACAACATCATGAAGAAGAATTGCCTAGTAAGGATGAAATTATTGGTCTTGCTTCTATTGCCGTACCTCCTAGTGATCCTTTGGAACACTATTTGCTAGACCATGAAAATGAGATGTTCATGAATGAAAGAAGGGAAATAGATGAAGTGTTCTTTAAACAAGAACCTATTCTGAAACACAATTTGCCTATTGAAATCCTAGGGGATCCTACTCCACCCAAGGGTGATCCCGTGTTTGAGCTTAAACCGTTGCCCGATAATCTTAAGTATGCTTATCTTGATGAAAAGAAAATGTATCCTGTTATTATTAGTGATAACCTTTCAGAGCATGAGATAGAAAGATTATTGAAAACTCCGAAGAAGCACCGTGCCGCTATTGGATATACTCTGGATGATCTTAAGGGCATTAGTCCCACTTTATGTCAGCATAAAATAAATTTGGAAGCGGACGCCAAACCAGTTCGTGCTCCTCAACGACGTTTGAATCCTAAAATGAAAGAAGTGGTAAGAAAAGAAATACTCAAGCTTCTGGAGGCAGGTATAATTTATCCCGTTCTTTGATAGTCGTTGGGTAAGTCATGTCCATTGTGTCCCTAAGAAGGGAGGTATTACTGTTGTCCCTAATGATAAAGATGAATTGATTCCGCAAAGAATTATCACAGGTTATAGGATGGTAATTGATTTCGCAAATTAAATAAAGCTACTAATAAAGATCATTACCCTTACCTTATATTGATAAAATGCTTGAAAGATTATGCAAACATACACATTATTGCTTTCTAGATGGTTATTCGGTTTTCTCAAATACGTATTGGCTAAAGATCAATCAAAGACTACTTTTACATGCCCTTTTGATATTTTTTCTTATAGACGTATGCCTTTTGGTTTATGTAATGCACTTGCTACCTTTCAAAGATGCATGATGGCTATATTCTCTGACTTTTGTGAAAAGATTTTTGAGGTTTTCATGGACGACTTTTCCGTCTATGGTTCCTCTTTTGATGATTGCTTGAGCAATCTTGATCGAGTTTTGCAGAGATGTGAAGAAACTAATCTTGTCTTGAATTGGGAAAAGTGCCACTTTATGGTTAAAAATGAAGGTATTGTCTTGGGGCACAAAGTTTCTGAAAGAGGTATTGAAGTTGATAAAGCCAAGGTTGATGCTATTGAAAAGATGCCATGTCCCAAGGACATCAAAGGTATAAGAAGTTTCCTTGGTCACGCCGGATTTTATAGGAGGTTCATTAAGGACTTCTCAAAAATTTCTCGGCCTCTAACTAATTTATTACAAAAAGATGTACCATTTGTCTTTGATGATGATTGTGTAGAGGCATTTGAAATACTTAAGAAAGCATTAGTCTCTGCACCTGTTGTTCAGCCACCTGATTGGAATTTACCCTTTGATTATGTGTGATGCTAGTGATTATGCTGTACGTGCTGTTCTAGGGCAAAGAGTTGATAAGAAGTTAAATGTTATCCATTATGCTAGTAAGACTCTAGACAATGCTCAAAGAAATTATGCTACTACCAAAAAGGAACTTTTAGCACTTGTGTTTGCTTGTGATAAATTCAGACCCTATATTGTTGATTCTAAAGTAACTATTCACACTGATCATGCTGCTATTAAATACCTTATGGAAAAGAAAGATGCTAAACCTAGAATTATTAGATGGGTTCTCTTGTTGCAAGAATTTGATTTGCATATTGTTGATAGAAAAGGAGCTGAGAACCCTGTTGCAGACAACTTATCTAGGTTAGAGAATGTTTTTGATGATAGCTTTCCTGATGAACAATTAAATGTCGTAAGCACTTCTCGTAGCACTCCATGGTATGCTGATTATGCTAATTATATTGTTGCTAAATTTATACCACCTAGCTTCACATACCAACAAAAGAAAAAGTTCTTTTATGATTTGCGACATTACTTTTGGGATGACCCACATCTTTATAAATAAGGAGTAGATGGTGTTATTAGACGTTGTGTGCCTGAGCATGAATAGGAACAGATCCTACGCAAGTGTCACTCCGAAGCTTATGGAGGACACCACGCTGGAGATAGAACTGCACATAAGGTATTGCAGTCTGGTTTTTATTGGCCTACTCTCTTCAAGGATGCCCGTAAGTTTGCTTTATCTTGTGATGAATGTCAAAGAATTGGTAATATTAGTAGACGTCAAGAAATGCCTATGAATTATTCACTTGTTATTGAACCATTTGATGTTTGGGGCTTTGATTATATGGGACCTTTTCCTGCCTCCAATGGATATATACATATTTTAGTTGTTGTTGATTACGTTACTAAGTGGGTAGAAGCTATTCCAACTAGTAGTGCTGATCATAACACTTCTATTAAAATGCTTAAGGAAGTTATTTTTCCGAGGTTTGGATTCCCTAGATATTTAATGACTAATGGTGGTTCACACTTTATTCATGGTGCTTTCCGTAAGATGCTTGCAAAATATGACGTTAATCATAGAATTGCATCTCCATATCACCCGCAGTCTAGTGGTTAAGTAGAATTGAGTAATAGAGAGCTCAAGTTAATTTTGCAAAAGACTGTTAATACGTCTAGAAAGAATTGGTCCAAGAAACTTGATGATGCATTATGGGCCTATAGAACTGCATATAAAAATCCTATGGGTATGTCTCCGTATAAAATGGTTTATGGAAAAGCATGTCACGTACCTCTCGAACTAGAACATAAGGCATATTGGGCTATTAAAGAGCTCAACTATGATTTCAAATTTGCCGGTGAGAAGAGGTTATTTGATATTAGCTCACTTGATGAATGGAGAACCCAAGCTTATGAAAACGCCAAGTTGTTTAAAGAAAAGGTTAAAAGATGGCATGACAAAAGGATACAAAAGCGTGAGTTTAATGTAGGTGATTATGTATTGCTATACAACTCTCGTTTAAGATTTTTTGCAGGAAAACTTCTCTCTAAATGGGAAGGTCCCTACGTTATCAAGGAGGTCTATCGTTCCGGTGCCATAAAAATCAACAACCTCGCGGGCACAAATCCAAAGGTGGTAAACGGTCAAAGGATCAAGCACTATATCTCAGGTAATCCTATAAATGTTGAAACCAATATTATTGAAACCGTAACCCCGAAGGAATACATAAGAGATACTTTCCAGAACGTTCCAGACCCTGAAAAGGAATATGTATGTGGTACGGTAAGTAAACCGACTCCAAAACAATTTCTAAGGCAATATTTCTCCGTTTTGGATTATTTAGAAAAATAGAAAAATAAGTAGCCGTCCGGGGAGGACACGAGGCCTCCACGATGGTGGAGGGCGCGCCCCCTACCTCGTGAGCACCTCGTGTGCCCTCCGGACTCCGTTTTCTTGCACGATATGTATTTTGGTCTGTAAAAATTCATTATATATTCTCCCGAAAGTTTTGACGACCGTATCATGCAAATATCCTCTGTTTTTGTTTCGAGCTGTTTCCGTTGCAGATTTGAGGATTCCGGAGACTCGATCATCCTTCTATGAGGGTGAGCCTATGCCATGGAAGGTGGACGGCAAGCTTGCATCATCAACAACACCTCCACCGCCAATAACAAAGAAGTAGACATAATCACATGGGTATGGGCACTCCCCTTGGCAATTGCCAAGCTTGGGGGAGGTGCCCCGGTATCGTATCACCATCACAACTCCTATCTTTACCGTTTTTCTTAGTACGATCCTATTAGTAGTATCTTGATATAGTAGAATAAAGTCATGGCATGATCTAGTTTTGAAGTTTTGCTTTATGATCCCTCTATGCAATCGAGTCCGTGAGCTATATATAATAAAGTTTAGTGTTGAGTCAAGGGCTTGATTACTTTGCCATGATCTTGAGTGAATAAAAGAAAAGAATAAAAAGAAACAAAGAGTTCATATTGGTCTTATTGAAAGTAATGACTTCACATAGAAAGAGTATGATGATTAAAAGTTGTTGGGAGTTGGCAAATATAGCTTTGGTCATCGTTGCAATTAATAGGAAGTAATATGGAGAGAGAGGTTTCACATATAAATATATTATCATTGACATCTTTTATGATTGGGAACACTCATTAAAATATGACATGCTAAAGACTTGATGTTGGACAAGGAAGACAACGTAATGAGTTATGTTTTCTTATATCTGAGATAAAGCATATTGTCATGGATCTCCCAACATGTTGAGCTTGCCTTTCCCCCTCATGCTAGCCAAATTCTCAGCACCAAGTAGAGATACTACTTGTGCTTCCAAATACCTCTAAACCAGTTTAGCCATGAGAGTCCACCATACCTACCTATGGATTGAGTAAGATCCTTCAAGTAAGTTGTCATCGGTGCAAGCAATAAAAATTGCTCTTTAAATATGCATGACTTATTAGTGCAGAGAAATAAGCTTTGTACGAACTTGTTGTGGACGCAATAAAAGCGACGGACTGCATAATAAAGGTTCACATACAAGGGGCAATATAAAGTGATGTTCTTTTGCATTAAGATTTTGTGCATCCAACCATAAAAGCGCATGGCAACCTCTGCGAAGGGCCTATCTTTTATTATTATCTTCTACCTTATGCAAGAGTCACGGTGATCTTCACATCCTCCTTTTTATTTTATCCTTTGGCAAGCTCAGCATGTTGGAAAGAACATGATATATATATATATATCTAATTGGATGTAGGGGAGCATGAATTATTATTGTTGACATTACCCTTGAGGTAAAAGGTTGTGGGGCAGAACTATAAGCCCCTATCTTTCTCTGTGTCCGATTAAAACTCCGTAACCACAAGTATTGCGTGAGTGTTAGCAACTATGAAGGACTAAGTGATAGTTGAGTATGTGGACTTGCTTTTAAGCTCTGACATAGACTCTTTCCGATGTTATGATAAATTGCAATTGCTCCAATGACTGAAGGTGTAATTTGTTGGTGCTCAATACGGTTTCTGATTCATACTTTGGCTTTGTGAAAAGATCATCACTTGAACATGAGTAATCATATGACAAAATCTATTTATGTTGCTGTTATGAGAATAATCATGATGCCTTCATGTCCGTATTTTATTTTTATTGACGCCTCTACCTCTAAACATGAGGACAAATTTATTGTTATCGGCTTTTCGCTTGAGGACAAGCGAGGTCTAAGCTTGGGGCAGTTGATACGTCCATTTTGCATCATGCTTTTATATCGATATTTATCGCATTATGGGCTGTTATTTTACGTTGTGTCACAATACTTATGGCTATTCTCTCTTATTTTACAAGGTTTACCATGAAGAGGAGAATGCTTGCTGGAATTCTGGCTGGAAAAGGAGCAAATATTGAAGGCCTATTCTGCGCAACTCCAAAAGTCCTGAAACTCCACGGAATACCTTAAAATAAATAAAGAAAAATCGTCGCCAAAGATGAAGGCCAGAGGGCCCACACCCTGCTCACGAGGGTGGGGGGCGCGCCCCCTACCTCATGGGCCCCCTGGTGGCTCTCCGACGTCCATCTTCTCCTATATGAAGTCTTTCGATGAGAAAAAAATCGGAAGCAACCTTTCGGGACGAGACTCCGCCGCCACGAGGCGGAACCTTGGTGGAACCAATCTAGGGCTCCGACAGAGCTATTCTGCCGGGGACACTTCCCTCCGGGAGGGGGAAATCATCGCCATCGTCATCACCAACGCTCCTCTCATCGGGAGAGGGCAATCTCCATCAACATCTTCATCAGCACCATCTCATCTCTAAACCCTAGTTCATCTCTTGTATCCAATTCTTGTCTCCAAGTCCGGGATTGGTGCTAGTAGGTTGCTAGTAGTGTTGATTACTCCTTGTAGTTGATGCTACTTGGTTTACTTGGTGGAAGATCATATGTTCAGATCCTTTATGCATATTATTACCCCTCGATTATGAACATGAATATGCTTTGTGAGTAGTTACGTTTGTTCCACGAGGACACGGGAGAAGTCTTGCTATTAGTAGTCATGTGAATTTGGTATTAGATTCGATATTTTGATGAGATGTATGTTGTCTAGCCTCTAGTGGTGTTATGTGAACGTTGACTACATAAAACTTCACCATTATTTGGGCCTAGAGGAAGGCATTGGGAAGTAATAAGTAGATGATGGGTTGCTAGAGTGACGGAAGCTCGAACCCTAGTTTATGCGTTGCTTCGTAAGGGGCTAATTTGGATCCATATGTTTCATGCTATGGTTAGGTTTACCTTAATACTTTTGTTGTAGTTGCGGATGCTTGCAATAGAGGTTAATCATAAGTGGGATGCTTGTTCAAGTAAGAATAGCACCCAAGCACTGGTCCACCCACATATCAAATTATCATGGTACCGAACGCGAATCATATGAGCGTGATGAAAACTAGCTTGACGATATTCCCATGTGTCCTCGGGAGCGCTTTTCCTATTATAAGAGTTTGTTCCGGCTTGTCCTTTGCTACAAAAGGATTGGGCCACCTTGCTGCACCTTATTTACTTTTGTTACTTGTTGCTCGTTACAATTTACCTTATCACAAAACTATCTGTTACCACTTATTTCAGTACTTGCAGAGAATACCTTGCTGAAAACCGCTTATCATTTACTTTTGCTCCTCGTTGGGTTCGACACTCTTACTTATCGAAAGGACTACGATAGATCCCCTATACTTGTGGGTCATCATACATACCCTCAGCCCCGAGGGTGAACTACTCCCTCCTCGTCATGGAGAGCGGCGGGATGATGAAGATGGCCACAGGTGAGGGTTCCCCCCTCCGATAGGGTGCCGGAACGGGCACCCGAGAGGTTTTTGGTGGCTAGAGAGGCTTGCGGCGGCGGAACTCCCGATCTATCTTGATATTCGATGTTTTTAGGGTACGTAGGCTTATATAGGCGAAAGAAGTCGGTCGGGAGGTGCTCGAGGGGCCCACGAGACAGGGGGCGCCGTCCTATCTCCTGGCCTCCTCGAGGATCTTCTGACGTGAACTCCAAGTCTCCAGCATGATATTCTTCCCAAAAATAACGCTGTCGAAGGTTTCATTACGTTTGGACTCCGTTTGATATTCCTTTTCCTCGAAATACTGAAACAGGCAATAAAACAGCAATATGGGCTGGGCCTTCGGTTAATAGGTTAGTCCCAAAAGTAATATAAATGTGAATAATAAAGCCCAATATTGCTCAAAACAGTAGATAATATAGCATGGAGCAATCAAAAATTATAGATACGTTGGAGACGTATCAGGCCCCCTTCTTCTTCTTCTTCCTTGACCTCCTCCCTAGATGTGAGAAGGGTTTCCCCTCTGGTCCTTGGCTCCCATGGCATGGGAGGGGCGAGAGCCCCTCCGAGATTGGATCTATCTCTCTGTTTCTGCATTCTGTAATTCTGCTCTGGCACCGTTTCCTTTATATCTGAAGATCCGTAACTCCGATTGGGGTGAATCTTTCGCCCAGATTTTTCTCGTAAAATTAGCTTTGTTGCGGCAAAAGAAGGGCATCAACCGCCTTACAGGTGGCCCACGAGAGTCCAGGGCGCGCCCTCCCCCTGTCTCGTGGCCACCCCGGACACCGTTTCGCGTTGATTCTTCCTCCGAAAAATCCCAAATATTCCAAAATAATTCTCCGTCCATTTTTATCCCGTTTGGACTCCGTTTGATATGGGGTTTCTGTGAAACATAAAACATGCAACAGAGCGAGGCGGCACTTTGGGCCTTTGGATCAATATGTTAGTCCCAAAAATAGTATAAAAAGTTGCCAAAAGTATATGGAAGTTGAATAATATTGGCATGGAACAATCGAAAAATATACGGAGACGTATTAGCATCCCCAAGCTTAATTCCTGCTCGTCCTCGAGTAGGTAAATGCAAAGAAAATGATGTGGAATGCTACCTAGCATAATCTTGATCATATGTCTAATCAAGGCATGAATATTAAGACACGGGTGATTCAAAGCAATAGTCTATCATTTGGCATAAAAACAATAATACTTCAAGCCTACTAATAAAGCAATCATGTCTTTTCAAAATAACAAGGCAAAAGAAAGTTATCCCTACAAAATCATATAGTCTGGCTATGCTCCATCTTCACCACACAAATTATTCACATCATGCACAACCCCGATGACAAGCCAAGCAATTGGTTCATACTTTTTAACACGCTTTAGCTTTTTCAACCCTCACACAATACATGAGCGCAAGCCATGGACATAGCACTATAGGTGGAATAAAATATGATGATGAGGGTTATGTGGAGAAGACAAAAAAGGAGAAAGTCTCACATCGACGTGGCTAATCAATGGGCTATGGAGATTCCCATCAATTGATGTCAATGCGAGGAGTAGGGATTGCCATGCAACGGATGCACTAGAGCTATAAGTATATGAAATCTCAACAAAAGAAACTAAGTGGGTGTGCATCCATCTTGCTTGCTCACGAATACCTAGGGCTTTTTGAGGAAGCCCATCGTTGGAATATACAAGCCAAGTTCAAAAATGAAAAATTCCCACTAGTATATGAAAGTGACAACATAAGAGACTCTCTATATGAAGAACATGGTGCTACTTTGAATCACAAGTGTGGAAAAAGATGATAGTAGCATTGTCCCTTTTTATATATTTTTGCGGGCTTCTTTGGCCCCATTTTTTTTATTTAGGCTTCGTTGGCCTCTCTTTTTTTCCTTTTTTTCTTTTTTTTGGGACAATGCTCTATTAATGATGATCATCACACTTCTATTTACTTACAACTCTATATTAGACCAAAGATATGAAAGTGCAACTAACCCTAGGTGGTTTTGGTAATTCATAACAACATATAGCTCATTGAGCTAATGCTATTCCAAGACAAATATTTCAGGAAAGCTCAATGTATGGCATGGCATGGATGATGAAAGTGGATCCCTCAAAATATCAAGGACAAAGGATTGGCTCAAGCTCAAAAGCTCAAGACTCTACATTTTACATTTTAGTGATCCAAGATCACATTGAGTCTATAGGAAAAGCCAATACTATCAAGGAGGGATGAGGTGTTGCTTAATGAGCCTCTTGCTTCATGTGCTTAGTGATATGCTCCAAAACCCTCCACTACTTTCTCACATCCACATATGACCTAAACCTAAAGTCAAACTCGGCCCTACCGATTCTTTCTATCCGGCGCCACCGAGTTCAATCGTCATAGCCACTGCCACAAACCCTAGGCAAATCGGTCTCACCGATAGGGATCTCGGTCTCACCGAGATGGGATTGTAATCTCTTTGTTTCCCTTCGTAACATTTCGGTCTAACTGAAGTGAGCGATCGGTCCCACCGAGATTGCAATGTAAACTCTTTGTTTCCCTTTCGTAACTTTTCGGTCTCACCGAAAGAGCGAATCGGTCCCACCGAGTTTACCTGACCAACTCTCTGGTTAGCTAATTACCAAATTCGGTCTCACCGAGTTTGTGTAATCGGTCTCACCGAGTTTGTGTAATCGGTCTCATCGAGATTACGTTATGCCCTAATCCTAACCATATCGGTCCTACCGAGTTGCTTGTCAGTCCCACCGAAAACCCTAACGGTCACTAGGTTTACTAAATCGGTCCGACCGAGTTTGATGATTCGGTCCCACCGAGTTTGGTAAATTGTGTGTAACGGTTAGATTTTGTGTGGAGGCTATATATACCCCTCCACCTCCTCTTCATTCGTGGAGAGAGCCATCGTAACAAACCTACACTTCCAACTTACCAGTTCTGAGAGAGAACCACCTACTCATGTGTTGAGGCCAAGATATTCCATTCCAACCATATGAATCTTGATCTCTAGCCTCTCCCAAGTTGCTTTCCACTCAAATCTTCTTTCCACCAGATCCAAATCCTGTGAGAGAGAGTTGAGTGTTGGGGAGACTATCATTTGAAGCACAAGAGCAAGGAGTTCATCATCAACACACCATTTGTTACTTCTTGGAGAGTGGTGTCTCCTAGATTGGCTAGGTGTCACTTGGGAGCCTCCGACAAGATTGTGGAGTTGAACCAAGGAGTTTGTAAGGGCAAGGAGATCGCCTACTTCGTGAAGATCTACCGCTAGTGAGGCAAGTCCTTTGTGGGCGACGGCTATGGTGGGATAGACAAGGTTGCTTCTTCGTGGACCCTTCGTGGGTGGAGCCCTCCGTGGACTCGCGCAACCGTTACCTTTCGTGGATTGAAGTCTCCATCAACGTGGATGTACGATAGCACCACCTATCGGAACCACGACAAAAACATCCGTGTCTCCAATTGTGTTTGAATCCTCCAAACCCTTCCCTTTACATTCTTGCAAGTTGCATGCTTTATTTTCCGCTGCCTATATACTCTATGCATGCTTGCTTGAATTGCGTGAAGATTGCTTGACTTGCTTAAAGATAGCTAAAATCTGCCAAAGTCTAAAATTAGGAAAAGGTTAAGTTTTTAATTGGTCAAGTAGTCTAATCACCCCCCCTCTAGACATACTTCAAGGTCCTACAAGATATGACTCTATATGAATGCCTCCGGCGGTGTACCGGGATGTGCAATGATCTAGCATAGCAATGACATCAAAAAACGGACAAGCCATGAAAACATCATGCTAGCTATCTTACGATCATGCAAAGCAATATGAAAATAAATGCTCAAGTCATGTATATGATGGTGATGAAAGTTGCATGGCAATATATCTCGGAATGGCTATGGAAATGCCATGATAGGTAGGTATGGTGGCTGTTTTGAGGAAGATATAATGAGGCTTATGTGTGATAGAGCGTACCATATCATGGGGTTTGGTTGCACCGCGAAGTTTGCACCAACTCTCGAGGTGAGAAAGGGCAATGCACGGTACCGAAGAGGCTAGCAATGATGGAAGGGTGAGAGTGCGTATAATCCATGGACTCACATTAGTCATAAAGAACTCATATACTTATTGCAAAAAAAATTAGCCCTCGAAGCAAAGTAATACTACGCATGCTCCTATGGGGATAGATTGGTAGGAAAAGACCATTGCTCGTCCCCGACCGCCACTCATAAGGAAGACAATCAATAAATACCTCATGCTCCGACTTCATTACATAACGGTTCACCATACATGCATGCTACGAGAATCACAAACTCCAACACAAGTATTTCTACAATCCACAACTACCCACTAGCATGACTCTAATATCACCATCTTTATATTGCAAAACTATTGCAAGGAATCAAACATATCATATTCAGCGATCTACAAGTTTATGTAGGATTTTATGACTAACCATGTGAATGACCAATTCCTGTCATCTCTCTAAATAGATATAAGTGAAGCAAGAGAGTTTAATTGTTTCTACAAAAGATATTCCCACGCTCTAACAAATATAAGTGAAGCAAAAGAGCATTCAACAAATGGCGGTTTTCTATGTGAAGAGAAACAGGCAATCCAAACTTCAATTGATATAAGTGAAGCACATGAAGCATTCTATAAAGCCATACTCAAAAGATATAAGTGAAGTGCAATGAGCATTCTATAAATAAACCAAGGACCATCTCATACCAGCATGGTACATAAAATAAAAATGAAAACTAAATGCAAAATACGCTCCAAGACTTGCACATAATGCACGAACAAAACGAATACGAAAACATACCGATACTTGTTAAAGAAAGAGGGGATGCCTTCCGGGGCATCCCCAAGCTTAGACGCTTGAGTCTCCTTGAATATTTACTTGGGGTGCCTCGGGCATCCCCAAGCTTGAGCTCTTTCCTCTCTTCCTTTTCCTCACATCGAGACCTCCTCGTTTAGACACTTCATCCACACAAAACTTCAACAGAAAACTCGGTAAGATCCGTTAGTATAATAAAGCAAATCACCACTATAAGTACTGTTTCAAACCAATTCAAATTTTTTTTGCATTGTGTCTACTGTAATATAACTTTTCCATGTCTTAATCCACTAATATAAATTGATAGATTCATCAAAACAAGCAAACTATGCATCAAAAACAGAATCTGTCAAAAACAGAACAGTCTATAGCAATCTGAACATCCACCATACTTATGGTACCCCAAAAATTCTACAAAAATTGGGAAAATAAAAAATTTGTACAGAAAGACAGTGCAAAAAGAATCAGAACCATTTGACGTTCCAGTAAAAAATTAAAATTCGCGCACTACAGCCAAAGTTTCTGTCCTGCACCGTACAAACCAACAAGCATTGTAAACATCCTAAAGGCAAACCTTGGCACATTATTTTTATAATACAATGGAATTGTACAAGGGATAATTATTTTTATTGAAAAGTTTCTGTAATTAAGATTCACAAAGTTCCCATGGGCATGAACAAAGTTCAAGGATGTCCCCCACTTCCACAATGCTCGTCTCTCTCACTTTCACTTTTCTTTTTCAAAAAGTTTTGGGTTCCCCTCTTTATTTTTGTTGTGTTTAAACTATATGAAGGCACTTCCGGGTTGTCTCCCTGGCAGCACTTTCTTTAAAGCCATTAAGCTAGGCATTTAGTGCTCAAGTAATGAATCCACCCGGATTCCAAGGTATATCAAAGGCAATTTTAATTAACAATGATTTGTAATTTAGTAGTGAGCACAAAGTAACATATATCATGCAACAAAAAAGTCTAACTCTCTTCCTATGCATCGGCATGTCATAAAATAACAATCATGCACACATAGTAAAGGCCAATGCATAGTATAATCAGTTTCTTGCAATTTTATCATATTGGAAACATAGAGAGGTGGAGATATAGTTCCTCTCTCATAATAGTTGCAAGTTGGAGCAGCAAGCACATGCATATTATATCTATCAAAATCATCATATGCAATGGTAAAAGGCAACCCATCAATATAATCCTTAATAAGCACAAACTTCTCTGATATAGTGTAGTCGGGAGAATTCAAAAAGATAATAGGACTATCTTGCATGGATGCAATAGCAACAATTTCATGTTTAACATAAGGAACTATAGAAAGTTCATCTCCATAAGCATAACTCATATTGGCATATTGGCCACAAGCATAGCAAGCATCATCAAAAAGGGATATTTCAAGAGAATCAACGGGATCATAGCAATCATCATAACAATCATCCTTCGGTAAGCACGAAGGGGAATTAAACAATGTATGAGTTGAAGAGTTACTCTCATTAGAAGGTGGGCACGGGTGATCAATCCGCTCTTCCTCCTTTTGTTCTTCGCTCTCCTCATCATCTTTTCCATCCAATGACCTCACAGTTTCATCAATTTCTTCTTCCATAGCTTCCTACAAAATATTAATCTCTTCTTGGACAGCGGAGACTTTCTCAATAAGTGCATTAATTTCGGAATTGTATTCATAATTCTCATAACAATATTTGAGTATAGCTAAATTTTCAGACCTATAAATAGCATCATCAAAATCTTCAAACTCTTTACACATAGATTCAATTTCATAAGCACCCATAAAAGCAACAAATTATTCTATTCGTTCCACATCATAGTAATCATATATACCATTAGCATAAGAAGCTAAGGTTTTATTATCATTAAATTTGCATGAAAAGGAAAGGTGTGGAGCCTTCATCCTAGAGCAACAAGTATAATCATAAATCACGCATAGTTGCCAAGCATACCACTTCAATATATGAATTTGATCCCATAATAGTTTCCTTTTTTGTGTTAAGAGATAATCCCTAAAGTATTCACGTTGATCTAACGTTACTCCCATTACATAATTAAATGGGGTTTTCTCAGGATTATTAAAGTAGTATATAATATCTTTCACATAACGAGCATCGAGGGTTTTAGGAGGTTCCCCATCTCCATGAGTAGCAAGTACACCTAATTTTTTTGGTATTTCGTGTTCCATATCCATAACTAAAGATAAAGAACAACTAAGAACAGCAAATACAAATTACTTAGTGATAAAGCAAACAAGCACACACGAGAATATTCACCCCACGCTATGACTCCCCGGCAACGGCGCCAGAAAAAGGTCTTGATAACCCACAAGTATAGGGGATCAATTGTAGCCTCTTTGGATAAGTAAGAGTGTCGAACCCAATGAGGAGCTAAAGGTAGAACGAATATTCCCTCAAGTTCTATCGACCACCGATACAACTCTACGCACGCTTGACGTTTGCTTTACCTAGAACAAGTATGAAACTAGAAGTACTTTGTAGGTGTTTTTGGATAGGATTGCAAGAAAGTAAAGAGCGAGTAAATAAAAGCTAGGAGCTGTTTAGATAAAGACACAACTAAAGTAAATATAGCGAGTGTGGAAAAGTGGTGGTAGGAGTTGTGAAATTGTCCCTAGGCAACTGACTACGTTACTAGACCGGTAATCACTATTGCAATTCTATTTGAGGGAGAGGCATAAGCTAACATACTTTCTCTACTTGGATCATATGCACTTATGATTGGAACTCTAGCAAGCATCCGGAACTACTAAAGATTCATTAAGGTAAAACCCAACCATAGCATTAAAGTATCAAGTCCCCTTTATCCCATACGCAACAATCCCCTTACTCGGGTTTGTGTTTCAGTCACTCACGCAACCCACTATAAGCGAATCATGAACGCATTGCAACACCCTACAGCGGGAATCCCTCATGCTTGCGCGACATGGAGGGCACCATAGAAAAGCACCAATAATAAAACATGCAACTCAAACCAATCATAGCAATTCATCAATCACCGATAGGACAACAGAAATCTACTCAGACATCATAGGATGGCAACACATCATTGGATAATAATATGAAGCATAAAGCACCATGTTCAAGTAGAGGGTACAGCGGGTTGCGGGAGAATGGACCGCTGAATATAGAAGGGGGAAGGTGATGGAGATGTTGGTGAAGATGATGGATGTGTTGGTGAAGATCGCGGTGATGATAATGGCCCCCGGCAGCGCTCCAGCGCCACCGGAAGCAAGGGGGAGAGAGGCCCCCTTCTTCTTCTTCTTCCTTGACCTCCTCCCTAGATGGGAGAAGGGTTTCCCCTCTGGTCCTTGGCTCCCATGGCGTGGGAGGGGCGAGAGCCCGTCCGAGATTGGATCTATCTCTCTGTTTCTGCGTTCTGGAATTCTGCCCTGGCACCGTTTCCTTTATATCTGGAGATCCGTAACTCCCATTGGGGTGAATCTTTCACCCAGATTTTTCTCGTAAAATTAGCTTTCTTGCGGCAAAAGAAGGGCATCAACCGCCTTACGGGTGGCCCACGAGAGTCCAGGGTGCGCCCCTCTGTCTTGTGGCCACCCCGGACACCGTTTCGCGTCGATTCTTCCTCCAAAAAATCCCAAATATTCCAAAATAATTTTCCGTCCGTTTTTATCCCGTTTGGACTCCGTTTGATATGGGGTTTCTGTGAAACATAAAACATGCAACAGAAAGGAACTGGCACTGGGCACTGGATCAATATGTTAGTCCCAAAAATAGTATAAAAAGTTGCCAAAAGTATATAAAAGTTGAATAATATTGGCATGGAACAATCAAAAATTATAGATACGACGGAGACGTATCAATCACCGGGCGGCAAAATCCTCCAGCTCCTTCTTCAATTTCTCATGACTTTGCTTGAAAGCTGCCACGGATTCCTCCACCTCCTGCTCGCGCTCGATCCGGAGCTTCCTCAAGCCACCCATCAGTTCCTTGACGACCGCTTTCAGCATAATCTCCGAGGCACTGCTCTGCTCATGCAGCATCTTCTAGCTGGCGACCTCCTCCTCCTTCTCAGTGACCAACTTGAGGAGCTTCGCACTGTCACCCATGAGTTGCTCGACGAGGTCGGTCGCCTTGTCAACCGGGGCATCGCTGACCTTGAGCAGCTTCGTCAAGCCGTCGACCAGCTCCTGCTGCGTAGTGACGCCAGCGAGAATGTCGTCGTCACCTGCAAAGGACTTCAGGAACGCCGGCTCGTCGCGATGGCCTACGCCGCGAATGCGCTTGTGAGAGCCCTCGCGTTCCCGTGAGAGCTTGTTCGAGGGCTCCGCGGCGCGCCGGGACATCTCTGCTGCGGCTACGGCTTCGCGGCGGGACCTCTCTAGTGCTTCCGCGGCCTTTGTCTTTGCTGCGTGGTTATATGTCCACCCTAAAATCCTCCTACCGGTCATGGCCGAACGACTTGACAGAAAAACCAGTTTTGCGGGTGATGAGGAGAGGAACTGTGAAGTAATTTTCGAGTGGGTGGTTTTTATAGCCCGGTGCTAAGTGTGAACACATATTAGTTTGATAGTTGTGAACAGATTTGCAATTACTTATTGCGCTGTAATCAGCAATGTGATGGGAAACAAGGTCAAAATTTATTGATGGCAGAAGGTTGACCACGTGGTTGCTCGCCGTTGAGGCGGCTGCGGCGCGCTCCGCTCTAGCGTCCCTGCGCATGCTCTGCTCGCTGTTGAGGCAAAGTTACAATGGCAATTGTTAATAATTCTTAATAATTGTCTTACATATTCAGGATAATTTCAAATGCCAAATGCGGCAAGGCCCAGAACACTCACGACCTACATATGCATACAATTATAATAAAATATAAGCTAAAAAGTTGAGCTGGCGGCCTTCCGACGATGGTCTTCTCGGACTCCATGATTAGCATGGAACCCTTGCGGCCATTCACTCCAAGTGTCCTGGCCCGCCTCCGCCTACGGAGCTGCTGAAGCTGGGAGGATCTTGGGGCTGCTGGGCCTCTTCCAGAAGAGCTTGACAGCGTGCAATCGCGCGCATGACAACTCATGGAACCGCCTCCTCACTGGTAGCAAATTCCGTCGATCACCTGCATCCTCAAGATATCACGTTGGTGATGTTCTACTTCATTGGGGACGTCAACTCCGCCAAGGATGTGCTCGAGCTTGGCCACCACATCATCGGGATCAAGGTTGACACGGCCGCCATGTGCAATGATGAAGCCGTAGGCTGCCTTTGTCTTGACTGAATCGTAGAGGTCCTCTGCCCATTCCTTGCGGGGCATCAGGCTCCCGATGAGCATTGGTGACGGTGGGTCGTCGATCATGCCGCCGAGCAGCTCTGGATCTTTTGCACGGTGGATGGCAAACTGCTCATCACACCTCCTCTGCAATATGTCGATTGTGCTACTGATACGTCTCCAACGTATCTATAATTTTTTATTGTTCCATGCTATTATATATTCTGTTTTGGATCTTTAATGGGCTTGTTTATACACTTTTATATTATTTTTGGGACTAACCTATTAACCGGAGGCCTAGCCCAAATTGCTATTTTTTTTGCCATTTCAGAGTTTCGCAGAAAAAGAATATCAAACGGAGTCCAAACGGAATGAAACCTTCGGGCGTGATTTTCAGAACAACATGATCCAGAGGACTTGGAGTCCACGTAAAGTAATAAACGAGGAGAGCACAAGGCAGGGGGCGCGCCTACCCCCCCCCCCCCCAGGCGCGACCTCCATCCTTGTGGGGCCCATGTTGCTCCACCGACGTACTTATTCCTCCTATATATACCTACGTACCCCCTGATAACCCACAAGTATAGGGGATCGCAACAGTTTTCGATAAGTAAGAGTGTTGAACCCAACGAGGAGCTAAAGGTAGAACAAATATTCCCTAAAGTTCTATCGACCACCGATACAACTCTCATGCGCTTGACGTTCTCTTTACCTAGAACAAGTATAAAACTAGAAGTACTTTGTAGGTGTTTTCGGATAGGCTTGCAAGAAAGTAAAGAGCACGAAAATAAAACTAGGGGCTGTTAAGGTAAAGACACAACTAAAGTAAATATAGCGAGTGTGTAAAAGTGATGGTAGGTGTGGCGAAATTGTCCCTTAAGCAATTGACTACTTTACTAGACCGATAGCAAGTATTATGTGGGAGAGGCCACTGCTAGCATGTCATCCCTTACTTGGAATTCTATGCACTTATGATTGGAACTATTAGCAAGCGTCCGCAACTACTAACGTTCATTAAGGTAAAACCCAACCATAGCATTAAGATATATTGGTCCCCCTTCAATCCTGTATGCATCAATTTCTATGCTAGGTTTAAGCTTCTGTCACTCTTGCCCTCCAATACATAGTCCTATCAACATACAACTAACCGTATGGTGTGATCCACGCGTGCGCTCATATGATGGGAACCAAAGGACAGCAACATAACCACAAGCAAATTAAATCAATCATAGCAATTCATCAACCACCGATAGGACAACGAAAATCTACTCAGACATCATAGGATGGCAACACATCATTGGATAATAATATGAAGCATAAAGCACCATGTTCAAGTAGAGGGTACAGAGGGTTGAGGGAGAGTGGACCGCTGTAGATAGAGGGGGGAAGGTGATGGAGATGTTGGTGAAGATGGCGGAGGTGTTGGTGAAGATCATGGTGATGATGATGGCCCCGGCAGCCCCTCCCACCATCAAGCAAGGGGGAGAGAGCCCCCCTTCTTCTTCTTCTTCTTCTTCTTATTCCTTGACCTCCTCCCTAGATGGGAGGAGGGTTTCCCCTCTGGTCCTTGGCTCCCATGGCTTGGGAGGGGCGAGAGCCCCTCCGAGATTCGATCTATCTCTCTGTTTCTGCGTTCTGTTCTGGCTCTGTTTCACCGTTTCACATATATATGGAGATCCGTAACTCCGATAGGCCTGAAACCTTCGCCATGATTTTTTCCGAATATTATCTTTCTTGCGGCAAAATAAGAGCATCAACCACCTTACGATGGGCTCACGAGGGTAGGCGGCACGCCCAGGGGGCGCCCCCTGCCTCGTGACCACCTCGGGCACCGTCTCGCGTGGATTTTTCTTCTGGAATTTTCCATATTTTCCAAAAATAAGCTCCGTCCATTTTTATCCCGTTTGGATTCCGTTTGATATGGATATTCTGTGAAACATAAAACATGCAATGACAGAGAACTGCACTCGCACCTTTGGATCAATATGTTAGTCCCAAAAATAATATAAAAAGTTGCCAAAAAGTATATGAAATTGAATAATATTGGCATGGAACAATCAAAAATTATAGATACGACTGTGACGTATCACCCCCAAACCAACAGAGGCATCCACGAAAACCTAATTCCACCGCCGCAACCTTCTATACCCGTGAGATCCCATCTTGGGGCCTTTCCCGGCATCCTGTCGGAGGGGGCATTGATCACGGAGGGCTTCTACATCAACACCATAGCCTCTCCGATGATGTGTGAGTAGTTTACCTCAGACCTTCAGGTCCATAGTTATTAGCTAGATGGCTTCTTCTCTCTCTTTGGATCTCAATACAAAGTTCTCCTCGATTCTCTTAGAGATCTATTGAATGTAATCTTGTTTTGCGGTGTGTTTGTCGAGACCGATGCATTGTGGGTTTATGATCAAGATTATCTATGAAAAATATTTGAATCTTCTCTGAATTCTTTTATGTATGATTGGTTATCTTTGCAAGTCTCTTCGAATTATCAGTTTGGTTTGGCCTACTAGATTGATCTTTCTTGCAATGGGAGAAGTGCTTAGCTTTGGGTTCAATCTTGCGGTGTCCTTTCCCAAAGGATGTTGGGGAAGCAAGGCACGTATTGTATTGTTGCCATCGAGGATAACAAGATGGGGTTTATATCATATTGCATGAGTTTATCCCTCTACATCATGTCACCTTGCTTAAAGCATTACTCTGTTCTTATGAACTTAATACTCTAGATGTATGCTGGATAGCGGTCGATGTGTGGAGTAATAGTAGTAGATGCAGAATCGTTTCGGTCTACTTTTCACGAACGTGATGCCTATATACATGATCATACCTAGATATTCTCATAACTATGCTCAATTCTATCAATTGCTCGAAAGTAATTTGTTCACCCACCATAATACTTATGCTCTTGAGAGAAGCCACTAGTGAAACCTATGGCCCCCAGGTCTATTCTCCGTCATATTAATCTTCCAACACTTAGTTATTTCTATTTCCTTTTATTTTACTTTGCATCTTTATTTCTCTTTATCATAAAAATACCAAAAATATTATCTTATCATATCTATCAGATCTCACTCTCGTAAGTGATCGTGAAGGGATTGACAACCCCTTTATCGCGTTGGTTGCGAGGTTCTTATTTGTTTGTGTAGGTGCGCGGGACTTGTGCGTGGTCTCCTACTGGATTGATACCTTGGTTCTCAAAAACTGAGGGAAATACTTACGCTACTTTACTGCATCACCTTTTCCTCTTCAAGGGAAAACCAACGCAGTGCTCAAGAGGTAGCAAGAAGGATTTCTGGCGCCGTTGCCGGGGAGTCTATGCAAAAGTCAACATACCAAGTACCCATCACAAACCCATATCCTTTGCATTACATTATTTGCCATTTGCCTCTCATTTTCCTCTCCCCCACTTCACCCTTGCCGTTTTATTCGCCCTCTCTTTTCCGTTCGCCTCTTTCTCGCTCGCTTCTTGTTTGCTCGTGTGTCGGATTGCTTGCTTGTCATGATGGCTCAAGATAATACTAAATTATGTGACTTGACCAATACCAACAACAATTATTTTCTTAGCACTCCGATTGCTCCTCTTACCGATGCTGAATCTTGTGAAATTAATGTTGCCTTGCTGAATCTTGTCATGAAAGATCAATTACGCCTTCCCATCAAGATGCCGCTACCCATCTAAATAGCTTCGTTGATTTGTGTGATATGCGAAAGAAGAAAGATGTGGACAATGATATTGTTAAATTGAAGCTATTCCCTTTTTCGCTTAGAGGTCGTGCTAAAGCTTGGTTTTCGTCTTTGCCTAAAAATAGTATTGATTCATGGAATAAATGCAAAGATGCTTTTATCTCTAAGTATTTCCCTCCCGCTAAAATTATCTCTCTTAGAAATGATATCATGAATTTTAAGCAACTTGATCATGAACATGTTGCACAAGCTTGGGAGAGGATGAAATTAATGATACGTAATTGCCCTACACATGGTTTGAATCTTTGGATGATTATACAAAAAATTTATGCCGGATTGAATTTTGCTTCTAGAAATCTTTTAGATTCGGCCATGGGAGGCACTTTTATGGAAATCACTTTAGGAGAAGCTACTAAACTCCTAGATAATATTATGGTTTATTATTCTCAATGGCACAATCGAAGATCTACTAATAAAAAAGTGCATGCGATAGAAGAAATTAATGTTTTGAGTGGAAAGATGGATGAACTTATGAAATTATTTGCTAATAAGAGTGTTTCTTCTGATCCTAATGACATGCCCTTGTCTACCTTGATTGATAATAATAACGAATCTATGGATGCGAATTTTGTTGGTAGGAATAATTTTGGTAACAACGCTTATAGAGGAAACTTTAATCCTAGACCGTATCCTAGTAATTCCTATAATAATTATGGTAATTACTACAAAATTCTTATGGAAATTTTAATAATTTGCCCTCTGAATTTGAGACTACTTTTAAGGATTTTATGAATTCACAAAAGAATTTCAATGCTTTGCTTGAAGAAAATTTGCTTAAAGTTGATGAATTGGCTAGGAACGTTGATAAAATTTCTCTTGATGTTGATTCTTTGAAACTTAGATCTATTCCACCTAAGCATGATATCAATGAGTCTCTCAAAGCCATGAGAATTTCCATTGATGGGTGCAAAGAAAGAACCGCTAGGATGTGTGCTAAGAAAGATTGCTTTGTGAAAGTGTGTTCTTCTAATTTTTATGAGAATAAAGATGAAGATCTAAAAGTTATTGATGATTCCCCTATTAAATCTTTGTTTTGCAATATGAATCTTGATAATGATGGGACTAGAGATGATCCACCTTTACCTAGAAGGCGTTCAAAAAATTCGGAGTTTTTAGATCTTGATGCAAAAATTGATAAAAGTGGGATTGAAGAGGTTAAAACTTTAGATAGCAATGAACCCACTATTTTGGATTTCAAGGAATTTAATTATGATAATTGCTCTTTGATAGATTGTATTTCCTTTTGCAATCCGTGCTAAATTCTCCTCATGCTTATAGTCAAAATAAAGCTTTTACTAAACATATCGTTGATGCTTTAATGCAATCTTATGAAGAAAAACTTGAGTTGGAAGTTTCTATCCCTAGAAAACTTTATGATGATTGGGAACCTACTATTAAATTAAAATTAAAGATCAATAGAACTTGATAAAATATTGTTTTCAATTGCAGAAGATCAATAAATAAATTATTTAGGTCGTCCTATTTTGGCTGAATTTTTTGAGTTCTAGAAGTTTGCGTTAGTTACAGATTACTACGGACTGTTCTGTTTTTGAGAAATTCTGTTTTTTGTGTGTTGTTTGCTTATTTTGATGAATCTATGGCTAGTAAAATAGTTTATAAACCATAGATAAGTTGGAATACAATAGGTTTAATACCAATATAAATAAAGAATGAGTTCAATACAGTACCTTGAAGTGGTGTTTTGTTTTCTTTCGCTAACGGAGCTCACGAGATTTTCTGTTAAGTTTTGTGTTCTGAAGTTTTCAAGTTTTGGGTAAAGATTTTATGGAGTATGGAACAAGGAGTGGCAAGAGCCTAAGCTTGGGGATGCCCATGGCACCCCAAGATAATCTAAGGACACCAAAAAGCCAAAGATTGGGGATGCCCCGGAAGGCATCCCCTCTTTCGTCCTCATCCATCGGTAAATTTACTTGGAGCTATATTTTTATTCACCACATGATATGTGTTTTGCTTGGAGCGTCTTGTATCCTTGCTGTACACACCATTTGAGAGAGACACTCATGATTCAGAATTTGTTAGAATACTCTATGTGCTTCACTTATATTCTTTGAGCTATATAATTTTGCTCTAGTGCTTCACTTATATCTTTTAGAGAACGGCGGTGGTTATATTTTATAGAAATTGTTGAACTCTCATGCTTCACTTATATTATTTTGAGAGTCTTAAACAGCATGGTAATTTGCTTTAATCATGAAATTAATCTTCTATATTGAGTCCATTAAATATCATGAGAAGTTAGATACTTGATAAGTGTTTTGAGATATAAAGGTGGTAATACTAGAGTGTGCTAGTTGAGTAATTGTGAAATTGAGAAATACTTGTGTTAAAGTTGGCAAGTCCCGTAGCATGCACGTATGGTAAAAGTTGTCTAACAATTTTGACACACAGGTGTTCTTTTATTGCTTTCCTTATGAGTGGTGGTCGGGGATGAGCGATGGTCTTTTCCTACCAATCTATCCCTCTAGGGGCATGCGTAGTAGTACTTTGCTTCGAGGGCTAATAAACTTTTGCAATAATTATATGAGTTATTTATGACTAATGTGAGTCCATGGATTATACGCACTCTCAACCTTCCATAGTTTTCTAGCCTCTACGGTACTTCGCATTGCCCTTTCTCACATTGAGAGTTGGTGCAAACTTCGCCGGTGCATCCAAACCCCGTGATACGATACACTCTATCACACATAAGCCTCCTTATATCTTCCTCAAAACAGCCACCATACCTACCTAGCTATTATGGCATTTCCATAGCCATTCTGAGATATATTGCCATGCAACTTTCCACCGTTCCGTTTATCATGACATGTTTCATCATTGTCATATTGCTTTGCATGATCATGTAGTTGACATCGTATTTTGTGGCAAAGCCACTATTCATAATTTTTTCATACATGTCACTCTTGATTCATCGCATATCCCGGTACACCGCCGGAGGCATTCACATAGAGTCATATGTTGTTCTAATTATTGAGTTGTAACTGTTGAGTTGTAAGTAATAAAAGTGTGATGATCATCATTATTAGAGCATTGTCCCATGTGAGGAAAGGATGATGGAGACTATGATTCCCCCACAAGTCGGAATGAGATTCCGGACTAAAAAAAGAGCCAAAAAAAGAGAAGGCCCAAACAAAAAAAAGAGAGAAAAAGAGAGAAGGGACAATGTTACTATCCTTTTCCACACTTGTGCTTCAAAGTAGCACCATGATTTTCATGATAGAGAGTCTCCTATGTTGTCACTTTCATATACTAGTGGGAATTTTTCATTATAGAACTTGGCTTGTATATTCCAATGATGGGCTTCCTCAAAATGCCCTAGGTCTTCGTGGAGCAAGCAAGTTGGATGCACACCCACTTAGTTTCTTTTGTTGAGCTTTCATATATTTATAGCTCTAGTGCATCCGTTGCATGGCAATCCCTACTCCTCTCATTGACATCAATTGATGGGCATATCCATAGCCTATTGATTAGCCACCTCAATGGGAGACTTTCTACCTTTTTGTCTTCTCTCATAACCCCCATCATTATACTTTACCCATAGTGCTATATCCATGGCTTGCACTCATGTATTGCGTAAGAGTTGAAAAGGCTGAAGCGCGTTAAAAGTATGAACCAATTGTTTGGCTTGTCATCGGGGTTATGCATGATGAGAACGTTTGTGCGACAATATTGAAACATAGCCTAACTATATGATTTTGTAGGCATAAGCTTTCTTTGGCTATGTTATTTTGATAAGACATAATTGCTTGATTAGCATGTTTGAAGTATTATTCTTTTTATGTCAACATTAAACTTTTATCTTGAATCTTTCGGACCTAAATATTCATACCACAATAAGAAGGATTACATTAAGAAGTATGCCAAGAAGCATTCCACATCAAAAATTCTGTTTTTACCATTTACCTACTCGAGGACGAGCAGGAATTAAGCTTGGGGATGCTTGATATTTCTCCAACGTATCTATAATTTTTTATTGTTCCATGCTATTATATATTCTATTTTGCATGTTTAATGGGCTTATTTATACACTTTTATATTATTTTTGGGACAAACCTATTAACCGGAGGCCCGGCCCAAATTGCTGTTTTTTTGCCTATTTTAGAGTTTCGCAGAAAAAGAATATCAAATGGAGTCCAAACAGAATGAAACCTTCGGGAATGTGATTTTTGGAACAAACGTGATCCAGAGGACTTGGAGTCCATGTAAAGTAATCAACGAGGAGAGCACGAGGCAGGGGGCGTGCCTACCCCCCCCCCCCCAGGCGCGCCCCCACCCTCGTGGGGCCCATGTTGCTCCACCGACGTACTTCTTCCTCCTATATATACCTGCATACCCCAAAACCATTAGAGGCATCCACAAAAACCTAATTCCACCGCCGCAACCTTCTGTACTCATGAGATCCCATCTTGGGGCCTTTTACGGCATCCTGCCGGAGGGGCATTGATCACGGGGGGCTTCTACATCAACACCATAGCCTCTCCGATGATGTGTGAGTAGTTTACCTCAGACCTTCGGGTCCATAGTTATTAACTAGATGGCTTCTTCTCTCTCTTTGGATCTCAATACAAAGTTCTCCTCGATTCTCTTGGAGATCTATTCGATGTAATCTTCTTTTGCGATGTGTTTGTCGGGACCGATGAATTGTGGGTTTATGATCAAGATTATCTATGAACAATATTTGAATCTTCTCTGAATTCTTTTATGTATGATTGGTTATCTTTGCAAGTCTCTTCGAATTATCAGTTTGGTTTGGCCTACTAGATTGATATTTCTTTCAATGGGAGAAGTGCTTAGCTTTGGGTTCAATCTTGCGGTGTCCAAGTGACAGCAGGGGCAGCAAGGCACGTATTGTATTGTTGCCATCAAGGATAACAAGATGGGGTTTATATCATATTGCATGAGTTTATCCCTCTACATCATGTCATCTTGCTTAAAGCATTACTCTGTTCTAATGAACTTAATACTCTAGATGCATGTTGGATAGCGGTCGATGTGGTTAGAGTAATAGTAGTAGATGCAGAATCATTTTGGTCTACTTGTCATGGATGTGATGCCTATATACATGATCATACCTAGATATTCTCATAACTATGCTCAATTCTATCAATTGCTCGACAGTAATTTGTTCACCCACCATAATACTTATGCTCTTGAGAGAAGCCACTAGTGAAACCTATGGCCCCCGGGTCTATTCTCCATAATATTAATCTTCCAACACTTAGTTATTTCTATTGCCTTTTATTTTACTTTGCATCTTTATTTATCTTTATCATAAAAATACCAAAAATATTATCTTATCATATCTATCAGATCTCACTCTCGTAAGTGACCGTGAATGGATTGACAACCCCTTTATCGTGTTGGTTGTGAGGTTCTTATTTGTTTGTGTAGGTGCACGGGACTTGTGCGTGGTCTCCTACTAGATTGATACCTTGGTTCTCAAAAACTGAGGGAAATACTTACGCTACTTTACTGCATCACCCTTTCCTCTTCAAGGGAAAACCAACGCAGTGCTCAAGAGGTAGCAGCTCCCAAGGACCGTGACACCGATATCGCTGCCGATGGGCCATGGTGCCTGCACCGGCCGATGAAGCTCTTGCTCGCCGACCTGCTCCGGCTCGTTCTCCTCGCCGAAGATGTAACGCAGGTAGGCATCGACGTTGAAGCTTTGGTCGTTGCCTGGCATGCTTGGAATAACTAATGGTAGATGGGTGAGGACTAGATCTTCGGAGAATGTCGTGGCGGTGCGTTGCCGCCTGGGTTATATGAAGCAAGCCGTTAGCTGGTGGCGGGAAACCGGTGAGGGAATAGGCGTGGATTTTACAATTCACCCGTGTGGAGCGCGGGAAGCATTCGCTGGAGCATGGGAAGAATTCGCTGGAGCGCGGGAACACTAAGTGGAGCACACACACAACCCGAACACCGTATCCGGTGCCAGGTGTTATTTATCACACAAGTGTTAACATAAGGAAATGTATGTGTAACTTACTAATCATCGCACACGAGTACTCGTAGACGCATCGTGTGCGATACTCCTAGCCACCGCAAGCAACTAGTTTGCATTTTTCAAAGTTTTTTGTACACACAGAATTGCACACGAACTAACTATATTAACCGTATGTGTTGTAATTTCTCATCGCACACAGTTCATCCGAGTCGGCTGTTTGCCACTTATCACACACATCTTGTTAAGTTGAACTGTTTCTGTTGCGTTCACTAATCGAAAACAGTTCGTCCGAGTGAACCGTATGCCCTATATCACACACACCTTGATCTGGCTAACCGTTTATGTTGCACTCCCTAATAGAAAATGGTTCATCAGAGCGAACTGTATGCCATATATCGCACACACATTTATATGGCTGCCCGTTTCTGTTGTTCTGACTCATCGCAAACAGTTCGAACGGCTTAACTGTGTGCCCTGCATCGCACACGCAACTAAAATCTGAACCATGTTTGATGCATCCTCCATCGCAAATGTTTTGCACCTTTTTTACGGTTTTCTAACATCCCCGTTTGTGATTAATGCATCGCACACAGTTTCGCCAAAGGGTCTCTGATCGTAGTGTCACGTTAGCAGCATCCTGCAGTAGTGAAAGGATTGTTTTCCATAGTAACAAGTGGTAATAAATTTCAGCACACTATATAAATGTTTCCTTACCAAATTCCACTTACCAAAGGTGCTTCACTCCCCGGCAACGGCGCCAGAAAATAGCCTTGATGAACCACAAGTATAGGGGTCAACTAGAGCTCTTTTCGAACCCAACGAGGAGCAGAAGGAAATGAAAAGTGGTTTTCAGTAAGGTAATGTCTGCAAGTGCTGAAATTGTAAGTAGCGGAGTAGTTTGATAGCAAGATAATTTGTAACGAGCAAGTAACGATAGTAGTAACAAAAGTGTAGCAAGGTAGCGCAATACTTTTGAGGCAAAGGACAGGCCAAAACGGTCTCTTATGATAAGCAAAGCGTTCTTGAGGGTACACGGGATTTTCATCTAGTCACTTTCATCATGTTGGTTTGATTTGTGTCCGCTACTTTGATAATTTGATATGTGGGTGGACGGTGCTTAGGTGATGTTCTTACTTGAACAAACCTCCTACTTGTGATTAACCCTCCATAAGCATCTGCAACTACGAGAAAAGTATTAAGAATAAATTCTAACCATAGCATTAAACTTTTGGATCCAATCGGTCCCTTACGGAATAGCACATAAACTGGGGCTTAAGCTTCTGTCACTCTCACAACCCATCATATAATTGCTAATCCACAATGCATTCCCTTAGTCCCAAATATGGTGAAGTGTCATGTAGTCTACGTTCACATGACACCACTAAGGGAATCACAACATACATACTATCAAAATATCAAACACATATCAAGTGCACATGATTACTTGCAACATGATTTCTCTCGTGACCTCAAGAACAAAAGTAACTACTCACAAATGATAATCATGCTCAAGATCGAGAGGGTATTAAATAGCATATTGGATCTGAACATATAATCTTCCACCAAATAAACCATATAGTAATCAACTACAAGACGTAATCAACACTACTAGTCACCCACAAGCACCAATCTATAGTTCCAGTAACAAGATTGAACGCAAGAGCTGAACTAGGGTTTGAGATGAGATGGTGCTGTTGAAGATGTTGATGGAGATTGCCCTCCCCAAGATGGGAGAGTTTTTGGTGATGATGTTGACGATGATTTCCCCCTCCCGGAGGGAAGTTCCCCTGGCGGAGTCGCTCCGTCGGAGGGCAAAAGTGCTCCTGCCCAAGTTCCGCCTCGAGACGGCGGCGCTCATCCGAAAGTCCTCTCCTTATTTTTTTCTAGGTCAAAATGACCTATATACTGAAAGATGGGCACTGTAGGTGGGCACAGGTGAGCACAACCCACTGTGCCGGCGCTGGCTGCTGGCGGCGTCTAGGTGGATTGTGCCCACCTGGTGGGCCCCCTCTGGTAGATATTTGCTCCAATAATTATCAAATATTCCATAAAAGATCTCTGTGAAGTTTCAGCTTGTTTGGAGTTGTGCAGAATAGGTGGCCTGACGTAGCTTTTCCAGGTCCAGATTTCCAGTTGCCGGAATTCTCCCTCTTTGAGTGTTCCTTGCAAATTAAGAGACAAAAGGCACTAGAATTACTCCAAAAAGCATTATTATGGATAAAAACATCATAAATAACAGTAAGAAAACATGATGCAAAATGGACGTATCAAATACTTAAAAAAATATGACTCTATGTGAATGCCTCCGGCGGTGTACCGGGATGTGCAATGAATCAAGAGCGACATGTATAAAAAATGATGAACGGTGGCTTTGCCACAAATACGATGTCAACTACATGATCATGCAAACCAATATGACAATGATGGAGCGCGTCATAATAGACGGAACGGTGGAAAGTTGCATGGTAATATATCTCGAATGGCTATGGAAATGCCATAATAGGTAGGTATGGTGGCTGTTTTGAGGAAGGATATGTGGTGGGTTTACGGTACCGTGAAATTTGCGTGGTATTAGAGAGGCTAGCAATGGCGGAAAGGTGAGAGTGCGTATAATCCATGGACTCAACATTAGTCATAAAGAACTCACATACTTATTGCAAAAATCTATTAGTCATCAAAACAAAGTACTACGCGCATGCTCCGTGTAGATTGGTAGGAAAAGACCATTGCTTGTCCCCGACCGCCACTCATAAGGAAGATAATAAATAAATAAATCATGCTCCCACTTCATCACATAACGGTTCACCATACGTGCATGCTACGGGACTCACAAACTTTAACACAAGTATTTCTCAAATTCACAATTATTCACTAGCATGACTCTAATATCACCATCTTCATATCTCAAAACAATCATAAGGAATCAAACTTCTCATATTATTCAATGCACTTTATATGAAAGTTTTTATTATATCCCTCTTGGATGCCAATCATATTAGGACAAATTTTATAACCAAAGCAAATTACCATGCTATTCTAAAGAATCTCAAAATAATATAAGTGAAGTATGAGAGTTCATCAATTTCTACAAAATAAAACCACTGTCGTGCTCTAAAAAATATAAGTGAAGCACGTAGAGCAAAATTGCCTAGATCAAGGAAGCACATAGAGCATTCTAATAAATCACGATTCATGCGTGTCTCTCCCAAAAGGTGTGTACAGCAAGGATGATTGTGGCAAACTAAAAAGCAAAGACTAAAATCACACAAGACGCTCCAAGCAAAACACATATCACGTGGTGAATAAAAACATAGCCTCAAGTAAAGTTACCGATAGATGAAGACGAAAGAGGGGATGCCTTCCCGGGGCATCCCAAGCTTAGGCTCTTTGGCCTCCTTGAATATTACCTTGGGGTGCCTTGGGCATCCCCAAGCTTAGGCTCTTGCCACTCCTTATTCCATAGTCCATCAAATCCTTACCCAAAACTTGAAAACTTCACAACACAAAACTCCAACAGAAAATCTCGTAAGCTCCGTTAGTATAAGAAAACAAATCACCACTTTTGGTACTGTTGTGAACTCATTCTTTATTTAAATTGGTGTAATATCTACTGTATTCCAACTTTTCCATGGTTCATACCCCTCGATACTAGCCATAGATTCATCAAAATAAGCAAACAACACGCGAAAAAAACAGGATCTATCAAATACAAAACAGTCTATAGCAATCTGGATATTTCTAATACTTATGAAACTCCAAAAGTCCTGAGAAATTAGGAAGTCCTAAGCAATTTGTTTATTAATCTTCTTCAAAAAGAATCAACTAAAAAGCATGTTTCTATGATTTATTAAAATTATTTTCGTGCACGCAAAAGTTTTTGTTTTTCAGCAAGATCAAATCAACTATCACCGCAGGCTATCCCAAAGGTCTTACTTGGCATAAACACTAATTAAAACAAAAAACCACCTCTAACCAGAGGCTAGATGAAAAATTTATTGCTCAACGGGACCTAAAAAGCAAAAACAAAAATAAAATTGGGTTGCCTCCCAACAAGCGCTATTGTTTAACGCCCTTAGCTAGGCATAAAACACGAATAGATCTAAGTATTATCACCTTGGGCATGCAATCCATAAGTGGCTCTCATAATAGATTCATAAGGCAATTTAATTTTCTTTCTTGGAAAGTGTTCCATGCCTTTCCTTAACGGAAATTGAAATCTAATGTTTCCTTCTTTCATATCAATAATTGCACCAATCGTTCTAAGGAAAGGTCTACCAAGAATAATAGGACATGTAGGATTGCAATCTATATCAAGAACAATGAAATCTACGGGCAGATAATTCCTATTAGCAACAATAAGAACATCATTAATTCTTCCCATAGGTTTCTTAATAGTGGAATCCGCAAGATGCAAATTTAAGGAACAATCATCAAATTCACGGAAACCTAACACATCACATAAAGTTTTCAGAATCGTGGAAACACTAGCACCCAAATCACACAAAGCATAGCATTCATAATCTTTAATCTTAATATTAATAGTGGGTTCCCACTCATCATAAGGTTTTCTAGGGATAAAAACTTCCAATTCAAGCTTTTCTTCAAAAGATTGCATCATAGCATCAACGATATGTTTAGTAACAGCTTTGTTTTCATTATAAGCATGAGGAGAATTCAACATGGATTGCAACATGGAAATACAATCTATTAAAGAACAATTATCATAATTAAATTCCTTTAAATCCAAAAGAATGGGTTCATTGCTACCTAAAGTTTTGACCTCTCCAATCCCACTTTTATCAATTTTTGCATCAAGGTCTAAAAACTCTGAATTATTGGGACGTTGATGTCTACCATGCAACTTTATTCTTGAGACTCGTGTTGGGCCTCCAAGCGCAGAGTTTTGTAGGACAGTAGCAATTTTCCCTCAAGTGGATGACCTAAGGTTTATCAATCCGTGGGAGGTGTAGGATGAAGATGGTCTCTCTCGAACAACCCTGCAACCAAATACAAGAAATATCTTGTGTCCCCAACACACCCAATACAATGGAAAATTGTATAGGTGCACTAGTTCGGTGAAGAGATGGTGATAAAAGTGTAATATTGATGGTAGAAATATATTTTATAATCTGAACAAATAAAAACAGCAAGGTAGCAAATAGTAAACGGGCACAAAAACGGTATTGGAATGCTTGAAAATGAGGCCTAGGGTCCGTACTTTCGCTAGTGCAATCTCTCAACAATGCTAATATAATTGGATCATATAACCATCCCTCAAAGTGTGATGAAGAATCACTCGAAAGTTCCTATCTAGCGGAGAACATAAGATGGAATTGTTTGTAGGGTATGAAACCACCTCCAAGCTATTCTTTCCGTTCGATCTATTCAAGAGTTCATACTAAAATAACACAAAGCTATTCTTTCCGTTCGATCTATCCTAGAGTTCATACTAAAATAACACCAAAGAAAACTCAGATGTATAATATTCAATACGACACAAAGAACTTCAAAGTGTGCCCCAAGATTTCTACCGGAGAAACAAAGACAAGAACATGCATCAACCCCTATGCATAGATTACCCCAATGTCACCTCGGGAATCCGCGAGTTGAGTGCCAAAACATATATAAAGTGAATCAATACGATACCCCATTGTCACCACGAGTATTCAATTGCAATACATATATCAAGTGTTCTCAAATCCATAAAAGTATTCAATCCGATAACAACGAAATCTCAAAGGGAAAACTCAATTCATCACAACAAGATAGAGAGGGGAAAACACCATATGATCCGATTATATTAACAAAGCCCGCGATACATCAAGATCGTGACATCTCAAGAACAAGATAGAGAGAGATTAAACACATAGCTACTGGTACAAACCCTCAGCCCCGAGGGTGGACTACTCCCTCCTCATCGTGGTGGCCGTCGGGATGATGAAGATGGCCATCGGAGATGATTCCCCCCTCCGACAGGGGTCCAGAACGGGGTCTACATTGGTTTTCGATGGCTACAGAGCCTTGCGGCGGCGGAACTTCTGATCTAGGGCTACCCCGAAGGGTTTTGGAATATTTGTGAATTTATAGGGCGAAGAGGGGGTACGGGAGGCCACCGAGGTGGGCCCGACCCACACAGGCGCTGAGGGCCCAGGCGCCACAGTGGGTTGTGCCTCGAGGCACCCTCGAGTCTGCTCTCTGGCCCATCCTGGGTGTTCTGGTCCATCAAAATTCTCCAAAAAGTTTCATGGTGTTTGGACTCCGTTTGATATTGATTTCCTGCAATGTAAAAAACATGTAGAAAACAACAACTGGCACTTGGCACTATGTCAATAGGTTAGTACCAAAAAATGATATAAAATGACTATAAAATGATTGTAAAACATTCAAGAATGATAATATAACAGCATGGAACAATAAAAAATTATAGATACATTAGAGACGTATCAGACGCCTTTTAACTAAAGTTGACTCATCTCCAGTCCCATCCTTATTAAGATTTACATTGGAAAACGAAGATTCAATAGGAGTCACATTAATCACTTTAAGATCTTCATCATTATTTTCATAGAAACTAGAAGAACATGTTTTTGTAAACCAATCTTTTTTAGCACACATCTTAGCGGTTCTTTCTTTGCACTCATCAATGGAAATTCTCATGGCTTTGAGAGACTCATTGATATCATGCTTAGGTGGAATAGATATAAGTTTCAAAGAATCAACATCAAGAGAAATTATATCCATGTTCCTAGCCAAATCATCAATCTTAAGCAATTTTTCTTCGATCAAAGCATTGAAATTCTTTTGCGAACTTATAAATTCTTTAAAACTATTCTCAAAATCAGAGGGCATCTTATTATAATTTCCATAAGAATTGTTGTACAAATTACCATAATTATTAGAGGAATTACTAGGGAACAACCTAGGATTAAAATTACCTCTATACAAGTTATTACCAAAATTGTTCCTACCAACAAAATTCACATCCATAGATTCATTATTGTTTTAAATCAAAGTAGACAAAGGCATATCATTAGGATCAACAGAAGAAATCTTGCTAACAAATAATTTCATAAGCTCATCCATCTTTCCACTCAAAACATTTATTTCTTCAATAGCATGCACTTTTTGTACTAGTGGAAGATCTTTCAGTATGCCACTGAGAATAATTAACCATAATATTATATAGGAGTTTAGTAGCTTCTCCTAAAGTAATTTCCATAAAAGTGCCTCCCACAGCCGTATCTAAAAGATTTCTAGAAGCAAAATTCAATCTGGCATAATTTTTTTGTATAATCATCCACAAATTCAAACCATGAGTAGGGTAATTTCTAATCATCAATTTCATCCTCCCCCAAGATTGTGCAACATGTTCATAATCAAGTTGCTTAAAATTCATAATATAGTTCCTAAGGGAGATGACCTTAGCAGGAGGAAAATACTTGGAAATAAAAGCATCTTTACACTTGTTCCATGAATCAATACTATTTTTAGGCAAAGATGAAAACCAAGTTTTAGCACGATCTCGAAGTGAGAACGGAATAGCTTCAATTTAACAATATCATTATCCACATCTTTTTTCTTTTGCATATCAAACAAATCTACGAAACTATTAAGATGAGATGGGGCATCTTCATTGGGAAGGCCGGAAAATTGATCTTTCATAACAAGATTCAGCAAAGCAGTATTAATTTCACAAGATTCTGCATTAGCATCAGGAGCAATCGGTACTAATAAAATCATTGTTGTTGGTATTGGAAAAGTCACACAATTTGGTATTATCTTGCGACATCGTGACAAAGCAAGCAATCCAACACACGAGCACACAAGAGCAAGCGAAGAAGACGAACGGAAGAAGGGTGAAGAAAAGGCAAATCTTTTCGAAAATCATTTTAGAAGTGGGGGAGAGGAAAACGAGAGGCGAATGACGAATAATGTAATGCGAGGGATGAGAGTTTATGATGGGTACTTGGTATGTCTCGGCTTGGCGTAGATCTCCCCGACAACGGCGCCAGAAATCCTTCCTGCTACCTCTTGAGCTTGCGTTGATTTTTCCCTTGAAGAGGAAAGGGGGATGCAGCAAAGTAGAGTAAGTATTTCCCTCAGTTTTGAGAACCAAGGTATCAATCCAGGAGGAGACAATGCGACAAGCGACCTAATACCTGCACAAACAAACACGAACTTGCACCCAACGCGATAAAGGGTTGTCAATCCCTTCACAGATATTTGCAAAGTGAGATCTAATATAGATGGATAAACGGTAAAGTAATATTTTTGGTATTTTTGGTTTATGGAGCAGAAAGTAAAAGATTGCAAAGAAAGTAAATAGGAAACTAGGATTGTAGATCGAAAACTTATATGATGGAAAATAGAAGATTATATGATGGAAAATAGACCCGGGGGCTATAGGTTTCACTAGAGGCTTCTCTCAAGATAGAAATTATTACGGCGGGTGAACAAATTACTGCTGAGCAATTGATAGAAAAGCGCAAAGTTATGACGATATCTAAGGCAATGATCATGAATATAGGTGTCGTGGTTCTAAGTCTGACAGTAGAATAGGGGGTAGGAATGGAGAGGCAAGATCCTAGCTATGGAGTAGTTGTATCATAAGATGTTTACGAAGTTCAGGCCCTTCTCGGAGGAAGTAACAGCCCCTCGTCTCGGAGCCCGGAGGCGGTCGATCAGTATTATGCTTGGCGTATGAGTTACGAGGATGTGAACCCCTTACACCGAGGAGGGATGGCTTATATAGAGTTCGCTGCACCTCCATTTTCGATTATGCAGGGGTTAAGGTACATTAAGATCGGGGTTACTGGTAACGCCCCACATAAAGGGCTATGATGACCATAAAAGCTACTTAATGACCGACCGTTTGTTTGCAGACTGACTTTAGATCTCTTGGCGGTCGAGTGGTTGGCTTCATGGTCGAGTGTCTCCAAGTCCGTCGAGTGGAACCCTTCCAGGTCGACTGAAAGGTGGTTTCTTCTAGAGATGTCCTTGGGGAGGGTATTTTGGGCAGGTCCATGACCCTACCCTAGGTACATGACTTCATCATTAGCCCCCGAATGGATCGAGGTTTGAGTGGGGAAGAAGTTGAACATACTTCCGACCCATTCTTGTTCTACGAGTGTGTCTTGTTTTGGATCAATGGACTTAGGTGATGGCATCAACTTCTTTTTCAGTCGCCTTGATCCATTCTTTGTATCCGTCAAGTGTGTTTTCCGTACTTGGAGAACTCCGAATGACAGGACGGAGGAAATCTTCTGTCTGACGATTTGCTCTGCGGCGCGTGGATTTAACGGGATTCAAATTTCGGGAAGCGAGCGGGGTGGAGGAAGCCGCAGTAATCGGATGGGATAAGGCAGGGACGCCTCGATCTTCAAGGCCACCTTTTTTCGCCACGTATCGCGCGGCGATCGCATGGATTTGACAGGTCGCCTGGCCTACCGATCGATCACTCGGAAGCAACCTCATATAAGGCCCGGACGGGGTTTTTGAACGATCGCTCTCATTTTCTCCTCCTTCCTCAGATTTATCTGCCGCGTTCGCCTCCATCTCGGCCTTCTTTGCTCCGTGCGTGTTTCACGGCGACAATGGTGAAAGAGAAGACGGCGGCTTTGGAGCGGCGAAGAAGGCGACGGCGAAGCGAAGGGAAGAGCGACCGGTCGGGCGGATCTTCGTCAAGGCGGCTTGCGCGAGGGCTGGATCGAGCGGCAATGGATCCGCTCGACGATCCGTCGAAGGATCTCGACGACATGGACAATGAAGGACGGATCCCCATGGATCAGCGGCTCCGGGGAAGCGATCGAGCCCTTGACCTCGGGAGGGTGAGTGTGTTCTCTTGGCCACCCATGTTGACCGCGGGTTTTCTCGCCACCTTACCCTTTCTTTCGGGATTTCTGAACTTCTTTGGGGCACAACTTCACCACTTCACTCCCAACTCCATCATGTATCTCGCTGCTTTCGTGTCTTTGTGCGAGAATTTCTTTGGTTGTCGGCCTCATTGGGGTCTTTTCAAGCACATTTTCACCTGTCGCTCCCAGACGGTGAAAAAGGCCAATCCGAGTGTGAGAGAACTCAAGTGATTCAGATGTGTGGGGGTCTTGGGATTCAAATGAGAGGAAAAGTTCTTTTCGGCCATGATCTTACCCGAAGTCGATCTGTGGATGGCGATCGACTTGGTTCTCTTCAAGGACCAGCCGACGCCTTGAGCGATCAGTGGACTCCCTCCTTTTTCCATGGACCGAGTGAGCAAGCCATCCTCTTTGAAGGTGATCCCGGAAGAGAAGGCGCAGGTTAAGGTGCTTTGGTCGGACGCGTTGTCCAGCTCATCCGAGACGGAGTGGTAGCATGGATCTCTTGGAGGTCTTCCTTCGACGACGCATCCAGCCGCTTCAAGCTCGAGACCATCCGATGTGGTTGTACTGCACCGAGGACACCACTCGGATCCACCCGGAGGAGGTCGAGGATGCCATCTTTGGAAAGGTGTCTTGCGAGCATCACAGGAAACAAGGACAACCCTCGAGGAGCCAGGAGGATCCCTCCACTCAACCAGTCATACGAAGTAGACAAGGTCCAATCCTGCATCTTTGACTGCGATCTTGCTTTCTCCATCTTGTTTGCTTAAAATCGGTCGACTGACTTTTGCCTTGTTTGTTGTCTTCCAGGCCACTACTGAGATGTACTCGATGCCCAACGGGCGCAAGAGCAGGTCGAGGAGGAAGAGGGAGTGGAGGTGAAAGTCGGGAGGAATGGCAATCTGATGGTGAGGAGGGCGAAGATGACGACTCTGGTGAAGAGGAGGAGGAGGAAGAGGAGGAAGAAGTCGACCCTCCTCGCACGGAAAGGCGAACCAAGCTCACCCACGACCCCGCGGTCGAGCTTGGCAAGGCTACATTTGTCGGGCATTTACAAACGCCTCAGACTACTTCTCCGACGCCGACTGAAAAAGCGCCGAAGCAACCTCGAGTGACGCCATCAAAGCCGACGAAGGCTCTGCCCAAGATGAGGATGACTATTCCCACCATTTTTGGGTAACAGCAGAACTTGTGTTTTTTTGTCTAGCATGGACATACTCTTGATCAACTTGTTGACTGATCAACTGATTTCTGAAATCTGCAGCGCTGCTACCTCCGAGACCTCAGCCAAGAACGAAGACCAGGAAATGGAAGATGCTGCCACCTCTAACCTTGGTACGATCCCTGTAGTTTCGCTTGTGGTCGATTGGACTTCCGTTTCTAACTTTGAATCTTTCCAGTAGTCCCACCTCATGTCATTGATCTCCCTGATGATGACGATGAGGCGCCGCTGAGGCGGAGGAGGACTAAAAAGGCGCTTCTTTGGCAAGGCCCCTTTCGAGTTGTATCGATTACACGAGGCTATTTGGTTCATGAGGGTGGGAACATCACTCGGACTTCTATGTCTTTTTGCTATGCCGCTGACGAGTGTCCGACCTTCATCATCGACTATTGATCCGCCCTCCCTTTTCGCCACACACCACGTCCCAGAGGACCAAGTGGGTGCTGCTAAGGAAGCTATACGCCAGGCGGGGATCACGATGGAGCAAGTGAAGGTGGTCCGGGAAGCCAGCCAGGCGGCCTATGATGCTAGCTCACCTCTTCAGAGCAATGTCCAGGTTAGTTGGTCACCACTTGTTCTGTTAGGATATGCTACCTGAAAACTCTTCTTTCTGAAGATCTTCGTATCTGTACACCCACTGGGTGTGTCGATTGAATTTTTGGATTGGTGGGGCATCGCCGAGTGCACCCACCGGGTGTAGTCCCCGAGACTATGGTGGATCAGGCGCCGATCGTAGTCTTTATACTTTGAATTTCTTCGCTAACTTCTTCACTCGGTCTGGTCGGACCATGCTGAATGGAATCTTGGAACCGGTGGGGGCACGCTGAGTGCACCCACTGGGTGTAGTCCCTGAGACTATGGTCGACTGCTGGCAGTCGACTAAAGTCTGAAGAACTCTCTTTTTTTATCATGATGATACTATGGCTGACTGCTGACAGTTAGCTATGGTTTAGGATCATAACCTTTTTGTCTCTTTCAGTCGACTGATTGAA
The DNA here is from genome assembly GCA_021605145.1 of Aegilops bicornis. NCBI lineage: Eukaryota > Viridiplantae > Streptophyta > Magnoliopsida > Poales > Poaceae > Aegilops > Aegilops bicornis. Next base: position 161,118,411 of record CM038675.1, on the reverse strand, counting down.
CCAAGTCGGTAAAACAGTGGGGGCACGTTGAGTGCACCCACTGGGTGTAGTCCCCGAGACTACTGTTGAATATTTTGATTCGGCTGTAGTCTTTAGAAACGCTATGATTTTTCTTAGTCATTCGGAAGCAACCTATCTTTGATGTCTGTCGATTGACTCTTCGCAGAAATCCTGCGAGCTTGTGGCTCGCTATACTGAATTGGAAAACAAACAGATCCAGCTCAACCTTGACTTGAAGCTTGCTCAGAAGAACTTGCGTAAGGCGAGAGGACGAAGCAAAAGGTATGGTCAGTGAGAACTTGATCGTCTTTGTCTTTCTGCCCATTCCTAATTCTGATCTCATTGTCATTTTGCAGATAAAATGGAGGAGGCTCTAAAGAAAAAGGACTATGACCTTGCCGAGGCGGAGAAAGCGGCTTTGGACAAAACAAAGCTCGCGGAAGAAAAACTGGCTTCAGTCGGTAAACTTGAAGAAGAGAACGCCAATCTGAAAGCTGCTCTCGACGTGGCCAACAAGGAGGTTAGCCGACTGAAGAATGACAAGATAGCTCTGAGTGACAAAATTTGGCGAACTAAGCGGGAAGAGGAACGATCTGGAGGCTTATCTGGGAGGGCATGCCAAGAAGTTATTCCTCATGCTTGAAGGTAATCCCTCCTATCCGACAGACTTGTTATCACCGACTCACCATAGAACCATTAGCTTGAACTCGAGTTGCGTTCTGAGTGCAGCCGTAACTTCGAGGAGGAGGCTGGTCAAGTGGAGACAAACTGGACCCCATTAACTCTCCCGTGAAGGATGAAGCCGCTATGAACGTGCTCCATTTGGAGTCTCGTGTTCTTTGGTGTGGTGGACTACCTCGCTCGATCAAGGTGGCGGTGTCGCGAATCGACTCGACACTCTGGCGAGCGAGGCAGCTTCAAAATGACCTCGAGTCTTTAATGACTCGGTGAATGACGTTCAAGTCGAGTGCGAGGAATGGAAAAGTCTTCGCGGTGTGGTGCCGATGTTGCTCGTCACTGGTCCGTGTTCACCGCAAGGAGGCGCGAGAGGAAAAGATGGCGTCCATCAAAGTTGCCAATACCAAGAAGTACGACTTCCAATCTTTCATGGAGACTTTCATTGCCGCCACCCGGATTCTTGTGGAATCGACCTGGACCAGTTTGTCGGGCCTTCCAGTCCTCCACCTGAGGAGTAAAAAACTTCTATGCTTCGTCTTAAATTTGCCTCGGAATGCCAAGTGGTTTTGTAACCGATAAACTTTAACAGGTTTGACGCCTAAGCACTTCTGAATCCGTAGGATGTTATCTGAACTTGGCTTATCATCCAATATGATTTCATTTGCCTTCGAGCGAACTTTGTTCTTCACTCGGAATATACTTCAGTGCTTGAGATGCAGCTCTGAGGTGAAAAATCCAGTCGACCTACACTTCATCGTTCTTGCAGGGATGGAGCACAGTTACGATCGGCCTGCGTCCTTGCGGATCGGGATGGATTGCTTGTTGTACTTGTGGCGCAGCTCCGAAGGAGAAGGTAGTAGTCGACCTGCACCTCGTCGTCCTTGCGGATCGGAATGGAGCGCATGTTGTACTTGTCGCGTAGCTCCGAAGGGGAAGGTAACAGTCGACCTGCACCTCGTCGTCCTTGCGGATCAGAATGGATTTCATACTTAGGCGAGTACTCGGACTGGAGCTAAGCCTCCGAGTGGGCGGGTTGCTCTCCAGTCGGTAGGGTTTTTAAATACTTAGGCGAGTCTTGAGCTGACTAAGCCTCCGAGTGGGAAGGTTTCTCTCCACTCGGTAGGATTTTCAGATACTTAGGCGAGTCTTGAGGCTGACTAAGCCCCCGAGTGGGAGGTTCGCTCTCCACTCGGTAGGATTTTCAGATACTTAGGCGAGTACTGGTGTGACGCCCTCGATTCAATCGTACACTAATCATACACGCAAATGTGTACGATCAAGATCAAGGACTCACGGGAAGATATCACAACACAACTCTAGACACAAATAAAAGAATACAAGCTTTATATTACAAGCCAGGGGCCTCGAGGGCTCGAATACATAAGCTCAAAAACACAAGAGTGGGCGGAAGCAACAATATCTGAGTACAGACATGAATTAGACAAGTTTGCCTTAAGAAGGCTAGCACAAAAGCAGCAACAATCGAAAAGGCAAGGCCTCCTGCCTGGGAGCCTCCTAACTACTCCTGGTCGTCGGCGGTCTCCACGTAGTAGTAGGCATCGGCGGTGACATCCGCTCTGAGCTCAGGCATCTGGTTGCATCAACCGGAAAGAAGAAGAAAGGGGGAAAAGGGGAGCAAAGCAACCGTGAGTACTCATCCAAAGTACTCGCAAACAAGGATCTACACTACATATGCAACATTATCAAAGGAAGGTTGTATATGTGGACCTGGCTGAAATGCCGTAATAGAGAGAAGGCCTAGTCCTATCGAAGACTAGCATCTTCCGAAACCACCATCTTGCAAAGCAACCAGAGGGAGTAGAGTAGCATAAAGTAAAGTAGTAGAAGTGTTATCAACCTCGGTAGGAGATCCTTTCTCGACTCCCTGCGAGAAAGGCATCCCGAGCCATACTATCCGATTATCATCACAATCCAATTCTCATCACCATCCGGTTCTCATCACAAGTATCCAGTTCTAGTTGTATCGATCGGGATACAACTCCAAGTGTCTCATATCGTAGGACAGGCTATCGATAGATGTTTTCTTCCCTGCAGGGTGCACCAACTTACCCACCACGCCGCTTAACTCCGTGGGACACACTTTCTGGTCATGCCCGCCTCGGCAAACAATACGCCGCAACCCGACCTAGGCTTAATAGAGAGGCCAGACGCCGGACTAAACCTATGCCCCCAGGGGTCATGGGCCATCTCCCAGGAACTCCTCAAGACGCGTTATGAGGCGGCGGTGAGCGGAACCTAGCTACCTCCCTAAAAAGGCGAGGAGCTTACCAGTCCAACCCGCGCCGCTCGATCGTGATGTCTATTAAGCTTGGTGATGTATCTGACGCAGAACGCCCATACTATGCCCACGTGATGGTTAGTGCTATCGGGCCGAGGCCCTCGGATCAAATATCCAAATCGTAGTGGATTAGGAACGCGGTAACAAGCGAGACTCACGAAGATGTGACCCGTTGCCCGTCTCGAGGACTTGCGGCAAGGGCTAGGAATGCCCGCCACGCCTCGTAATTATCTCGCGGGCACCTTCCGTGTCAACCCGACTCCACATCACTTCGCCAATTAAGCTCGCGCGAGCACCCCTCAGGGTCGACCCGTCTTTAGTAACATGGCTCAGTGTAAAGTCATAGTAATCAAAGTAACGATGTGTCTAAACATCAAGGGGAAAGCCCGAGGAATCACCCCCGGTGAATTCCACTCGATGTAATCATCAAGGTGAAAGTAAGAGGATTCACCCTCGAGGTCCACACTTGAGGGGTTGCACGACAGAGTCGTATCAGAAGTGGTTAAAGAGGAAATCACCCTCGATGACCACGACCGAATAGATACACTACGAGGTTAACATCCAAGTGATGTAGAGGTCTCACCCTCGGCACTTTCGATAGTAACCCAAAGAGAGTCGAGCAACTAAGGGTAAAGTGATGTGCGGTCTTGCGGGGCACGGTCTTCGATCCCGTTGATCGGGTCTTCGATAATCCGGTAGGCGGTCGGGACAAGGCGGGGTCAACGATGGATCACTAACCAACCTATACTAAGCGCTTTAGGATAAGCGGTAAGGTACAACAAATAGATACAAAAGCGGGCTATGCATCGTAATAGAGCAAACAATAACAAGAGCAAAATCTAATGCAAGCATGAGAGAATGGAATGGGCGATATCGGGATGATCAAAGGGGGCTTGCTGGTTGCTCGAGAGAAGAAGAAGGGGTAAATCGTCGGCGTGAGTAAATCACAAGGCATCGTGGCGGTCAATTCGGAGAGAAGAGAGGGAAGAAACAAGTAAATACATAGTAAGCAAGTGCATAACAGACAACAGCAGAGCTAGACGTGTTCTAACGCGGTGCTACACGATACCGTGGAAGGGGGGAAACATCCGGGAAAGATTTCCCGATGTTTGCATTTTTCGGACAGATGAAACGGAGGGGGAAAGCTGCAGGTTCTCTATGCTAGGGATGTGTGGAGGACGAACGGACCGTGTATCCGGATTTGTCTCGTCGTTTTGAGCAACTTTCATGTAGAAAACTTTTTCATCCGAGTTACGGATTATTTATTATGATTTTTCAAAGTTTTAAACATTTTTCTAAATTTATTTATATTACGAATATAAACAGTAAATTACTTTTTACACCTAGCTGCAGCTAGCCATAGTGGCTTACAGATGGGACCAGAAGGCTAGGTTGACCCAGTCAACTAGTCCAGTCAGCAGTTGACCAGTCAACTGTTGACTAGTCAACAGGGTCAAACAGGACCCACATGTCATTGACTATTTACCTAAACAAATAAATAAATCTAACTTAGTTAAAAGGGCCTACATTCATCTACTACTAGACTAACTTAGCACTAATTAATACCTAGTAGCACTAATCTAAGCAAGGACCAGCCACTACTGGGCGTAGCCCAGCCGGCCACACGCACGGCGCGCACACACACACACTACGCTGCACACATGGGCGCACACGGCCATGGCCAGTTGCATGCGCACACACCATGCAGAACACACACACACACACTCACTCACAGCTCGGCCATGGCCGGCCGTAGCAGCGGCAACAACGAGCGGCGGCACCGACGGACAGTAGCGGCAGCAACACCAACACGAGCGACGCAGCAGCAACGGCACAAGGGGCAGCCAGCACCAGTACAAGCAGCAAGCAGTGGAGACAGTAGGAAGCATGCAACAGCAGCAGAATTTCAGCGGCAGCAACGGCAAAGCACTAGGCAGCGGCCACATGCAGCAGCCATTGCGGGCACGCACAGGCAAGGGGGCCGCGGGTGCAACGCATGACGACGGGAGTGGCGGGGTGCGGCCAGGGGATGACCGACGGGGCGCCCTGGCGTGAGGCACGGACACGAACCGCGGCCAACGGCCGGAGCTTGGGCGGCGCGGGACGGCGACAACCGGCGTCGGGGAGAGGGGAAGCAAGGGGGAACGAGCGGAGGCTCACCCCGGGGAGGCCGTGGACGAGCTTGGCGAGGCCGGGAGGCGCCGGTGGTGGAGATCGACGGCGATGGTGGGGGCGGACGACAGGAGAAGACCGCGTGATGGCGAGGCAGCAGGCCGTCCGAGCTCCAACCGATAGGCGATGGCGACGGAGACGACGATGGCGGAGCTCCTGGACGTCTTGGCGCGACGAAGGGAGGCCGGTGGCCACGGGATCGACGACGATGACGACGACCGCGAGCTCGGCCTCTTCCAGGTCGTCGAATATGAGCGAGGGAGAGGGGGATTTGAGGACTAGGGTTGTCTCACGCATCGGGGAGGGCCTTATACGCATCGAGGGCTCGCTAGATGGTTGACACGGCGGCCATGGCGGCGCGGATGCGTGCCACGCACAGCCCCTGCCTTCTTCTCTGTATTGAGATTGAAGGAGGCTTGTGGTGGGCTGGGCCTAATACTGTAGTAATAGGCCTTTAGTGCACAGTAGACCTTTAGCATTTTCCCTTTTTCCAGTTTGTCTGTTTTTCTTTTATTTATTAACAGAAGTTGTCTAAAAATAATTAGGGCTGCCAAAACACTTTTGATAAATGTGGAACTAGGCCACATAAATACTTTGTGAATTATGAAACTGCCACAAACTGCTTCAAGGCATTTGGAAGTGACTAGGTATTTTTAGAAACTAAAATAAGGCAAGATAAATGTTGCTGGACCGCCAAAATAGAAACCAGGGGCATTTTTTGAATTTTGGTGAGGTTGGTTCCAATTTTATAATTGCATTGGGATTATTTGCAACAGTAGGAACATTTTAGTTCCTGGAATTTGAACAACTTTTATTTATCACTTTGAATTTGAATTTATTTCAGAGAGGATTTTGATAGGAGGTGTTTATCCACTGTGATCAAAAATGGAATAAGGTGATGACTTAGCATGATCAGAGGATGATTACTGTAGTGTGATGTTGGGGATGTTACAACTGGACTGCAGCTAAGCCCCCGAGTGGGAGGTTCGCTCTCCACTCGGTAGGATTTTTCAAACTTAGGCAAGTACTGGACTGCAGCTAAGCCCCCGAGTGGGAGGTTCGCTCTCCACTCGGTAGGATTTTTCAAACTTAGGCAAGTACTGGACTGCAGCTAAGCCCCCGAGTGGGAGGTTTGCTCTCCACTCGGTAGGATTTTCAAACTTAGGCGGCATCTTGGACACAGCCTAAGCCTCCGAGTGGGAGGTTTGCGCCCACTCAGAGAGGATTTTTTGTGTCGTAGCTCTGAAGGAGAAGGCAGCAGTCGACTTGCACCTCGTCGTCCTTGCAAAGCGCACATTGTATTAAATACTTAGGCGAGTACTTGGATTGCAGCTAAGCCCCCGAGTGGGAGGCTGGCTCACCACTCGGTAGGATTTTAAACACTTAGGCGAGTACTTGGACTGCAGCTAAGCCCCCGAGTGGGAGGCTGGCTCACCACTCGATAGGATTTTTAAACACTTAGGCGAGTACTTGGACTGCAGCTAAGCCCCGTGTGGGAGGGTGGCTCACCACTCGGTTGGTTTTTCAAGTTCTTTGGCGACACGGATTCGCAGCTAAGCCCCCGAGTGGGAGGCTGGCTCACCACTCGGTAGGGATTTTTTTTTATAAACTTAGGCGAAACGGGTTCGCAGCTAAGCCACCCACTTGGGGGGGGGGGGTTCTCAAATAAACAAAAATTAATAACAATCACTGGGAAAATTATAACATTCTTGTCTTTGATAAACAAACTACAGAGGTACTTTTATTACATCTCATCCGAGTGAGTACTTAAGTATAAAAGGGGCGGAGCAGCTCCGCATTCCAAGCTCGAGGCTCATCAATCTGGCGATCGACGTTGTAAAGATGGTATGCTCCATTGTGGAGAACTCTGGTGACGATGAAAGGACCTTCCCAAGCGGGAGCGAGCTTGTGTGGTTTCTGTTGATCCACTCGGAGGACCAAGTCTCCTTCTTGGAAGGCTCGACTCTTCATGTTTCTAGCATGGAATCGACGCAAGTCCTGCTGATAGATAGTCGAGCGGATCAGGGCCATCTCTCTCTCCTCTTCTAGGAGGTCGACTGCATCTTTCCGGGCTTGTTCCGCTTCATCTTCAGAGTAGAGTTAGACTCGAGGTGCATTGTGAAGCAGGTCACTCGGCATAACTGCTTCAGCTCCATAGACCAGAAAGAATGGAGTTCTCCCAGTCGACCTATTAGGAGTGGTCCTCAATCCCCAAAGAACTGACGGAAGTTCGTCGACCCACGCTCCTTCTGCATGCTTGAGATCACGCATCAGCCGGGGTTTCAGTCCTTTGAGAATTAGACTGTTTGCTCGTTCTGCTTGTCCATTCGACTGGGGGTGAGCAACTGAAGCATAGTCGACTCGCGTGCCTTGAGATGCGCAAAAGGCTTTGAATTTGTCGGAACCGAAGTTTGACCCATTGTCAGTGATGATGCTATGCGGAACTCCATATCTGAATATCAACTCCCTGATGAAACTGATAGCAGTGCACACATCGAGATTCTTGATAGGCTTAGCTTCGATCCACTTAGTAAACTTGTCGACTGCCACTAGCAAGTGAGTGAAGCTGCTCCTGCCAGTTCTCAGTGGTCCAATCATATCCAATCCCCAAACAGCGAAGGGCCAGACGAGTGGAATGGTCTTCAAGGCTGATGCGGGTTTGTGTGACATATTGGAATAGAACTAACATCCTTCACACTTGTCGGCTATTTCCTTTGCCATTTCATTTGCTCTTGGCCAGTAAAATCCCGCTCGGTATGCTTTACCCACAATGGTCCGAGAGGACGCATGATGACCACAGGTCCCCGAGTGGCTATCATCAAGAATTATTTGACCTTCTTCTGGTGTTATACATTTCTAGCTGACTCCAGTCGCGCTTTCTCTGTACAACTGTCCCTTGATCACAGTAAAGGCCTTGGATCGGCGGACGATCTGTCGAGCCTCTTCTTCGTTCTCCGGGAGCTCTTTCCTTAGGATATACGCGATGTACGGCATCGGCCCGATCGGGAGTGATGACCACGACTTCCATGATCAGTCGACCACATTTGGGACCTCAACTTCAATCGGATCGGTGACACTTTTTGGCTGTGGGACTTCTTCGTGAAAGGATCCTCTTGAATCGACGGTGTGTGGATGTGCTCCAAAACACATTACTGGGAATGGCTTCCCTCTTGGACCCTATTTTCGCCAAATCATCGCAGCTTGATTTTTCAATGGGTATATGATGAAGCTCCAACCCTCGAATTTCTTCTCTAGCTTTCTCAACGCATTGCAAGAATTAACCAGTCATGGTCGGACTTGACGTCCCACTCCTTCATCACTTGATTAACCACCAGATCTGAGTCGCCATAGACCATGAGGCGACGGACGCCGGTGAAATGGCCACACGCAGCCCATACAAAAGTGCTTCATATTCGCTTCATTGTTGGAGGAATCAAAGTGGATCTGGAGCACATATCTGAGCTTATCTCCTCGGGGAAACCAACACTACCCCAAAGACCGGAACCATTCAGCATCTTGGAACCATCAAAGAACATGGTCCAAAGGTGTCCGAGTGAACTTGAGTCGGTAGTTGCTGTTCAATCCACTCGGCGATGAAATCCGCCATCGCTTGGGACTTGATGGCTTTCTTTGCCTCAAACTTGATATCAAGGGAAGGAGTTCAATCGCCCATTTCGCCACTCAACCGGTTGCATCTCTACATTGTGCAGAATCTCTCGACAATGGGGCGTCGGCGATTTAATCGTAATGGAATGGTCAGAGAAGTAATGAGCAACCTTCTTCGTGGTCATATAAATCCCATAAACAAGCTTCTGATAATGAGGGTATCTTTGCTTTGATGGGGTCAATACTTAAGAAAGATAATATACTGGGCGCTGAATTTTGAAGGCTTTTCCTTCTTCTTCCCGCTCGACCGTAAGTACTGTACTGACGACTTGTCCTGTAGCTATAATGTAAAGCAACAAAGGCTCTTTGCTGATTGGGGCAGCAAGCATCGGTCGGTGGAGAGCGAGCTTTTAGCTCGCAACGCCGCATCGCCTTCGAGAGTCCACTCGAACTTGTCCGACTTCTTCATCACCGGTAAAGAGGCAATGCCTTTTCACGTAGACGAGATGAATCGACTTAAAGCGGCCAAGCATCCAAGAAAGCTCGACATCGTGCACATGCAGGCATTTCATTCGGAGTATAGTACCAACTTTTTACGGGTTGGCGTCGATTCCTCGTTAAATCGAGAAAACCGAGTAACTTTCCGCCAGAACTCCGAATGTGCACTTTGATGGATTAAGCTTGATATCATACCTCCGAGATTGGCAAATGTTTCAAAGCAAGGTCGATCAACAGGTCGGAACCTTTTCGTGATTTGACCACAATATCATCCATGTATGCTTCCACATTCCGACTGATTTGAGTGAGCAAACACTTCTGAATCATCCTCATGAATGTGGCTCCGACATTCTTGAGGCCGAATGGCATGGTGACATAATGTAAGCACCGAATGGAGTGATGAAAGCTGTTTTGATCTCGTCGGGTCCATATAGACGGATCTGATGGTAACCGGAATAGGCGTCTAAAAAGACAGCGCTCACATCCCGCAATGAGTCGACTATTTGGTCGATGCGGGGAGAGGAAAATGATCTTTCGGCAGGCCCGATTGATATGTTTGAAGTCGATGCACATGCGAAGTGACTTGTCCTTCTTGGGGACCATGACAACATTGGCGAGCCACTCGGGTGGTAAATCTCTCGGATAAACTCTGCTGCTAAGAGCCGAGCCACCTCCTCGCCAATGGCCTTTCTCTTACGGACGGCAGACCGTCGAAGATGTTCTTTGACAGTTCAACTTTTGGGTCGACTTCGTAGACGGCCTTCGGCCAGTTCCACAGGAACACCGGCATGTCGTGAAGCTTCCATGCGAAGATGTCCCAGTTCTCACGGAGGAACTGGATGAGCAGCTTCTTCCTATTTGGAGTCGAGTGTTGTTGAGATATGGGTCGAAGCAACATTGGGGTCGGTCGGGTGAATGTGAATCGGTTTCATCTCACCGGACGACTGAAATGTTGATTCCGTAGCGGGCTTCTTGGCTCGCAACAAATCACTCGGGTCTGCAGTTTTCTGGTATTCTTGCAGCTCTACCACTGCCATCTGAGCATTAGCGATCTTAGAGCCTTCTGAAAACACTCTTACGCTTTCTTCCGATTGCCGCGATGGTGATCACACCTTTGGGACCTGGCATCTTCAGTTTGAGGTATACATAACATGGTCGAGCCATGAAACGTGCATACGCCGGCCTTCCCAGAATAGCGTGATAAGCGCTCTGGAAATCCACGACCTCAAAGTTCAACTTTTCTTTACGAAAATTCTTGGAATCACCAAAAACCACATCGAGAGAAATTTGGCCGAGTGACTCAGCCTTCTTTCCAAGAATGACTCCATGGAAGCTCATGTTCTTTGGTCTTTGAGTCCGACATCGGAATGCCCATCCCTTTCAACGCCTCTCGCATACAAGATGTTCAAAGCATCGCCACCATCCATCAAAACTTTAGTTAGTCGAGTGCCTTCGACGACCGGGTTCGACCACCAAAGCTTGCCTCCCAGGGGTGGTTATGTGCGTCGGGTGATCAGACTGGTCGAACGTGATGGCGGTCTAAGACCATTTCAAATAATTGGGTGTCGCCGGAGCGACCATATTCACTTCTCGATTGATAACTTTCAATCGACTTTTGCTTTCAACGTCAGCAAAAATCATCAGGGTGGAATTGACCAGGGGTATCCACCATCACTATCTTCCTTGTCCTCAACTTTGTCCGACTCCTTTTCCTTATCCTTGGGTTGCTTCCTGGGCTGCTGAATCAAGAGCCGACATCGTCGAGTGGTATGCTTTGGGTAAATGAGTTTACCCTCTTCATCTTTCTTCGTGTGAATGTGACATGGCAAGTCCAATACATCATTTCCATCTTGGTCTTTCACCTTTTTGGGGTTCCAAGGCCCCTTTGGTTTCCCCTTGAACTTTCCTAGAGTCACGGCCAAGGCTTCTCCAGGAGCAGCTGGCTCGGCTTTCCGCTTCTGCTTCCGACTGGAGTTCCCTCCTCCAGCTTCATTAGCGGCTGACTTGTACTTGCCACTCCGGAGCCGATCCTCTTCTTCACCATTGGCATACTTGGTGGCAATCTCCATCATTCGACTCAGGGTCATGTCTCTGGTCCGACCGAATTTCAAACTTAGCTCTCTGTTCTTAACGCCTTCCTTGAAGGCATAGACTGCTTGGTGATCAGATACATTTTCTACCGTGTGATGTAAAGTGATCCACCTCTGGATGTAATCCCTCAGAGTCTCATTCGACTTTTGCACACAAGATTGCAGCTCTGTCAACCCTGCTGGTCACTTGCAAGACAAACACTCGGGCAAGATCTTCCCAAGTGTAAATGCTGCTAGGTGCCAACTAATTCAGCCACGCTCTGGCCGAGCCCTCCAACATAAGAGGTAGGTGTTTCATGGCCACCTCATCATTGCCGCCGGTCCGAACAGCCACTCGGTAGTCCTCAAGCCAAGTATCGTGCTTGGACTCACCAAAGGAACTTATCGACTCCGATCGCCAACTTTGAAGTTGGGAGGAATCACCGCGCCCTAATGGCTCGCTAAAACACTCTGGTCCCGAGGCGTGAACTCTTCTGGCGGGCACATCTCTGTCATGGCCTTCTCGGTGAGCTCTGTTCTGTCGACCAAACCTTGAACGATAATGGATCTCGCATCAAAGCACAGTTCTCAGGGTCGACCGAATCCTTTGCCCAACAACAGGTCTTTGGCGTCATCATCCTCATTGTCGGGGGCGTATGATCCACCCCTTGGGGAGGGTGGGCACTCGACGCGTCGATCATTGCGATCGAATCGGTGATCATACCGCCGCGGCTCTTGTATCGATCATCACGCCGCCCCCACGTTCCTCACGCCTCGGGGCGATCTCGGACTATGGGCCGATCGGATCAATTCACAGCAGATCTGCTAGAATCCTATTCCGTGATCGCGATACGGCTGAATTTTGATCTCCTCTTGCCGAGTAAATCTACGATCTGTAGCAAACCTCTACCCGCCTCTGATTGGGAAGGCTGAATCGATTCTGCTATACGGGCCGCAGCTGCTAGATTCTGAATCAGAGTTCGATATACCTGAGTCGGTTGTGGAAAGAGTTGACGCCGACTGGATTCTGGAACCCGTTGCCGTGCGCGCTCGTCGAGTACTCGCTGGAGGTTCTCCAGTCGAGTGTGCTCAGCTAGGTTGGCCAAGCGTGCGTCCTCTAAGGCACGAGCCTCGGGGGTTTCTCCAACGATAGGAGTGTGTAACGCATCCATGTTCCGGCGGCAAAGTTCTTCCCTCTGCAGCGAAGTGAGGGGCTCGGGTTGATACTCTTCGTGAACCTGCGCCGGATCGCCTTCCGCCGTCGCCTCCGTCGGTGCGGGAAAGCCGGGAGGACTCGTGGTCCTTCGACCATCGTAACTTCCGCCTTTGGATCATCTTTGTCGCTTTTCGGATGCGATCTCTGCGGAGCCGATCGGCCAGATTGAACAGGCTGTAGAGAGATTCGTCGGGCTCGATCGCCGCGACTTGGGGAGTGGCCGACTGGCGAGCCACCGCGTGCCTCACCCACCGCTGAAGCCTCGACCGACCGGAGCGCTTGCACCGGCGTGAGACTGGGAGGGAGGACGGCACAGGAGCCGACCGATACTGGGTCGACGTTTGCCGCAGGAGGACGCCGCGGACGACGCCAAAGTGCGCGTTGCCACCGGACGGGAGCGTCGGCGTCGAGTGGAGCCTCCCCGAAGCCAAGCGGAGTCGTTGGCGATGAGCGTGGCCGAGACGGATCTCGCGACCCTCAACCAAAACTCCACCAAACCATGATGAAGGAGATCGGAAAAATCCCAACTTCTCCAATAAATCGCTAAGACACCTGCCCCACGGTGGGCGCCAACCGTCGTGGTTCTAAGTCCGATAAAGAGAATAGGGGTAGGAATGGAGAGGCAAGATCCTAGCTATGGAGTAGTTGTATACGCAAGATGTTTACGAGTTCAGGCCCTTCTCGGAGGAAGTAACAGCCCTACGTCTCGGAGCCCGGAGGTGGTCGACTGTATTATGCGCGTATGAGTTACAGGGATGCGAACCCCTTACATTAAGGAGGGGGTGGCTTATATAGAGTTCGCTGCACCCTCCACCCTCGATTATGCAGGGTTAAGGTACATTAAGATCGGGGTTACTAGTAACGCCCACATAAAGTGCTATGATGACCATAAAAGCTACTTAATGACCGACCGTTTGTTTGCAGACTGACTTTAGATCTCCTGGCGGTCGAGTGGTTGGCTTCATGGTCGAGTGTTTTCAAGTCCGTCGAGTGGAACCCTTCCAGGTCGACTGAAAGGTGGTTTCTTCTAGAGATGTCCTTAGGGAGGGTATTTTGGGCAGGTCCATGACCCTACCCTAGGTGCATGACTTCATCAATAGGCATCACGTCCGTATCAAGTATACCGAAACGATTCTGCATCTACTACTATTACTCCACACATCGACCGCTATCCAGCATGCATCTAGAGTATTAAGTTCATAAGAACATAGTATGCATTAGGCAAGATGACATGATGTAGAGGAATTAACTCAAACAATATGATGAAAACCCCATCTTTTTATCCTCGATGGCAACAATACAATACGTGCCTTGCTGCCCCTACTGTCAATAGGAAAGGACATCACAATATTGAGCCCAAAGCTAAGCACTTCTCCCATTGCAAGAAAAACTAATCTAGTTGGCCTAACCAAATCGATAGTTCGAAGAGACTTATAAAGATATCAAATCATGCATATAAGAATTCAGAGAAGATTCAAGTAATATTCATAGATAAGCTGATCATAAATCCACAATTCATCGGATCTTGGAAAACACACCGCAAAAGAGTTTTACATCGAATAGATCTCCAAGAACATCGAGGAGAACTTTGTATTGAGAATCAAAGAGAGAGAAGAATCCATCTAGCTACTAGCTATGGACCCATAGGTTTGTGGTAAACTACTCATGCTTCATCGGAGAGGCAATGGTGTTGATGTAGAAGCTCTTCGTGATTGAATCCCCCTTCGGCAGGACACCGGAAAAGGTCCCTAGATGGGATCTCACGGGTACAGAAGCTTGCGGCAATGGAAAAGTGGTTTCGTGGCTCCGTGGATGTTTTTGGGGTATAAGAGTATATATAGGAGGAAGATCTAGGTCAGGGGGTCACCGAGGGGCCCACAAGGTCGCCGGGGGGGGGGGGGAGCGCCCTCCACCCTTGTGGCCGCCTTGTGGCTCTTCTGACTTGCACTCCAAGTCTCCTGGGTGTCTTCTGGTCTAAGAAAAATCATCGCGAAAGTTTTATTCCGTTTGGACACCGTTTGGTATTCCTTTTCTGGGGAACTCTAAAACAAGGAAAACACAGAAAGTGGCACTGGGCTCTAGGTTAATAGGTTAGTCCCAAAAATCATGTAAAGTAGCATATTAATGCATATAAAACATCCAAAACAGATAATATAATAGCATGAAACAAACAAAAATTATAGATACGTTGGAGACATATCAGAGGGAGCCTCGGGCTTCGCCACTGGCTTCTTCTTAGCAAACGATGCCTTCCCTCCCTTGCACTGCTTTTCGTCTTCGGCCATGGTGACGCGAGTGGCTACAGGCTGAAGGCACTGCTTTTACGCGAGGAGCTTAGAGGAATGGGGGAGCTCTAGGCGCCAGGAGGAAGAAGTCCAGGAAGATGGAAGCATGCAACTGTTCCAACAAGGACAAAACGTTTTTACCCAAGTTCGGACTCTCCGAGGAAATAATACCCTATGTCCTGCTTTGATTGTATTATTGCGTCAGGTGTATAAAGTACATTTTTGTCTACCACAAAGATTGTAATGTGTCTCCCACGAGCATTTCCTCTCGTTTATACAGATATGTGGGGGTGTCCTAGGGTTACAAGGTCCTGCTCGGTTGTGTACAAGGAGACATGATTATTCATAAGTCCAACGTCTTGGAGTATACCACAAGTCTTGTGAATCTTCATTATAATCATCATGGGTCACTCAAAGCATCCCCATTGGATCCACAATCCAGTGTCGAGCTACTTTCAAAGTGCCTTAAACCATCTCGGCTCTGACGAGTGCCGTGAAAATTTGATTTGTGCTTCTCGTCGGAAATGTTCCCGTGCATCTGGTTTATGGGTGCAAAGTATTCCCGCGCACTGGGGTATTAGTCGTCTGGTCTAGTTTTGACAACACACATCAATCTTATCCATGGGCCCACCTAGCTACGTGTCCTTTTTTCCCTGGTGGATCTTTGAACTAAGCTGAATTGAGGAACTAGAAACATTTAGGATCTTTGAACTAAGCTGAATCGAGGAACTAGAAAAATGTACAAACTTTTTTCAAGTTTGTAAATTTGAAAAGGGTTCATGGATTTGAAAAAACTTCACGAATATGGGAAAAACATGAATTTGAAAAAATAAGTTCAAGATCTAAGAAAGAAGTTCCTGAATTTGAAAAATAAAACTTCAAGAATTTCGGAAGAGTTCAAAATTTTGAAAAAGAACTGAATTTGGAAAAAAAAAGTTGGCAAATTTGCAAAAGTTCATGGATTTAAGAAAAAAGTTCACAAATTTGAAGAAGAGTTCACGAGTTTTGGAAAAGTTAAAAATTTTGAAAAGGAAAAAAATCATGAAATTAAAATGTAAAAGAGAAAAGGAAAAACAAAGATCAAAAACCAGCCTAAAGGCAGACAGAAACAAATTAGAAAAAAGAATCGGTCCGAAGAAAACGCATGAAGAACTGGACTAAAAGTATTGTATTAAATGGATTTGGGTACCTGTATGCGCTCGAATTTGAAAAGGAAATCATGAATTTGGGTGTTGTTCATCGTTTGTTCGGGTCCTCAGGCCCAAGAAGTCGGATGGCCAGGGCCAGCCCTGTACTCGGAGTGCTCCACCAAGAAGAAGAGGACATGATCGCGGATCCGATTATTCGGATCTGATGAGTTTATATTGGTGTGTCAAGTTTTTTTATTGGTTTGATTTTTTATGAAGGTGAAATCTTTCATCGACACCATGTCAAGATATCGTGATTCGACGGCCCGCACTTCTAGGGGATCATCACTGGCCCAAGTACGTTCATTGATTAAGGCTTCCCATCTTTTTGGATGGGCGGCTGAAGGCGCTTTCAGAAAACATTATTGGAAATGTTCGTGTGGGTGAAAGAAGGACAACATTGTTGCTCCGGTCCAATTGCAGCCTCTTTATCAAACTCTTTGAAGTATTTATTATAGTAGTGATTGATACTGTGAAGGAAATGTTTCCAAGAGATTTCATTCTAATTCTTAGTTTTAGGAGTTATTTTGTATTTTTTATCTTATTTTGTATTTTTTATATTAAATCCAAACCAGTGTTCCTGTAATCATTATGATCATGAATAAATTACAAGTGTTAAAAAAAGGGACATGAAAAGTAGCTAGCCATCCCAAAAAAAGCAACTAGCCACAAACAAGGCAGCGCTTTGCCTAAAAAAAAGAGGCAGCGCTCAAGAAAAGAAAAAAGGGCTAGAATCTCATAGCATCTCCAATAGATGGTCTAAATTTTGACGGTCCAAAACCGGAGATGTAAAATTTAGACCGACAAAAAATGTGTTTTGGAGCTCCGAAAAAAGGCTAACTCCAACAGATGGTCCAAATTCATGGTCCAAAAGAGCAACTCCAATAGATGGTCCAAATTCATGGTCCAAAACTGCCAGCAGTCACATGCTTTGTTCAGCCGCTGTCCAGCCACTGTATAGCCGCACATATTGCATAAAACATGTTTTGAAACAACTATAAAAAATATTCATGTCCACAATATCAAATTATTACATAGTACTTCAGATCCAGGAAATGAAATGCAACACAAATACAACATAGTTTTGCACAATAGAACATAGTTTTGAACAAACAAATAATGAATCTATGCGGATCTTTCGCCATGCCATTTCCAATGCTTTTCCATCAAATCTTTCTGGAGTTGGTCATGCACATCGGTGTCTCTAATCTTGCTGTACACCTTCATGAAACGCCTGACGCGCTCCTCTTTGCGCATGGGGTTAACACGAATGCCCATCAACTGATAGAAGTTGTAATCTACATTTTTTCCATGCTCGTTCTCAATGATCATGTTATGCATGATCACACAAGCGGTCATGATGTACGAAAGGATCTTTTGATCCCAAAACTAGACGGTCCTTGCACAATAGCATGTTGATGTTGAGCACGTTGATGTCGTTACAAGAACAGGGCATACCAAAATATGCATGCCAAATCCATGTTTCATGATCAGCAACTGCCACAAGAATGATAGTGGCATCCTTTCCACGACCCTTGAATTGTCCATACCATGCTTTTGGACAGTTTTTCCATTTCCAATGCATGCAATCCACAGACCCGAGCATACCGGAAACCCTCGAGCTCTGTTCATCTCCCACCGCCTCTGAGTGTCCTGAGCATTGGGTGCTCTCAAGTACTGTGGACCGAAAACTTCTACCATACTTATTGCAAATTGCTTGACATAGAAGATAGAAGTGCTCTCTGCCATCGCCAAGTTGTCAACAATGTAATCTAAAGGAACACCATATGCCATCATGCGCAAAGCGGCAGTAACCTTCTGCTCAATGCTATGGCCAAGCAACCCGACACGCCTTCTCTCGTCGAATCTTTGGATTATGCTGCTTCACAGAATTGCAAATGCAGAAGAACAAGTCTTTTGACATTCTGAAACGACGTCGAAAGTAATTCTCCGGAAAAACAGGTGATGATGCAAAGTAGTTGCGCACCAACCGTTTGTGCCCATCAATCCGTTCTCTCCGAATGAACGCACGACCATTAACGGAACCACCGTGCTTCGGTTTCTTCCTCTTGTGCATGGCCACTAGCATAGCAATCTCCTCTTCTTCATGCAAATCAAATTCCTCGTCCGGCGATGAATCATCCACGAAAGAGGAGTCAGCCGAGCTCATCTACAATTCACACAACCACCCTCAAGCATACTATCCAATCCCAAGTTAAATCATCAAGTTTCGTCATTTTTTTACCTTGGGGAATTCCGTTGAACACCTTGTGCGTGCGGTGGAAGAAGATGGCCGCCGGTTGGATTGGCTGCTGCTGAGGGCCGCGGACGGCTGTGGACGGCGGCGGTGATAAGAAATTAGCTTGGAAGCCGGCCAAGAGGAGCTCGGCGGGCGGCGAAGAATAGTTCGGCAGCCGGGCGGAGGGCTTGGTGCGGCGGTCGTGCGGCCTGCGCAACGGCCGTGGATAGGCTCACGACTGACAGGGAGGAGGTCGGAGGCAGCCTAAGACCCGGCGGAGGCCTACCGCGGCAGCCGGACCGCCGGAGGCGCCGAATCCCGTGCCGGCTGCCTCCCAATTCGGCGGCGTCCGGGAGGCTGCGAGCCGGCTACCGTGAGGAGGCAGAGGGCGACGGCCGGGCGGAGGGCGGTGACGGGGATGTGGGGTGGTGCCGGCGCCGACGGCGAGGTTTTGGGCGGTCGCGGCGGCGGATTCCGGCCGGCTGGTCTTCGGGCGGGCGCACGGGCGCGGGCGGGAAAGGAAAGGAAGTGGCGGTTGGGCGTTCGCGGGCGGCGGCTGATTTTGGACAAGATGCACCTCGTGATGTAAATTTGCACCGCGAGGTGTTGTATTTTACATCACGAGGAGGCCGCGGTCCAACTTTTTTTGCATATGAACCGTTTGTTGGAGCAGCGTTTTTTTGCCCCAGACGGTTTAAAAGTTAGGTACTTTTACATTTGGACCATCTATTGGAGATGCTCTCAGAAGGTAGCGCTCTCTTGTCCACCTTGCATCAAGAGACGGCCCTGGAGGCAAGGAACCGCACCAAAGACAAAACCCTAGCTCCCCTAGATTCTTCCTGCGTGCCGGTTCCATGGCGCTGCACTCTCCCTCTTTTACTTCTCGCTCGTCGACTGAGTAAAAACCGCACCTCTTCTTCACCGCCTGCCCCCTTCACCCCCGCATTGTATCTATTAGAAGGGAGAGAGGGGTTTGGTGGAAATCGTTGTTGTATTGCTTGAGCCTCATGGGCATATATATAGGAGTACATGATCATCTTGGAGTATAAGGTAAGGTAGAATAATATCCTACACTATCCTAGCTTTCCTAATAATCACGATACTCAACATCCCCCCGCAGTCACAATGGTAGCGACGCAGACGGTGAGACTGGAGAAGAATCCGGAGGAAAGCTGACGGGCACCCCCCACAGTCGTAACGGTCGATGCATCGCGGAAGGTGTGGCTGGAGTGAAACTGACGAGGTTGCTCAAGCAAGGTGGTAGCCCTTTGTGCCGTTTGTCGATGTAGCCGAGAGCATAGGGTGGTGTAGCCGTAGTCGAGGTAGCCGTGCGAAGAACGCCGTGGTCGGTGTCGAGTCGGGGGTCGCCGTGGTCGGTGTCGAGTCAGGGGTCGCCGGTGTCGAGGTAGTCGTCGTGGAGCCGCGGAAGAAGAGCAGCGGCGGCGGCCTAAGAAGGCAGCGGTGGCGGCTAGAGAAGGAGGGCGGCGGCGGTGCTCGAAGTAGGCGATAATGAACCCGACAGCGTGACAAAGACCGACGCGGACGGTGACGTTCCCGCGCCAAGGGAGGCGGCGCGGCGCATATCACGTGGAAGTCAACGTGGACGGCGGTGGATCATGGGCCGCAGCTGCTACGTTCTGGCGGGCGACGAACGGCGACGGGCGTGTCGGGCGACGGCGGGAAGACCTCAAAAGGCGGTTGCGAGGATCGCGTGCCACGCTCGCTACGGCCTGACGGGGCGATGCAGCGGCAGCGCGAGGGTCGATGCAACTTTGGGGGCGGCCTGGAGCGGACGTCCTCGACGCGGCGGTTGAGCGCGGGCCGCGGCACTACAGCCAGAAAGGGCGACGCAGCGGCAGCGCGCGATGTGATGCAACCACGGAACAGCCTCAGGGTGACGGCGGGGACCATGTGCCGCGGCGCGACGGTCCGAAGGGGCGACGCAGCGACGGCATGGATCGGTGCAGCCACTGAGAAAACTACGGGGCGACGGCACTGAGGCCTGATGAGGCGACGCAGCGGCAGCCTGTTGAGGCGACGCAGCGGCAGCCTGTTGCTGATCAGACCGAGGTGCGTCGCATGACCGACGGGGCAGGAGCACCACCAGACCGGGACAAGAGCACCAGACTGGCAAATATGTCAGGCGCGCAAGCTGATCCGTGTAGGCTCACTGTGCAAAGAGAAGATCCATGCACGCACGTGACCGGGACAAGAGCACCAGACTGGCAAATATGTCAGGCGCGCAAGCTGATCCGTGTAGGCTCACTGTGCAAAGAGAAGATCCATGCACGCACGTGTATGCAAGGAGCAACTCCAGCGTGGGGCAACGATGCGCAGCCGCATGCCAGTGCACACGCCCATGCAGCACGCCCGCGCAGGCACACGACGGCAGGCCAACGCATGACCGCGCTAGCGGCCGCCTACCAGCGCGCTAACGCGTAGCAGAGTCCGGGCGTTGTGCAACTACCGATCCAGTCGGAGATGATGAAGTAGATGCACGTGGAAAACGACAAACGGCGGCGAGCAACAAACATAAACCGATCTTAGATGGAAAAACCAAAGAAAATTTACACCGGTCAATCGATCGGCGAGAGAGAAAAACCCTAATCAATGAATCAGGAAAAAGACTTTCTAGGACAACCGATCAACACTATCGGCGGATGAATCCTAGAATCTGGCGGCCCCGTCGTGATCATTAAGGCCGACCGCCGGGCAGCGTTCGAAGCGGAAGCGGCGGGCGGCGGCTAGGGTTGGATCGGTTAGGCTGATATCATGTTAGAGGGAGATAGGGGTTTGATGGAAATCGTTGTTGTATTGCTTGAGCCTCATGGGCATATATATAGGAGTACATGATCATCTTGGAGTACAAGGTAAGGTACAATAATATCCTACGCTATCCTAGCTTTCCTAATAATCACGATACTCAACAGTATTTGCGCCAGCACCTCCCCTTCCACCCCTCGCTGGCTCTCGCCCGGCGCCGCGGACGCTTCGTATGTATCGGCTCTGCCTCTAGCCTGTCCAATTGGATTTGTGCCTCTGCTCTATTCTATCAGCTCTGCCCTTGAGCAATTGGATTTGTGCCTCCTCGTCCCGTCGCCTGACAGAATTGGATCTGTAGCGGCCCATTAAGCCGAGTTGGCATTTTCGGACGTTGGCGACTGCGCCTTACTATGGATTGGCTAGGAATCGGACCGCACAGCTCCGGCAACACCTCCACGCCGCATGCAAGTATTGGATCTGCCTCTAGCCACTTGAATCTCTCCCGTCGTCGGTTCGCCGGAGAAGTCTTTAAAAATCTCCTATTCATCCTCCTCTGGTTATTTATTTTGGCTCTCTTACGTCAATTCGATAAATTTGGATAATACGTTACTCAAAAATTATTGTGATCCACTATATTTGTGGTTTTCTAGCTTAGTCCCTCACCTACTCATATGAGTCATTACTGTTCTATAGCACGAACGTCAAACACCCTAAGTTATGTGAAATTAGTGTAAGATTATTTTTTAGGTTAACACACACTTACTCTTTATTGCTCAATAATGTTTAGAGTAATACAATTGATAGGAGGCTGCAAAAGCCATAAATGACGACCTACAGATAATCTAAGCGCATATTTAGCGAGGCTATGTGCCTCCAGATTCGAGGCTCTTCCTTCGTAAACGAAAGAGCGTTCTTGGAACTCCGATGTCATAATCTTTATCTCCCGGATGAGATGACTATGTTTTCTGCCAGTCCCATCCTTTTATGTTTGACACGGCATCTTTACAGTCTGATGCAACAATGATACTTGTTTGTAACAGGCGGATGATGTGGCCATGGCCTCTCGGCATGCTAAAGCTTCAAGCGTGGTCGAATTGGTTACTCCAAAGCAAACACCAATCCCGAGGATCCAAGATAGTTCCCTTGTGCGTCTCTACAAATCTTACCTACTAATAAAGCACGGACTATTTCTGGTCGTCTGTCACACCATTTTACAAATAAACCCCTTAGTTTTCTGTAAATCAACCCGCAGTACACGTTTTAGTTACAACCGAAACGTTTTTTCTCATTTTCTCAGAAAACCCCTTGAAGTTTTAAACAATCAACCCGCCGTCCATATTTAAGTCAGCCGAAACGTTTTTTTAGTTTTAACAGAAAACCCCTTGACGTTTCGGTTAATCAATCTACAGTTTATGTAAAATAAGATTATTCATATCTTTTAAACCGTAACTTAGATTTTAACATGTTATATATGAAACTTGATTAGAAAAATATGTAGAATCTAAATATGAAGTTATTTTTAGCTGTTAAATATTTCTAAAATATAATATTTGGTTCAAACTTAATATATAGTATACGGTCTGTTTTTTTTGTACCGTCGGTGATTCGAATTGCAAATAAACATCTATTAAAACCAGAGTGAGAGAAAAAAACATCGAGAACCATGCATACACAACTATGAAAAACCTTGCGGGAAAAAAACAACATACTTTTTATCTTATTCCAAGCAAGTGTGCGCACGTGCGCGCGCGTAAAAGAGAGAGACGTTAAGACTAACCACATTCAAACGTGTTTTCATCGTGTGAGCATAGAGGTCACTGTCGGCAACACAAATGTGATGCCATGTGAAACTAAAAGACGTGGGCCTATTAATGTTTTGAGTCATGGTTATTGGGTTAAGAGTGTGTATTATTTTCTTTCCCGTTGCAATGCACGGGCTTTTTTTTCCGAGCGAGTGTGTGAGTACAGAGGAAATACAAATGTGATGCCATGTGAAACTAAAAGACGTGGGCCTATTAAGGTCTTGAGTCATGATTATTGGGTTAAGAACGTGTGTTATTTTTTTTCCCGTTGCAACGCACGGTTTTTTTTTCTAGTAGTATTAATAGATCCATGATTAGATGAATTGCCAACAACTCCATCTACCTTTAATTTGGCTGATCCCACGGGAGGAGCGACTCAGGTCGGGCCGGCTATGACTTGCATGTTCACATGGTGTATACTAGTCTGTGCAGGTTTAATAGCATTTATCTCACCAACGAATCTCTCTATGAATTCATCTGTACCTCTCGGATTCTGGAAGATAGCTTCATGAATTGCCTTGCGTCGTGCGTGTCATATCGCCCAAAGTGTAAGATTATATATATGGGCGGCTGATGACTGGCCGTTGGGCTGAGATACGGGGAACAAAAATGGGCTGGCATGGGCTAACACTTTCTAGTTGGCATTTTTTGAGATTTTATTTTCTAGGGAAGGCATGTTTTGAGATGACGAGTGTAGTATTGCCTCCCCAAATTAGTTGTCTTATTTTTCTAGATATGGATACACCCAACACTAAAATGTGTCTAGATACACAAATTAATGGACAACTAATTTGGGATGAAGGCAATATTTTTGTTGGTCTGGCTCTTCATTTTCTCAGTTTTTTTTAGAAACACCTGTAACTTTATTCATACGCATAACAATTACAGATACATTGATTTAGACCTGAGACCTAGGAAAATATAAAGTAACTCCTACGACTAAGAATTATAATAAAATCTCTTGAAAACACCTTCACGGTATCAATCTTTGCTCAAAAAAAATATACTCCAAACACTTTGGTAAAGATGCTGCAATTGGACTGGAGCAGCGATGTTATCACTCTTTCACCTGCATGAACATTATCAATAATGGATTTTGAAAGCACCTTGTGTCGCCCATCCAAAAAGATGAGAAACATTGATCGATGAATGTACTTGGGCAGGGGATGATCCCCTAGAAGTGCAGGCCGTCGAATCACTGTATCTTTACCATGGTGTCGATGAAAGATCTGAACTCCACAAAAGCTAGACCAACAAAAAAAGCTTGACACAACAATATAAACTCATTAGATCTGAATAATCGGATCTGCGAGGACAAAAAACTCTCTAATCTCATGCCACCGTCAAAAGAATGAGAGAAAATTTATTCTCACAGAACTATGATGATCACTAGACGTTGACAAAGAACATAGATGTCTTGAACATCCGAGGTCCCCCACCTCTCAGCGCCAAGATGGCAGCCAGAGGCGTGGGACCTAAATTGGCGGCGGACGGCGGACGGCGGCACGAGAAACCCTAATCCAGACAGCTGCTTGTTCGGTTGGAACGCAATACTTTTCAAGTCCTTTTTCTCAGTTGTAAGTGGGGAGCTCCTAGTCAGCGCTGCAGGCGCCGATTAGGAGACGCGGCGCTCGCGATAGCGCGAGGTGGGCCGGCCCACGAAGGGGCACCGCACAAAAATGGAACTAAAAGGCGAGAAAACTATCAAAAAAATAGCACAACCGAGGCGAGTCGAACTAACGACCTACACGTCGTGCAGGTGTTGAGCTAACCACTAGGACTAAGAAAAGCGCTAAAGCTTCAAAACCTATTATCCCGCTCTTACATGATTTTCTTTAAAAGAATAAAACTTCGCAGATTTCGGAAAAGGTTCATGAACATGCTAAAAAACTTTGCCCTATTTTCAAGAAAAGTTCAATGATGTTGAAAAAAGTTCATCTATTTTTAAAAATAGTTCACAAAATATCAAAAAATGTTCATCAAAATATTGAAAAAAAGTTCACCGATTTTAAGAAAGTTCGTTGAATTTAGAAAAAGTTCATCGATCTAACAAAAAGTTCATCGAAATTTAAAAAATAGTATTTAATTCTAAAACAGTTAATCAATTTTAAAAAAAGTTCATCGCATTTGAAAGAAGTTTATAGAATTTGAAAAAATGTTCATCAATTTTTAAAAAAGTCCGTCAATTTTGGAAAATAGTTCATCGATTTGTTGAAAAGTTCATTGAATATGGAAAATAAAAAGAGAGAGGGAGAAACCAACAAACAAGAAAGAAAAACAAAAAAGAAAAAGCAAAACAGAAATCAGAAATCAGAAAAAAAAAACAACAGAAAACTGGGTAAAAGAAAATCCCCGGAACCCAGCCCAGAAAACCGGTGAAAAAAAACAAACTGGGACTCCCACGCACCAAGGGAAAGAAGAAAAAATGGAAAAAATAAGAAACCTAGCCGATGTCGACCGATGGCCAAGATGGTTAATACGACTCACCCTGAACAAAGCGGTTGCAAGTTCAAATCCCTGTGTAGCACCCTTTTTGTGTTTTCGAATAACAAATGGGCCGGCCCAGCTTACGCGGCTGCAGGGGCCGGTTAGGAAAATTGCCTTTAACCAGCACCTGCAGCGCCGAAATAGGATTTGCCTTGTAAGTGTGAGAAGAGGATTTGCCGGTGCCATGGCGCTGCTCTCCCTCCAGCACTTCGTGGCAGGATCTGTCGCCGCCGGCGGATACGCTACTTCCGTTATCAACTTTCACCTGCATGAACATTATCAATAATGGTTTATAAAAGCACCTTGTGTCGCCCATTCAAAAAGATGAAAAACCTTAATCGATGAACATACTTGGGTGGGGGATGATCCTCTAGAAGTGCAAACCGTCGAATCAATATATCTTTATCATATGGTGTCGATGAAAGATCTCAATTCCATAAAAAGTTAGACCAACAAAAAAGCTTGACACAACAACATAAACTCATCAGATCTGAATAATCGGATTTACGAGGACATAAAACTCTCTAATCTCATGCCACCGCCAAAAGAATAAGAATAAATTTATTTTCACAGAACTATGATGATCACTAGACGTTGACGAAGAACATAGATGTCTTGAACATCCGAGGTCCCCCACCTCTCAGCGCCAAGATGGCAGCCGGAGGCGAGGGACCTAAATTGGCGGCGGACGGCGGCGGCACGAGAAACCCTAATCCAGACAGCTGCTTGTTCAGTTGGAACGCAATACTTTTCGGGTCCTTTTTCTCAGTTGTGAGTGCGAGAAGAGGATTGCGGGCTTCTGTTGTGGGGTGTGGGCCTTAGAGTACTCGGGATGACGCAGGCCCAAGAGGCCGGACGGCCAGCCCATGGTTAGTCCACCAAGAAAGAGGAGTACAAACTACAAAGGCAGTGGCTCCCTGTCTGGGCAGCCCCCTCACAAGCCACAACAAGGACGAGGCCCCGGATCGATCGAGGAAGCAAAGCAACCACACCCAAACCCTAGCCGAGCTCAGCCGACGCCGCCTCCTCCGGATTCTTGCGGCGTGCGACGTGCCGGTGCCATGGCGCTGCTCTCTCCCTCCAGCACTTCGCCGCAGGATCTGTCGCCGCCGGCGGACTCTCTACTTCCCACCTCTCAGGTACCATCGCTCGATCGATCCACCTACTATGCCTGCAATTCGCTGTCCGACTGCCTTGTTCAGACGTTTATCACCAAATTAACCCCATCAAACGGTCTTTTATGCTCACAAATCAAATTATATGATGCGCCTTGGCTCCCCTGACCCCGACAACAACAAAGATGCAGGCTTTCGACCATTGTTAGGGGAGGGTTTCTGTAATTTGACCCAATAATGGTGAATATTGCCACTGAAATGTGCACAGTAAGTGCTGGATTGCAGAGGCGCCTATCTTAGATTCATGTGGTATTTTGCTTGAAAATGTAACACATTTTAGTTTTTACTGAAGTATTTATTTGTACACTGAGTACTCGGATATGATTAACCGTTAACTCCATGATATATGGGCGTTTGATTTACTTGGAGGGAAGAAGAGTATGCCATCCTTATGTTTTATTTTCTCTTAGTGACTTTTTGTTGTTGTTGAAATGTAACTGTGACTACTGTATAGCTTCTAGTATATCAATGTATATGTTCTACTGTACTGTTGTAAAGCATTTCCAAGAAGGGCTCTAGTAATATAAATTTCATATAGTCACTATTGATAGCTTTAGACGTACTAGTGGTCAAACTTTTGAAAGTTTGATAGTATGGGTTCTAGGAGGACTATTGTTAGTCACTATTGATACCCTTGTTAACAGCCACTAACATGCATGAATAGCTGCTTTAACTCATGTGTCATCATATCAATTATAATTAGCTAATTATTAATCTTACCAGGGTGTATCCAGCAATGGACCCAAAGCTGACGTTGCTAGGAACAAGGAGGTTGATCATTTGTTGGCAAAATTAGAAAAGGAGGGAGTGGAGATAGATGGCAAGATAGCTAGTATTATTGATGATGAGATAGCTAGAATTAAAGCTGAAGCTGAGAGGTAATTAATTGGAGGCGCTACACCTTATTTGATTTGTATACTCAAATGAAACGATCCTAACATTCATGCGTTATGCACATCCTTTTGACAGGGAAAACATCAATGAAGAAAAAAGGAGGAGGATTCAAGCACTGCTCACGATTGCAGGTGTCGCTGTTGGTTTCGTCGTGGGTATGAAGTGTGAAATAGATAAATACCGTAAGGCATTTGCCAAGATATATGGAAGGCCAAGTAGGTAATCTTAGGAAAACACTGTTGGCTAATTATGGTATGCAAAACCTAAGTTTTTATTTCATGCTGTACTGTGGTTTTTGGCATGTGTAATGTACTAACTCTAATTTGGTAAGATTACTTGGCTGTTCTAAGCTGCGTGGAGCATGTGCCCTAAGTACTGCATGCGGGTCAAATGTTTGGTAATTGTGTGTGATGATTATCTATGGACTGTTGTATGAATCAAGATGGCGATTTAAGGTTGCAAAATTGTAATTTATGAAGTCATCCGTGATATGACAATCAGGTGGTGGTTTAAGGTTGCAAAATTATGAGATAATCCGTGATATGACAATCAGATTGTGGTTTAAGGTTGCAAAATTGGGTTTGCAAACCTTCAGGACACCTCGATTGCAACCTTCTTTAAGCCCTGGACGCGGGCAGAACAGAGATGGTAACAGCGAACAGAGATTGCAATCTAAGACAAGTAATTTAACGGAGGGAGTACATGACTACATGTGTTTTTATTTATGTAAGGCGTGTTTGGTAGGCTGCATATAACCCAATTAGACTCGCGTGGTAAAAAAATGGATTGTTTGGTTGCTTCAAAATGTTGGCTCGCATGAACCTTAAAGCACCTACGAGCCTGGCTAAGGGGGTCAGTCGAATCTGCTGATTTTTCATAGCCAGGCCCGAGTGATGCAACTCAAGGCATGTGGAATCTGCTGATTTTTCATAGCCAGGCCCGAGTGATGCAACTCAAGGCATGTGGGCGACGGAGGCTACATGCGAAGAGGCAGGCTCGAGACATCGCGTTGTTTCTTGAAGGGCCGACATAATTATTCTCATCTTCCATCACCGGGCCCCTCCCCTCCCCCCCCCCTCCCTCCTATAGGCAAATTTGACAATTTTGACCTCTGGACGAAATCAATTCACAGAATGAACTGCCCGTTAAACTATTTCACTCCCCTGGCCTTTTTGTGCAGCGCCCTCCATGCAGGCGCCACACTCTACGGTGCAGCGCCTACTTCTGGGGCGTTGCACGCTAGTCCAACGTGGCAGCCCCTGGGCCCGCACCCAGCAGTGCAGCGCCTCCGAGCTAGGCGCCACACTTGTAATGTGCAGCGCCTAAGAGCTAGGCGCCACACATTTAATGTGCAGCGCCTAGCGCTTAGGCGCTGCACTGTGACTTATCCAGCCACTTGGCTGGGCCCCCTCCCCCATGCCTCCCACACCACACACTCTCCCACTCTCTCCCCGAGCTTTGCCCCCTCTCCCACTCTCTCCCCCTCTCAAATCCTCTCCCAAATCTTGCAAATTTGAAGAATTTGTCCGTGGATTTCGAAGTCAAACCCTCTCTCAAGGTAATCTTCTCCGATCCCCTTGTTTTGATGCAAGTAATGTTATCAAATTGCTCATTTGTTGCTAGTTTGGGGAAACCCTAGTTTTGTTTGGATCTAGAGATCTGCATAGAGATGTGAGATGTTTGTTTGCCAATTTCCTATGATTAGGCTTTGTTAGTATGTTAGGGTTATTCTTATGAGTGTTCTTATGTTGGTGCTAGGGTTAGGTTCAGGGCTAGGGTTATGGTTATGGTTAGGGTTAGGGTTGTTGTTTGAAATATATATTAGGGTTTGTATTCCGTGTTAATCCTTGGATTAGTACTCATGGAAGCAATGTTGCCTTGTGTTCTTTGAATGCTTATATGGATGGGAAGAACATGTGTGTTTGTTCATCATGGGGACAAAGATGCCTTTTTGAAAGGCAATATTGAACCGGACCCGGATGAGCTTGACATGGTGTTTGATAGTAGTCCTAGCTATGCGGAGCTCTTGCAACAAGTGAGGAAAGATTTGAATTGGATGGACTCTAGTGATATCGTTGAGTTTTAGGGAAGGCATAATGTTGGTTTTGGAATGCACATCCGTTGGAAGACAATGCGTGTCAACTCGGAGCAACGTTGGGTTGCATACAAGGAGACGGTGGCCGAATCACTAGACAAGGCTCTTGAGTTATTTGCAACGAAGAAGGTTGATTCAAGTTTGCATTTGGACTTGAACCGAACCCTCCCTTTGGTTGATAGTAGCCCCCCACCCTTGAAGCGAGATGAAATTGTTGAACCTCTTTTGACCCAAGAAGTGAGGCCAACATTGAGCCCGTTTACAAACAACCAAGATGAAGCTTTGCAAGAGGACAATGATGAGTATGCGGATGATGACAATGAAGTTGATCTCCATGACAACAATGTGGGTGATCTCGACAAATATCATTTGCAAGAGACAATGGACCATTCCATCCCTTTTTCCCGTGCATATGCATCGGACTCGGACGACGATGGTCCCGATGAACAAGTTGATGCGGAGGGGTTCACGGTGAATGATGCCGAAGCTTTCAAGAAGGTATTCGGTCGGGATCATCGGACTACATTGTTCAAGGATGTTAGTCTCGCGGATGAAGCCGTGGTAGATGTCGGCCAATGTGTATCTCTTGGGGTTAGGCCAAGCTCTCACCGTGATTTGGGAGACGACAAGAACCGGATTGCTAAAGGGTCTAAGTTCGAAACCTTGTTCGAATTGAAGATGTGGCTCGACAACTACTCGGTTACGCATTATCGTCCACCCAAGGTGGTGAACTCGGACGTTAATGTGCGCTACACGGTTGCATGTGCATGTGAAGATGAAATATGTCCGTGGATTGTGCGTGCAAGACCATGGAAAGAAGGTCCAACTTGGCATGTAGTGAGTTGTGTGCCAACTCACATGTGCCAAGGCAAAAGGGTGGATGGCAAGATTGTGTCCCAAGACCACAAACAACTCACGTCCGAGTTCATCGCTTACAGGCTCTCCAACTCAAAATCCACACTTCCAACAATGAGCGTCCAACGTGACATTGACCTTGTGAAAGCCATCTTTCATTACAAGGTGAAGTACGACAAGGCATGAAAGGCGAAGCAAGCCGCATTTAAGATGTTGTATGGTACTTGGGAGGAAGCATACAATCGAATCCCTAGGTTGTTGTTAGCCATGGCCGCAACAAACCCGGGCATGATTCATGTGGTCGAGCCTCATGGGCAGCAAACAACGGTTCATGAAGGAAGGAAAGTCCGAGTATTTGGCCGTGCATTTTGGGCGTTCGAGCAATGCGTGAGGGCTTTCGAACGCTGTAGGCCGGTCATCACCATTGATGGCACGTTCTTGACCGGACAATACAAGAGCACCTTGTTGGTTGCGATAGCAAGTGATGCCAATAACCGGGTGTTGCCATTGGCATTTGCTTTGGTTGAGGTGGAGAACAATGATAACTAGGAGTGGTTTCTGCATCTTTTGAGGACGAAGGTGTTACCCGCTCAAAGGGAAATTTGTGTCATATCGGATCGGCATCCAGGAATTCTTAACGCGGTGGAGATTGACATTCCCGGGCATGCTCCGTTGCACCATCGATGGTACATGAGGCACTTTTGTTCGAACTTCTATAGGGCATGTGGCCTTAAGGACTTCTATAGGGAAAGTTGTTGGGGAACATAGCAGAAATTCAAAATTTTCCTACGTGTCACCAAGATCTATCTATGGAGAAACCAGCAACGAGGGGAAGGAGAGTGCATCTACATACCCTTGTAGATCGCTAAGCGGAAGCGTTCAAGAGAATGGGGTTGATGGAGTCGTACTGCCGTGATCCAAATCACCGATGATCCTAGCGCCGAACGGACGGCACCTCCGCGTTCAACACACGTACAGCCGGGGACGTCTCCTCCTTGATCCAGCAAGGGAGAGGAGAAGTTGAGGAAAACTCCGACAACACGACGGCGTGGTGGTGATGGATCTCGTGGTTCTCCCAAGAGCTTCGCCAAGCACTACGAAGGAGGAGGTGTTGGAGAGGGGGAGGGCTGCGCCAGGTGAAGGGGTGCGGTTGCCCTCTCTCTCCCTCACTATATATAGGGGGAAGGGGGAGGAGGAGGCGCCCTAGGGTTTCCCTAGGGGAGGCACGGCGGCCACAGGGGAACCCTAGATGGGTTTGGGCGCCCCCACCCCTAGGAAACTTGCCCCCCAAGCCGGGAAGGGGGCTGCCCTAGGGAGGCGCCCCCACCTCTCTGGTTACGTGAGAGGCTGGGAGGGCGCACCACCCCTTATTGGGCTGGTTTGCCCTTCCCTTTGGCCCATGAGGCCCTCCAACACTTGTCGTGGCTCCCAAACACCTTTTCATTCATGTGGCCATAGTTCGCACCCCGGAACACTTCCGACTCCAATACCCTTCGTCCAATATATCGATCTTCACCGCGGACCATTCCGGAACTCCTCGTGACGTCGGGATCACATCTTGGACTCGAACAACCTTCGTAACCACATACTATTTCCCATAACAACTCTAGCGTCACCGAACCTTAAGTGTAGACCCTACGGGTTCGGGAACCATGCGCATATGACCGAGACGTTCTCCGGTCAATAACCAACAGCGGGATCTGGATACCCATGTTGGCTCCCACATGTTCCACGATGATCTCATTGGATGAACCATGATGTCGAGGATTCAATCAATCCCGTATTCAATTCCCTTTGTCTAGCGGTATTGTACTTGCCCGAGATTCGATCGTCGGTATCTCGATACCTTGTTCAATCTCATTACCGGCAAGTCTCTTTACTCGTTCCGTAACACATCATCCCGTGATCAACCCCTTGGTCACATTGTGCACATTATGATGATGTCCTACCGAGTGGGCCCAGAGATACCTCTCCGTCAACCGAAGTGACAAATCCAGTCTCGATTCGTACAACCCAACAGATACTTTCGGAGATACCTGTAATGAACCTTTATAGCCACCCAGTTCGTTGTGACGCTTTGGTACACCCAAAGCATTCCTACGGTATCCGGGAGTTGCACAATCTCATGGTCTAAGGAAATGATACTTGACATTAGAAAAGCTTTAGCATACGAACTACGATCTTTGTGCTAGGCTTAGGATTGGGTCTTGTCCATCACATCATTCTCCTAATGATGTGATCCCGTTATCAATGACATCCAATGTCCATGGTCAGGAAACCGTAACCATCTATTGATTAACGAGCTAGTCAACTAGAGGCTTACTAGGGACATGGTGTTGTCTATGTACCCACACATGTATCTCGAAGTTTCCTTTCAATAAAATTATAGCATGGATAATAAACGATTATCATGAACAAGGAAATATACTAATAACTAATTTATTATTGCCTCTAGGGCATATTTCCAACAGTCTCCCACTTGCACTAGAGTCAATAATCTAGTTCACATCGTCATGTGATTAACATCGATAGGTCACATCGCCATGTGACCAACATCCAAAGAGTTTACTAGTGTCTGTAAACTAGTTCACATCATCATGTGATTAAGACTCAATGAGTTACGAGGTTTGATCATGTTTTTCTTGTGAGAGGTTTTAGTCAACGGGTCTGAACCTTTCAGATCCGTGTGTGCTTTGCAAATTTCTAGGTCATATTGTAAACGCTGCTTCCACGCTCCACTTGGAGCTATTCCAAATGGTTGCTCCACTATACGTATCCGGTTTGCTACTCAGTCACTCGGATAGGTGTTAAAGCTTGCACCGACGTAACCCTTTACGCCGAACTCTTTATCACCTCCATAATCGAGAAACATGTCCTTATTACTCCAAGGACAATTTTGACCGCTATCCAATGATCCATTCCTGGATCATTCTTGTACCCCTTGACTTGTTGGGGAACGTAGTAATTTCAAAATTTTCCTACGCACACGCAAGATCATGGTGATGGCATAGCAACGAGAGGGGAGAGTGTCTGTCCACGTACCCTCGTAGACCGAAAGCGGAAGCGTTATAACAACGCTGATTGATGTAGTCGTCGTCTTCACGATCCGACCGATCCAAGCACCGAGCGTCACGGCACCTCCGAGTTACGCACACGTTCAGCTCGATGACTATCCCGGACTCCGATCCAGCAAAGTGTCGGGGATGAGTTCCACAAGACGACGGCGTGGTGACGATGATGATGCTCCACCGGCGCAGGGCTTCGCCTAAGCTCCATGACGATATGACTTCTCCGCGCAGGGCTTCGCCTAAGCTCCGCTGACGATATGACGAAGTGGAATATGGTGGAAGGGGGCACCGCACGGCTAAGGAACGATCCGTAGATCAACTTGTGTGTTCAGGGTGCCCCCCTGCCTCAGATATATAAATGAGGGAGGGAGGAGGAGGCCGGCCCTAGTAGGGGCGCGCCATGGGGAGTCCTACTCCCACCGGGAGTAGGATTCCCCCTTTCCTAGTCCAACTATGAGTCCTTCCATGTATTGGGAGTAGGAGACAAGTAAGGGGAAGAGAGAAGGGAGGGAAGGAAGGGGTGCGGCCCCTCCCCCTAGTCCACCCGGACTAGGCCATGGGGGCGCGGCCTGCCCTAGGCAGCCCTCTCTTTCCGCAGGGCCCAATAAGGCCCAATACTTCTCCCGGCGAATTCCCGTAACTCTCCGGTACTCGAAAAATACCGAATCATTCGAACCTTTCCGAACTCCGAATATAGTCGTCCAATATATCGATCTTTACGTCTCGACCATTTCGAGACTCCTCGTCATGTCCCCGATCTCATCCGGGACTCCGAACTCCTTCGGTACATCAAAACTCATAAACTCATAATATAAGCATCATCGAAACCTTAGCGTGCGGACCCTACGGGTTCGAGAACTATGTAGACATGACCTAGAACTATTCTTGGTCAATAACCAATAAGCGGAACCTGGATGCCCATATTGGTTCCTACATATTCTCTGAAGATCTTTGTCGGTCAAACCGCATAACAACATCGTTGTTCCTTTGTCATTGGTATGTTACTTGCGAGATTCGATCGTCGGTATCCAATACCTAGTTCAATCTCGTTACGGCAAGTCTCTTTACTCGTTCAAGTAATACATCATCTTACAACTAACTCATTAGTTGCAATGCTTACAAGGCTTATGTGATGTGTATTACCGAGAAGGCCGAAGATACCTCTCCAGGCAATCGGAGTGACAAAACCTAATCTCGATTCATGCCAACTCACCATATACTTTTGGAGACACCTGTAGAGTACCTTTATAATCACAAAGTTACGTTGTGACGTTTGGTAGCACACAAAGAGTTCCTCCGATGGCAGGAGTTGCATAATCTCATAGTTGAGAACTTTGTATAAGTCATGAAGAAAGCATAAGCAACATACTAAGCGATCAAGTGCTAAGCTAACGGAATGGGTCAAGTCAATCACATCATTCTCCTAATGATGTGATCCTGTTAATCAAATGACAACTCATGTCTATGGTTAGGAAACATAACCATCTTTGATTTAACGAGCTAGTAAAGTAGAGGCATACTAGTGACACTCTGTTTGTATATTTATTCACACATGTATTATTTTTCAGTTTAATACAATTCTATCATGAATAATAAACATTTATCATGATATAAGGAAATAAATAATAACTTTATTATTGCCTCTAGGGCATATTTCCTTCAGTCTCCCACTTGCACTAGAGTCAATAATCTAGTTCACATCGCCATGTGATTTAACATCAATGGTTCACATCTATATGTGGTTAACACCCATAGTTCACTGAAGGAAATATGCCCTAGAGGCAATAATAAAGTTATTATTTATTTCCTTATATCATGATAAATGTTTATTATTCATGCTAGAATTGTATTAACCGGAAACATAATACATGTGTGAATACATAGACAAACAGATAGTCACTAGTAAGCCTCTACTAGACTACCTCATTAATCAAAGATGGTTATGTTTCCTAACCATAGACATGTGTTGTCATTTGATTAATGGGATCACCTCATTAGAAGAATGATGTGATTGACATGACCCATTCCGTTAGCTTAGCACTTGATCGCTTAGTATATTGCTATTGCTTTCTTCATGACTTATACATGTTCCTATAACTATGAGATTATGCAACTCCCGTTACTGGAGGAACACTTTGGTACTACCAAACGTCACAACGTGAATCGGGTGACTATAAAGGAGTACTACAGTGTGTCTCCAAAGGTACTTGTTGGGTTGGCGTATTTCGAGATTAGGTTTTGTCACTCCGATTGTCGAGAGGTATCTTCGGCCTTCTCGGTAATACACATCACATAAGCCTTGTAAGCATTACAACTAATGAGTTAGTTGTGAGATGATGTATTACTTAACGAGTAAAGAGACTTACCAGAATCTAGATTGAACTAGGTATTGATACCGACGATCGAATCTCGGTAAGTAACATACCGATGACGAAGGGAACAACGTATGTTGTTATGCGGTCTGACCGATAAAGATCTTCGTGGAAAATGTAGGAACCAATATGGGCATCCAGGTCCCGCTATTGGTTATTGACCGGAGATGTGTCTCGGTCATGTCTACATTATCCTCGAACCGTAGGGTCCGCACGCTTAAGGTTTCAAGCGATGCTTATATTATGAGTTTATGTATTTTGATGTACCAAGGTTGTTCGAGTCCCGGATATGATCACGAACATGACGAGGAGTCTCGAAATGGTCGAGACACAAAGATTAATATATTGGACGGATATATTTGGACACCGGAAAGGTTCCGGAGAAGTTTGGAGCTCCGGAGGTTACGGAACCCCGGGAGGTATATGGACCTTATTGGGCCCATGTAGGAGGAAGGAGAAGGAACAAGGGAGGCGCGCCCCAAGCCCAATCCGACTGGGGGAGGGGCCGCCCCTTTCCTTTCTCCTTCCCCTCTTCCTATTCCTACTACTAGTACTACTTCCTAATACTAGTACTCCTTCCTTCCCCTCCAAATAAGATAAGGAAGGAGAGAGGAAACCTACTTGGAGTAGGTTTCCCCCTCCCTATGGTGCGCCCCTGAGGCCGGCCACCTCCTCCCTCCCTCCTTTATATACGGGGAGGGGCACCCTAGAACACACAAGTTGATCCTTGAGATCGTTCCTTAGCCGTGTGCGGTGCCCCCCTCCACCATATTCCACCTCGGTCATATCGTAGCGGTGCTTAGGCGAAGCCCTGCGTCGGTGAAACATCAAGATCGTCACCACACCGTCGTGCTGACGGAACTTCTTCTCCCCGGAGCTTTGCTGGATCGGAGCCCGTGGAGCGTCATCGAGCTGAACGTGTGCCAAGAACTCGGAGGCGCCGGAGTAACCGCTGGGATCGGCTGGATCGCGAGGAGAACGTCGACTACTTCCTCTACGTCATCATCGACTCGGAGGTGCCGAATGTAACGGCACTGGGATCGGCAGGATCGCGAGGAGAACGTCGACTACTTCCTCTACGTTGTGATCGCTTCCGCTTTGGTCTCTGAGGGCACGTAGACAACTCTCTCCCCTCTCGTTGCTATGCCATCAACATGGTCCTGTGTGTGCGTTTGTAAATTTTTAAATTACTACATTACCCAACTGTGGCATCCGAGCCTGGTTTTATGCGTTGATGTCATATGCACGAGTAGAACACAAGTGAGTTGTGGGCGATACAAGTCATACCGCCTACCAAAGATGTCATACTTTGGTTCAGCGGTATTGTGAGATGAAGCGGCCCGGACCGACATTACGCGTGCAGCTTACGAGACTGGTTTCACCGTTCTGAGCACTCGTGCTTAAAGGTGGCTGGCGGGTGTCTGTCTCTCTCACTTTAGTTGAACTGAGTGTGGCTACGCCCGGTCCTTGAGAAGGTTAAAAGCGAAGTCTATTTGACGAAATATCGTTGTGGTTTTGATGCGTAGGTAAGATCGGTTCTTGCTCAGCCCGTAGCAGCCACGTAAAACTTGCAACAACAAAGTAGAGGACGTCTAACTTGTTTTTGCAGGCATGTTGTGATGTGATATGGTCAAGACGTGATGCTATATTTTATTGTATGAGATGATCATGTTTTGTAACCGAAGTTATCGGCAATCGGCAGGAGCCATATGGTTGTCGCTTATTGTATGAAATGCAAGCATACATAATTGCTTTACTTTATCACTAAGCGGTAGCGATAGTCGAGAAGCAATAGATGGCGTAAACGACAACGATGCTACGATGGAGATCAAGGTGTCGCGCGGTGGCGATGGTGATCACGACGGTGCTTCGAAGATGGAGATCACAAGCACAAGATGATGATGGCCATATCATATCACTTATATTGATTGCATGTGATGTTTATCCTTTATGCATCTTATCTTGCTTTGATTGACGGTAGCATTATAAGATGATCTCTCACTAAAATTATCAAGAAGTGTTCTCCACGAGTATGCACCGTTGCCAAAGTTCAGTAGTACCCGGACACCACGTGATGATCGGGTGTGATAAGTTCTACGTCCATCTACAACGGGTGCAAAACAGTTGCAAACGCGAAATACTCAGGTTAAACTTGACGAGCCTAGCATATAACAGATATGGCCTCGGAACACGGAGACCGAAAGGTCGAGCGTGAATCATATAGTAGATATGATCAACATAAGATGTTCACCATTGAAAACTACTCCATCTCACGTGATGATCGGTTATGGTTTAGTTGATTTGGATCACGTGATCACTTAGATGACTAGAGAGATGTCTGCCTAAGTGGGAGTTCTTTAGTAATATGATTAATTAAAACTTAAATTTATCATGAACTTAGTACTGATAGTATTTTGCTTGTCTATGTTTCTTTGTAGATAGATGGCTCGTGTTGTTGTTCCGTTGAATTTTAATGCGTTCCTTGAGAAAGCAAAGTTGAAAGATGATGGTAGCAATTACACGGACTGGGTCCGTAACTTGAGGATTATCCTCATTGCTTTGCCGGAAGAATTACGTCCCCGAAGCACCGTTGGGTGCAGTGCCTGCTGCAGAGCAACGCCGAAGTTGTGAACGTCTGGCGAGCAAAGTCGATGACTACTCTATAGTTCAGTGTGCCATGCTTTACGGCTTAGAACCGGGTCTTCAACGACGTTTTGAACGTCATGGAGCATATGAGATGTTCCAAGAGTTGAAGTTAATATTTCAAGCAAATGCCCGGATTGAGAGATATGAAGTCTCCAATAAGTTCTATAGCTGCAAGATGGAGGAGAACAGTTACATCGGTGAGCACATAATCAAAATGTCTGGGTATAATAATCACTTAATTCAGCTGGGAGTTAATCTTCCGGATGATAGTGTCATTGACAGAATTCTCCAATCATCGCCACCAAGCTACAAGAGCTTCGTGATGAACTATAATATGCAAGGGATGACTAAGACAATTCTGAGCTCTTCGCAATGCTAAAAGCAGCGGAGGTAGAAATCAAGAAAGAGCATCAAGTGTTGATGGTCAACAAGACCACTGGTTTCAAGAAAAGGGCCAAAGGGAAGAAGAAGGGCAACTTCAAAAGAACAGCAAGAAAGTTGCTGCTCAAGAGAAGAAACCCAAGTCTGGACCTAAGCACAATCGAGTGTTTTTACCGCAAGCGACCGACACCGAAGCGGAACTGCCCCAAGTATTTGGCGGATAAGAAGGATGGCAAGGTGAACAAAGGTATATGTGATATACATGTTATTGATGTGTACCTTACTAGAGCTCGTAGTAGCACTGGGTATTTGATACTGGTTACATTGCTAATATTTGCAACTCGAAACAGGACTACGTAATAGACGAGCACCGCAAAGGACGAGGTGACGATGCGGCGTGGGAAAGCGGTTCCAAGGTCAATGTGATCGCGGTCGGCACGCTACCTCTACATCTACCTTCGGGATTAATTTTAGACCTAAATAATTGTTATTTGGTGCCGCGTTGAGCATAAACATTATATCTGGATCTTGTTTGATGCGAGGACGGTTATTCATTTAAATCGAGAGAATAATGGTTGTTCTATTTATATGAGTAATATCTTTTATGGTCACGCACCCTTGAAGAATGGTCTATTTTTATTGAATCTCGATAGTAGTAATACACATATTCATAATGTTGAAACCAAAAGATGCAGAGTTGATAATGATAATGCAACTTATTTGTGGCCTTGCCGTTTAGGTCATATCGATTGTAAAACGCATGAAGAAACTCCATCTTGATGGGCTTCGGAATCACTTGATTATGAATCACTTGGTACTTGCGAACCATGCCTCATGGGCAAGATGACCAAAACGCCGTTCTCCGGAACTATGGAGCGAGCAACTGATTTGTTGGAAATCATACATACTGATGTTTGTGGTCCAATGAATATTGAGGCTCACGGCGGGTATCGTTATTTTCTCACCTTCACAGATGATTTGAGCAGATATGGGTATATCTACTTAATGAAACACAAATCTGAAACATTTGAAAAGTTCAAAGAATTTCAGAGTGAAGTGGAAAATCATCGTAACAAGAAAATAAAGTTTCTACGATCTGATCGTGGAGGAGAATATTTGAGTTATGAGTTTGGTTTACATTTAAAACAATGTGGAATAGTTTCACAACTCACGCCACCCGGAACACCACAGAGAAATGGTGTGTCCGAACGTCCTAATCGTACTTTACTTGATATGGTGCGATCTATGATGTCTCTTACTGATTTACCGCTATCATTTTGGGGATATGCTTTAGAGACGGCCGCATTCACGTTAAATAGGGCACCATCTAGATCCGTTGAGACGACACCATATGAACTATGGTTTGGCAAGAAACCAAAGTTGTCGTTTCTTAAAATTTGGGGCTGCGATGCTTATGTGAAGAAACTTCAACCGGATAAGCTCGAACCCAAATCGGAAAATGTGTCTTCATAGGATACCCAAAGGAGATCTGTTGGGTACACCTTCTATCACAGATCTGAAGGCAAGATTTTCGTTGCTAAATTCGGATCCTTTCTAGAGAAGGAGTTTCTCTCGAAAGAAGTGAGTGGGAGGAAAGTAGAACTTGATGAGATAATCAGATTCTGCTCCCTTATTGGAAAGTAGTTCATCACAAGAAACGGTTCCTGTGACAACTACACCAATTAGTGAGGAAACTAATGATGTTGATCATGAAACTTCAGATCAAGTTGCTCTTGAACCGTGAGGTCAAGCAGAATAAAATACGCACCCGAGTGGTACGGTAATCCTATTCTGGAAGTCATGTTACTTGACCATGGCGAACCTACAAACTATGAAGAAGCGATGGTGAGCCCAGATTCCGCAAAATGGCTGGAAGCCATGAAATCTGAGATAGGATCCATGTATGAGAACAAAGTATGGACTTTGGTTGACTTGCCCAATGATCGGCAAGCCATTGAGAATAAATGGATCTTTAAGAAGAAGGTGACGCCGATGGTAATATAACTGTCTATAAAGCTCGACTTGTTGAAAAAGGTTTTCGACAAGTTCAAGGGGTTGACTACGATGAGACTTTCTCACCCGTAGCGATGCTTAAGTCTGTCCGAATCATGTTAGCAATTGCCGCATTTTATGATTATGAAATTTGGCAAATGGATGTAAAAACTGCATTCTTGAATGGATTTCTAGAAGAAGAGTTGTATATGATGCAACCAGAAGGTTTTGTTGATCCAAAGGCCGCTAACAAAGTGTGCAAGCTCCAATGATCAATTTATGGTCCGTGCAAGCCTCTCGGAGTTGGAATAAACGCTTTGATAGTGTGATCAAAGCATATGGTTTTATACAGACTTTTGGAGAAGCTTGTATTTACAAGAAAGTGAGTGGGAGCTCAGTAGCATTTCGATATTATATGTGGACGACATATTATTGATTGGAAATGATATAGAATTTCTGGATAGCATAAAAGGATACTTGAACAAAAGTTTTTCAATGAAAGACCTCGGTGAAGCTGCTTACATATTGGGCATCAAGATCTATAGAGATAGATCAAGACGCTTAATTGGACTTTCACAAAGCACATACCTTGATAAAGTTTTGAAGAAGTTCAAAATGGATCAGGCAAAGAAAGGATTTTTACCTGTATTACAAGGTGTAAAATTGAGTCAGACTCAATGCCCGACCACAGCAGAAGATAGAGAGAAAATGAAAGATGTTCCCTATGCTTCAGCCATAGGCTCTATCATGTATGCAATGCTGTGTACCAGACCTAACGTATGCTTAGCTGTAAGCTTGGCGGAAGGTACCAAAGTAATCCAGAGTGGATCATCGACAGCGGTCAAGAACATCCCGAAATACCGAAAAGGACTAAGGATATGTTTCTCGTATATGGAGGTGACAAAGAGCTAGTCGTAAATGGTTACGTCGATGCAAGCTTTGACACTGATCCGAGACGATTCTAAATCGCAAAACCCGGATACGTGTTTTTGTTAAACGGTGGAGCTGTCGGTTGGTGCAGTTCTAAACAAAGCGTCGTGGCGGGATCTACATGTGAAGCGGAGTACATAGCTGCTTGGAAGCGACAAATGAAGGAGTCTGGATGAAAGAGTTCATTTCCGATCTAGGTGTTATACCTAGTGCATCGACCAATGAAGATCTTCTGTGACAATACTGGTGCAATTGCCTTGGCAAAGGAATCCAGATTTCACAAGAGGACCAAGCATATCAAGAGGCGCTTCAATTCCATTCGGGACCAAGTCCAAGTGGGAGACATAGAGATTTGCAAAATACATACGGATCTGAATGTTGCGGACCCATTGACTAAGCCTCTTCCACGAGCAAAACATGATCAGCACCAAGACTCCATGGGTGTTAGAATCATTACGTGTAATCTAGATTATTGACTCTAGTGCAAGTGGGAGACTCAAGGAAATATGCCCTAGAGGCAATAATAAAGTTATTATTTATTTCCTTATATCATGATAAATGTTTATTATTCATGCTAGAATTGTATTAATCGGAAACATAATACATGTGTGAATACATAGACAAACAGATAGTCACTAGTAAGCCTCTACTAGACTAGCTCATTAATCAAAGATGGTTATGTTTCCTAACCATAGACATGTGTTGTCATTTGATTAATGGGATCACCTCATTAGAAGAATGATGTGATTGACATGACCCATTCCGTTAGCTTAGCACTTGATCGCTTAGTATATTGCTATTGCTTTCTTCATGACTTATACATGTTCCTATAACTATGAGATTATGCAACTCCGTTTACGGAGGAACACTTTGGTACTACCAAACGTCACAACGTAATCGGGTGATTATAAAGGAGTACTACAGGTGTCTCCAAAGGTACTTGTTGGGTTTGCGTATTTCGTGATTAGGTTTTGTCACTCCGATTGTCTGAGAGGTATCTCTGGGCCTTATCGGTAATACACATCCCATAAGACTTGCAAGCATTACAACTAATGACTTAGTTGTGAGATGATGTATTAAGTAACGAGTAAAGAGACTTACCGATGTGAGATTGAACTAGGTATTGGATACCGACGATCGAATCTCGGGTAAGTAACATACCGATGACGAAGGGAACAACGTATGTTGTTATGCGGTCTGACCGATAAAGATCTTCGTGGAAAATGTAGGAACCAATATGGGCATCCAGGTCCCGCTATTGGTTATTGACCGGAGATGTGTCTCGGTCATGTCTACATTATCCTCGAACCGTAGGGTCCGCACGCTTAAGGTTTCGATGACAGTTATATTATGAGTTTATGTATTTTGATGTACCGAAGGTTGTTCGGAGTCCGGATATGATCACGGACATGACGAGGAGTCTCGAAATGGTCGAGACACAAAGATTAATATATTGGACGGATATATTTGGACACCGGAAAGGTTCGGAGAAGTTTGGAGCTCGGGAGGTTACCGGAACCCCGGGAGGTATATGGGCCTTATTGGGCCCATGTAGGAGGAAGGAGAAGGAACAAGGGAGGCGCGCCCCCAAGCCCAATCCGAATTGGGGAGGGCCGCCCCCTTTCCTTTCTCCTTCCCCTCTTCCTATTCCTACTACTAGTACTACTTCCTAATACTAGTACTCCTTCCCCCTCCAAACAAGATAAGGAAAGGAGAGGGAAACCTACTTGGAGTAGGTTTCCCCTCCCTATGGTGCGCCCCCCCTTGAGGCCGGCCACCTCCTCCCTCCCTCCTTTATATACGGGGGAGGGGGGCACCCTAGAACACACAAGTTGATCCTTGAGATCGTTCCTTAGCCGTGTGCGGTGCCCCCTCCACCATATTCCACCTCGGTCATATCGTGGCGGTGCTTAGGCGAAGCCTGCGTCGGTGAAACATCAAGATCGTCACCACGCCGTCGTCTTGTGGAACTTCCTCTCCGGAGCTTTGCCGGATCGGAGCCCGAGGAGGCGTCATCGAGCTGAGCGTGTGCCAAGAACTCGGAGGCGCCGGAGTAACGGCGCTGGGATCGGCTGGATCGCGAGGAGAACGTCTGACTACTTCCTCTACGTCACCATCGACTCGGAGGTGCCGATGTAACCTTTGGGATCGGCAGGATCGCGAGGAGAACGTACGACTACTTCCTCTACGTTGTGATCGCTTCCGCTTTGGTCTACGAGGGTACGTAGACAACACTCTCCCATCTCGTTGCTATGCCATCACCATGGTCCTGTGTGTGTAGGAAAATTTTGAAATTACTACGTTCCCCAACATTCACATCGACATGTGACCAACACCCAAAGGGTTTACTAGAGTCAGTAATCTAGTTCACATCGCTATGTGATTAACACCCAAAGAGTACTAAGGTGTGATCATGTTTTGCTTGTGAGATAATTTTAGTCAACGGGTGCATTACATTCAGAGCCGTGAGTATTTTGCAAATTTATATATCTACAATGCTTGCGGAGCTACTCTAGCTAATTGCTCCCACTTTCAATATGTATCCAGATTGAGATTCAAAGTCATCTAGATTAGTGTTAAAACTTGCATCGACGTAACCCTTCTGACGGGCTCTTTTATCACCTCCATAATCGAGAAATATTTCCTTAGTCCTCACTAAGGATGTCTTTGACCAATGTCCAAAGGATCTACTCCTAGATCACTATTGTACTCCTTGCCAAATTCGAGCAAGGTATACAATAGGTCCAGTACATAGCATAGCATACTTTATAGAACCTATGGCCAAGGCATAGGGAATGACTTTCATTCTCTTTTCTA
The DNA here is from genome assembly GCA_021605145.1 of Aegilops bicornis. Lineage (NCBI taxonomy): Eukaryota > Viridiplantae > Streptophyta > Magnoliopsida > Poales > Poaceae > Aegilops > Aegilops bicornis. The sequence continues at coordinate 161,073,885 of CM038675.1, read as the reverse complement.
TTTTCTGCCGTGGTCGGGATTTGAGTCTTACTCAATTTCATACGTTTTGCAACACAGGCAAGAACTTTTCTTTGACTGTTCCATTTTGAACTACTTCAAAATCTTGACAAGGTATTTATTGAAAAACTTATCAAGCGTCTTGATCTATCTCTATAGATCTTGATGCTCAATATGTAAGCAGCTTCACTGAGGTCCTTCTTTGAAAAACTCCTTTCAAATACTCCTTTATGCTTTGCGGAATAATTCTACATTATTTCGGATCAACAATATGTCATTCACATATACTTATCGTAAATGTTGTAGTGCTCCCACTCACTTTCTTGTAAATACAGGCTTCTCCAAAAGTCTCAGAAAACCATATGCTTTGATCACACTATCAAAGCGTTTTTCCAACTCCGAGATGCTTGCACCAGTCCATAGATGGATCATTTGGAGCTTGCACATTTTGTTAGCTCCTTTAGGATTGACAAAACCTTCTGGTTGCATCATATACAACTCTTCTTTAATAAATCCATTAAAGAATGTAGTTTTGACATCCATTTGCCAGATTTCATAAAATGTGGCAATTGCTAACATGATTCGGACAGACTTAAGAATCACTACAGTTTGAGAAAATCTCATTGTAGTCAACACCTTGAACTTGTCGAAACCTTTTGTGACAAGTCGAGCTTTGTAGATAGTAACACTACTATCAATGTCCGTCTTCCTCTTGAAGATCCATTTATTTAACATGGCTTGCTGATCATCGAGCAAGTCAATCAAAGTCCATACTTTGTTCTCATACATGGATCCTATCTCAGATTTCATGGCCTCAAGCCATTTCATGAATCTGGGCTCATCATCGCTTCCTCATAGTCCGTAGGTTCATCATGGTCTAGTAACATGACTTCCGTAACACGATTACCATACCACTCTGGTGCGGATTTTGCTCGAAGACCTACGAGGTTTGGTAGCAACTTGATCTGAAGTTTCATGATCATCATCATTAACTTCCTCACTAATTGGTGTAGGAATCACTTTGGGAACTGATTTACGTGATGAACTACTTTCCAATAAGGGAGAAGGTACAATTACCTCATCAAGTTCTACTTTCCTCCCACTCACTTCTTTCGAGAGAAACTTCTTCTCTAGAAAGGATCCATCTTAGCAACGAATAACTTGCCTTCGGATCTGTGATAGAAGGTATACCCAATAGTTACCTTTGGGTATTCTATGAAGACGCACTTCTCCGATTTGGGTTCGAGCTTATCAAGTGAAAACTTTTTCACATAAGCATCACAACTCCAAACTTTAAGAAAGCGACGACTTAGGTTTCTTTGTTAAACCATAGTTCATACGGTGTCGCCTCAACGAATTTAGATGGTGCCCTATTAAACGTGAATGTAGCTGTCTCTAATGCATAACCCCAAAACGATAGTGGTAAATCGGTAAGAGACATCATTGATCGCACCATATCAAAATAAAGTAATGCAGTTCTGACGTTCGGACACACCATAACGTTGTGGTGTTCGGTGGCGTGAGCTGTGAAACTATTCCACTTTGTTTTAATTGAAGACCAAACTCGCAACTCAAATATTCATCTCCATGATCAGATCGCGAAACTTTATTTTCTTGTTACGATGATTTTCTACTTCACTCTGAAATTCTTTGAACTTTTCAACTATTTCAGACTTATGTTTCATCAAGAAGATATACGCATATCTGCTCAAATCATCTGTGAAGGTCGGAAAATAATGATACTTGCCACGAGCATCAACACTCATTGAATCGCATACATCGGTATGTATTATTTTCAATGAGTCAAGAGCTTGTTCCATTGTTAGGAGAACGTAGTTTTAGTCATCTTGCCAAAAGGCATGGTTCGCAAGCATCAAATGATTCATAATCAAGTGATTCCAAAAGTCCATCGGCATGGATTTTTCTTCATGCGCTTTACACCAATATGACCTAAACGGCGATTGCCACAAATAAGTTGCACTATCATTATTAACTTTGCATCTTTTGGTTTCAATATTATGAATATGTGTATCACTATGATCGAGATCCAATGAACCATTTTCATTGGGTGTGTAACCATATAAGGTTTTATTCATGTAAATGTAACAACAATTTATTCTCTTACTTAAATGAATAATCAGATTGCAATAAACATGATCAAATCATATTTATACTCAACACCAAATAACACTTATTTAGGTTCCACACTAATCCCGAAAGTATAGGGAGTGTGCGATGATGATCATATCAATCTTGGAACTACTTCCAACACTCATCGTCACTTCCCCTTCAACTAGTTTCTGTTCATTCTGCAACTCCCGTTTCAAGTTACTACTTTTAGCAACTGAACCAGCATCAAATACCGAGGGGTTGCTACGAACACTAGTAAAATACACATCAATAATCTGTATATCAAATATACCTTTGTTCACTTTGCCATCCTTCTTATCCGCCAAATACTTGGGGTAGTTCCGCTTCTAGTGACCAGTTCCATTGCAACAAAAGCACTTAGTCTCAGGCTTAGGTCCAGACTTGGGCTTCTTCACTCGAGCAGCAACTTGCTTGCCGTTCTTCTTGAAGTTCCCCTTCTTCCCTTTGCCCTTTTCCTTGAGACTAGTGGTATTGTCAATCATCAACACTTGATGCTCTTTCTTGATTTCTACCTTCGTCGATTTCAACATCATGAAGAGCTCGGGAATCATTTTCGTCATCCCTTGCATACTATAGTTCATCACGAAGTTCTAGTAACTTAGTGATGGTGACTAGAGAATTACATCAATCACTATCTTATCTGGAAGATTAACTCCCACTTGATTCAAGCGATTGAAGTACCCGGACAATCTGAGAACATGCTCACTAGTTGAGCGATTCTCTTCCATCTTTTAGCTATAGAACTTGTTGGAGATTTCATATCTCTCAACTCGGGTATTTGCTTGAAATATTAACTTCAATTCCTGGAACATCTCATATGGTCCATGACGTTCAAAACGCCTTTGAAGTCCCGATTCTAAGCCGTTAAGTATGGTGCACTAAACTATCAAGTAGTCATCATATTGAGCTAGCCAAACGTTCATAACGTGCGCATTTGCTCTCTGCAATAGGTCATCACCTAGCGGTGCATTAAGGACATAATTCTTACGTGCAGCAATGAGGATAAACCTTAGATCACGGATCCAATCCGCATCATCGCTACTAACATTTTTCAATACAATTTTCTCTAGGAACACATATAAAAACATAGGGAAGCAACAACGCGAGCTATTGATCTACAACATAATTTGCAAAATACTACCAGGACTAAGTTCATGATAAATTAAAGTTCAATTAATCATATTACTTAAGAACTCCCACTTAGATAGACATCTCTCTAGTCATCTAAGTGATTACGTGATCCAAATCAACTAAACCATGTCCGATCATCACGTGAGATGGAGTAGTTTCAATGGTGAACATCACTATGTTGATCATATCTACTATATGATTCACGCTCGACCTTTCGGTCTCCGTGTTCCGAGGCCATATCTGCATATGCTAGGCTCGTCAAGTTTAACCTTAGTATTCTGCGTGTGCAAAACTGGCTTGCACCCGTTGTAGATGGACGTAGAACTTATCACACCCGATCATCACGTGGTGTCTGGGTACTACGAACTTTTAGCAACGGTGCATACTCGAGAGAACACTTCTTGATAATTTTAGTGAGAGATCATCTTATAATGCTACCGTCAATCAAAGCAAGATAAGATGCATAAAGGATAAACATCACATGCAATCAATATAAGTGATATGATATGGTCATCATCATCTTGTGCTTGTGATCTCCATCTCCGAAGCACCGTCATGATCACCATCGCCACCGGTAGCGACACCTTGATCTCCATCGTAGCATCGTTGTCGTCTCGCCAACTATTGCTTCTACGACTATCGCTACTGCTTAGTGATAAAGTAAAGCAATTACATGGCTTTTGCATTTCATACAATAAAGCGACAACCATATGGCTCCTGCCGATTGCCGATAACTCGGTTACAAAACATGATCATCTCATACAATAAAATATAGCATCACGTCTTGACCACATCACATCACAACATGCCCTGCAAAAACAAGTTAGACGTCCTCTACTTTGTTGTTGCAAGTTTTACGTGGCTGCTACGGGCTGAGCAAGAACCGTTCTTACCTACGCATCAAAACCACAACGATAGTTTGTCAAGTTGGTGCTGTTTTAACCTTCGCAAGGACCGGGCGTAGCCACACTCGGTTCAACTAAAGTGAGAGAGACAGACACCCCCCGGTCACCTTTAAGCAACTAGTGCTCGCAGCGGTGAAACCAGTCTCGCGTAAGCGTCTGGCGTAATGTCGGTCCGGGCGCTTCATCTCACAATACCGCTGAACCAAAGTATGACATGCTGGTAAGCAGTATGACTTATATCGCCCACAACTCACTTGTGTTCTACTCGTGCATATGACATCAACGCATAAAATCAGGCTCGGATGCCACTGTTGGGGAACGTAGTAATTTCAAAATTTTCCTACGCACACGCAAGATCATGGTGATGGCATAGCAACGAGAGGGGAGAGTGTCTGTCCACGCACTCGTGAGACCGAAAGCGGGCGTTATAACAACGCGGTTGATGTAGTCATACATCTTCACGATCCGACCGATCCAAGCACCGAACGTCACGGCACCTCCAAGTTACGCACATCGTTCAGCTCGATGACTATCCCGGACTCCGATCCAGCAAAGTGTCGGGATGAGTTCCGTCAAGACGGCGTGGTGGACGATGATGATGCTCCACCGACGCAGGGCTTCGCCTAAGCTCATGACGATATGACTTCTCCGGCGCAGGGCTTCGCCTAAGCTCCGCGACGATATGACCGAAGTGGAATATGGTGGAAGGGGGCACCGCACACGGCTAAGGAACGATCCGTAGATCAACTTGTGTGTTCTGGGGTGCCCCCCTGCCCCCGTATATAAAGGAGGGAGGGAGGAGGAGGCCGGCCCTAGTAGGGGCGCGCCATGGGGAGTCCTACTCCCACCGGGAGTAGGATTCCCCCTTTCCTAGTCCAACTAGGAGTCCTTCCATGTATTGGGAGTAGGAGACAAGTAAGGGGAAGAGAGAAGGGAGGGAAGGAAGGGGTGCGGCCCCTCCCCCTAGTCCAATTCGGACTAGGCCATGGGGGGGCGCGCGGCCTGCCCTAGGCAGCCCCTCTCTCTTTCCCGCAGGGCCCAATAAGGCCCAATACTTCTCCCCGGCGAATTCCCGTAACTCTCGCGTACTCCGAAAATACCCGAATCATTCGAACCTTTCCGAACTCCGAATATAGTCGTCCAATATATCGATCTTTACGTCTCGACCATTTCGAGACTCCTCGTCATGTCCCCGATCTCATCCGGGACTCGAACTCCTTCGGTACATCAAAACGCATAAACTCATAATATAACTGCCATCGAAACCTTGCGTGCGGACCCTACGGGTTCGAGAACTATGTAGACATGACCTAGAACTATTCTTGGTCAATAACCAATAAGCGGAACCTGGATGCCCATATTGGTTCCTACATATTCTCTGAAGATCTTTATCGGTCAAACCGCATAACAACATACGTTGTTCCCTTTGTCATTGGTATGTTACTTGCCCGAGATTCGATCGTCGGTATCCAATACCTAGTTCAATCTCGTTACGGAAAGTCTCTTTACTCGTTCGTAATACATCATCTTACAACTAACTCATTAGTTGCAATGCTTGCAAGGCTTATGTGATGTGTATTACCGAGAAGGCCCGAAGATACCTCTCCGAGCAATCGGAGTGACAAAACCTAATCTCGATTCATGCCAACTGAACATATACTTTTGGAGACACTTGTAGAGTACCTTTATAATCACCCGATTACGTTGTGACGTTTGGTAGCACACAAAGTGTTCCTCCGTAAACGGAGTTGCATAATCTCATAGTTGCGTGAACTTTGTATAAGTCATGAAGAAAGCATAAGCAACATACTAAACGATCAAGTGCTAAGCTAACGGAATGGGTCAAGTCAATCACATCATTCTCCTAATGATGTGATCCCGTTAATCAAATGACAACTCATGTCTATGGTTAGGAAACATAACCATCTTTGATTTAACGAGCTAGTAAAGTAGAGGCATACTAGTGACACTCTGTTTGTCTATGTATTCACACATGTATTATGTTTCCGGTTAATACAATTCTAGCATGAATAATAAACATTTATCATGATATAAGGAAATAAATAATAACTTTATTATTGCCTCTAGGGCATATTTCCTTCATGACTGACTCATGGCAAGGCACACTTCCGGTGCGGTACACAACATAGCATACTGTAGAGCCTACGTCTAAGGCATAGGGGACGACCTTCGTCCTTTCTCTCTGTTCTGCCGTGGTCGAGCTTTAAGTCTTAACTTCATACCTTACATCTCGTGCAAGAACTCCTTTTTGGTGATCCATCTTGAACACCTTCAAGATCATGTCAAGGTATATGCTCATTTGAAAGTACCATTAAGCGGTTTTGATCTATCCCTATAGATCTTGATGCTCAATGTTCAAGTAGCTTAATACATGTTTTCACTTGAAAAACACTTTTCAAATAACCCTATATGCTTTCCAGAAATTCTACATCATTTCTGATCAACAATATGTCAACAACATATACTCATCAAAAATTCTATAGTGCTCCCACTCCTTTGGAAATACAAGTTTCTCATAAACTTTGTATAAACCCAAAATCTTTGATCATCTTATCAAAGAGTATATTCCAACTCCGAGATGCTTACTCCAGTCCATGGAAGGATCACTTTGGAGCTAGCATACCTTTCAAAGATCCTTAGGATCGACAAAACCTTTACGATTGTATCTCATACAACCTTTTCCTTACGGAAACTGGTAAGGAAACTCGTTTTGACATCCATCTGCTAGATTTCATAAATGCAGCTAATGCTAACATGATTTCGACGGACTTAAGCATCGCTACGGATGAGAAAATCTCATCGTAGTCAACTTGTGAAAAACTCTTTGCCACAAGTCGAGCTTCATAGACGATGACATTACCGTCCACGTCCGTCTTCTTCTTAAAAATCCATTTATCTCAATAGCTTGCCGATCATCGGGCAAGTCCACCAAAGTCCATGCTTTGTTCTGATACATGGATCCTATCTCGGATTTCATGGCCTCTAACCATTTGTCGGAATATGGGCCCACCATCGCTTCTCCATAGCTCGTAGGTTCATTGTTGTCTAGCAACATGACCTTCAAGACAGGATTACTGTACCACTCTGAAGCAGTACGCATCCTTGTCACCCTACGAGGTACGGTAGTGACTTGATCCGAAGTTTCATGATCACTATCATAAGCTTCTACTTCAATTGGTGTAGGTGCCACAGGAACAACTTCATGTGCCCTGCTACACACTAGTTGTAGTGACGGTTCAATAACCATATCAAGTCTCCACCATCCTCCCACTCAACTTTTCGAGACAAACTTTTCCTCGAGAAAGGACCTGATTCAAGAAACAATCCCTATTGCTTTCGGATCTGAATTAGGAGGTATACCCAACTGTTTTGGGTGTCCTATGAAGATGCATTTTATCCGCTTTGGGTTCGAGCTTATCAACCTGAAACTTTTTCACATAAGCGTCGCAACCCCAAACTTTTAAGAAACGCGACAACTTAGGTTTCTCCAAACCATAGTTCAAACAGGGTCGTCTCAACAGAATTACGTGGTGCCCTATTAAAGTGAGTGCGGTTGTCTCTAATGCCTAACCCATGAACGATGGTGGTAATTCGATAAGAGACATCATGGTATGCACCATATCTAATTGGGTGCAACTATGATGTTCGGACACACCATCACACTATGGTGTTCCAGGCGGTATTAATTGTGAAACAATTTCCACTATGTCTTAATAGCGTGCCAAAGCTCGTAACTCAGATACTCATCTCTATGATCATATCATAGACATTTTATCCTCTTGTCACGATGATCTTTAACTTCACTCTGAAATTACTTGAACCATTCAATAATTCAGACTTGTGTTTCATCAAGTAAATATACTCGGTATCTACTCAAATCATCGTGAAGTAAGAACATAACGATATCCACTTCGTGCCTCAAAGATTCATTGGACTGCACACATCAAAATGTATTACTTCCAACAAGTTGCTTTCTTGTTCCATTTCACTTTGAAAAACGAGGCTTTCAGTCATCTTGCCCATGTGGTATGATTTGCATGTCTCAAGTGATTCAAAATCAAGTGAGTCCAAACGGTCCATTTGCATGGATTTTCTTCATGCATATACACCAATAGACATGGTTCACATGTCTCAAACTTGTCAAAAACGAGTGAGTCCAAAGATCCATCAACATGGAGCTTCTTCATGCGTTCTATACCAATATGACTCAAATGGCGATTACCACAAGCAGGTGGTACTATCATTACTATCTTATATCTTTTGGCATGAAAATGTGTATCACTACGATCGAGATTCAATAAACCATTCCTTTAGGTGCAAGACCATTGAAGGTATTATTCAAATAAATAGAGTAACCATTATTCTCCTTAAATGAATAACCGTATTGCGATAGACATAATCCAATCATGTCTATGCTCAACGCAATCACCAAATGACAATTATTCAGGTTTGATACTAATCTTGATGGTAGAGGGAGCGTGCGATGTTTGACCAAATCAAACTTGGAAACACTTCCAACACATATCGTCAACTCACCTTTAGCTAGTCTCCGTTTATTCCGTAGCTCTTTTATTTCGAGTTACTAACACTTAACAACCGAACCGGTATCTTAATACCCTGGTGCTATTAGGAGTACTAGTAAAGTACACATTAACATAATGTATATCCAATATACTTCTATCGACCTTGCCAGCCTTCTCATCTAAAGTATCTAGGGTAATTCTGCTCCAGTGGCTGTTCCCCTTATTACAGAAGCACTTAGTCTCGGGTTTGGGTTCAACCTTGGGTTTCTTCACTAGAGCAGCAGCTGATTTGCCGTTTCATGAAGTATCCCTTCTTGCCCTTGCCCTTCTTGAAACTAGTGGTTTCACCAACCATCAACAATTGATGCTCCTTCTTGATTTCTACTTTCGCGGTGTCAAACATCGTGAATACCTCAAGGATCATCATATCTATCCCTAATATGTTATAGTTCATCACGAAGCTCTAGCAGCTTGGTGGCAATGACTTTGGAGAAACATCACTATCTCATCTGGAAGATCAACTCCCACTCGATTCAAGTGATTATTGCACTCAGACAATTTGAGCACAAGCTCAACGATTGAGCTTTTCTCCCTTAGTTTGCAAGCTAAGAAAATCGTCGGAGGTCTTATACCTTTTGACGTGGGCACAAGCCTGAAATCCCAATTTCAGCCCTCGAAACATCTTATATGTTTCGAGAAACGTCTTTGGTGCCTCTACTCTAAACCATTTAACTGAACTATCACGTAGTTATCAAAACGTGTATATCTGATGTTCGCAACATCCACAGACGACGTTTGGGGTTCAGCACACTGAGCGGTGCATTAAGGACATAAGCTTTCTACTGTCCGCATAATCGCTACTGTCAACTTTCAACTATATTTTCTCTAGGAACATATCTAAATAGTGGAACTAAAGCGCGAGCTTACGATATAATTTGCAAAGATCTTTTGACTATGTTCAGGATAATTAAGTTCATCTCATGAACTCCCACTCGAATAGACATCCCTCTAGTCATCTAAGTGATTACATGATCCGAGTCAACTAGGCCGTGTCCGATCATCACGTGAGACGGACTAGTCATCATCGGTGAACATCTTCATGTTGATCGTATCTACTATACGACTCATGCTCGACCTTTCGGTCTCTTGTGTTCCGAGGCCATGTATGTACATGCTAGGCTCGTCAAGTCAACCTAAGTGTTTCGCGTGTGTAAATCTGGCTTACACCCGTTGTATGTGAATGTAAGAATCTATCACACCCGATCATCATGTGGTGCTTCGAAACGATGAACTTTCGCAATGGTGCACAGTTAGGGGGAACACTTTCTTGAAATTTTAATGAGGGATCATCTTATTTACTACCGTCGTTCTAAGCAAATAAGATGTATAATCATGATAAACATCACATGCAATCAAATAGTGACATGATATGGCCAATATCATATTGCTCCTTTGATCTCCATCTTCGGGCTCCATGATCATCATCGTCACCGGCATGACACCATGATCTCCATCATCATGATCTCCATCATCGTGTCTCCATGAAGTTGTCTCGCCAACTTATTACTTCTACTACTATGGCTACCGGTTAGCAATAAAGTAAAGTAATTACATGGCGTTGTTCAATGACACGCAGGTCATACAATAAATAAAGACAACTCCTATGGCTCCTGCCGGTTGTCATACTCATCGACATGCAAGTCGTGATTCCTATTACAAGAACATGATCAATCTCATACATCACATACCATTCATCACATTCTTCTTGGCCATATCACATCACATAGCATACCCTGCAAAAACAAGTTAGACGTCCTCTAATTGTTGTTTGCATGTTTTACATGGCTGCTATGGGTTTCTAGCAAGAACGTTTCTTACCTACGCAAAACCACAACGTGATATGCCAATTGCTATTTACCCTTCATAAGGACCCTTTTCATCAAATCCGTTCCGACTAAAGTGGGAGAGGCGGCACCCGCTAGCCACCTTATGCACCAAGTGCATGTCAGTCGGTGGAACCTGTCTCACGTAAGTGTACGTGTAAGGTCGGTCCGGGCCGCTTCATCCCACAATACCGTCGAAACAAGATTGGACTAGTAACGGTAAACATATTGAACAAAATCAACGCCCACAACTACTTTGTGTTCTACTCGTGCAAAGAATCTACGCAATAGACCTAGCTCATGATGCCACTGTTGGGGAACGTGGCAGAAATTCAAAATTTTCCCTACGTGTCACCAAGATCTATCTATGGAGAAACCAGCAACGAGGGAAGGTGAGTGCATCTACATACCCTTGTAGATCGCTAAGCGAAGCGTTCAAGAGAACAGGTTGATGGAGTCGTGCTGCCGTGATCCAAATCACCGATGATCCTAGCGCCGAACGGACAACACCTCCGCGTTCAACACACGTACAGCCCGGGGACGTCTCCTCCTTCTTGATCCAGCAAGGGGAGAGGAGAAGTTGAGGGAAAACTCCGACAACACGACGGCGTGGTGGTGATGGAGCTCGTGGTTCTCCGGCAGAGCTTCGCTAAGCACTACGGAGGAGGAGGAAGTGTTGGAGGAGGGAGGGGCTGCGCCAGGGGAAGGGTGCGGTTTCCCTCTCTCTCCCTCACTATATATAGGGGTAAGGGGGGTGGAGGAGGCGCCCTAGGGTTCCCTAGGGGAGGCGGCCACAGGGAAACCCTAGATGGGTTTGGGCGCCCCCACCCCTAGGAAACTTGCCCCCAAGCCGGGAAGGGGGCTGCCCTAGGGAGGCGCCCCACCTCTCCTGGTTACGTGAGAGGGGCTGGGAGGGCGCACCACCCCTTATTGGGCTGGTTTGCCCTTCCCTTTGGCCCATGAGGCCCTCCAACACTTGCCGGGCTCCCGAAACACCTTTCGGTCATGCTGGCCATAGCACAGTACCCCGGAACACTTCCGGACTCCAATACCCTTCGTCCAATATATCGATCTTCACCGCCGACCATTCCGGAACTCCTCGTGACGTCCGGGATCACATCCGGACTCAACAACCTTCGTAACCACATACTATTTCCCATAACAACTCTAGCGCCACCGAACCTTAAGTGTGTAGACCCTACGGTTCGGGAACCATGCGAACATGACCGAGACGTTCTCCGTCAATAACTAACAGCGCGATCTGGATACCCATGTTGGCTCCCACATGTTCCACGATGATCTCATCGGATGAACCATGATGTCGAGGATTCAATCAATCCCGTATTCAATTCCCTTTGTCTAGCGGTATTGTACTTGCCCGAGATTCGATCGTCGGTATCCCGATACCTTGTTCAATCTCGTTACCGGCAAGTCTCTTTACTCGTTCCGTAACACATCATCCCGTGATCAACCCCTTGGTCACATTGTGCACATTATGATGATGTCCTACCGAGTGGGACCAGAGATACCTCTCCGTCAACCGAAGTGACAAATCCCAGTCTCGATTCGTGCCAACCCAACAGATACTTTCGGAGATACCTGTAATGAACCTTTATAGCCACCCGATTACGTTGTGACATTTGGTACACCCAAAGCATTCCTACGGTATCCGGAGTTGCACAATCTCATGGTCTAAGGAAATGATACTTGACATTAGAAAAGCTTTAGCATACGAACTACGATCTTTGTGCTAGGCTTAGGATTGGGTCTTGTCCATCACATCATTCTCCTAATGATGTGATCCCGTTATCAATGACATCCAATGTCCATGGTCAGGAAACCGTAACCATCTATCGATTAGCGAGCCAGTCAACTAGAGGCTTACTAGGGACATGGTGTTGTCTATGTACCCACACATGTATCTGAGTTTCCTTTCAATAAAATTATAGCATGGATAATAAACGATTATCATGAACAAGGAAATATACTAATAACTAATTTATTAGTGCCTCTAGGGCATATTTCCAACAAAAGCGTCTTAGAGGCTACATGGACGGATGGGGCCATGGTGGCCGTCGCGAAGCGGGCAAGGACCAATTCCAAGAGCCTCGTGAGAACTCCCATTGTGGGGAGTGCAAAGGTCATGGCCACAACAAAATAAAATGTACGAAACCAAGGAAAAGGTCCAAGAAAAATGATGCAAGCACAAGCTAACAAGGAGCTACACAAGGGAGCCAACCAAGTAGTAGCCAACAAGTGCCAAGCCAACCAAGAGGTAGCCAACAAGTGCGAAGGCAACCACGTGGTAGCCAACAAGTGCCAAGGCAACCAAGTGGTAGCCAACCTAATGGTAGCCAACAAGTGGAAAGCCAAGCAAGTGGCAGCGAACCTAGTGGTAGCCAACAAGTGCCAAGGCAACCAAGTGGTAGCCAACAAGTGCCAAGCCAACCAAGTGTTAGCGAAAGAGGATCTAGGCAACAAAGAGGTCGGCAACTAGGACTTACAAGAGGTCGTGGCGGTGGTAGAGCTCATGGTGGTGGTCTAGGCCGTGGAGGTGGTAGAGCTCGTGGTGGTGGTGTTGGCCGTGGTGATGGTGTAGGCCTTGGTGATGGTCTTGGCCTTGGTGGTGGACTTGGCCGTGGTGATGGACAAGGGCAAGTTTGTTATAGAGGAATGTTTGGATACCTCGATGGACCATTTCCGTATGTTCCTCACTAACTATAATGTTTCATATGTTCTTGTTTTTCATATGTTCTTTTTAATATGTTCTTGTTTTACATGTGCTTCCATTTGTTCTTATTGTCCTTACTAACCATTATGTTTCACTCATTGTAGGTATGCCGGCTTCCCAACCCAACAAACCAACAATGAAGGAGGATGGAAAACATGAGATGGCAGGATGGTGGGAGAAGGCTGCGAAGAAGCTTAGAGAGGAGGATGCAGCCAAGCTAAAGAAGAAGAAGGAAGAGGAGCTTGAGAAGAAAAGGAAGGAACTAGAGAGAGCGTCAAATGCGATGCGCGCTAGGGAGCAAGCGTTGGTGAGGAAATGTGAGGAGGCACGGAAGAAGCGTCAAAAGGATTTTGAAGAAAGAACCATGAAGCTTTGGGCAATTGCAGCTGAAAAACAAGAGAGGGAGAATCAGATATTCATGGAGAGGGTGGTTAAGGAGGCTCACCTCATAAGGAAAATGGAGGAGGAAGATGAAGAAGAGAGAAAGAAGAAGAAGGGAAAGGGGCCTTGCTCTCACTTAATAGAGCCATGTCATCCTCTAAACAATGCTCTTCGATTTGGTTGTGAACTACTATGTGTCATGAACTACTATGTCTCCTCCTCGATTTGGTTGTGAACTACTATGTGTCATGAACTACTATGCCTCCTCCTCGATTTGTGTTGGGATATTACTACTAGGCGTAAACCCGGTCAGGAGAGGCCGTATTAACTTGAAGCCCATGAAGACAGACGATGACGCTGAGTAGAGGCCCACGACCCAGAACCGGTTTAAGGCCTGTAGCTATAAACCAACATTGATATGTAACTTGCATTGTAAGGTAGAAAGAGCGGAGACCGAGCCGGACACGTTTATGAGCCGGCCTCGGGACTCTGTAAACCGACGGGCGTCAACCCATTTATATAAGGGGATGACCCGGCGGCGATTCAGGAGGAGAGACAACAACTCGAGACTCAGGCAAAGCGTATTCGCTCCCTGGTCATCGAAACCCCATCAATTCCATCACAACTAGACGTAGGCTTTTACCTTCATCGTAAGGGGCCGAACTAGTATAAAACTCTCTTGTGTCCCTTGTCCGCTTTAAACCCTTTAAGCTAACCCGTAGCGATGGCTCCACGACTAAGTCCTTTCATGAGGACATCTGTCGTGACAAAACCACGACAGTTGGCGCCCACCGTGGGGCTATCGCACAACGGTTTCAAGTTCTTGGAGGGCAGCTTCGAAGGACTCAAGGGTTATGCTGTGGGACGGATGACCAAAAGTCGTCGCGGCAAGCTCTACATCGACGATGCAGGGTGGGGCCCCGAGGCCGGCTCAATCGAGTACGGGTACCGGGTCCCCTTTGGTGGCACACAAGTTTTCACCGGCAAGATCGGCGAACCGGGCCCTGAGCCGGACATCTGCACCGACCTCGTCGAAACGGCTCAGCGTGCGTGATCTGCCCGGGTCAAGCCTGCCATGAAGCGTGCCTTCGTGGGAGTCATCCATGGAGGGGAGTACGAGGACAGATCGGAATCTGGTGGTGAGACTGTCATTTATTCCGGCGACAAGTCATCGACCGGAGAGACCGAGTCGTTATATCAGCTACAAGATGGCCGGATTGGAGGCTGTTCCGATGGCGACAGTATTCCGGACCCCTCTGATCTGCCAAACCGGGTTGGAATTTTCATGGCCGGTACACAGCCGGCGCTCCACTCTTCGACCGCAGCAGCAGCGGCAGCCGGAGCAGGAGGCCCTGTGCGGCCGCCGGCTCAGGTTTTATCTGACCTATTTGATGCGTTGGCAACCCTGATGGCGGAGGCTAACCCGGCGGATCAGGATGCGCACAATGCGGAAATCGCGAAAGTAAGGGATCAGATTACTCAGGCCAAGGCCGATTTGGCAGCTGAGGATGCCAGGATGGCCGTGGAGCGGGCCGCTTTGGATGCACAGGCTTACCGGCTCATGCTGGATCAGAATGCGTCGCATGAAGTCTTAAAGAGAAGACACCGGTCTCGTCTGCCTCCGAATTACGATTCTAGGAACCTCTTTAACACCCCAGGTGCGGGGACCAGTAACCCGCCGGTAGTAAACCGTGCGGAGGCACCTGGGGCAGGGGCTCCGGTTCAGCCCTGTCTGATGGATCCGCCTCGTCAGAACAACATTGTGACGCAGCCTGCCCCAACACCACTGGGTCATTACTCTACTCCGATGGACAATCTTGTTGCTGCCGCTTCACGGCTGGAAGCCATCCCATTTGAAGGAGATTCTCCGGCGGCGGTCGAGACGCGTCGGGTTAAAGAGCTTCTTCGGACAGCCTTTGTGCAGCAGGAGGCTTATTCATACAATCGTGATCGGATTCATTCCACGCCCCGTCCAAGCCGGAGTTTCAGCAGGCGTATGGATGAACCGGCCGTGTCAAGCAATGCACGGAGCCACGAACCGCCCCGTGGCCACAACCCGGCATGGGGCGCTGGTGATGCTCAGGAGGTGGTAGACAGGGCTCGTGCATGCAGGGAGGCCGAGTTAGCAGCGCAGCATGAAGCACGTCAGCTTATTCCGGTTCGTCCAACCACGTCGATAGAACCAGGAGTTACCTCTAGCTCTTTGGGGGTGCCGTGTCTCGTCCCAAATACATGCAATGTATGCCTGCCCAAGGATTTCAAGGGCCCGCGCAAGGTGCCAAATTACACTGCCGATTTACCTCCAGAGACATGGGTTGAAAGCTATGAGATGGCCATGGAGATGCTGGATGTGGATGATGCAGCTTGTGCAAAGTACTTCACCATGATGCTAGAAGGGACGGCTCGCATTTGGTTAAAGAGTCTACCTGCTAACTCTATCAGATCATGGGCCGAGTTGAGAACCCGGTTTATCCAGAATTTTAAGGATACATGCAAGAAGCCCATGTCGATTGTGGACTTAGCTGCCTGTGTACAAGAGGAAGGAGAATCAACAACCCAGTGGGTGCGCCGGGTCTTGGAAATTTCACATTCATCGGACCGCATCAACGCTGACACCGCAGTTCTAACTTTGGAAGGCAATTGCCGGTTTAAGCCTCTGAAGTTGAAGTTGGGACGGATGAAACGCCATTGCAATGACATGGGAACCCTCATGGCCGCTTTGGTAAAGTATGTCGACTCGATAGTACCAAGGATCCCGAGTCGGATGATGATAAGACAGGGAAGGGAAAGAAGAGCGGCAACGCCAAGGGGCAGCACCACAGCCCGGCGGGTCATGGAAACGGTGACAAACGTAAAGCGGATCACATCATAGACTTTGTGGCCAATGCCAGCACACAGGATCAGGGCCAATGGCGCAAGGGTAAACCGCCCCGGCGTAGTGGAGCACCTAACCCTAACCCGGACCGCCTGTCTTACCTGTTGAACCAGCCCTGCCCGAAACATGGGACGAAGGAGATGCCGGCCACACACCTTTGGAAGGACTGCTACATCATGCAAGAGTTCAAAAATTCTAATGCCTTCCGGTATGATCACGGACCGGGTGACGGTTCAGGCCCCGGGTCTCATGGGCCGGGTTATGGCGGAGGAAATTCCGGTTCAGGCTTCCATGGTAATCAAGGCGGGCATAATAGTCAAGGTAATCAGGGCAATCAGCAGCAGTAGCAGCAGCAGACGGGTTACCAGAGCAATCCGAAGCAGTTGAATAGTGGGCAATATCATGTCTTCACCACTAGCTTGGACAAGCGTGACCAAAAGCTTCATGAGAGGGCAGTAAGCTCCGTTGAACCGGTGGTGCCCCGTTACTTATGTTGGTCTGAGCAGCCGATTGTGTGGAGCAGGGAAGATCATCCACCTCGGGTTGACAATCCGGGTCATCTGGCGTTGGTGGTGGCACCTCAGGTAGGGGGTTATAAGTTCACCAAGGTACTCATGGACGGAGGGAGCATTATCAATATCTTGTATTATGAAACTTTCCGTCGCATGGGATTAACAGATAAAAATCTTAAACCGTCCAGTACGGTGTTCCATGGTGTGGTGCCTGGTAAATCAGCGTATCCTGTTGGCAAGATAGCTCTGGAGGTGGCTTTTGGGGACGAGCATGACTCGAGATCAGAAACTTTGACCTTTGAAGTGGTGAAGATCAGAAGTCCGTATCATGCCCTGTTTGGAAGACCAGCTTATGCTAAGTTTATGGCACGGCCTTGCTATGTCTATCTTCAGCTCAAGATGCCAGGTCACAAGGGAACTATAACTGTCCATGGGAGCCGCAAGATCGCCCTGGAGTGTGAAGAAGGCGATGCGGCTTATGCTGAGTCGGTTTGTGCCACAGAAGAGTTGAAGTTTTACAAGGACAACGTTGATCCGGCAGATATGACTCCATTGAAGAAGCCAACTACCGAGCATGATCCGCCTTGAAGTTTAAATCGGCCGATGAGACTAAGCTTGTTGACTTCAGATTGCGATTCGCCCAAGCAGCTTCAAAGACGCCGCTAACTTGGATCTGAAATAGGAAAGCACGCTCATCGAGTTCATCCGTGAGAACCGGGACATCTTTGCATGGAAGCCTTCTGACATGCCAGGTGTACCGAGAGAACTCGCTGAACACACACTTAATGTTGATCCTAAGTATAAACCGGTCAAACAGTTTCTCCGCCGGTTCAATGAGGAGAGACGCAAGGCTATTGGAGAAGAAGTGGCCAGACTCTTAGCGGCTAGATTTATCGTTGAAGTCTTCCATCCTGAGTGGTTGGCTAATCCGGTGCTGGTCCTTAAGAAGAACGGCACTTGGCGGATGTGTGTGGATTACACAGATCTCAACAAAGCTTGCCCAGCAGATCCCTTTGCCCTTCCCCGTATTGATCAAATTATTGATGCTACGGCGGGTTGCGAGCGGTTGAGCTTTCTGGATGCGTATTCCGGTTATCATCAGATCAAGATGGCAGTTAAGGACCAGGAGAAGACGGCCTTCATAACCCCCTTTGGAGCCTTCTGCTATGTATCTATGCCCTTTGGGCTCAAGACTGCCCAGGTGACTTATCAGCGGTGTGTGCAGAATGGTCTTCATACACAAATTGGCCGTAATGTTCATGCCTATGTGGATGATATTGTGGTCAAGTCAAGGAGGAAGGAAACACTGATTGATGACTTAAAGGAAACCTTTGATAACCTGCGGGTTTACAAGATGATGCTTAATCCGCTAAGTGCGTTTTGGTGTACCAAGGCAAGCTCTTGGGCTTTCTCGGTGTCTAACAGGGCATTGAGGCTAATCCGGAAAAGATCAAGGCCATCACCTCCTTGGCTAAACCGAAGTGTATCGATGACGTTCAGCGCTTGGCAGGCCGGATTGCTGCGTTGAGCCAGTTCATCAGCCGCCTTGGCGAGAAGGCCATTCCTTTGTATCAGATGCTGAAGAAAACAGATAACTTCGCCTGGAGTGACGCCACGAATGAAGCGTTTGAGGATTTAAAGCGGCAGCTAGCTAATCCGCCGGTTCTTGCTGCCCCAGTTGATAAGGAGCCGCTGTTGCTATATGTGGCAGCGAATGCTCGGGCTGTCAGTGTGGCTATTGTGGTGGAGCGCAAGGAGGCAGGAAAAGAATATCCGGTTTAGCGTCTGATATGTCTCCAACGTATCTATAATTTTTGATTGTTCCATCCTATTATATTACACCTTTTGGATGTTTATGGGCTTTATTTTACACATTTATATCATTTTTGGGACTAACCTACTAACCGAAGGCCCAGCCCATATTGCTGTTTTTTTGCCTATTTCAGTATTTCGAAGAAAAGGAGTATCAAATGGAGTCCAAACGGAATGAAACCTTCGGGAGCGTGATTTTTGGACCGAACGCGATACAGAGGACTTGGAGTGCAAGTCAAGAAGCAGGCGAGGCCTCCACGAGATAGGAGGGCGCCCCCTATAGGGCGCACCCCCTGTCTCGTGGGCCCCTCGGGCGGCCACCAACGTACTTCTTCTTCCTATATATACCTCGTGCACTCGAAAACATCCAGGCGCCACGAAACACAATTTCCACCACCGTAACCTTCAGATCCGCGAGATCCCATCTTGGAGCCTTCACCGCACTCACGGGAGGGAATCAAGCATGAAGGGCCTCTACATCAACATCCTTGCCCTCCGATGAGTTGTGAGTAGTTTACCACGCATATATGGGTCCATAGTTATTAGCTAGATGGCTTCTTCTCTCTTTCTCGATCACAATACAATGTTCTCCCCTCTCTTGTGGAGATCTATTCGATGTAAACTCTTTTTGCGGTGTGTTTGTCGAGATCCAATGAATTGTGGGTTTATGATCAAGTTTATCTATGAATAATATTTGAATCTTCTCTCAATTCTTTTATGTATGATTAAGTTATCTTTGCAAGTCTCTTTGAATTATCAGTTTGGTTTGGCCTACTAGATTGATCTTTCTTGCCATGGGAGAAGTGCTTAGCTTTGGGTTCAATTCTTGCGGTGTCCTTACCCAAAGGATTTTAATGGGTTGCAAGGCACGTATTGTATTGTTGCCATCGAGGATAACAAGATGGGGTTTATATCATATTGCATGAGTTTATCCCTCTACATCATGTCATCTTGCTTAATGCGTTACTCGTTCTTATGAACTTAATACTCTAGATGCATGCGGATAGCGGTCGATGTGTGGAGTAATAGTAGTAGATGCAGGCAGAGTCGGTCTACTTGTTATGGACGTGATGCCTATATACATGATCATGCCTAGATAATCTCATGACTATGCGCTTTTCTATCAATTGCTCGACAAGAATTTGTTCACCCACCGTAATACTTATGCTATCTTGAGAGAAGCCACTAGTGAAAGCTATGGCCCCGGGTCTATCTCTTATCATATTTGCTCCCAATCTACTTTTATTTGCATCTTTACTTTTTGCATCTATATTATAAAATACCAAAAATATATTTATCTTATCATACTATCTTTATTAGATCTCACTTTCAAGTGGTCGTGAAGGGATTGACAACCCCTTTATTATGCGTTGGTTAAGTAGTTCTCGCTTTGTTTGTGTAGGTGCGTGGGACTTTTGAGGAGCCTCCTACTAGATTGATACCTTGGTTCTCAAAACTAAGGAAATACTTACGCTACACTTGCTGCATCACCCTCTCCTCTTCGAGGAAAACCAACGCAAGCTCAAGACGTAGCAAGAAGGATTTCTGGCGCCCGTTCGGGAGGTATTCGCTCAAGTCAGGATATACCAAGTACCCATCACAAACCCATCTCCCTCGTGATTTACATTATTTGCCATTTGCCTCTCGCTTTTCCTCTCCCCACTTCACCCTTGTCGCTTTATTCGCCTCTCTTTCCCAATCTCCTCCTCTCTTTTTCGCTTGCCTTCTTTTGTGTGCTTGTTTGCTTGTTTGACCTTATGGCCGCGCCTAAGGGTCCTGAACACCTTCTCAGAAGGATGGATGAGATTGAATCAAATATTAGAAGCTTTATGAATTTGCAATTTGAGCATAATAATTTCTTTAGAAAAGAGCTTAAGGAACAAAAAAGC
Organism: Aegilops bicornis; assembly: GCA_021605145.1. NCBI lineage: Eukaryota > Viridiplantae > Streptophyta > Magnoliopsida > Poales > Poaceae > Aegilops > Aegilops bicornis. Next base: position 161,053,074 of record CM038675.1, on the reverse strand, counting down.
TTTTTGGGGTTTATGAACAAAGAGCTTGATGATATGAATAAAGAATTCTATGGTGTTAACACTCAAATTACCCAGCTTGAAAATGCTATAGCCAAAATTTCTGACAAGCAAGCCACCTTAGTCAATAAGATGGCCGCTAAACCAGAAAAATTACGTGAAAATAATGATGAGGATCTTAAAGTTATTGATGCGTCTCCGATTAGATCTATGTTTTGCAATATGAATGTTGATGATTATGGGACTGATGATGAATCAACTTTTCCTAGAAGGCGTCCCAAGAATTCGGAATCTTTAGATCTTAATGTTAAATTTGGTAAAAGTGAGATTGGAGAATCCTCAACTTCTAATAATGTTGAACCCACTATCTCGGATTTCAAGGAATTTAATTATGATAATTGCTCTATAAAAGGTTGTATTTCCTTGTTGCAAGCCGTTGTTAATTCTCCTCATGCTTATAGTCAAAACAAAGCTTTTACCAAACATATTGTTGATGCCTTGATGCAATCTTATGATGAAAAACTTAATTTGGAAGTTTCTATACCTAGAAAACTTAACGATGAGTGGGAACCTACTATAAAGATTAGAATTAAAGATTATGAGTGTTTTTCTATGTGTGATTTGGGTGCTAGTGTTTCCACGATTCAAAACTTTATGTGATATTCTAGGTTTCCATGATCTTGATGATTGTTCTTTAAATTTGCACCTTGCGGATTCCACCATTAAAAAGCCTATGGGAAGGATCAATGATGTTCTTATTGTTGCAAATATAAATTTGGTGCCCGTAGATTTTATCGTTCTTGACATAGATTGCAATCTTTCTTGCCCTATTATTCTTGGTAGACCTTTCCTTAGAACAATTTGTGCGGTTATTGATATGAAGGAAGGGAATATTAGATTCCAATTTCCATTAAAGAAAGGCATGGAGCACTTTCCAAGAAAGAAAGTTAAATTACCTTATGAATCTATCATGCGTGCTACTTATGAGTTTAGTGCCAAAGATGGCACTCGTTAGATTTATCTTCGCTTTTATGCCTAGCTAGGGGCGTTAAACGATAGCGCTAGTTGGGAGGCAACCCAATTTTCTTTTTGTTTTTTGTTTTTGCTTCTGTTTAGGAATAAATAATCCATATACCTTCTGTTTAGATGTGATTTTATCTTTTAATTAGTGTTTGTGCCAAGTTAAACCTATAGGATCTTCTTGGATGATAGTTGATTTGATCTTGCTGTAATTTCCAGAAACTTTCGGTTCACGAAAACAATTGTTAAAAATCACCAGAACGTGATAAAATAGTGATTCCAATTTCTTCTGATCAATAAAAAAATTGCCTAGGTCTTCCTATTTTGGCTGAAGTTTTTGAGTTCTATAAGTTTGCGTTAGTTACAGATTACTACAGACTGTTCTGTTTTTGACAGATTCTGTTTTTCGTGTGTTGTTTGCTTATTTTGATGAATCTATGGTCAATAAAATAGTTTATAATACATAGAGAAGTTGGAATACAGTAGGTTTAACACCAAATTAAATGAAGAATGAGTTCATTGCAGTACCTTATGTGGTGGTTTTGTTTTCTTTCACTAACGGAGCTTATAAGATTTCCTGTTGAGTTTTGTGTTGTGAAGTTTTCAAGTTTTGGGTAAAGCCTTTATGGACTATGGAATAAAGGGTGGAAAGAGCCTAAGCTTGGGGATGCCCAAGGCACCCCAAGATATTCAAGAATAGCCAAAAGCCTAAGCTTGGGGATGACCCGGGAAGGCATCCCCTCTTTCGTCTTCGTTCATTGGTAACTTTACTTGGGGCTATATTTTTATTCACCACATGATAAGTGTTTTGCTTGGAGCGTCGTGTATTATATTATTCTTTGCTTTTTAGTTTACCACAATCATCCTTGCTGTACACACCTTTTGGGAGAAGCCTATTTGATTAAAATTTGCTAGAATACTCTATGTGCTTCACTTATATCTTTTGAGCTTGATAGTTTTTGCTCTAGTGCTTCACTTATATCTTTTAGAGCACGGTGGTGTCTTAATTTGGAAGAAATTGCTAGTATCTCAATGCTTCATTTATATTATTTTGAGAGTCTTTTAGAACAGCATGGTATTTGCTATGGTCATAAAGTTGGTCCTAGAATGATGAACATCCAAGTTGGGTATAATAAAAACTATCATAGGAAGTGAATTGGATGCTACGATCAACTTGATACTTGATCATTGTTTTGAGATATGGAGGTAGTGATATCAAAGTCATGCTAGTTGGGTGATTATGAATTTAAAGAATGCTTGTGTTGAAGTTAGCAAGTCCCGTAGCATGCACGTATGGTTAAAGTTGTGTAACAAATTTGAAACATGAAGTGTACCTGGCTTGTGCATCCTTATGAGTGGCGGTCGGGGACGAGCGATGGTCTTTTCCTACCAATCTATCCCCCTAGGAGCATGCGCGTAGTACTTGATTTTTGATAACTTCTAAATTTTTGCAATAAGTATATGAGTTCTTTTGACTAATGTTGAGTCCATGGATTATACGCACTTTTACCTTTCCGCCTTTGCTAGCCTCTTCGGTACCGTGCATCGCCCTTTCTCACCTTGAGAGTTGGTGCAAACTTCGCTGGTGCATCCAAATCCCGTGATACGATACGCTCTATCACACATAAACCTCCCTATATCTTCCTCAAAACAGCCACCATACCTACCTATTATGGCATTTCCATAGCCATTCCGAGATATATTGCCATGCAACTTTCCACCGCTCCGTCTATTATCATGACATACTTTACTTTTGTCATATTGCCATTGCATGATCATGTAGTTGACTTCGTATTTGTGGCAAAGCCACCATGCATTATTTTTCATACATGTCACTCTTGATTCATTGCATATCCCGCACATCACGGAGGCATTCATATAGAGTCATATCTTGTTCTAGTTTCGAGTTGTAATTGTTGAGTTGTAAGAAAATAAAAGTGTGATGATCATCATTTTTAGAGCATTGTCCCAAGTGAGGAAAGGATGATGGAGACCATGATTCCCCCACAAGTCGGGATGAGACTCCGAAGGAAAAATAAAAAAGAAAAGAAAAGAAAAAAAGAGGCCATAAAAAAGAGAAAAGGCCCAAATAAAAAAATAAAAAATAAAAAAATGAGAGAAAAAGAGAGAAGGGACAATGCTACTATCCTCTTACCACACTTGTGCTTCAAAGTAGCACCTTGTTCTTCATGTAGTGAGTCTCATATATTGTGCTTCAAAGTAGCACCATGTTTTTTCATATAGTGAGTCTCATAAGTTGTCTTTTTCATACTAGTGGGAATTTTTCATTATAGAACTTGGCTTGTATATTCCTACGATGGGCTTCCTCAAATGCCCTAGGTCTTCGTTAGCAAGCAAGTTGGATGCACACCCACTAGTTTTCTTTTGTTGAGAATTATTTATAGCTCTAGTGCATCCGTTGCATGGCAATCCCTACTCCTCATGTTTGCATGGCAATCCCTACTCCTCATGTTGACATCAATTGATGGGCATCTCCATAGCCCGTTGATTATCCTCAATAATGTGAGACTTTCTCCTTTTTTGTCTTCTCCACACAATCCCCATCATCATATTCTATTCCACACATAGTGCTATATCCATGGCTCAGGCTCACGTATTGCGTGAAGGTTGAATTTTTTGAGATTATTTAAGTATGAAACAATTGCTTGGCTTGTCATCGGGGGTATATAAGTTGGGAACATCTTTGTGTGCCGAAAATGAAGCATAGCCCAACTATATGATTTTGTAGGGATGAACTTTCTTTTGCCATGCTATTTTGAGAAGACATGATCACTTTGATTAGTATGCTTGAAGTATTACTATTTCTTTTATCAATATGAACTTTTATTTTGTATTCATTTGGATCTGAACATTCATGCCACAATAAAGAAAATTACATTATGAATTATGCTAGGTAGCATTCCACATAAAACATTCTCTTTTTTATCATTTACCTACTCGAGGACGAGGAGGAATTAAGCTTGGGGATGCTTGATACGTCTCCAACGTATCTATAATTTTTGATTGTTCCATGCTATTATATTACACCTTTTGGATGTTTATGGGCTTTATTTTACACATCCATATCATTTTTGGGACTAACCTACTAACCGGAGGCCCAACGCATATTGCTGTTTTTTTGCCTATTTCAGTAGGAATATCAAACGGAGTCCAAACGGAATGAAACCTTCGGGAGCGTGATTTTTGGAACGAACGTGATCCAGAGGACTTGGAGTGCAAGTCAAGAAGTAGCCGAGGCCCCCACGAGAGAGGAGGGCGCCCCCCCCTATAGGGCGCACCCCCTGTCTCGTGGGCCCCTCGGGCGGCCACCAACGTACTTCTTCTTCCTATATATACCTACGTACCCCGAAAACATCCAGGGGCGCCACGAAACACAATTTCCACCACCGTAACCTTCTCAGATCCGTGAGATCCCATCTTGGAGCCTTCGCAGGCACTTTCTGCGGAGGAGGAATCAAGCACGGAGGGCCTCTACATCACCATCCTTGCCCCTCCGATGAGTTGTGAGTAGTTTACCACAGACCTACGGGTCCATAGTTATTAGCTAGATGGCTTCTTCTCTCTTTCTGGATCACAATACAATGTTCTCCCCCTCTCTTGTGGAGATCTATTCGATGTAAACTCTTTTTGCGGTGTGTTTGTCGAGATCCGATGAATTGTGGGTTTATGATCAAGTTTATCTATGAATAATATTTGAATCTTCTCTGAATTCTTTTATGTATGATTAAGTTATCTTTGCAAGTCTCTTCGAATTATCAGTTTGGTTTGGCCTACTAGATTGATCTTTCTTGCCATGGGAGAAGTGCTTAGTGTCGGTGTCAAAACCGGCGGATCTCGGGTAGGGGGTACCGATCTGTGCGACTTAGGCTGATGGTAACAGGAAGCAAGGGACACAATGTTTACCCAAGTTCGGGCCCTCTCGATGGAGGTAAAACCCTACTTCCTGCTTGATTAATCTTGATGAATATGAGTATTACAAGAGTTGATCTACCACGAGATCATATAGGCTAAACCCTAGAAGCTAGCCTATGGTATGATTGTTGTATATTATCGACTTGCCTGGCCTCGGTTTATATAATGCACTAGAGGCCTAGGATAACAAGAGTCCTAGCCGAATACGCCGGTGGGGAGGAGTCCTTGTCTTGATCGCCAAGTCTTGTGGAATCTTCCTTGTATGCGGCAGCTGTCCGGACTGGCCCATGAGTATACGGCCATGGGGGTCCTCGGCCCAATCTAACAGATCGGGAGATGACGTGGTGAGTACCCCCTAGTCCAAGACACCGTCAGTAGCCCCCTGAACCGGTCTTCAAGTTAGGAACGCTCCTCGATTCTTCCGAACTGTTCTTCATCTTCGGTTGTCGGTCTTGAAAATTGGTTCAACAAATCTTCTCATCTTCGATCTTGAGGATCACCGAAGTACATACGAAGAGTTTACACATCGGGTATCTGAGTAGCCCCTTTAAGTTTTCGGCCTTTATCAATGCCTTGTTATTTTTATGCCCTACCTCGGGTTTGAAGTTTTTCCCAGGAGGCAGTGTCCTTTTGCGTCCGAGCTCCAACGCCGGACTGCATTCGAGGTATATTTTGCAGCCGAGCACTAATGCCGGACTGCTTTCGAGCTCCAACGCCGAAATGTATCCGAGCTCCAACGCCAGACTATGTCCAAGCTCCAACGCCGGACTGTATCCGAGCTCCAACGCCGGACTATATCCAAGATGTCATAGAACATCTTGGTTCAAAAAGGTTGAAGGAGTTTAGCCGAGCTTAATGCCAGAAATCCCCTCTACGGAGCTAGCTGCTAGCGCCCGAGCTTTATGCCGAACTTCTTCCAAGGTGGTGCACCACCCCGACCGCGGGCTGATTTTTTGTGAATATTTTTAACCGGTGCAGTTTATTCTCTGCCGATGTATATCCAGTAGCCCTCAACGTGTGTATCAGTCTAAAACCCGAGATGCACCCGAAGGCAAGCATAAAAACCGCTGTTCCCAGTAGCCCCTGAGACTCAGGTCGATGCGCGAAACCGGCCTGAGGATCAATACCTAGCTCGGCAGCATACATAGGAATAAAAACGCAGTGTAATATATTAGAGATAATAGTGATCGGCGAACGGGCCTGTCGATGTCAAAACCGGCGGATCTCGGGTAGGGGGTCCCGAACTGTGCGTCTAGGCGGATGGTAACAGGAGACAAGGGACATGATGTTTTTACCCAGGTTCCGGCCCTCTCGATGGAGGTAAAACCCTACTCCTGCTTGATTAATATTGATGATATGGGTAGTACAAGAGTAGATCTACCACGAGATCGGAGAGGCTAAACCCTAGAAGCTAGCCTATGGTATGATTGTTGTTCGTCCTACGGACTAAAACCCTCCGGTTTATATAGACACCCGAGAGGGCTAGGGTTACACAGAGTCGGTTACAATAGGAGGAGATCTACATATCCGTATCGCCAAGCTTGCCTTCCACGCCAAGGAAACTCCCATCCGGACACGGGACGAAGTCTTCAATCTTGTATCTTCATAGTCCAGAGTCCGCCAAAGGTTATAGTCCGCTATCCGGACACCCCCTAATCCAGACTCCTCAAGAGCTCCCTGAACCAGGCTTCAATGACGACGAGCCCGACGCGCAGATTGTCTTCGGCATTGCAAGGCGGGTTCCTCCTCTGAATACTTCATAGAAGATTTTGAACACAAGGACAGTGTCCGGCTCTGCAAAATAAGTTCCACATACCACCGTAGAGAGAATAATATTTACACAAATCCAATCTGCTGATGTATTCTGCAGCGTGACATCACACCACGGCCAAGCCTTTATTCGTTTTTTACTGTCCCATCTCAGCGCGTTTAGCGAGGCGGTTTCCTTGGCACGTCTTGTCGAAGCAGAGATCGTGTCCCCTTATTCCGGGATTCTCATCAATACGGGCGTGGGTAACCCAATCGTGCCCGTTGGCATGTCTCCTCAACCGAAGGCGAGTCCCAAACGTTCACGGGGAGGGCTCTTGGTATTCAACCCCTTTTTATAGAGACCAAGGCTATACTCCTTTATTTCAATCTCAATCGAATCCGCCTCTCGCCTCGAGTTCCAACACCCAAAGCTCCAGATTCAGGCGCTTCGGACCTTCGATGATGTCCGGCTCCGACCTTCAAGGCCGGTGGATGCCTTCCTCCATTACGGAAGAAGACGTGTTAAAGCTAAGAGATGCCAGGTATCTAACCGGCGAAATCCCGCATAGGCTGCCTGCTCAAGGGCAGGTTATTCCCACTCCCAAGCCTGGCAAGAGCGTGGTGTTCATGTCTCATTTCCTTCGGGGGCTAGGCTTCCCGACGGACCCCTTCGTGAGGGGGCTCCTGTTTTATTATGGGCTGGAATTTCACGACTTGGCTCCGGAGTCCATCCTCCACATCTCATGGTTCATTGTCGTGTGCGAAGCGTTCCTCCGTATTACTCCTCACTTCGCGTTGTGGCTTAAGACCTTCAAAGTAGAGCCGAAGATGATCGAGGGGCAGCACGCGGAGTGCGGAGGTGCTGTTATAAGCAAGAATGCTGACACTCCATGGCCCGAGGGCTCTTTTCAAGAGGAGTTCAGCTTATGGCAACGAGAGTGGTTTTATATCACAGCTCCCAGGGGCACCAAGTGGGTGGCGCCACCTGCCTTTCGCTCGGGTCCCCCACCACAGCTAGCGTCGTGGGTCAACAAAGGGTTTAACTGGGGGCCGTCCAAGGACGTGCCCTTGTTGCAGGGCCGCATTCGAGATCTCCTAGAAAGATACATCAATCTGGTCGTAGTGACGCAGGTCATGTTGATTCGCCGCACCCAGCCCTACAAACGTCGCCCCCTCCGCCTGTGGGAGTTTAATCCGGAGGGACCACGAGCCCTCCAACATTTTACGTGCGCGACGCCCATGGAGATGTACAAATTGTTCTTTGGATCACAAGCAATGTGTCCGGACTTGACCGAGGACGCAGGTCTGAGCTGCAATCGCCCGGATACTCAAGTAAGTAGCCCTATACCCGGACACGCTATCCATATACTTATCAGAAAATTGCCCTTAAAAGAGTTGTCCCTTAAACAGGAGTGGATAGCGAAAGCAAAGCTAATCAGGTGTCCGGCCCCCCTCCCTGAGACCACGCCGGATCCCATGTTAACGAGGATGCTGGAGGTTGCGTCTTTGGAAGAAGGCGAAGGGGGGAACAAGGAAGCTACCGCCTCCCCGAAGGAGGCTGTCAGGAAAGGAGGAATCGAGAATTCCTCTATCCAGGGGGAGAAGAGGACTGCCTCTGAAGACCCGGAGACCATGGTCTCAAAGCGGGGGAAGAAATCTTCGTCAGAGGGTCCTGCGCCGGGGGATGCCTCGGCAACACTATGCCCCCAAGGGGATCAGCCCTCCACCGAGTCGTAAGTAGAGAGGGGAGTTTTAAAATGAGGGACATCCCTGTTCTATTTCCGAGGAAGATAACCGAAATTTTACCTTGTAGTTCGGATCTCAGCCCTTCTCAGCAGAGCTCATCTTCAGGGGATCTTCGTCCGGAGATGATGGAGAGCGGAACGCCTCCCCCTGCCGTACCGCCTTGCAGGCGGGCAACCCTGAGGTGTCGTCACGGAGGGTTTCTCCGAATCCGGCAGGGCCGGAAGGCAGTCGTATGGCCCCCCAAAGCCCTCCGTGTCCGGCCTTCGAAAAAGACCATCGGACGAGTCCGACACCGTCTGGTGCATGGTCGGAGGAGCTGAAGGATCTGCTTGGGCGAGCGTCTATCTCAGAAGAACACCGTGCATTGATGAGTACGGTGATTGAAAGGATTTCATCCGCGGAGAGCGGGTTGTACGAGGCCGTCAGGAGTTTACTGACAGGTTTTGAGGTACGCGAAATGATGTACCTTTTGACAGTTCCGCATATATAAGCTGCGCCCTGTGTAGATAGTAGCCCCTGAGACTCTGTGCCTTGTCAAAAATGACGGCGCACGGAGGATCATAATACCAGGTATAATATGTCGCCCTTCCTATGTAGGTGGCGAAGTGTCCGGTGGCTAGACGGACTGATGGATTTGCCGAGCTAAAGCGGCAACTTGACGTGGCAGATGCCGACATCGCGCTTGTCAACAAGCGGCTTGACGAGGCACAAGGTATGTAATTTCTCCGAAGACACCTGGTAAGAGGAGCTTGATGCCCGTATCTTACAACATGTGTGCTTGATGCAGATGGTGCCGCTGCCATGGAGAACCTTCGGGCGGAACTTGCCCGAGCCAAGGAGTAGGCCAGGAAAAGCGATGCGGCTGCCTTAAAGGCGGCTGAAGAGCTGAAAGACGAATAGGCTGCTCACTGCCGAAGCAAGAAGGAAATGGCCGAGATGGCTGTGAAGTTGAAGAATGCTGCCGACCGCTGCAAGCTTCTTGAAAAAGAAGATCGTGCGGGACAGAAGGACCTGGAGAAGGCCACTACCGAGGCCAAGGATACTCGCTCTGTGATGAGAGCCATGAAGGAGGAGCTACGTCAGGCCGGAGATATCGCGACTGGAAAGCCCTTTATGCCGCGGATGAAGTTCGGGATCCAAATAAGCTCCGTTGGACCCGGCTGTGGAGTGCTGCGGACACTTATCTGGACTTGGCGGCAAGTGCAGCGGACGCGCCGAACACTTCCGAGATCAAAGGATCACGAAGTGGAAAAGCTTTTTTGGTCGCAGTTCCACAATCCAGAGCGCCCACTTCCATTAACCGATCGTTTGGCCGCATGGGCGGAGCTGAATAGGTTATCCGGACTTGCCATGAAGTATGTCGTGAGTCATCTGTGGCCGGAAAGGCCCGAGCCGAAGAGTTATTTTAGCTTGGTGCAGCAGTTCCTTGGTGCGGTGCCGCATATCAATGCAATGAAGAGGTCAGCGTGCATAGAGGGTGCGCGGATGGCTCTTGCCCGTGTCAAGACATACTAGGCGGAGATGAAGGCCATCGCTGTCGCATCCCAAGATTCGGACGGGAGCCGAGTACCTGCCGAGCACTATTTTCAGGAAGTTCTGCAGGGCGCTCGTTTAATAGAGACGCAGTGCTCGAAGGATATTATGTTCGAATAACATGTATTATTGTAAAACAATGTTTCGAGGGAATATAAAAGCTTTTTATACTTGTGCCTTCAAGAATTAAAATACCTCTGTGCGGCCGTTAATGTATATGTATATATAACCTGAAAGATGGCAGTCTTCGGCTTCAACCCCCACGCATATAATGCGGGGGTGTTCGCAGAAGGCGCATTTTCACACTTGATCCAACGTCTTGGTCCTATTAAGCAGGTGATAGCGCAGCGAACTAGGCAACCGGACTATAATGCTTTATCACTTTCACTTAGCCATAGGAGTTTGACAAAGGCTCTCAGATAGCCCCTGGGGGCACCGCGCTCGCCCGAATTCGGGGCGCGTGTGTGCCTGGCCGTGAAACGGCCCTTCATTAATGCGGAGGAATCCTAAAGATTCCGGCGGGTCATCGAAGTGGTTGACCATTCTCACGCTATATCATGACAGTCGGTTTTCGGCTTTCTCTCGAGGTGCTCGCCTGGCGAACCGGGCACAATCGCAGTAGTTCTCCTGGTGCCGCCTTAGCCGATAGAGCGGAACGTAAGGCAGCAAAACACAGGAGCCGGGCAAACCCAACATTTGACCGAAGAGATGATTCGGAGCTGATGCATATAAGGCCAAACTCGCGATGCCGAACACTCCCTATGGTATTCGGTCTTTATGAAAACGGGCTGAACGACGCCCTTGGTAATAAGCCCCTGTGTCTGTGTATCGCCGCAAAATTCTGACGTGGCCACATGCCAAGACGCCAGCCTCCTACTCGGTTATACCAAAAAACCGGGAGATGTGTATCAACAAGAGACAGTAAAAAAGGTTTACACAGGGTCTTAATCTAAAAAGAATCCTTGGAACGGGTCCCTACTGCACGTCTGCGCCTGTGTCTCCGTTGTGCCGTATCCTGGACGGGTGTAGCACGGTGTTCATCTGTAAAAGAGAGGAACTTAGTTGAAAAAGATCGTGCGAAAATATATGTTATATTAAATAAACAAAGTATAATTCAAAAAATGGGTAAAATTGAGCTTTATTGTCTCTTGTTGTACATGCGCGGAGCCCCTTGTACTGGGGTATGCGGCTAGTAAGCCCTTGTATGTTTACGCCGGACTCGTCTAGCCATGTCCGGGTCTGAACGACCTATTTAGGTGCTTTGATTAGTGAAGCCGGTTTAGTGTGTGGCTGTCAAGGCAGCCGCTTACAGTCTTCCGCGCCGAGGAACACTCGATATTTCCCTTTAATGAGATGATGCCTCATGGACCGGGCATTTTAAGCGTAAGAGATGCATAATGTGGTATTGCGTTAAAAGCGGGCGAAAGCTTCAGATCCCAAAGAGTGCTTGATAGCTACTTGTAAATGGGGCGATGTGGAAGGTTAGCTTTTCGCGGCCGAAGTTGTCGGGGGAGCCGAACATAACTTCTAGCAGGAGAGAACCCGTACAATGGGCGTCTGGGCCTGGCGTTACCCGTACAATTTTTTTTGGGTCTATCCCTATTTTGCGGATTGTGTCCTGATATAGCAGGTTTAGATCACTGCCGCCGTCCATTAGGACTTGTGTAAAGTGGAGTCCGTCAATTATCAGATCTAATATCAAGGCAGTCCAGCCTACGTTCCGGATACTTCTAGAGTAATCCTGATGGTCGAAGGTGGTTGGTTTTGACAACCAGTGGCAAGACTCCTCTGGGATAGGCCGTATGGCGCGTATCTCTATAGGTGCCACTCTGTTTTTCCCTTTTGTCACGTGAAGTGAGTTTACTGTTTTGACTTCTTGTGGGAAATTCTTTTGTTTTCCGGTGCTCTACTTGTGGGGTTCGTCATCGTCCTCGCTTGGTGTGTCGAGCCCCTTGTGTTCGGCGTTGAGTTTGCCGGATTGCTTGAAGACCCAAAAAACTCTGTGGGTATGGTTTGCAGGCTTTTCGGGAGTACTGTGGATTTGGCATATCTTGTCCAAGATTTTGTTTAGGTTAGATAGCTCGTCCCTGTTATCCTTGAGGGGCAGCTTTTTCTAATTCTGCCGAGAGCTTTTGAATCTGGCGTTGGCCTTTGTGCTCTTCGGGCTGTTTCCCTTGGTCCGGCGCTGGTCCTTGCTGCGTCGCGGTTCCCGTTTCCATCCCTAACTTCAGATGTACTTGGGTCGCTGGTACTGCATCTTGCCAACTAGCTATCCTCTCCTGCACAAAAGCGGGTCATGAGGCTTGTTAATGCGGCCATTGTTCTTGGCTTTTCTTAGCCGAGGTGCCTGGCGAGCCATTCGTCTCGAACGCTGTGTTTGAATGCTGCTAAGGCTTCTGCGTCCGGGCAGTCGACTATCTGGTTCTTTTTAGTAAGAAATATGTTCCAGAATTTCCGGGCTAACTCTACGGGTTGTTGAGTTATATGACTTAAATCGTCTGCATCCGGAGGTCGGACATAGGTCCCTTGAAAATTTTCCCGAAATGCATCCTCGAGCTCTTTCCAACTTCCAATGGTGTTTTCGGGAAGGCTTTTAAGCCAATGCCGGGCTGGCCCTTTGAGCTTGAGGGGTAAGTATTTTATGGCGTGGAGGTCATCTCCTCTAGCCATGTGTATGTGGAGGATATAATCCTCAATCCAGACTCCAGGGTCTGTTGTTCCGTCGTATGCCTCTATGTTTACGGGCTTGAACTCACCGGAAATTCATGGTCCAGCACCTCATCGGTGAAACATAGGGAGTGTGCGGCACCCCTTTTTTTGGGTGTGTCGTGATGCTCGGATACTTGTTGCGTTGCATTGCTTACTAGAGCTTGCTTTCTTGGCCCGTAGATAGATCTGGCTGGGCCATCTTTTTGATGCGAATCCTTGTGCGGATCGCGTGCTGGCTTGTGTGCGGTGCCATTTGCCGCTCTATGTTGGCCATGGGGTTGTTTATCCGACCGGGTGGCTTCCTTATTTTTTGATTGCGGGGCTCTAAGGCCTCCTCGTCAAATTCCGGTAATTTTCGCCGGATAGCTCTTTGTGTGGCGATCGTCGCCAGATTTGTCTCATGTGTTGAGTACTTTGCTCCATCTGATTCTGAGTGCATCTTCCGTAGTTTTGAGCTTCCGCTTCTGCTTTTTCAGGCTACGCGTGGTGGTGACGAGCCTTTTGTGGAGGTTCTTCTGTTCCAGGAACTTGTCCGGCGTGAGGTCGTCCGGACTGTTATCTTCGCCGGGGACGGGTTGTTCGGTTTGTTTATCCAAGTTGCCCTGTTCGGACGGTTGCTCGATGGCATGTTCGTCGTCCGCCGGTTCGCCCTGCTCTGTGGCTGGGTCTGTATGGCTGCTGTCTCTGTCGAGGTGGGGTTTAGAGCGGCGCTTACGCCGCCGCTTGATCGCTTTTGAGGGAACGATCCTCGTTCGTCCCTTTGTTCCTCATCGTCGTTTCTTTTAGGTGTGTCCACCATGTATACATCGTGAGATGAGGTGGTTGTCTAGTGCCCTATAGGCGTTGGTTCCTGTTCGTCTCCTACATCGTCGTCCATACCGTCGATGTCTTTGGAGTCGAAGTCGAGCATGTCGGTTAAATCATCGCCAGTGGCTACGAAGTGGGTGGTGGGTGGGATTTGAATTTCTTCGTCATCTGCATCCCAACCTTGTTGACCATAGTCCGGCCAGGGCTCTCCTGATAAAGAGAGAGACTTTAGTGAATTCAGAATGTCGCCGAAGGGCGATTGCTGAAAGATGTCCGCGGCAGCGAACTCCATGATCGGCGCCCAATCGGATTCGATCGGCAGGGGCGCGGAAGGTTCGGAGTCCGGAGAGGAGTCCGACACCTTGGAGTCGCGAGCTTCATAGAGGACAAGGCTGGTGTTCGGCTCGATCACTGTAGAGATTGCAGCCCCCGAGGCGGTGTCCAGCCACCGTCCTCAATTGGTACAGTCGGCTCCGAGCTAGGGGTCGCAGCGGACACAGGTGCGGCCTCCAGGGCACTGTTCGGCGGCAGAGCTAGATCATGCCCATCATGACAGTGCGACACGCTCGGCTGTGGCTCGAACCCGTTGAAGATCAAGTCTCCGCGGACGTCAGTTGTGTAGTTCAAACTTCCAAATCTGACCTGATGGCTGTGGGCGAAGCTTCGATCTGCTCCAGATGGCTGCGAATTGGCCCGCAGCAGTAAAGCCGCCGAATCACGAAGATCTGTCCGGGAGAAAAGTCTCACCTGGACCGCATCGTTGTTGATGATCGAAGGAGCCATCGGGCCTAAAGATGATGACACAGAGGAACTCTGAATGAAAGCACCAATGTCGGTGTCAAAACCGGCGGATCTCGAGTAGGGGGTCCCGAACTGTGCGTCTAGGCGGATGGTAACAGGAGACACGGGACACGATGTTTTTACCTGAGTTCCGCCCTCTCGATGGAGGTAAAACCCTACTCCCGCTTGATTAATATTGATGATATGGGTAGTACAAGAGTAGATCTACCATGAGATCGTAGAGGCTAAACCCTAGAAGCTAGCCTATGGTATGATTGTTGTTCGCCCCTCTGAGACTAAAACCCACCGGTTTATATAGACACCGGAGAGGGCTGGGGTTACACAGTCGGTTACAATGGGAGGAGATCTACATATCCGTATCGCCAAGCTTGCCTTCCACGCCAAGGAAAGTCCCATCCGGACACGGGACGAAGTCTTCAATCTTGTATCTTCATAGTCCAGGAGTCTGGCCAAAGGTTATAGTCCGGCTATCCGGACACCCCCTAATCCAAGACTCCCTCAGGGCCCCTGAGAGAGGGTCATGAGAAGGCGCCACAATATACTAGCTTGATGCCGGATAGGTCCATATGCTACCTATTATTGTCCGAAGACATGTATGCACATAGTTCGTTCAAGCCGAACACTGAGCACTTTGAATTCTCTGCATTGAATAAGTGTAGCGACCCGACCTCAGACGGTCAAGTCTCTGTGCTCAGTGTCATCCCTGGATCAGTAATGCTGACACCACACAGTACTTCGAAGGATTTATAACAGAGTAGCAATCACACACTTATTACATCGAATGTCTCAAAAGAGAACTTATTACAATAATATGGCTTAAGGCCATCTAATACGATAACAGCGGAAGGCTTGGAAGATAAAGTGAGTCCATCAACTCCAACGGCATAATCGAAGCTGCACGGCAACGACTCTACCGAACTTTACTCCTCGTCTGAAAAGTCTGCAACATAATATGTTGCAGCCCGAAAACGGGTCAGCACATGGAATATGCTGGCAATGTAACACATAGAGAGTAATGAAAAAAAACAAGCTATACTACATGCATATATGGCTGGTGGAAAGCTCTATGGTTACAATTTTGCAAAAAGCCAATTTTCCCTACATCAAAGGAATAAATTTTAACTTAACTATCATGGTGGTTGAACATCATTGAGAAGGTATAACCCCAACTCAATCCCAATTAAGGTATTAAACAACCCAACAATATTAATTTAGAGTGATGAGATACATGTGAAAACTCAAGTACTAGATACTCGTAATTGTCCATAACCGGGGACACGACTAAACATGATTAGATTGTACACTGCAGAGGTTTCGCACTTTTCCCCACAAGACTCGATCGCCTCCGTTGGTTTCCCCTTTTCTATTGGTGTTTGAGAAACAGATGACCGAGACACGCCTTCCGTAAACATTAACTCTCTACTCGGATAGATCATACCAAACCTATAAAACCCACTACCTGCTGATCTACCTCTTCGAGAGCTTCACGTAGCTTACTCAACTATGCTAGAGCCCATAATAGCTTGTGGCTGCACACGGAAGTTTCTAGCATGAATAATCTCAGTTCCCTTTGAGCCTGGTGGCGGTCCATAGGAAGATCACACTGCACCCCAGATTTCCAAAAAAACTGCACAACACCGGGTTCCCCAGGTGCCTCAATCCACCCAGATGTGTATTTAAGTTGCCACCTTAAAGTAAACCATTAATTTACAATCTCACATCTGTCATGAATAACTCTCAACCCAAACCACGTCTACGAGCATAGCATAGCAATATAAGCAACACGTAGAAGTAACTCCCAAGGGGTTTGATAGTAACGGGGCAATAGGTTCCTACCTCATCATCTACTTCCCAACCCACAAATTAATGACATCCTAATCATGCAATGTTTGAGGATTGAGCTAATGCATAAAAACTGGGTATGAAAAGGTATGATCAAGTGTTACTTGCCTTGCTGACGATCCGTGAATCCTAGAGACTCGTAGTAACACGCTTCGCACTCCGGGAATTCTATCGCAAGCAAACAATACATACATAAGCAACAAAAAAAGATGCACAAACGAAAATTCAACTGAAAGAGGGTGACCGGAGAGTTCAACTTAAGAATTCCGGTTTGCAAAAAGAATCAAACTAAACGGAACAACGAAACTCAAACGGCGAGAGAAACAAGATCCGTTTACTAATCTGAACTAGAGTCATATTTTACAGAGGCAAAAACTGATTTAAGTTGGCTATTCGGAAAGAGGGTTTCGAGATGAAACTCCAGGCGCTTGAATCGCCTGATTCCGATAAACGATCAAAAAGTTATACTAGTTTGAACATCGGTGCAGAAATCGCGATCGGAATAATCGCGGAATAAAACCGATAAAAGAAAATGACGAACGGCTAAACGAACAAACGTTCGTTAGCAGAAACTAAACGACGAGCGGTTCGTAAAAACGAACGAACGGGTGAACGTTCTCAAAATAAATAAACCAGAAAAAAAATAAAACCAATCTAAAAAACGGCTAGGGTTTTCAAAAAAAACCGAAGGGTTATTTTAAAAAAAACTGGCGACTACCTCCGGCAATCGTCCGTGGCGCTGGCGGCTCCCAAGGGTCCGGCTAAGGCGGCGAGGGCGGGCGGGGCGACGACTCGGCGAGGGAGGCCAAGGGCGGCGCTGGAGGCGGCGGGCGCTGGGCTCGACTCGGTCGGGTCCGAGGTGGGCGGCAGCGGCGGCGGTGGTGGTGGGGTTAGAGGAGAGGGGGGTATTTAAAGGCGGGAGGCGGTGGCTTGGAGGAGGGCAAGGCGGCGGGAGAGGAGTCCGGCTCGGACTCTGTCCGACGCGGACTCTGTCCAAGCGGGCGGGCGGCGCTGAGCGGCGGGGCGGCTTGGGCGGCACTCGGTGGGCCTTTGGCCCGGTCGGTATTTTTTAAACATTCAATGAAAATTGTAAAAACCCTAGAAAAATAAATAAAAATTTAAAAATGCCAAAACAAGTTTTCTTTGCCTAAATAAAATATTTAGAACAAGATGAACTTTTCTTGGCCCCTGAAATGCAATTTTAAATATATGCAAAATTTTCTCTAGGCAAATAAAAATTCCAAATAAATAAAATAAAATCCCAAATAATGATTTTAACATTTTTCCTCCGGTATTTCTATTATTTTTTGGAGAAGTCATATTATCTCCTCTCGTTTATTACTAAACGTGAAATATTTTTCCGAAGAGAAAAATAATAAAATCCAAAATCCTCGTCTTCATTATTTGATACAATTCAAATATGAAAATCGGAAAATCCCAACTCTCTCCGAGGGTCCTTGAGTTGCTTAGGATTTCGAGGATGGCAAATGAGAATGCAATAAAATATGATATGCATGGATGACCTATGTATAACATGCCAAATTGAAAATTTGGGATGTTACAATAAGCAATGCAATAGCCCCCGAGACACTGGTCGGGTGGCAACACCAGATCAGGGAATCGATGTGCCCCTTTAATATTTGTAAATAATGAGCACGAAGCCCAGTAGCCCCCGAGCCTTAATGTGGGCACGGGTGGCCGAATTAAGGATCGATATCCAGAGTAAAATCACAGATTATATGTAATGATTCTATGTATCCAAGTACTTTACATCATTATTTTGACTCCATTGTGACCGTTTATCAGTTGAAAGTGGCCCATCGTCGGCTTCTACCCCTTGGTAGATACTACACAGGGTGTTTCCGCACTAACAAAACAACCCTTAGCCGACGTCTTGGTGCCCGAAGGCGGTTGTGTTAGCGGAAACGAGGCAATCAGATATGCGAGCTTTATAACTTTTGCTTAGTCATAGGAGCTTTATACTGGGGAAGCTAGCTATGAGCCCCTGGTTAGTGTTCGGCGATAGCCGAGGTCAAGCCGTAAACACTTCGGCCAATGTTATGAACGGCCCGTCATTTAACATAGTCATCGGATCGCTGACCAGTTTACGCCAGACAGACAAATGTTTTCGGCTTTCTCCACTGAGGTGCTTGACCATGCGAGCTGGAAGCACAATCGCAGTGGTTCTCCCTTGGCACACCTAGCTGAACAAAGCGGAACGTAGGAGGCAAGCAAAGGAGCCGGGCAACCCAACTATTGACCGAAGACACAATTCGAAACCGATGCATATATAGCAATATCCGAGAATGTTTTTGCCGAATCCCTAAAGGTGTCCGGAGTTGCACTGTGAGACTAATGCTGGAAACGCACAAATAGTTTAGAAGTGCCATAGGCCCGAAAAGCCAAAAAACTTATTAAAAAGTTTAATGTCCGTACTAGATCAAGTGTTCGGTGCCAAATTGAAAATTGGTCTTAGAAAAAAAAAGTGTTTCTGTCGTGCTTTAACATGACACGTCCTATCTCGAGACTTCAAGCGGGTCAGCCTATCGCTTCAACCTCCTATCCCGAAGGCGGAGTACTTCTCGTTAGGCCAATTTAGCAAACTTTAGTGGCTTTGAGAGAGAAATTAGGCGCCCCGGCTATTGACCGCACACTCGCGTCGAAAAAAGGAGTGATAGAAAAAAGACTTTGCATCGACTAAGAAGAACACTTATTATAAAAAAGCTCGCATAAATTTAAGAGCCCCCGAGTGACTTGGGTAAAAGAATGATTGTATGTACCGAAGTACTTATATCATATCTATGTTCACCCGAACTTTAAATGCGTCTTAACCGACCGTCGGCTTCTCCCTCTTCGGTCAAGGACCGAAAAGTGTTATGTACTCCACATGTCGAGAATATCGACGGTGTTTCCGATAACCAGGCAATCAGGTCATAAGGCTGTAACAGACAAAGCGTGCTCAGGGAACTTATGCTATATTACTGACAAAGTGTAAGAAGCATCTTCGAAGAAAATAGTACCCCCACCGATACCTTTCTTTGGTGCTCATTGTTAATATGAGACTTGTGCGATAGATTTTTTGTACTCATGAGTTCCGTTGTGTGCCGACCATAATTGAAAACAGTAAGAGCGCTAGCTTTCGGCTTCACCCAGTCTGAGGTCCGGCTCGGGTAACCCGATCGTGACAATCGCAGAGGTGCTCCCTTTAATCCTAGCCGAACAATCGGGAACGTAGGGGTAAACACAGGAGCAAGGCAACCCAGCTTGCAAATCACTTAGGTCAATATGGTGCATATTGTGGCATAATACACGAACAAGGAACAAAGCCGTAGAAGTATAATCATATGCAAGAGGAAAAGCTCCAGCAAGGGAGCCGCCAAGTAATCTGGGTATTTGAATTTGTTCGTCACAAACAAAGTTTGGACAAGGAAATTTTTCACAAGCAACTTTTCCCAAAAAAGTATAATGCTTGATCGAACCGAACACAAGTTAAAAATTTAAAACTTTGAGCATGAAGGCAACTTAGCTGGTTAATGTGTTCGGTATTGATGACGCGGTCCGAGCTTGATGTGGGACCAGGTTCCATCCCCCAAGCCAGTCCCGAGGTGACGCCAAAGGATATAGTCCGGCTGGATCATTTTCCTGTGCACAAAAAAATAGCGCAAACCAGAGATAATAGTAATAATGATAAATTAAAAAATAAAAATTGATGCATAATAAATAATTTATGCAAAGTGAGTAATAGAAGAAATATGGCCTGGCGCCGAAGTCAATGTCAATGCAGGGCGACGGTGTGACGTGGTGAAGGCGTGGCAAAGCCTGAATTCTCAGGTCGGTCCGAGTTCCGGATGCGGAGTTCGCCGGACTATGTACGGAAATTGACCGAACCACCATGCGACTGTCGTTAATGCGGCCACCATTTGATAAACCTGTGTACAGATGATGACAAACCGGAGTAATAATTCCTTGGAAAAATAAACCCAAACAAGCAAAAAAATACTAGGATTAATAGCACATAGTCTATTTGTTGTAGCGATCCAAAGAAAAGTGACTCCCAAAATTGGGACTTGATCTGCATTCTCATTGCCTGATGGGCGGCGAAGCGACGGCATGGCGATGCTGGTAAAGGTTGGCTCGCCAAAGCAAAGCCTCCAGTCTAGCTAACGTGACGAAACCGATCGGCTAGTGACGCCGAAGTCTCCGGGGTAGGTTGATGAAGAGATGGCGAAGCCCCCGGTCCAGCCGAGATGTCGAAGCCTCGATGTCGGCTGATGATTCGAAGTAGGTCGGGGTGATGGACACCGACTTGAAGAAGCAACAGTGCGGCCCCGCCGATGCACGTCGTGACGTGGTCAATGCCGGACATAGTTCGACCGGGAGTCTCCGGACAGGGGTAGAGATTTCAATAAACTTAGCACATCACCCAAGGGCGAGTGCTGAAAGATATCCGCAGAGGTGAACTCCATAATCAGTGCCCAATCAGATTCGATAGGCATGGATGCGCGCGGTTCGGAGCCTATAGCCGGAGACGAGTCCGAGGGTCCGATGGCACAGACTTTATTGGAGGCAAAGTCTGTGTTCGGCTCTATTGCTGATGAGTGTGGGACCTCCGTTGCGGGGTCTATCCACCCGTCCTCGGATGGCGCGATCTGCTCAGGATCTAAAGCCAGGGCAGCTGCAGGCGCGTTCTCCCAAACACCGTCAGACGGCAGATCTAAGTCATGCTTATTGGGACTGTGCGGCGCACCTGTCACGGCTCGAATCCGTCGAAGATCAAGTCTCCGCGGATGTCGGCCGTGTAGTTCAAGTTTCCGAACCTGACACGGTGGCAGGCGTGGTGTCGATCTGCTCAAGATGGCCAAGCGAATTGGCCCGCAGTGCGAAGCCGCCGAACACAAAGATATGTCCGGGGAGAAAAGTCTCACCCTGGACCGTGTTGTTGACGATTGAAGGCGCCATCAAGCCCCACGGCGACGACACAGAGGAACTCTCAATGAAAGCACCAATGTCGGTGTCAAAACCGGCGAATCTCGGGTAGGGGGTCCCGATCTGTGCGTCTTAGGCTGATGGTAACAGGAAGCAAGGTACACAATGTTTACCTGTGTTCGGCCCTCTCGATGGGGGTAAAACCCTACTTCCTTCTTGATTAATCTTGATGAATATGAGTATTACAAGAGTTGATCTACCATGAGATCATAGAGGCTAAACCCTAGAAGCTAGCCTATGGTATGATTGTTGTATATTATCGACTTGTCTGGCCTCGGTTTATATAATGCACCAGAGGCCTAGGATAACAAGAGTCCTAGCCAAATACGTCGGTGGGGAGGAGTCCTTGTCTTGATCGCCAAGTCTTGTGGAATCTTCCTTGTATGCGGCAGCTGTCCGGACTGGCCCATGAGTATACGGCCATGGGGGTCCTCGGCCCAATCTAACAGATCGGGAGATGATGTGGTGAGTACCCCCTAGTCCAGGACACCATCACTTAGCTTTGGGTTCAATCTTGAGGTGTCCTTACCCAGTGACAGAAAGGGTTGCAAGGCACGTATTGTATTGTTGCCATCGAGGATAACAAGATGGGGTTTATATCATATTGCATGAGTTTATCCCTCTACATCATGTCATCTTGCTTAATGTGTTACTCGTTCTTATGAACTTAATACTCTAGATGCATGCTGGATAGTGGTTGATGTGTGGAGTAATAGTAGTAGATGCGTGCAGGAGTCGGTCTACTTGTTATGGACGTGATGCCTATATACATGATCATGCCTAGATAATCGCATAACTATGCGCTTTTCTATCAATTGCTCGACGAATTTGTTCACCCACCGTAATACTTATGCTATCTTGAGAGAAGCCACTAGTGAAACCTATGGCCCCGGGGTCTATCTCTTATCATATTTGCTCCCAATCTATTTTTATTTGCATCTTTAATTTTTGCATCTATATTATAAAATACCAAAAATATATTTATCTTATCATACTATCTTTATTAGATCTCACTTTCGCAAGTGGCCGTGAAGGGATTGACAACCCCTTTATTGCGTTGGTTAAGTAGTTCTCGCCTGCTTGTGTAGGTGCGTGGGACTTTTGAGGAGCCTCCTACTGGATTGATACCTTGGTTCTCAAAACTGAGGGAAATACTTATGCTACACTTGCTGCATCACCCTCTCCTCTTCGAGGAAAACCAACGCAAGCTCAAGACGTAGCAGCGTCCCGTTTATTATATCAGCGAGGTGCTTATTGAGTCCAAGCAGAGGTACCCACACTGGCAGAAGCTGGTATATGGAGTTTTTATGGCAAGCCGGAAGCTAAAACAGTATTTCCAAGGTCATCCCATCATAGTGGTCAGCTCTGCTCCTTTGGGAGATATAATCCAGAACAGGGAAGCAACTGGCCGGATTGCCAAGTGGGCCATAGAGCTCGGGCCTCATGGGTTGAAGTATATACCCCGAACGGCGATCAAATCTCAAGCACTTTTGTATTTCATCAACGACTGGACAGATCTACAAGCGCCTGAAGAGTGTTGGGGAACGTAGCAGAAATTCAAAATTTTCTACGCATCACCAAGATCAATCTATGGAGAATCTAGCAACGAGGGAAGGAGAGTGCATCTACATACCCTTGTAGATTGCTAAGCGGAAGCGTTCATGAGAACGTGGTTGAAGGAGTCGTACTCTTCGTGATCCAAATCACCGGAGATCCTAGTGCCGAACGGACGGCACCTCCGCGTTCAACACACGTACAGCCCGGTGACGTCTCCCATGCCTTGATCCAGCAAGGAGAGAGGGAGAGGTTGAGGAAGACTCCATCCAGCAGCAGCACAACGGCATGGTGGTGATGGAGGAGCGTGGCAATCCCGCAGGGCTTCGCCAAGCACCATGGGAGAGAAGGAGGAGGAGAGGCAGGGCTGCGCCAAGAGGGAGAGAAAACTCATCTGTTATGGGCAGCCCCTAGGCCTCATATATATAAGGGAAAGGGAGGAGGGTGCGCCCCCTCTAGGGTTCCCACCCCTAGGGGGGGCGGCAGCCCTAGATGGGATCAAGGGAGGCGGCCAAGAGGGGAGGGAGAGGAGGCGCCCACTAGATGGGCCTTAGGGCCCATCTCGCCTAGGGTTTGCCCTCCCACTCTCCCTTGCGCTTGGGCCTCTTAGGGCGCACCAGCCCCCTTGGGGCTGGTTCCTCCCACTCTTGGCCCACGCAACCTTCTGTGGATGGTGGCCCCATTTGGTGGACCCCCTGGACCCTCCCGGTACATTAGAGATATCGCCCTAAAATTCTCCGGTTACAAAAACAGGACTTCCCATATATAATTCTTTACCTCCGACCATTCCTAACTCCTCGTGACGTCCGGGATCTCATCCGGACTCGAACAACATTCGTAACCACATACAAGCTTCCTTTATAACCCTAAGCGCCATTGAACCTTATGTGTAGACCCTACGGGTTCGGGAACCATGCGCATATGACCGAGACGTTCTCCGGTCAATAACCAACAGCGGATCTGGATACCCATGTTGGCTCCCACATGTTCCACGATGATCTCATCGGATGAACCACGATGTCAAGGACTCAATCGATCCCGTATACAATTCCCTTTGTCTAGCGGTATTGTACTTGCCCGAGATTCGATCGTCGGTATCCCGATACCTTGTTCAATCTCGCTTCCTAAGCAAGTCTCTTTACTCGTTCCGTAACACATCATCCCGTGATCAACCCCTTGGTCACATTGTGCACATTATGATGATGTCCTACCGAGTGGGCCCAGATATACCTCTCCGTTAACCGGAGTGACAAATCCCAGTCTCGATTCGTACAACCCAATGCAGACACTTTCAGAGATACCTGTAATGCACCTTTATAGCCACCCAGATTACGTTGTGACGCTTTGGTACACCCAAAGCATTCCTACGGTATCCGGAGTTGCACAATCTCATGGTCTAAGGAAATGATACTTGACATTAGAAAAGCTTTAGCATACGAACTACGATCTTTGTGCTAGGCTTAGGATTGGGTCTTGTCCATCACATCATTCTCCTAATGATGTGATCCCATTATCAATGACATCCAATGTCCATGGTTAGGAAACCGTAACCATCTATTGATCAACGAGCTAGCCAATAGAGGCTTGTTAGGGACATGGTGTTGTCTATGTATCCACACATGTATTTGAGTTTCCTATCAATACAATTATAGCATGGATAATAAACGATTATCATGAACAAGGAAATATAATAATAATAACTAATTTATTATTGCCTCTAGGGCATATTTCCAACAGTCTCCCACTTGCACTAGAGTCAATAATCTAGTTCACATCGTCATGTGATTAACATCGATAGGTCACATCGCCATGTGACCAACACCCAAAGAGTTTACTAGTGTCTCAGAACTAGTTCACATCATCATGTGATTTAGACTCAATGAGTTCCGAGGTTTGATCATGTTTTGCTTGTGAGAGAGGTTTTAGTCAACGGTCCGAACCTTTCAGATCCGTGTGTGCTTTGCAATTCTCCATGTCATATTGTAAATGCTGCTTCCACGCTCCACTTGGATCTATTCCAAACGGTTGCTCCACTATACGATCCGGTTTGCTACTCGAGTCACTCGGATAGGTTTTTAAAGCTTGCATCGACGTAACCATTTACATCGAACTCTTTATCACCTCCATAATCGAGAAACATGTCCTTATTTACTCCAAGGACAATTTTGATCATGTCCAATGATCCATTCCTGGATCATTCTTGTACCCTCGACTGACTCATGGCATGGCACACTTCCGTGCGGTACACAAAGATAGCATACTATAGGGCCTACGTCTGAGCATAGGGGACGACATTCATCCTTTCTCTCTTTTCTGCCGTGGTCGAGCTTTAAGTCTTAACTTCATACCTTACATGTCAGGCAAGAACTCCTTCTTTGACTGATCCATCTTGAACACCTTCAAGATCATGTCAAGGTATATGCTCATTTGAAAGTACCATTAAGCGCTTTTTGATCTATCCTCATAGATCTTGATGCTCAATGTTCAAGTAGCTTAATCCAGGTTTTCCATTGAAAAACACTTTTCAAATAATCCTATATGCTTTCCAGAAATTCTACATCATTTCGATCAACAATATGTCAACAACATATACTTATCGTAAATTCTATAGTGCTCCCACTCACTTCTTTGGAAATACAAGTTTCTCATAAACTTTGTATAAACCCAAAATCTTTGATCATCTCATCAAAGCGCACATTCCAACTCCGAGATGCTTACTCCATCCTTAGAAGGATCATTGAGCTAGCATACCTCTTAGCATCCTTAGGATCGACAAAACTTTTCTGATTGTATCACATACAACCTTTCCTTACGTAAACCGGTAAGGAAACTCGTCTTGACATCCATCTCGCCAGATTTCATAAATGCAGCTAATGCTAACATGATTCCGACGGACTTAAGCATCGCAACGGATGAGAAAATCTCATCGTAGTCAACTCCTTGAACTTGTGAAAAACTCTTCGCCACAAGTCGAGCTTCATAGACGGTAACATTATCGCCCACGTCCGTCTTCTTCTTAAAGATCCATTTATCTCAATGGCTTGCCGATCAATCTGCAAGTCCACCAAAGTCCATGCTTTGTTCTGATACATGGATCCTATCTCGGATTTCATGGCTTCTAACCATTTGTTGGAATTTGGGCCCACCATTGCTTTTCCATAGCTCGTAGGTTCATTGTTGTCTAGCAACATGACCTTCAAGACAGGATTGCGTACCACTCTGAAGTAGTACGCGTCCTTGTCGTCCTACGAGGTTCGGTAGTGACTTGATCCGAAGCTTCATGATCACTATCATAAGTTTCCACTTCAATTGGTGTAGGTGCCACGGGAACAACTTCCTGTGCCCTGCTACACACTAGTTGAAGTGATGGTTCAATAACCTCATCAAGTCTCCACCATCCTCCCACTCAACTTTTCGAGACGAACTTTTCCTCGAGAAAGGACCCGATTCAAGAAACAATCCCTATTGCTTTCGGATCTGAATTAGGAGGTATACCCAACTGTTTTTGGGTGTCCTATGAAGATGCATTTTATCCGCTTTGGGTTCGAGCTTATCAACCTGAAACTTTTTCACATAAGCGTCAGCGCCCCAAACCTTTAAGAAATGACAGCTTAGGTTTCTCTAAACCATAGTTCATACGGTGTCATCTCAACGGAATTACGTGGTACCTTATTAAAGTGAGTGCGGTTGTCTCTAATGCCTAACCCATGAACGATAGTGGTAATTCGATAAGAGACATCATGGTACGCACCATATCCAATAGGGTGCAACTATGATGTTCGGACACACCATCACACTATGGTGTTCCAGCGGTATTAATTGTGAAACAATTTCCACAATGTCTTAATTATGCGTGCAAAGCTCAGAACTCAGATATTCATCTCTATGATCATATCATAGACATTCTATCCTCTTGTCACGATGATCTTCAACTTCACTCTGAAATTACTTGAACCACCAATAATTCAGACTTGTGCTTCATCAAGTAAATATACTCAACATCTACTCGAATCATGTGTGAAGTAAGAACATAACGATATTCATCAGATGCCTCAAAGCACTCATTGGACTGCACATATCAAAATGTGTTACTTCCAACAAGTTGCTATCTTGTTCCATCTTATCAAAACCGAGGCTTTTCAAATCATCTTGCCCATGTGGTATGTTTTGCATATCTCAAGTGATTCAAAATCAAGTGAGTCCAAACGATCCATCTGCATGGAGTTTCTTCATGCGTACACACCAATAGACATGGTTTGCATGTCTCAAACTTTTCAAAACGAGTGAGTCCAAAGATCCATCAATATGGAGCTTCTTCATGCGTTTCACACCAATATGACTTACATGGCGATTGCCACAAGTAAGTGGTACTATCATTACTATCTTATATCTTTTGGCATGAAAATGTGTATCACTACAATCGATATTCAATAAACCATTCTTTTAGGTGCAAGACCATTGAAGGTATTTATTCAAATAAATAGAGTAACCATTATTCTCCTTAAATGAATAACCATATTGCGACAGACATAATCCAATCATGTCTATGTTCAACGCAAACACCAAATGACAATTATTCAGGTTTAATTCTAATCTTGATGGTAGAGGGAGCGTGCGATGTTTGATCACATCAAAATTGGAAACACTTCCAACACATATCGTCAGCTCTCCTTTAGCTAGTCTCCGTTTATTTCGTAGCTCTTTTATTTCGAAAGTTACTAACACTTAGCAACCGAACCGGTATCTTAATACCCTGGTGCTACTAGGAGTACTAGTAAAGTACACATTAACATAATGTATATCCAATATACTTCTATCGACCTTGCCAGCCTTCTCATCTACCAAGTATCAAGGGTAATGCTGCTCCAAAGGGCTGTTTCCTTATTACGTACACTTAGTCTCGGGTTTGGGTTCAACCTTGGGTTTCTTCACTAGAGCGGCAGCTGATTTGCTGTTTCATGAAGTATCCCTTCTTGCCCTTGCCCTTCTTGAAACTAGTGGTTTCACCAACCATCAACAATTGATGCTTCTTCTTGACTTCTACTTTCGTGATGTCAAACAACGCGAATACCTCAAGGGATCATTATATCTATCCTCGATATGTTATAGTTCATCACGAAGCTCTAGCAGCTTGGTGGTAATGACTTTGGAGAAACATCACTTTCTCATCCGGAAGATCAACTCCCATTCGATTCAAGTGATTGTTGCACTCGAGACAATCTGAGCACAAGCTCAACGATTGAGCTTTTCTCCCTTAGTTTGCAGGCTAAGAAAACTCGTCGAGGTCTCATACCTCTTGGCGTGGGCACGAGCCTGAAATCCCAATTTCAGCCCTCGAAACATCTCATATGTTCCGCGATGTTTCGGAAACGTCTTTGGTGCCTCTACTCTAAACCGTTCAACTGAACTATCACGTAGTTATCAAAACGTGTATGTCCGATGTTCGCAACATCCACAAACGACGCTTGGGGTTCAAAGACACCGAGCGGTGCATTAAGGACATAAGCTTTCTACTGATCGCATAATTGCTACTTTCAACTTTCAACTATATTTTCTCTAGGAACATATCTAAACAAAGTGGAACTAAAGCGCGAGCTTTACATAATTTGCAAAAGGTCTTTTGACTATGTTCAAGATAATTAAGTTCATCTTATGAACTCCCACTCAGATAGACATCCCTCTGGTCATCTAAGTGATTACATGATCCGAGTCAACTAGGCCGTGTCCGATCATCACGTGAGACGGACTAGTCAACATCGGTGAACATCTTCATGTTGATCGTATCTACCATACGACTCATGCTCGACCTTTCGGTCTCTGTGTTCCGAGGCCATGTTGTTGGAAATATGCCCTAGAGGCAATAATAAAAGCATTATTATTATATTTCCTTATTCATGATAATTGTCTTTATTCGTGCTATAATTGTGTTAACCGGAAATCGTAATACATGTGTGAATAATGCACAACAACATGTCCCTAGTGAGCCTCAAGTTGACTAGCTCGTTGATCGACGGATAGTCATGGTTTCCTGACTATGGACATTGGATGTCATCGATAACGGGATCACATCATTAGGAGAATGATGTGATGGACAAGACCCAATCCTAAACATAGCATAAGATCGCATAGTTCGTTTGCTAGAGTTTTCCAATGTCAAGTATCCTTTCCTTAGACCATGAGATCGTGTAACTCCCGGATACCGTGAGGAGTGCTTTGGTGTGCCAAACGTCACAACGTAATCGGGTGACTATAAAGGTATGCTACGGGTATCTCCGAAAGTGTCTGTTGGGTTGACATGGATCGAGATCGGGATTTGTCACTCCGCTTGACGGAGAGGTATCACCGGCCCTCTCGGTAATGCATCATCACAATGAGCTCAATGTGATCAAGTGTTTGATCACGGATCATGCATTGCGGTAACGAGAAAAGTGACTTGCGGTAACGAGATTGAACGAGGTATTGGTATACCGACGATCGAATCTCGGCAAGTAAAATACCGATTGACAAAGGGAATCGATACGGATTAATTGAATCCTTGACATCGTGGTTCATCCGATGAGATCATCGTGGAACATGTGGGAGCCAACATGGGTATCCAGATCCCGCTGTTGGTTATTGCCCGAGAGCCGCCTCGGTCATGTTCGCTTGTCTCCCGAACCCGTAGGGTCTACACACTTAAGGTTCTAACGATAGGGTTTTAGGAATATGTATTTGCATTAACCCGTTTGTTGTTCGGAGTCCCGGATGAGTTCCTGGACTTCACGAGGAGTTCCGGAATGGTCCGGAGGTAAAGATTTTTATATAGGAAGTGATGTTTCGCCATCGGGACAAGTTTCGGTGATATCGGTATTGTAATGACCACCGGAGGGGTCCTGGTCCACCAAGTGGGGCCACCAGCCCTGTGGGGCCACATGGGCCCTAGGTGGTGCGCCTAGGCCCACATGGGCCAAGGGGAACCAGCACCAAGGGGCCCATGCGCCTAGGGTGGAAAAAGGGGAGAGTCCATGAGGGGAAGGCACCTCCGAGGTGCCTTGGGGAGGGTGGACACCTCCCCCTCTTGGCCGCACTCCTCCCTTGGAGGAGGGGCAAGGCTGCCCTCCCCTCCTTGGCACCTATATAAAGGGGAGGGAGGGGGCAGCAGCACCTTTGCCCTGGACGCCTCCCTCTCCTCTCCAACACATCCTCCTCCTCCATAGTGCACGCGAAGCCCTCGCCGAGTATCGCAAGTTCCACCATCACCACGCCGTCGTGCTGCTGCTGGAGCCATCTTCCTCAACCTCTCCTTCACCTTGCTGGATCAAGAAGAAGGAGACGTTACGCTGACCGCACGCGGTGTTGAACGCGGAGGTGCCGTCTGCTCGGCACTAGATCATCGGTGAATTGGATCGCGGCAAGCACGACTACCTCATCCACGCTCACTCCAACGCCTGCTATGATCTACAAAGTGGTATGTAGATGCTAACCAATCTGAATACTCGTTGCTAGATGAACTCATAGATGGATCTTGGTGAAACCGTAGGAAAAATTTTAATTTTCTCGCAACGCTCCCCAACAGTGGCATCATGAGCTAGGTCTATGCGTAGTTCTTCTTGGCGCGAGTAGAACACAATTTGTTGTGGGCGTAGATGTTGTCAATTCTTCTTGCCGTTACTAGTCAATCTTGATTCAGCGGTATTGTGGGATGAAGCGGCCCGACCAACCTTACACGTGACGCTTACGTGAGACCGGTTCCACCGACTAACATGCACTAGTTGCATAAGGTGGTGGCGGGTGTCTCTCTCCTACTTTAGTTGGATCGGATTCGATGAACAGGGTCCTTATGAAGGGTAAATAGAGATTGACAAATCACGTTGTGGTTTGAACGTAGGTAAGAAAACGTTCTTGCTAGAACCCTAATTCAGCCACGTAAAATTTGCAACAACAATTAGAGGACGCCTAACTTGTTTTTGCAGCAAGTGCTTTGTGATATGATATGGCCAGAAGTTGTGATGAATGATGAATGATCTATATGTGATGTATGAGATGTTCATGCTATTGTAATAGGAATCACGACTTGCATGTCGATGAGTATGACAACCGGCAGGAGCCATAGGAGTTGTCTTTATTTTTGTATGACCTGCGTGTCATTGAAGAACGCCATGTAAACTACTTTACTTTGTTGCTAAACACGTTAGTCATAGAAGTAGAAGTAGTCGTTGGCGTGACAACTTCATGAAGACACGATGATGGAGATCATGATGATGGAGATCATGGTGTCATGCCGGTGACAAGATGATCATGGAGCCCGAAGATGAAGATCAAAGGAGCTATATGATATTGGCCATATCATGTCACTACTTTATATAATTGCATGTGATGTTTATTATGTTTTATGCATCTTGTTTGCTTAGAACGACGGTAGTAAATAAGATGATCCCTCATAATAATTTCAAGAAGTGTTCACCCTAAGCGTGCACCGTTGCTAAGGTTAAATGCGTTCAAGCACCACGTGATGATCGGGTGTGATAGGTCCTTACGTTCGCATACAACGGGTGTAAGACAGATTTACACATGCAAAACACTTAGGTTGACTTGACGAGCCTAGCATGTACGAGACATGGCCTCGGAACACGTAAGACCGAAAGGTCGAGCATGAGTCGATAGAAGATACGATCAACATGAAGATGTTCACCGATGTTGACTAGTCCGTCTCACGTGATGATCGGACACGGCCTAGTTGACTCGGATCATGTAATACTTAGATGACTAGTAGAGGGATGTCTATCTAAGTGGGAGTTCATTAAATTTGATTAAATGAACTTTATTATCATGAACTTAGTCTAAATATTTACAATATGTCTTGTAGATCAAATGGCCAACGTAGTCCTCAACTTCAACGCGTTCCTAGAGAAAACCAAGCTGAAAGACGATGGTAGCAACTATACGGACTGGGTCCGGAACATGAGGATTATCCTCATAGCTGCCAAGAACGATTATGACCTAAGAGCACCGCTGGGTGACGCACCTATTCTCCCCGCAGAACAAGACGTTATGAACGCTTGGCGATCACGCTGCGATGATTACTCCCTCGCTCAAGGCGGCATGCTTTACAGCTTAGAGCCGGGCTCCAAAAGCGCTTTTGAGAGACATGGAGCATATGAGATGTTCAAGAGCTGAAAATGGTTTTCCAAGCTCATGCCCGGTCGAGAGATATGAAGTCTCCGATAAATTCTTTAGCTGTAAGATGGAGGAAAATGTCTCTGTGAACACATACTCAAAATGTCCGGGTTGCACAACCGCTTGACTCAACTGGAAGTTAATCTCCGGACGAAGCGGTCATTGATGTAATCCTCCGCCGCTTCCACCTAGCTACAAGAGCTTTGTGATGAACTACAATATGCGTGGGATGGTAAAGACCATTCCTGAAGTATATGCTATGCTGAAATCAGCAGAGGTAGAAATCAAGAAGGAGCATCAAGTGTTGATGGTGAATAAAACCACTAAGTTCAAGAAGGGCAAGGGTAAAAGAACTTCAAGAAGGACGGCAAGGAAGTTGTCGCCCGATAAGCAAGTTTCCGGAAGAAGCCAAAGAATGGACCCAAGCCCGAAATCGAAAGTGCTTTTATTGCAAGGGAAGTGGTCACCGAAGCGGAACTGCCCCAAATACTTAGCGGACAAGAAGGCCGGCAAAACCAAAGGTATATGTGATATACATGTAATTGATGTGTACCTTACCGATTACTGTAGTAGCTCTTGGGTATTTGATACCGTGCAGTTGCTCATATTTGTAACTCAAAGGTGAGCTGCGGAATAAACGGAGACTGGCGAAGGGCGAGGTGACGATGCGTGTCGGGAATGGTTCCAAGGTCGATGTGATCGCCGTCGGCACACCGCTTCCTCTGCATTTACCTACGGGATTAGTTTTAAACCTCAATAATTGTTATTTAGTGCCAAGTTTGAGCATGAACATTGTATCTGGATCTCGTTTAATTCGAGATGGCTACTCATTTAAATCCGAGAATAATGGTTGTTCTATTTATATGAGAGATATGTTTTATGGTCATGCTCCGATGGTTAATGGTTTATTCTTAATGAATCTCGTACGTGATGATACACATATGCATAGAGTGAATACCAAAAGAGTTAGAGTTGATAACAATAGTCTCACATATTTGTGGTAATCGCCGCCTTGGTCACATAGGTGTCAAACGCATGAAGAAGCTCCATGCGGATGGACTTTTAGAGTCTCTTGATTATGAATCATTTGACACGCGTAACCATGCCTCATGGGTAAAATGGCCAAGACTCCATTCTCAGAACAATGGAGCGAGCAACCAACTTATTGGAAATCATACATACCGATGTGTGCGGTCCAATGAGTGTTGAGGCTCATGGTGGCTATCGTTATGTTCTCACCCTCACCGATGACTTGAGTAGATATGGGTATGTCTACTTAATGAAACACAAGTCTGAGACCTTTGAAAAGTTCAAGGAATTTCAGAGTGAGGTTGAAAATCAACGTGATAGAAAGATCAAGTTTCTACGATCGGATCGTGGAGGAGAATACTTGAGTCACGTAATTTGGCACACACTTAAGAAAATGTGGAATAGTTTCACAACTCACGCCTACCGAACACCTCAGCGTAATGGTGTGTCCGAACGTCGGAATCGCACTCTATTAGATATGGTGCGATCTATGATGTCTCTTACCGATTTACCGCTATCTTTTTGGGGCTATGCTTTAGAGACTGCCGCATTCACTTTAAATAGGGCTCCGTCGAAATCCGTTGAGACGACACCGTATGAATTATGGTTTGGGAAGAAACCTAAGCTGTCGTTTCTAAAAGTTTGGGGATGCGATGCTTATGTCAAGAAACTTCAACCTGAGAAGCTCGAACCCAAGTCGGAAAAATGCGTCTTCATAGGATACCCGAAAGAAACTATTGGGTATACCTTCTACCTCAGATCCAAGGCAAGATCTTTGTTGCCAAGAATGGATCCTTTCGGAGAAAGAGTTTCTCTCGAAAGAAGTAAGTGGGAGGAAAGTAGAACTTGATGAAGTGTTACCTCTTGAACCGGAAAATGGCGAAACTCAAGAAATCGTTCCTGAGGTGCCTGCACCAACTAGAGAGGAAATTAATGATTATGATCAAGATACTTCTGATCAAGCTCCTCCTGAAATTGAAGGACACGTTCCGCACTGCAGTGAGTGGTACGGGAACCCTGTCTTGGAAATCATGTTGTTAGACAACGGTGAACCTTCGAACTATGAGGAAGCAATGGCGGGCCCGGATTCCGACAAATGGCTGGAAGCCATGAAATCCGAGATAGGATCCATGTATGAAAACAAAGTATGGACTTTGACTGACTTGCCCGTTGAACGGCGAGCCATAGAAAATAAATGGATCTTTAAGAAGAAGATGACGCGGATGGTAATGTGACCATCTATAAAGCTCGGCTTGTCGCTAAGGGTTATCGACAAGTTCAAGGGGTTGACTACGATGAGACTTTCTCACCGGTAGCGAAGTCAAGTCCGTCGTAATCATGTTAGCAATTGCCGCATACTATGATTATGAGATATGGCAAATGGACGTCAAAACGGCATTCCTTAATGGTTTCCTTAAGGAAGAATTGTATATGATGCAGCCGGAAGGTTTTGTCGATCCTAAGAATGTCGACAAGGTATGCAAGCTCCAACGCCGATTTATGGGCTGGTGCAAGCATCTCGGAGTTAGAACATTCGCTTTGATGAGATGATCAAAGCGTTTGGGTTTACACAGACTTATGGAGAAGCCTGTGTTTACAAGAAAGTGAGTGGGAGCTCAGTAGCATTTCTCATATTATATGTAGGCGACATACTTTTGATGGGAAATGATATAGAACTCTTGGACAGCATTAAGGCCTATTTGAATAAAAGTTTTTCAATGAAGGACCTTGGAGAAGCTGCTTATATATTAGGCATCAAGATCTATAGAGATAGATCGAGACGCCTCATAGGTCTTTCACAAAGCACATACCTTGATAAGATATTGAAGAAGTTCAATATGGATCAATCTAAGAAGGGTTCTTACCTGTGTTACAAGGTGTGAAATTGAGCTCAGCTCAATGTCCCACCACGGCAGAAGATATAGAAGAGATGAGTGTCATCCCCTATGCCTCAGCCATAGGTTCTATTATGTATGCCATGCTGTGTACCAGACCTGATGTAAACCTTGCCGTAAGTTTGGTAGGAAGGTACCAAAGTAATCCCGGCAAGGAACACTTTGGACAGCGGTCAAGAATATCCTGAAGTACACGAAAAGGACTAAGGAAATGTTTCTCGTTTATGGAGGTGACGAAGAGCTCGTCAGAAAGGTTACGTCGACGCTTAGCTTCGACACAGATCCGATGACTCTAAGTCACAAACCGGATACGTGTATATTTTGAATGGTGGGGCGATGGCTGGTGCGATTTGCAAGCAAAGCGTCGTGGCGGGATCTACATGTGAAGCGGAGTACATGGCAGCCTCGGAGGCAGCACATGAAGCAATTTGGGTGAAGGAGTTCATCACCGACCTCGAGTCATACCCAATGCGTCGGGGCCAATCAAGCTCTTCCGTGACAACACCGAGCTATTGCACTTGCAAAGGAGCCAGTGTTTCACAAGAAGACTAGGCACATCAAGCGTCGCTTCAACTCCATTCGTGAAAATGTTCAAGATGGAGACATAGAAATTTGTAAAGTGCACACGGATCTGAATGTCGCAGATCCGCTGACTAAACCTCTCCCTAAGGCAAAACATGATCAGCACCGTAACTCTATGGGTGTTCGATTCATCACAATGTAACTAGATTATTGACTCTAGTGCAAGTGGGAGACTGTTGGAAATATGCCCTAGAGGCAATAATAAAAGCATTATTATTATATTTCCTTATTCATGATAATTGTCTTTATTCGTGCTATAATTGTGTTAACCGGAAATCGTAATACATGTGTGAATAACAGACAACAACATGTCCCTAGTGAGCCTCAAGTTGACTAGCTCGTTGATCGACGAGATAGTCATGGTTTCCTGACTATGGACATTGGATGTCATCGATAACGGGATCACATCATTAGGAGAATGATGTGATGGACAAGACCCAATCCTAAACATAGCATAAGATCGCATAGTTCGCTTGCTAGAGTTTTCCAATGTCAAGTATCCTTTCCTTAGACCATGAGATCGTGTAACTCCCGGATACCGTAGGAGTGCTTTGGGTGTGCCAAGCGTCACAACGTAATCGGGTGACTATAAAGGTATGCTACGGGTATCTCCGAAAGTGTCTGGGTTGACATGGATCGAGATCGATTTGTCACTCCGCTTGACGGAGAGGTATCACCGGCCCTCTCGGTAATGCATCATCACAATGAGCTCAATGTGATCGAAGTGTTTGATCACGGGATCATGCATTGCGGTAACGAGAAAAGTGACTTGCGGTAACGAGATTGAACGAGGTATTGGTATACCGACGATCGAATCTCGGGCAAGTAAAATACCGATTGACAAAGGGAATCGTCACGGGATTAATTGAATCCTTGACATCGTGGTTCATCCGATGAGATCATCGTGGAACATGTGGGAGCCAACATGGGTATCCAGATCCCGCTGTTGGTTATTGCCCGAGAGCCGTCTCGGTCATGTTCTGCTTGTCTCCGAACCCGTAGGGTCTACACACTTAAGGTCTTGAACGCTAGGGTTGTAGGAATATGTATGTGCAGTAACCCGAATGTTGTTCGAGTCCCGGATGAGATCCTGGACGTCACGAGGAGTTCCTAATGGTCCGGAGGTAAAGAATTATATATAGGAAGTGATGTTTCGCCATCGGGACAAGTTTCGGTGATATCGGTATTGTAATGGGACCACCGGAGGGGTCCTTGGGTCCACCAAGTGGGGCCACCAGCCCTGGGGGCCACATGGGCCCTAGGTGGTGCGCCTAGGCCCACATGGGCCAAGGGGAACCAGCCCCAAGGGGCCCATGCGCCTAGGGTGGAAAAAGGGAGAGTCCATGAGGGGAAGGCACCTCAGGGGTGCCTTGGGGAGGTGGACACCTCCCCTCTTGGCCGCACCCCTCCCTTGGAGGAGGGGGCAAGGCTGCGCCCTCCCCTCCTTGGCACCTATATAAAGGGGGAGGGAGGGGGCAGCAGCACCTTTGCCTGGACGCCTCCCTCTCCCTCTCCAACACATCCTCCTCCTCCATAGTGCACGCGAAGCCCTGCCGAGTATCTTAAGTTCCACCATCACCACGCCGTCGTCTTGCTGCTGGAGCCATCTTCCTCAACCTCTCCTTCACCTTGCTGGATCAAGAAGAAGGAGACGTTACGCTGACCGTGCGTGTGTTGAACGCGGAGGTGCCGTCCGTTTCGGCACTAGATCATCGGTGAATTGGATCGCGGCAAATGCGACTACCTCATCCACGTTCACTCCAACGCTTCCGCTATGATCTACAAAGTGGTATGTAGATGCTAACCAATCTGAATACTCGTTGCTAGATGAACTCATAGATGGATCTTGGTGAAACCGTAGGAAAAATTTTAATTTTCTGCAACGTTCCCCAACACATGTCTGTACATGCTAGGCTCGTCAAGTAAACCCCAAGTGTTTTTGCTGTGTAAATCTGTCTTACACCCGTTGTATGTGAACGTAAGAATCCATCACACCCGATCATCACGTGGTGCTTAGAAGCGACGAACTGTAGCAACGGTGCACAGTCGGGGAGAACACTTCTTGAAATTTGTAAGGGATCATCTTATTTACTACCGTCGTTCTAAGTAAACAAGATGCATAAACATAATAAACATCACATGCAATTATATAGTAGTGACATGATATGGCCAATATCATATTGCTCCTTTGATCTCCATCTTCGGGCTCCATGATCATCATTGTCACCGGCATGACACCATGATCTCCATCATCATGATCTCCATCATCGTGTCTCCATGAAGTTGTCTCGCCAACTTATTACTTCTACTACTATGGCTACCGTCTAGCAATAAAGTAAAGTAATTACATGGCGTAGTTTAATGACACGCAGGTCATACAATAAATAAAGACAACTCCTATGGCTCCTGCCGGTTGTCATACTCATCGACATGCAAGTCGTGAGTCCTATTACAAGAACATGATCAATCTCATACATCACATATCATTCATCACATTCTTCTTGGCCATATCACATCACATAGCATACCCTGCAAAAACAAGTTAGGCGTCCTCTAATTGTTGTTTGCATGTTTTACGTGGCTGGTTTGGGTTTCTAGCAAGAACGCGTTTCTTACCTCATAAAACCACAACGTGATATGCCAATTGCTATTTACCCTTCATAAGGACCCTTTTCATCGAATCCGTTCCGACTAAAGTGGGAGAGCGGCACCCGCTAGCCACCTTATGCACCAAGTGCATGTCGGTCAGTGGAACCTGTCTCACGTGAAATGCGTGTAAGGTCGGTCCGGCCGCTTCATCCCACAATACCATCGAAACAAGATTGGACTAGTAACGGTAAGCATATTGAACAACATCAACGCCCACAACTACTTTGTGTTTTACTCGTGCAAAGAATCTACGCAATAGACCTAGCTCATGATGCCACTGTTGGGGAACGTAGCAGAAATTCAAAATTTTCTACGCATCACCAAGATCAATCTATGGAGAATCTAGCAACGAGGGAAGGAGAGTGCATCTACATACCCTTGTAGATTGCTAAGCGGAAGCGTTCATGAGAACGTGGTTCAAGGAGTCGTACTCGTCGTGATCCAAATCACCGGAGATCCTAGTGCCGAACGGACGGCACCTCCGCGTTCAACACACGTACAGCCCGGTGACGTCTCCCATGCCTTGATCCAGCAAGGAGAGAGGGAGAGGT
This sequence comes from Aegilops bicornis, assembly GCA_021605145.1. NCBI lineage: Eukaryota > Viridiplantae > Streptophyta > Magnoliopsida > Poales > Poaceae > Aegilops > Aegilops bicornis. Next base: position 161,014,535 of record CM038675.1, on the reverse strand, counting down.
TGAGGAAGACTCCATCCAGCAGCAGCACAACGGCATGGTGGTGATGGAGGAGCGTGGCAATCCCGCAGGGCTTTGCCAAGCACCATGGGAGAGAAGGAGGAGGAGAGGCAGGGCTGCGCCAAGAGGGAGAGAAAACTCATGTGTTATGGGCAGCCCCTAGGCCTCATATATATAGGGGAAAGGGAGGAGGGTGCGCCCCCTCTAGGGTTCCCACCCCTAGAGGGGCGGCAGCCCTAGATGGTATCAAGGGAGGCGGCCAAGAGGGGAGGGAGAGGGAGGCGCCCACTAGATGGGCCTTAGGGCCCATCTGCCCTAGGGTTTGCCCCCTCCCACTCTCCCTTGCGCCTTGGGCCTCTTGTGGGCGCACCAGCCCCTTGGGGCTGGTTCCTCCCACACTTGGCCCACGCAACCTTCTGGGGCAGGTGGCCCCACTTGGTGGACCCCAGGACCCTCCCGTGGTCCCAAGACATTACCGATATCGCCTCAAACTTTTCCCGGTGACCAAAACAGGACTTCCCATATATAAATCTTTACCTCCGGACCATTCCTAACTCCTCGTGACGTCAGGATCTCATCCGGACTCCGAACAACATTCGGTAACCACATACAAGCTTCATTTATAACCCAAGCGTCATCGAACCTTAAGTGTGTAGACCCTACGGGTTAGGGAACCATGCAGACAAGACCGAGACGTTCTCCGGTCAATAAACAACAGCTGCATCTGGATACACATGTTGGCTCCACATGTTCCACGATGATCTCATCGGATGAACCACGATGTCAAGGACTCAATCGATCCCGTATACAATTCCCTTTGTCTAGCGGTATTGTACTTGCCCGAGATTCGATCGTCGGTATCCCGATACCTTGTTCAATCTCGTTTCCGGCAAGTCTCTTTACTCGTTCCGTAACACATCATCCCGTGATCAACCCCTTGGTCACATTGTGCACATTATGATGATGTCCTACCGAGTGGGCCCAGAGATACCTCTCCGTTAACCGGAGTGACAAATCCCATCTCGATTCGTACAACCCAATGTACACTTTCGGAGATACCTGTAATGCACCTTTATAGCCACCCAGTTACGTTGTGACGTTTGGTACACCCAAAGCATTCCTACGGTATCCGGGAGTTGCACAATCTCATGGTCTAAGGAAATGATACTTGACATTAGAAAAGCTTTAGCATACGAACTACGATCTTTGTGCTAGGCTTAGGATTGAGTCTTGTCCATCACATCATTCTCCTAATGATGTGATCCCGTTATCAATGACATCCAATGTCCATGGTTAGGAAATCGTAACCATCTATTGATCAACGAGCTAGCCAATAGAGGCTTGCTAGGGACATGGTGTTGTCTATGTATCCACACATGTATTTGAGTTTCCTATCAATACAATTATAGCATGGATAATAAACGATTATCATGAACAAGGAAATATAATAATAATAACTAATTTATTATTGCCTCTAGGGCATATTTCCAACAAAGAGAAGCCGGATCACACTTATTGTTCTATTCACTTTGATGGGTCCAGGCAATTGGAGGGCTCAGGGGCTGGAGTCGTATTAACTTCCCTACGAGGTGATAAGTTTTGTTATGTTCTCCGTTTAATGTTCCCTTGCACTAACAATGCAGCTGAGTACGAAGCTTTACTCCATGGTCTCTGGATGGCTAAGGAGATGAACCTAAGCCGAGTTAAGTGCTTCAGTGACTCGGACCTGGTGGCTCAACAAGTGTCTGGCACTTGGGATCCAAGGACCCACTCATGGCAGCATATCGTCGTGAGGTGGACATTGTCGCAGGTCACTTTAAAGGTTATCAGGTGGATCATGTGGACCGGCGGAAGAACGAAGCAGCGGACGCTTTAAGCCGCATGGGTTCTCAACAAAAACCGGTTCCGCCTAATGTCTTCTTGGATGTTCTGCATAATCCGTCCGTCAAGCTCCCTGGTGAAGAGGATTTGGCCATTCCTGATCCGGAATCTCAGTTGGTGGCGGCTCTGCATGCTATCCCGGATTGGACGGTTCCTTATCTTGCATACATGAACCGGGGCGAGTTACCAGAGGATGAGACACTGGCCATGCAGATAATCCGGCGGTCCAAGTCCATGACTATTATCAACAGAGAGCTGCATCATTGCAGTGTTACAGGGGCGTTTCAGCATTGTGTATCTCCTGAAGAAGGCTGTGAAATTTTACGCGAGATCCATGAAGGAGATTGTGGTCCCCACGCCGGTTCAAAATCTTTGGTGGCTAAGGCGTTTCGTCATGGTTTCTATTGGTTAACAGCTCATGCTGATGCTGAGGACTTGGTCAGACGATGTGATGGCTGTCAGAAGTTTTCAAGGCACGCTCATGTACCTGCTCAAGAATTGAGGATGATTCCAATTACTTGGACGTTTGCGACTTGGGTGCTGGATATGTTGGGGAACGTAGCAGAAATTCAAAATTTTCCTACGTGTCACCAAGATCTATCTATGGAGAAACTAGCAACGAGGGGAAGGAGAGTGCATCTACATACCCTTGTAGATCGCTAAGCGGAAGCGTTCAAGAGAACGGGGTTGAAGGAGTCGCATTGCCGTGATCCAAATCACCGGAGATCCGAGTGCCGAGCAGACGGCACCTCCGCGTTCAACACACACGTACAGCCCGGTGGCGTCTCCCATGCCTTGATCCAGCAAGGAGAGAGGGAGAGGTTGAGAAAGACTCCATCCAACAGCAGCACAACGGCGTGGTGGTGGTGGAGGAGGCGTGGCAATCCTGCAGGCTTCGCCAAGCACCTACGGGAGAGGAGGAGGTGTCACGGGAGGGAGGGAGGCGCCAGGGCTCATGTGTGGATGCCCTCCTCCCTCCACTATATATAGGGGCAAGCGAGAGGGGGGGCGCAGACTTGCCCCTTCCCCCAAGGAAGGGTGCGGCCAAGAGGGGGGGAGGAGTCCATCCTCCCCAAGGCACCTCGGAGGTGCCTTCCTCCTTGAGGACTCTTCCCTCCCCAAGTTTCCTTGGCGCATGGGCCTCTTGGTGCTGGTGCCCTTGGCCCATATAGGCCAAGGTGCACCCCCTACAGCCCATGTGGCCCCCCGGGGCAGGTGGACCCCGGTGGACCCCGGACCCCTTTCGGCACTCCGGTACAATACCGATAAAGTGCGAAACTTTTCCGCGACCAAAATAGGACTTCCCATATATAAATCTTTACCTCCGGACCATTCCGAACTCCTCGTGACGTCCAGGATCTCATCCGGACTCCAACAACATTCGGTAACCACATACAAACTTCCTTTATAACCCTAGCGTCATCGAACCTTAAGTGTGTAGACCCTACGGGTTCGGGAATCATCTGAGACATGACCGAGGCGTTCTCCGGTCAATAACCAACAGCGGGATCTGGATACCCATGTTGGCTCCCACATATTCCACGATGATCTCATCGGATGAACCACGATGTCAAGGACTCAATCGATCCCGTATACAATTCCCTTTGTCTAGCGGTATTGTACTTGCCCGAGATTCGATCGTCGGTATCCCGATACCTTGTTCAATCTCGTTTCCGGCAAGTCTCTTTACTCGTTCCGTAACACATCATCCCGTGATCAACCCCTTGGTCACATTGTGCACATTATGATGATGTCCTACCGAGTGGGCCCAGAGATACCTCTCCGTTTACACGGAGTGACAAATCCCAGTCTCGATTCGTGCCAACCCAATAGATACTTTCGGAGATACCTGTAATGCACCTTTATAGCCACCCGATTCGTTGTGACGTTTGGTACACCCAAAGCATTCCTACGGTATCCGGAGTTGCACAATCTCATGGTCTAAGGAAATGATACTTGACATTAGAAAAGCTTTAGCATACGAACTACGATCTTTGTGCTAGGCTTAGGATTGGGTCTTGTCCATCACATCATTCTCCTAATGATGTGATCCCGTTATCAACGACATCCAATGTCCATGGTTAGGAAACCGTAACCATCTATTGATCAACGAGCTAGCCAATAGAGGCTTGCTAGGGACATGGTGTTGTCTATGTACCCACACATGTATTTGAGTTTCCTATCAATACAATTATAGCGTGGATAATAAACGATTATCATGAACAAGGAAATATAATAATAACTAATTTATTATTGCCTCTAGGGCATATTTCCAACAGTCTCCCACTTGCACTAGAGTCAATAATCTAGTTCACATCGTCATGTGATAAACACTGATATGTCACATCGCCATGTGTCCAACACCCAAGAGTTTACTAGTGTCTGTAAACTAGTTCACATCATCATGTGATTTAGACTCAATGAGTTCTGAGGTTTGATCATGTTTTGCTTGTGAGCGAGGTTTTAGTCAACGGGTTTTAGTCAACGGGTCTGAACCTTTCAGATCCGTGTGTGCTTTGCAATTCTCCATGTCATATTGTAAATGCTGCTTCCACGCTCCACTTGGATCTATTCCAAACGGTTGCTCCACTATACGTATCCGGTTTGCTACTCGAGTCACTCGGATAGGTGTTAAAGCTTGCATTGATGTAACGCTTTACACGAACTCTTTATCACCTCCATAATCGAGAAACATGTCCTTATTTACTCCAAGGACAATTTTGATCATTGTCCAATGATCCATTCCTGGATCATTCTTGTACCCTTTGTCCGACTCATGGCAAGGCACACTTCCTATGCGGTACACAGCATAGCATACCGTAGAGCCTATGTCTAAGGCATAGGGACGACCTTCGTCCTTTCTCTACGTTACTTGCCGTGGTCGAGCTTTAAGTCTTAACTTCATACCTTACAATTCAGCTAAGAACTCCTTCTTTGACTGATCCATCTTGAACACCTTCAAGATCATGTCAAGGTACATGCTCATTTGAAAGTATTATTAAACATTTTGATCTATCTTATAGATCTTGATGCTTATTGTTCAAGTAGCCTAATCCAGGTTTTCTATTGAAAACATCTTTCAAATAACCCTATATGCTTTCCAGAAATTCTACATCATTTACGATCATCAATATGTCAACAACATATACTCATCGAAATTCTATAGTGCTCCTACTCACTTCTTTGGAAATACAAGTTTCTCATAAACTTTGTATAAACCCAAAATCTTTGATCATCTCATCAAAGCGCACATTCCAACTCCGAGATGCTTATTCCAGTCCTTAGAAAGGATCGCTGGAGCTAGCATACCTTTTTAGCATCCTTAGGATCGACAAAACTTTTCTGATTGTATCACATACAACCTTTCCTTACGTAAACTGGTAAGGAAACTCGTTTTGACATCCATCTGCCTGATTTCATAAATGCGGCTAATGCTAACATGATTCCGACGGACTTAAGCATCGCTACGGATGAGAAAATCTCATCGTAGTCAACTCCTTGAACTTGTGAAAAACTTTTCGCCACAAGTCGAGCTTCATAGACGGTGACATTACCGTCCACGTCCGTCTTCTTCTTAAAGATCCATTCATCTCAATGGCTTGCGATCATCGGGCAAGTCCACCAAAGTCCATGCTTTGTTACGATATATGGATACTATCTCGGATTTCATGGCCTCTAACCATTTGTCGGAATTTGGGCCCACCATCGCTTCTCCATAGCTCGTAGGTTCATTGTTGTCTAGCAACATGACCTTCAAGACAGGATCACCGTACCACTCTGAAGCGATGCAGCGTCCTTGTCGTCCCCACGAGGTTCGGTAGTGACTTGATCCAAAACTTCATGATTACTGTCATAAGCTTCTACTTCAATTGGTGTAGGTGCCACGGAACAACTTCCCGTGCCTGCTACACACTAGTTGAAGTGACGGTTCAATAACCTCATCAAGTCTCCACCATCCTCCCACTCAACTTTTCGAGACGAACTTTTCCTCGAGAAAGGACCCGATTCAAGAAACAATCCCTATTGCTTCCGGATCTGAATTGGGAGGTATACCCAACTGTTTTGGGTGTCCTATGAAGATGCATTTTGTCCGCTTTGGGTTCGAGCTTATCAACCTGAAACTTTTTCACATAAGCGCCGCAGCCCCAAACCTTTAAGAGATGACAGCTTAGGTTTCTCTAAACCATAGTTCATACGATGTCATCTCAACGGAATTACGTGGTGCCCTATTAAAGTGAGTGCGGTTGTCTCTAATGCCTAACCCATGAGCGATAGTGGAAATTCGATAAGAGACATCATGGTACGCACCATATCCAATAAGGTGCAACTATGATGTTCGGACACACCATCACACTATGGTGTTCCAAAGCGGTATTAATTGTGAAACAATTTGCACAATGTCTTAATTGTGTGCCAAAACTCAGAACTCAGATATTCATCTCTATGATCATATCATAGACATTCTATCCTCTTGTCACGAAGATCTTAAACTTCACTCTGAAATTACTTGAACCATTCAATAATTCAGACTTGTGTTTCATCAAGTAAATATACTCAACATCTACTCGAATCATCTATGAAGTAAGAACATAACGATATTCACTGCATGCCTCAGCACTTATTGGACTGCACACATCAAAATGTGTTACTTCCGACAAGTTGCTATCTAGTTCCATCTTACTGAAACCGAGGCTTTTCAGTCATCTTGTCCATGTGTAGTGATTTGCATATCTCAAGTGATTCAAAATCAAGTGAGTCTAAACGATCCATCTGCATGGAGTTTCTTCATGCGTATGCACCAATAGACATGGTTCGCATGTCTCAAACTTTTCAAAACGAGTGAGTCTAAAGATCCATCAACATGGAGCTTCTTCATGCGTTTTACACAATATGACTTATATGGCAGTGCCACAAGTAAGTGGTACTATCATTACTATCTTATACTTTTGGCATGAAAATGTGTATCACTACGATCGAGATTCAATAAACCATTCCTATTAGGTGCAATACCATTCAGGTTTAATACTAATCTTGATGGTAGAGGGAGCGTGCGATGTTTGATCACATCAAAATTGGAAACACTTCCAACACATATCGTCAGCTCACCTTTAGCTAGTCTCCGTTTATTCCATAGCTCTTTTATTTTGAGTTACTAACACTTAGCAACCGAACCGGTATCTAATACCCTGTTGCTACTAGGAGTACTAGTAAAATACACAATAACTTAATGTATATCAAATGTACTTCTATTGACCTTGCCAGCCTTCTCATCTACCAAGTATCTAGGGTGGTTCCGCTCCAGTGGCTGTTCCCCTTTATTACAGAAGCATTTAGTCTCGGGTTTGGGTTTAACCTTGGGATTCTTCATCGAGCAAGAACTGATTTGCCGTTTCATGAAGTGTCCCTTCTTGCCCTTGCCCTTCTTGAAACTAGTGGTTTCACCAACCATCAACAATTGATGCTCCTTCTTGATTTCTACATTCATGTGTCGAACATTGCGAGTGGCTCAAGGATCATCATATCTATCCTCGATATGTTATAGTTCATCACGAAGCTTTAGCAGCTTGGTGGTAATGACTTTGGAGAAACATCACTTTCTCATCCGGAAGATCAACTCCCACTCAATTCAAGTGATTGTTGTACTCGGACAATCTGAGCACAAGCTCAACGATTGAGCTTTTCTCCCTTAGTTTGCAGGCTAAGAAAATCGCCGGAGGTCTTATACCTTTTGGCGTGGGCACAAGCCCTGAAATCCCAATTTCAGCCCTCGAAACATCTCATATGTTCCGCGATGTTTCAAACGCGTCTTTGGTGCCTCTACTCTAAACCGTTCAACCGAACTATCACGTAGTTATCAAAACGTGTATGTCCGATGTTACGCAACATCCACAAACGTCGTTTGGGGTTCAAAGCACTGTGGCGGTGCATTAAGGACATAAGCTTTCTACTGATCGCATAATTGCTACTTTCAACTTTCAACTATATTTTCTCTAGGAACATATCTAAACAGTGGAACTAAAGCGCGAGCTTTACATAATTTGCAAAAGGTCTTTTGACTATGTTCAAGATAATTAAGTTCATCTTATGAACTCCCACTCGAATAGACATCCCTCTGGTCATCTAAGTGATTACATGATCCGAGTCAACTAGGCCGTGGTCTCGATCATCACGTGAGACGGACTAGTCAACATCGGTGAACATCTTCATGTTGATCGTATCTACTATACGACTCATGCTCGACCTTTCGGTCTCTGTGTTCCCGAGGCCATGTCTCGTACATGCTAGGCTCGTCAAGTTAACCCCAAGTGTTTTTTGCTGTGTAAATCTGTCTTACACCCGTTGTATGTGAACGTAAGAATCCATCACACCCGATCATCACGTGGTGCTTAGAAGCGACGAACCGAGCAACAGCGGTGCACAGTCGGGAGAACACTTCTTGAAATTTGTGTAAGGGATCATCTTATTTACTACCGTCGTTCTAAGTAAACAAGATGCATAAACATAATAAACATCACATGCAATTATATAGTAGTGACATGATATGGCCAATATCATATTGCTCCTTTTGATCTCCATCTTCGGGCTCCATGATCATTATTGTCACCGGCATGACACCATGATCTCCATCATCATGATCTCCATCATCGTGTCTCCATGAAGTTGTCTCGCCAACTTATTACTTCTACTACTATGGCTACCGTTTAGCAATAAAGTAAAGTAATTACATGGCGTTGTTTAATGACACGCAGGTCATACAATAAATAAAGACAACTCCTATGGCTCCTGCCGGTTGTCATATTCATCGACATGCAAGTCGTGAATCCTATTACAAGAACATGATCAATCTCATACATCACATATCATTCATCACATTCTTCTTGGCCATATCACATCACATAGCATACCCTGCAAAAACAAGTTAGGCGTCCTCTAATTGTTGTTTGCATGTTTTACGTGGCTGCTTTGGGTTTCTAGCAAGAACGTTTCTTACCTACGCAAAACCACAACGTGATATGCCAATTGCTATTTACCCTTCATAAGGACCCTTTTCATCGAATCCGTTCCGACTAAAGTGGGAGAGACTGGCACCCGCTAGCCACCTTATGCACCAAGTGCTCTGTTGGAAAAGGCAGTGCCTAGGGGGCGCTTAGGCACGCCTAGGCGCTAGGCAATGGCCAAACGCCTCGCCTAGGGCATAAATGGAGGTCTAGGCAGGGCAAGCAAGGAATTGCCTACCCAAGCAAGAAATCATGCCACATACTACAATCGATATGCCAAACGGGTTATATTCCAATGGCGGTAGATGGTAATTAACTTATTTATATGCCCTAAACTAATATCAACACCCATATAATAATCACAAATGCACTACGAGTAAAAACTATATCACCGTCTAGGCCGCGCCTAGGGCGCTTAGGCACCGCCTAGGCACTAGGCGAAGGCCAATCGCCTCGCTTACGCCTACCGCTTTTTCCAACCTTGACCAAGTGCATGTCAGTCGGTGGAACCTGTCTCACGTAAGAGTACGTGTAAGGTCGGTCCGGGCCGCTTCATCCCACAATACCGTCGAAACAAGATTGGACTAGTAACGGTAAGCATATTGAACAACATCAACACCCACAACTACTTTGTGTTCTACTCGTGCAAAGAATCTACGCAATAGACCTAGCTCATGATGCCACTGTTGGGGAACGTAGCAGAAATTCAAAATTTTCCTACGTGTCACCAAGATCTATCTATGGAGAAACTAGCAACGAGGGAAGGAGAGTGCATCTACATACCCTTGTAGATCGCTAAGCGGAAGCGTTCAAGAGAACGGGGTTGAAGGAGTCGTGCTCGTCGTGATCCAAATCACCGGAGATCCGAGTGCCGAGCAGACGGCACCTCCGCGTTCAACACACGTACAGCCCGGTGGCGTCTCCCATGCCTTGATCCAGCAAGGAGAGAGGGAGAGGTTGAGGAAGACTCCATCCAACAGCAGCACAACGTGGCGTGGTGGTGGTGGAGGCGTCGCAATCCTGCGAGGCTTCGCCAAGCACCTACGGGAGAGGAGGAGGTGTCACGGGAGGGAGGGAGGCGCCAGGGCTCATGTGTGGATGCCCTCCCTCCCTCCACTATATATAGGGGCAAGGGAGAGGGGGAGGCGCAGCCTGCCCCTTCCTCCAAGGAAGGGGTGCGGCCAAGAGGGGGAGGAGTCCATCCTCCCCAAGGCACCTCGGAGGTGCCTTCCCCTTGAGGACTCTTCCTCCCCAAGTTTCCTTGGCGCATGGGCCTCTTGGTGCTGGTGCCCTTGGCCCATATAGGCCAAGGCGCACCCCTACAGCCCATGTGCCCCCCGAGGCAGGTGGACCCCCGGTGGACCCCGGACCCCTTTCGGCACTCCGGTACAATACCGATAAAGTCGCGAACTTTTCCGGTGACCAAAACAGGACTTCCCATATATAAATCTTTACCTCCGGACCATTCCAGAACTCCTCGTGACGTCCAGGATCTCATCCGGGACTCCGAACAACATTCGGTAACCACATACAAACTTCCTTTATAACCCTAGCGTCATCGAACCTTAAGTGTGTAGACCCTACGGGTTCGGGAATCATGCAGACATGACCGAGGCAGCTCTCTGGCCAATAACCAACAGCGGGATTTGGATACCCATGTTGGCTCCCACATATTCCACGATGATCTCATCGGATGAACCACGATGTCAAGGACTCAATCGATCCCGTATACAATTCCCTTTGTCTAGCGGTATTGTACTTGCCCGAGATTCGATCGTCGGTATCCCGATACCTTGTTCAATCTCGTTTTCGGCAAGTCTCTTTACTCGTTCAGTAGCACATCATCCCGTGATCAACCCCTTGGTCACATTGTGCACATTATGATGATGTCCTATCGAGTGGGCCCAGAGATACCTCTCCGTTTACACGGAGTGACAAATCCGATCTCGATTCGTACCAACCTTGAGATACTTTAGGAGATACCTGTAATGCACCTTTATAGCAACCCAGATACGTTGTGACGTTTGGTACACCCAAAGCATTCCTACGGTATCCGAGAGTTGCACAATCTCATGGTCTAAGGAAATGATACTTGACATTAGAAAAGCTTTAGCATACGAACTACGATCTTTGTGCTAGGCTTAGGATTGGGTCTTGTCCATCACATCATTCTCCTAATGATGTGATCCCGTTATCAACGACATCCAATGTCCATGGTTAGGAAACCGTAACCATCTATTGATCAACGAGCTAGCCAATAGAGGCTTGCTAGGGACATGGTGTTGTCTATGTACCCACACATGTATTTGAGTTTCCTATCAATACAATTATAGCGTGGATAATAAACGATTATCATGAACAAGGAAATATAATAATAACTAATTTATTATTGCCTCTAGGGCATATTTCCAATAGGATATGGTTGGGCCTTTCAAGAGGTCCAAAGACAAGAAGACCCGCCTTTTGGTGGCAGTTGACAAGTTCACAAAGTGGGTGGAGGCAAAACCAGTTAGCAAGTGTGACGCGGCCATGGCGGTTTAGTTCATCAAAAAGGTGATTTTCCGGTTTGGCTTTCCACATAGCATTATCACTGACAATGGTACCAATCTGTCAAAGGGTGCCATGAAGGAGTTCTGTCAACGTGAGCACATACGGCTTGATATATCATCAGTGGCTCACCCACAGTCCAATGGTCAAGCGGAGAGGGACAATCAAGAAATTTTGAGAGGCATCAAACCCCGGCTTATGGTTCCCTTGCAGCGGACGCCGGGTTGTTGGGTTGAGGAGCTACCTTCAGTGATATGGAGCATCAACACCACACCCAACAGATCGACAGGATACACTCCGTTCTTCATGGTTTATGGAGCAGAGGCGGTTCTTCCTAGTGACATCCATCATGATTCACCTCGTGTGGCGGCATATGTTGAAGCTGATAACGAGAAGGCACAACAAGAAGCTCTCGACCTGTTAGATGAGGAGCGCGACATAGTAGCCACCCGTTCGGCGATTTATCAGCAAGATCTGCGTCGCTATCATAGCCGCCGGGTTAGAACCAGAACCTTTCAAGAAGGAGATTTGGTGCTTCGGCTCATCCAGGATCAGACGGATATGCACAAGTTATCCCCACCTTGGGAAGGACCTTTTGTGGTCAGCAAGAATCTACACAATGGGTCATACTACCTAATCGATGTTCGAGAGCGCAAAGACTCACGTAAATCGGAGGAGGAGACCAGCCGGCCGTGGAATATTGCTCATCTTCGGTCTTACTATACTTGAGCTCTAGGCTCTGTTTACGTACATATTATGACTATGTATATATTATGATCAATATAATAAACCGGAAGCTCAGTTAAGCGGGGTATATGTTGTTTTCTTACATCATGTGTGGTTACATGGAGCTTCTGTTCTAAAGCGGCGTCCGATTTACCCCTTGGTTTAGCTTCTCGAAAGCTCTATATTATATCACTGAGGGGCTATGGTCGTATCCGAACCATAGCAAAACCTTTTGATAGGCGCAATGCCACAACATCACTTGGGGGCTATGGTCGTATCCGAACCATAGCAAAACCTTTTGATAGGCGCAATGCCACAGCATCACTTGGGGGCTATGGTCGTATCCGAACCATAGCTACGCCTCTTGATCGGCGTAATGCCACAGCATCACTTGGGGGCTTGGTCGTATCCGAACCATATCTACGCCTGTTAATCGGCGCAATGCCACAACATCACTTGGGGGCTTTGGTCGAACCCGAACCATAGCTACACCTCTTGATCAGCGTAATGCCACAACATCATTTGGGGGCCTGATCGAACCCGAACCATAGCTACGCCTTCTTGGGGGCTTGGTCGTGGCCGAAACATGGTTACGTCTCTTGATCGGCTCAAAGCCTCGCCTACAATGGTTTTTATTTGCCTTTGTTTGGGTTCTGTTTTCTTTTTTGATAAAGACTTTTTGTTGCTTTTTAGACCGGCATTAAACAACCCGGTCCGACTGTCGATTACAAATTGACGGTACACGATCAAATCATAGACAGGAGACTATTTGCCCGGTCTGATTTTTCAAATACAATTATATTATGGAGTGAACCGGTGTTTATCATAACCCGGTAGGGTTTACATTGTAAACCGACTTTATCTCAACAGGAGTAGTTTTTCTCCTAAAACGATTGGGGTTATAAGCCCCGTTACAAGGTTGGCCAGCCAACATCATGCATAAAAGTTGCAGGTATTATATATTTCTATTTTTGGTTATATGTCACAACCTAAGTTATTATCTTTGGTTATATATATATATATATATATATATATATATATATATATATATATATATATATATATATATATATATATATAGGTATCATGACCCTTGACAAGAACTGCCAGTATGCTTTAAGCTTCTTTGTCTGCGAAACAGCTTGGACAAGTAAATATATGGATCATATCTTATGTATGACTTAATCAAAGCCGGTACCAATTGCGAGATAAGTATGTGCGAAGGCATATCGAACAAATATTTTAACTAAGCCTATTACAAGGCTTTCCGATTATAACAGATCATTGTTTTCTCAAAATACATGTCGCAGCATGTAGAAGGCTAAACTGGCCTCCGGTTCATGCTTGGTCACCAGCTTGGCCTGACGGTTCCGGGTCATCTCGCGCCGGATCAGCTTCTTCTTCTCTACCCAGTGGCTGGAAATCAACAGTTGCCCAGTCGATTCTAGTTAGGGCTTGGAATACAGCTTCATCACTTATCAGCATCGACGGTTCAATGTCAGGGGCATAAGTGTGCTTACGGATTGGCGGGATGAGATTGTGAGCTTCGGGGATTGGTGCAGCAACCCGTTTATTCTTGTCATCATAGTTTTCTTGATAGTATGACAAGTCTGCTTCTTCAACTAGTTGACAAGACAATGGGTGTACCTCCCGGTTTATGATCCAGAGATCATCTTCGCCGAATTCTGACCCGTCTTCCTTCAAACTGGGATAGCCTTGAGCCGCTTCAATTGGATCAAAGTCAGGTACCCATGCCTTTGCCCGGGTCAGTGCAGCCAAAGCGCCCATCCTAGCAGCAGACTTTTTCAGTTCATCAACCCAGGCAGGTAGCATGTATAACCTTTCTAAAGTATCTTTAATCAAGGTGGGAGGAGGATTGTTGTGAGAAGCAGTATATATGATCCGTTGCGCGCCGGTATAAAGCTGCTCTATCAGAGTATAGGCTGCTTTTAACTTCTTCTGAACATCAGATCCCAAGTGGCCAATACGAGTTCCTATATCATTGCAAGGGTTAGTAAACCGGTGGATACATGAAAAATCTGGTTAAATCGGAAGTTATAGTGCTTACCAAACACGGCTGCGGTCATGGCATGAACCTGCCGCTTTATGCTGGCCAGTTCATCAGCTACCGGTTTAAGAGCAGCTTCTGCTTTCTCAGCTCTTTTGATCAAATCGGATTTTTCATTTTCCCAAACCGACCGTTCCTTGTTGAAGCCTTCTTTTAGTTTCTCCATAGCGCCTAAAGCGCTGGTCAGCTCTGCCTTTGCCTTGGAGGTTTCATCTTGTTGCAATTTAAGGTTTTCCTGAAGATCAGCGGTTTGGCTCTCCTTTTTGCTTAGCTCAGCCTACAAAGAGACACTCATCTGGTCAGGTAACGGTAAATACTTGAAGTACCAAGCCCATAACAAGTTATGCCCTTGGCACTTGGGGGCTAATGCATATTTGCTCTATCAGACACTTTTTTTCAAAGTCCCAAAGCACAGTACAAGTATTAAGCTTGGAACTTGGGGGCTAATGTGTATTTGCTCGTAACTTGCTAAAAAGGGAATTTTTTATATAAAGTCCCACTTCATCTCTATACAGTTAAACCGGCCTTTGTAGGCTACATCGGTGAAGTTAAAATGCATTATTGCAAGCTCGAAGATTGCTATCAAAGTCCCGGTTTAAGTTGCTATCTTAAACCATCACTTGGGGGCTACTACAGTTGATAAACTGCAAACACAATACAGAAAGAGAAGTATGCATGAAAGTTACCTCATATTTTTCCTTCATCATATTGACCAGACCGGCTTCATAGTCACGGCTCGTGAACAGATGGTTCAGATAGCCAGAATGAAGGTCTTGAGCGTTCAGATGGGTATAGGCGGACAGATCGGCATTCCATTTGCTTTTACCAAATTGCAGAAGGTTCTTCCTTGGCGTTATGCTTCGACAAAGCGACAATATTCCCTGGATCTGTATAGCCAACGCTAGTAATCAGAACGTCATCATACTTTTCCGCAGCAGCTCGTACTGGGGTCGCCGGTTTGTTGATATTCTTTGCTGGACTTGCTGGTTTGTCAGTTCGAAGAGAACAGGCCGGTTCATCAGCATGGCCTGTGGTGTCGATGTCTGCCGGTTCAATAACAAAGTCATCTTCTTGAGGCGGTGGATCATTCAGCACATCATCAAGGTGGGCTTCTACATGATCTGGAGTTTTCTCCGGTTCAGCAGCTGTATCTTCTTCTGACGGTTTGTTCAGGCGAGCTTTCTTGCTTGGTCTGGGCTTAGCGCTGACAAAATAAAAACACGAAGGTCAGTATAGCGTATAAAATGCATATCAAGAATAAGGCAGCTTACCCAATAACCATTTTGAGGGGTGGAAGTTTGGTGGCTGACGACTCGCCAGAGGATGAATGAGAAGTGCCCTGATAATTGAAATCAGACGGATTAAGAGGTTGACGAAAACAGCCTACTTTGGGGCATGACATGTCAAGGGAATTAGAGACCTCTGATAGTCGTTTCCGAACCGGACTGTTCGGTAAACCGGCGGAGGTAACTATTTGCTCGACGGATTTTAAGTGAAGGCAAAGGGTTTGAATCAGAGGAAAGAACGATTACCTCTACAGCATCAGCGTGACTGACTTCAGCGTCGTCCTGGCAATAGTCATCATCAATAAGGCGCATGAAAAATGAACCAAGTGAGTCAAGTTCTACCTCAAAATCCGAGTTACCCACATCATCGTCAGCCGGTGGATCGGAGGATGCAGTGGTTCTCTTCCGGTTGGCAGGACTTTTCACAGCTTTGGTCTTTTGGCGGGTTGGCTTCGCCGTTTTTTCCTGCGGAGGTTTTTTGTTCCAGAACGGATCATTGTCCTGCCAAAAAGTCATCACATTTTCAGAACATATCGGGACAGAAGCAATTTCAGATAAAACAGATAGTATGATTCTTACAGCTGGCGGTTTGTTGATGGTGCAGAAAGGGGGGAGTCCGGTTTGAGCACAGGTAGCCTCCGGTTCATTCAGCATCTTTTTTACAGCTTCAGTGACTTCGTCATCTGTAAGCTGAATATCAATGTGCCGCTGAGCATCATTCAATTCCCCTGTGTACTCACACATCAAACCGGGGCGTTGGCTCAAGGGAAAAACGCTCCAGCTTATCCAGCAGCGTGCAAAATCAACTCCTATCAAACCCTTGGCCATAAAGGCCCTAAGCTTGGATAGTTGAGGAGCATATTTGCTTCTTTCTTTAGCAGTCAGCCTTTGAGGAAAAGGGTGTGTGTTGCTCAGACGTTCAGGACGGTAACCCGGCAGGGGATTCTCATCAGCTGGGGACGTATCCTTGCAGTAAAACCAAGTTTGGTTCCACTCTTTGGGGTGACTGTGGAGATTGGCGTGAGGAAAGGTGACTTCTTTCCTCTTTTGAATCGCCATCCCGCCCAGTCTGTGTTAGGCCCATCTTTGAATTCTGTGCGGCGGTTCAGATGAAAGCAATCCCTGAATAGCTCTACTGAAGGTTCCTCTTGATGGTAAACCTCACAAAACACTTGAAAATGGCAGATGTTGGTTACAGAGTTAGGACCAATGTCTTGTGGGCGCAGTTGAAAGTTGGTCAGTACATCCCGGAAGAATTTTGAACCGGGAGGGTTGAAACCCCGGCTTAGGTGGTCAGCAAAAACAACAACTTCTCCGTCTTTAGGAGTAGGAGGACATTCCGAGCCGGGACCCTCCAGTGAATGACGTCTTTCTTGCTTAAAGCGCCCGTTTTGACAAGGTTGTCTAACTGTTCCTCTGTTACTCGAGAAGGAACCCAATTGCATTCATACACTTGTTTGGCCATGGCAATGAGGATCTACAATATAATGGTTTCCGGTTTAAGATTTACATTGGAAAACTAGCTATACAGTGATACAGGATGTAAGTATACTGCTAAACCGGAGTCAGCTATTTACAAACCAGAGTTTAACAGTGAAACAGTGCGCTAGTGAAGGTGATAAGCAGAAATACATTGGTAGTTCAACAAGGGGACTAATGGTATATACCAGGTTGTCATTTTTTCTACAAAGTTAAACCGCCTAGTCTAAAAACATTGAAGAGTAAAGACTACATGCGTATAAGTGAAGGAAAACAGATTTCACAAGTTGGTATTACCATTTTGGATCTGCGGCATATCAGAAAAGGAAAATATATTCAGACCTAAGGAGTGGTGCCGAAACAATGGAGGAAGGTTCAGATGGGATCTTCTATCTTAGCAAGGCGCATTAGATGGGGAAAAAGAGCTACGACTATCATTAAACAGGATAATTATCAAGGTCTGGATCAAAACCCTATTGTGCAGGCAATGGACACTGATGAACACCGAAGAACATCGACGAACACCGGAACCCTAGAACAGATCTATGGTGGAAAGAGCAGAAAGCTTACCTGTGCTGAGGAAGAAGCAGAGAGGCGCCGCCGTTTTCTGGTGCGTTCAGGGTGATGCAGCGGCCAGAGTCGAGGCAGAGGCGACGGTCGACGGTGGCGGCGGAGCTCCAAGGGTCGAGTGGCGCAAGGAAGACGACGACGCGAAGAGGCACGAGGGGAAAAGGTGAAAATGACCCCTCGACCCTATTTATAAAGGCAAGGGATAAGTGTCAGGTGCGAAAATCGAGGAGCCAAAAATTTGGAAAGCGGAGCTATCGCCTCCATTATCGGAGACCCATTAATGAAGATGTGTCATGCACAGTTTAACAGATGACGTCACGACGGTTTACCACGATTTGGGAAGATGACGTCACGGCGGTTTACAAAATTATGTGAAAATGTTGAAGACGAAGTTTTCTTGAGGACTGACATGAACCAGTTCAAATCAGTCTGGGGCCTAATGTTGGGGATATTACTACTAGGCGTAAACCGGCCAGGAGAGGCCCAATTAACTTGAAGCCCATGAAGACAAACAATGACGCTGAGTAGAGGCCCACGGCCCAGAACCGGTTTAAGGCCTGTAGCTATAAACCGGCATTGATATGTAACTTGCATTGTAAGGTAGAAAGAGCGGAGACCGAGCCAGACACGTTTATGAGCCGGCCTCGGGACTCTGTAAACCGACGAGCATCAACCCATGTATATAAGGGGACAACCCGGCGGCGGTTCAGGAGGAGAGTCAACAACTCGAGACTCAGGCAAAGTGTATTCGCTCCCTGGTCATCGAAACCCCATCAATTCCATCACAACTAGACGTAGGCTTTTACCTTCATCGTAAGGGGCCGAACTAGTATAAAACTCTCTTGCATACCTTGTCCGCTTTAACCCCTTTAAGCTAACCCGTAGCGATGGCTCCACGACTAAGTCCTTTAATGAGGACATCTGCCATGACAAAACCACGACAATTTGGTTGTAAGAACTACTATGTGTCATGAACTACTATGCCTCCTCCTCGATTTGGTTGTAATAACTACTATGTGTCGTGAAGTACTATGTGTTATGAACTACTATGTGTCGTGAAGTACTTTGTGCATATGTTGTCTTCACACTTGTTTGCTTGTTATGTATCAATCCTACTTCGCATCATCGTACTATGTCTGCATATGCTACAAAATTCACTAAGTCCAAGTGCAACGCCTAGCTCGCGGGCGTTGCACTGTACAGTGTGGCGCCTTCAAGCTAGGCGCCGCACAAGTTTGTAACTGTCCAGATAGCAACAGATGGTGGGGCAAGTTAGAGACCTATGTGGCGCCTAGCTTGGAGGTGCCACACAGTATAGTGCAACCCCCACGGGCTAGGCGCGGCGGTGCACTATAATGATGGCGCCTCAAGCTAAGCGCCACACAAGTCTCAGAATCGCCGAAGAACAACAGAAGGTATGGCAAGTTACAGACCAGTGTGGCGCCTAGCACAGGCGCCACATCAGAGTAGTGCAATGCCCACGGGCTAGGCGCTGCACTGTACAGTGTGGCGCCTCCAAGCTAGGCTCCACACAAGTCTGTAACTGTCCAGAGAGAAACAAAAGGTGGGGCAAGTTACAGATCAGTGTGGCGCCTAGCCTGGAGGCGCCACACTGTATAGTGCAACACCCACTTGCTAGGCGCTGCATTGTACAGTGTGGCGCCTGCAAGCTAGGCGCCACACAAGTCTGTAACTATCCAGAGAGCAACAGAAGGTAGGGCAAGTTACAGACCTGTGTGGCGCCTAGCCTGGAGGTGCCACCTTTGTATGCTGCTTCATGGGCTAGGCGCTGCCTTTGTCTGATGTGGCGCCTCAAGCTAAGCGCCACACTAGTCTGTAACTGTCAAGAGAGAAACAGAAGGTGGGGCAAGTTACAGACCTGTGTGGCGCCTAGCTTGGAGGCGCCACACTATATAGTGCAACGCCCACGAGCTAGGCGCTGCACTGTATAGTGTAGCGCCTGCAAGCTAGGCGCCACATTGGTCTGTAACTTGGCCTAGCTTTTGTTGCTCCAGTTGTGTCCCTCAAACTGGGTCATTTTAAGTCACAGATAGTTGCATCACAGAATAAACAGTAATTTCAGCATTACTATGAGCTAAGACATACAATCAATTCCCACCACGACAAGTTCAACATTACTAAGAGCTTCAAGTTCAACATTGCCACCAACATAGAGTGACCATCGTGACAAGTTCGACATAGAGTGACCATCACAACAAGTTCAACATAGAGTGACCATCACGACAAGTTCAACATTACCACCAACATAGAGTTCAACATAGAGCTACCACCAACATAGAGCTACCACCAACATAGAGCTACCACCAACATAGAGCTACCATTACTAAGAGAGGACGATGACTAGTTCCTCCACGCTATCTTATTCCCCTCTTGCTGGATATCGTCTTCGCCTTCCTAGGAAGAGGAACCCCCTCCGACTCCGGCTCCGGTTCCTCCATGTCATCCACATCGTCATCCAAATAGTCATCCAAAGCCGCCATCCGCGAGGTGCCGACCGTCCTTTTGCCTCTTTGGGTGAATCTTCAGGTGTGTACCTTCTGATTCCCTTCCTAGGCTTTAACTCGTATGCAGACCGAACCTGGTACGTCCCCAAGGTCATATCATCAGCAACCTATGCATCAACAAAAGATATGAAAAGACCGTGCGTGAGGATATAGTTAGCAATGCATCAACAATTGGATATATATCCTCATGCCATACCTCTTGGGTGACCACACCCACATCCTCATCCTCCAAAGGATCAACATGGCCCTGGCCCGAAGTGGGATCTGATGGTGTCGCCGACCTAGACCCTTCTGGTGATACATACCGGTCATGACAACCGAAAAGGTTTGATAGCCGCCTTAACTTTTGGCCCTGGCGCTGCAACATGTACAAGTAAATGAGAAATCGAACGTAGCAACACATGTTAAGTGCTAGTTTGAAGGAGGTGTGAACCTTAATGAATGCTCAAAGTGCACTTCCCCATCACTTTTGCCAGCCGGGGTTGTTTCCAGAATAGTCTCGGTCTCATCGGCTGTGATACGTCTCCAACGTATCTATAATTTTTGATTGCTCCATGCTATATTATCTACTGTTTTGGGCAATATTGGGCTTTATTATACACTTTTATATTACTTTTGGGACTAACCTATTAACTAGAGGCCCAACCCATATTGTTGTTTTATTGCCTGTTTCAGTATTTCGAGGAAAAGGAATATCAAACGGAGTCCAAACGGAATGAAACCTTCGGCAGCGTGATTTATTGGAAGATTATCATCCTGGAGGCTTGGAGATCAAGTCAGAAGATCCTCGAGGAGCCCAGGATATAGGGGGCGCCCCCCCCCCTACAGGGCGCGGCCCCCTGTCTTGTGGACCCCTCGAGCACCTCCCGACCGACTTCTTTCGCCTATATAAGCTTACGTACCCTAAAAACATCGAATATGAAGATAGATCGGGAGTTCCGTCGTCGCAAGCCTCTCAGAGCCACCAAAACCTCTCGAGTCCGTTCCGCACCACAGGAGGGGGAATCCATCACCGGTGGCCATCTTCATCATCCTGGTGCTATCCATGACGAGGAGGGAGTAGTTCACCCTCGGGGCTGAGGGTATGTACCAGTAGCTATGTGTTTGATCTCTCTCTCTCTCATGTTCTCTCTATGGCACGATCTTGATGTATCGCGAGCTTTGTTATTATAGTTGGATCTTATGATGTTTCTCCCCCTCTACTCTCTTGTGATGAATTGAGTTTCCCTCTTGAAGTTATCTTATCGGATTGAGTCCTTATTTGAGAACACTTGATGTATGTTTTGGTGACCGACTTGCGGGTTCCGCCCATGAACCAATGCATAGGGGTTGGCACACGTTTTCTTGACTCTCCGGTAGAAACTTTGGGGCACTCTTTGAAGTACTTTGTGTTTCTTGGATGAATCTGAGATTGTGTGATGCATATCGTATAATCATGCCCACGGATACTTGAGGTGACAATGGAGTATCTAGGTGACATTAGGGTTTTGGTTGATTTGTGTCTTAAGGTGTTATTCTAGTACGAACTCTTTAATAGATCGATCCGAAAGAATAACTTTGAGGTGGTTTCGTACCCTACCATAATCTCTACGTTTGTTCTCCGATATTAGTGGCTTTGGAGTGACTCCTTGTTGCATGTTGAGGGCTTGTTATATGATCTATCTATGTTATTATTGTTGAGAGAACTTGCACTAGTGAAAGTATGAACCCTAGGCCTTGTTTCCTATCATTGCAATACCGTTTACGCTCACTTTTATCATTAGTTACCTTGCTGTTTTTATATTTTCAGATTACAAATACCTTTATCTACCATCCATATTGCACTTGTATCACTATCTCTTCGCCGAACTAGTGCACCTATACAAATTACCATTGTATTGGGAGTGTTGGGGACACAAGAGACTCTTTGTTATTTGGTTGCAGGGTTGTTTGAGAGAGACTATCTTCATCCTATGCCTCCCACGGATTGATAAACCTTAGGTCATCCACTTGAGGGAAATTTGCTACTGTCCTACAAACCTGTGCACTTGCAGGCCCAACAACGTCTACAAGAAGAAGGTTGCCTAGTAGACATCAAGCTGCTTTCTTGATCTGGGCACGCTATAAACAGAAACGGTATCAAAGTGTTAGGCAAGCGAAGATGTGAATAGTGCGATGGAAAAGCAAAAAGGGCAAATACCACAAAGTTCATCATTGGAGCTGAAGGGATCACTGAGTTGCCTTTCCTGACTAATGCGTTGTACTGGTGCTGGGCTACCTCATCAAAAATGGTGGGTTCTTCCAAAATTTCCTCAGCATATGCCGGCTTGCATACCTCCACACGGGTACTTGCAAGAAACCATGTGAGATAGTTGTTGAACGCGATCGGGCAGTGCTCACGAAGCTGGGATCGTTTTCCAGCCCTAGCTTGCTCCACACTAAGCGCGAACTGTATGACATACTTCCTGTGATGCTTGGCCCAATCCTTGATCTTCCGCTGCTTTTTCCTATCCAACCTGCAAGTTAGGTAGAATATTAGCATCATCAAAACCGCCGAGAAGCTGCTAAGTGCTCAAGGATAATTATATCTTACGCGTGTAGCAACTTGTCCGTGTCCTCCCACTCCGGCGGGTGTGGCTGGAACAAACCAAACTGGTGGAACACCCGATGTGGCAGGTGAAGCTCAACCGCTCAGTTGCATATCAGTGGGCAGCGCATATGCCAGAGATCCCTATCCCTAGTGCACATCAGATTCAGCCTGAACTCCATAGGGTTACCAAAACTCTCTCCTTTTCCATACGGCTCCCATTCCACCTGCAAAATGGGATAGAATGCAAAATTGATATCGAGTTACGATACAAGCATGATAATCACTTATGCAATGTCGATTCACCTGCTCAGGCGTGATCGCATCCAGCTCGCTCTTGTACAACTTGTACATGACCAAGGGATAATCCGTCATCTCATTTAACACATCTCACTTGTGAGCCCAAGTGGGGAGCCGTAGTGGGCCGTCTTTGTCATCCCAATCATCATACTTCACGATCTTCGATCGTCCAACCGGCAAACGCTCCCAGCTCCATATTGAAAGTGCGAGCAGACAACCACCAATACCTCCAGAGAGCCTACAACAGGCTTCGTCCAAATGCACATAAAAGAGAACATGGTTGAATTAACAACAAGAGCGCATTGATAATGTATCAATGAAGTGAAAAGGACACAACTTCATACCTGTCGATACAAGTAAGCCAGTGTCGCCGAACCCCAACTCCATTTGCTATCGAAGATGGTCAACGCCTTCAGCCACATCCATGGAGCATTCTTGCATGTGCCATCAGCAAACATAGTCCTGGATATCACGTACCACATGTAGACACGAGCATATGTCTTCACCGTGTCCTCATTAGCATCCTCAGGCAAGTGCCAAAGTTCGATGTAATCCACGTGAAAGGAGCACCGGCTGCAACTCTTTCTTTCTTCTTGTCTTCTGCTTCTGGTTCCCGAGGCTCCGGTGGTTCCCGATAAGGTCATGCATCTACGCGCGCCACCCATCAAAATCGGTGTTCATACATAAAGGGTTCCCATCGATAGGAAGACCGGTGATCATAGCAATATCCTGGAGTGTCACGGTCATCTCCCCGGTCCGAAGATGGAAAGTGTGTGTCTCCGGCCTCCGATTCAATAAGCGTGGTGAGTGTTGCAGCATTGTTGGGTGGCGTCGACCGGCTGACCAACTAAATGAAAGGGAGAAGTCCTGTCTCCCTTACATACGGTGTGTACCGCTCATCATAGCACATCCACCCAAGGGTGACCCCGTGAGACCGAAGCTTCAGAGGTGCAAGCTCCTACAAACAAAAAAACAAATCATTACATATGGGGCATTTGTTTTTGAAATAAACACGAAATTTATAACACCGGCAACTTTCATTATTACCCGTTGCTCCACCGACATAGCGTACGACCGGTGTTGTTTGTCCCAGTGATCATCGAGAAGCCAAACCATCCTAACAATTTGAAAGAAAGCTTTCTTGTCAACACGATTATCTTTTGAATATGAATAAACTAAAGTACGACTACTAGATGCAAAATTCAAAGCATATGTATCCAAAGCATTCTTGCCAATACAAATATAATTTCAATAAACTAAACTAGGCCAACTTCATACAAGATTCAATACAAATATCTTTTCCATATAAATAACATGTCAACCTATGTATCCAAACTATATAAATAACATGTCAACCTATCTATCAAAACCACATTCTAATCTAACAAGGGTTCCCCAAAACTAATACATGCAAGATTCAAACAAAAGTTCCCCAAATCTAATACATGCAAGATTCAAACAAGGGTTCCCCAAATCTCCGAAATAGCATACATTCTATGGATAGAAAGAAGGGGATCGAAGAAAAGTACCTTCTAGGATGGATTGGTGAAGGAACCCACAGGCCAAATCGCCAGATCTGAAGATTTTTGAAGTGGGGATTGAGAGGGGGAGAGGAGCCAGCCGCTGCAACGATGCTTCTGTAACTGCTGAAGAATGGGGTGGGTGAGGGAGGCCTAGCGCGCAGAGGCTGCATCTAAGTCAATGTGAAACGCCCGAGGGCTAGGCGCTGCACATTACACCTGTGGCGCCCTAGCTCGAGGCGCCTGCTGAGGTGCAGGGCCAGGCTGCCACGGTGGACAGAGGTGCAACGCCCCCGAGCTAGGCGCTGCACCGTAGGATGTGGCACCGGCATGGCGGGCGCTACACAAAAGGGTCAGGGGTGTGAAATAGATTCACGGGCAGTTCATTCTGTGAATTGATTTCGTCCAGAGGTCAAAATTGTCAAATTTGCCCCCCCCCCTACACTCTCCCCACTTCCACACTAGTGGGGGCGAGCAGCAGAGCCAAGAACTTCAATGCAGGCTTCCTAAAGTTAACCAATGAAAATGTTCAAAGAAGTCCTAAAGTTAACCAATGAAAATGTTCAAAGAAGTTGATGGTGGAAGTTTCAGTAGTGATTATTCTAGCGACAATATATTTTGCCATTGATCAGTCACATATGTACATCTTTTTAATGGAACTAAATGCTTATTCTTGCTGGATTTGCTTAGTTATATGTTTTCAATGTTAAACCATGATTAGCACACCAAAATTTATCGTCGATGTTGAGTTATTTATGGCCAGCGTGTGTGATGTGGACCGAAGTGTTATTTCCTGATTATGCGTATTTCATGTTTCTTGGTTTCTCCCTGAAATCACTAAATTATTCTCCATTGTTGTGTCATTCTTGAATTTTGCATGGAAATTAGAGAAATTCTACTTACTTCCATACTGCTATGATGCTTCTGTAAGAAAAAAAAGGAGTTCATTTTCATGGGTTTTGAACTCTAGGCCTCGTTTGGTTACTTACTGGGGATCCCCTAGGTATCCTGATCTTTTTCTAGGGGGCGAAACCCATGCGAAAACTGTCCCCCCGGAAAGATGACTGCAACATTTGGAGGCCCCAGCCCACGGGGCAGGCCAACCCTAACCTCTCTATTTTCCCAGGTAGAGTTTCCACGCCCAAGAACTCGTGGAAATTTTGCCTCGTTCTTTTTTAAGGCGTGGTCATGGTTTGCGACGCCCACTTCCTTCCTCCACTCCCTTCCATCTTCCCTCGTCTAGCTGTTGCCATTTGGTGACGAGAATTTAAAGGTATTTCACCCCACAAGAGAAGGGGATCGTGCATGTCCCTCAAATTCTCCCGTGGTGGTTAGCTTCCCTTTTTTTCCCTCTCGCAACCAAACGAGCCCTAAGAAATTTGGCGCTTCCCTGATGCTAGTCCCTCCCCTCCCCCAGCCCCCTTGCCTGTTTCTCCAAACTCACGTGGAGATCCCCCCGGCTTCCATGGTGGGAGGGAGAGGATTTCCTATGACCATGGAAAGCCCCTCGTGGGAATACTACCCTAGAATATTTTCTCCATGCAACCAAATGAGACCTCCTGGTACTCCAAATACCGAAAACAGAAGCTCTAAATTTACAGCATCGGTCCACGTCCGACAAAGAGTACTAATTTGATGTATCCTCCGTCCAAAAAAGTTTGTCCCTTAAGAGCATCTCCAACAGCCGCCCAAGACGCGGCGAGCTAAAAACCAGTTTGCAGCGCGCCCATCGCCTGGTTTGGCGCGGCGAGCAGCGCTGGCTCCAGCAGCCGCGGCAAAATGTAGCGCGCGCTCTCACTTAAATAACATATGCGCTCCAAACACAAGCAAAAAGATCAAACACAAACAAAATAGATCAATAATAAATAGTTCAATTTCGTTATTACAACTCAAACAAATTGTTTATCGTTCAATACAACAAATAGTTCAACAATGCAACATCAAACACACAAATCATGATGCTCTTTATCGGCCATTCCAAGCCCAATACTCCTCAGTGAGATCCTTCTGAAGATCATCATGCGCTGCGGGACGTCGAATCGCATGATAGGAGGCAACAAAACGGGCCACCCTTTCAGCCCTCCTCCGCACTCACACGGGATGTCCCAAGAGCTCTGAAAGATCGTGGATGTCGCCTAGAGGGGGGGGGTGAATAGGCGCTTTAAAATAATTACGGTTGAGGCTTGAACAAATGCGGAATAAACCTAGCGGTTAATTTGTCAAGCACAAAACCTACAACAACTAGGCTCACCTATGTGCACCAACAACTTATGCTAAGCAAGATAAACTACTAGGTGATAGCAAGATATATGACAAGAACAATATGGCTATCACAAAGTAAAGTGCATAAGTAAAGGGCTCGGGTAAGAGATAACCGAGGCACGCAGAGACGATGTATCCCGAAGTTCACACCCTTGCGGATGCTAGTCTCCGTTTGGAGCGGTGTGGAGGCACAATGCTCCCAAGAAGCCACTAGGGCCACCGTAATCTCCTCACGCCCTCGCACAATGCAAGATGCCGTGATTCCACTAAAAAGGGACCCTTGAGGGCGGTCCACCGAACCTGCATAAATGGCAACCCTTGGGGCGGTCACGAACCCATTACACTTTGGCAACCCTTGGGGCGGTCACGGTACCCGTCAAATTGCTCGGGCAATCTCCACAACCTAATTAGAGACCCCGACGCTTGCCGGAGCTTTGCACCACAATGATTGAGCTCGAACACCACCAACCGTCTAGGGCGCCCAAGCACCCAAGAGGAACAAGCTCAAGGGCGCCAAGCACCCAAGAGTAATAAGCTTCTCAACTTGTAACTTCCACGAATCACGATGGAGAACTCAAACCGATGCACCAAATGCAATGGCAAGGGCACACGGAGTGCCCAAGTCCTTCTCTCCTAAATCCCACCAAAGCAACTAATGCTAGGGAGGAAAATGAGAGGAAGAACGAAAGAAGAACACGAAGAACTCCAAGATCTAGATCCAAGGGGTTCCCCTCACTAAGAGGAGAAAGTGATTGGTGGAAACGTGGATCTAGATCTCCTCTCTCTTCTCCCTCAAGAACTAGCAAGAATCATTGGAGGGACTGAGAGTTAGCAAGCTCGAAGAAGGTCAACAATGGGGGAAGAACACGAGCTCGAAAGATTAGATCTCAAGGGGGAAGAAGACCCCCTTTTATAGGTGGGGAGAAAAACCAACCGTTATCCCCTCACTCAGCCCGCACGACGCGGTACTACCGCACGGAGCTGCGGTACTACCGCGGTCGGCCGCGGTACTACCGCTGCAGGTTGCGGTACTACCGCAAGTGCAGCACTGGCCAGATGAAGGCCTGTTGCAACGGGCAACGTGCGGTATAACCGCCGGAGCGGTACTACCGCGCGCCCCTACGGTACTACCGTAAGGCAGGCAACACTAGTCGCAGAGAAAGCACGGAAGTAAAAATTACTTCGTACCTACTTCCGCCGAGGAGGACCTGCGCCAAAATCCGACGCGGTACTACCGCACACGAAGAGCGGTACTACAGCGTAGAGGCGCGGATGTAACAATTACATCCGCCCTACTTCCGCTCATGCTTTGCTAAGCCTGGCCAGAGCCCACGGTACTACCACGCCGCTGACGCATTACTACCGCGTGAGGGCACGGATGTAAAAATTACATCCGCCCTACTACCTTTCGAGTAGCTGCGCTGGCACGAGGCCCACGGTACTACCGCTCCCACAGAGCGGTACTACCATGAGCACCTGCAGTACTACCGCAGGGGACTGCGGTACTACCGCAAGGGCCTGCAGTACTACCGCTCCGAAGAGCAGTACTACCGCATGCCCCAGAATAGCAACACTAGGAGTCCTTCATTTTGCAGAGAAGACAACAGAGGGAAACAATAAAACAAGAACTGCCATAACTTCTACAAATGAGCTCCGAATTGAGCAAACTCAAGCTTGTTGGAAACAAGACAACGAGTAGCATCGAAACAAACAGAGGAGGTATGCCTAACAAACGATGTTGGATATAGTAAGAAGAGGAAGAGGAGGTATGCCTAACAAACAGAGGAGTGAAACCTTCAACAGAGAAGAAACGACATATCCTCCAACATCGAAAACATCATAGAAGATGCATGTGAACTCCGTTTTCGATGAGCTCGAGCTTGTCATAAAAATGACCATACGCTCCAAATCTCACAAGGAGAAGAACCAAACAAGAACCAAAAAGATGATGCAAGGATGCAATGGTTTGAGCTCTCTACGAATGATACGACAAGCTACTCATCGAGAGCTCCCCATGATAGTACGGCAATCGATCCTATAACCCGGTCTCCCAACTACCATCATGAGACCGGTAAAATAGAAAACCTATCAAGGGCAAACCTTTGCCTTGCACATGGTCCACTTGATCTAGACGATGACGATCTTGACTCCCTCAAGTTGGACCACCTTTCTAGATTGTGTTGGCTCGATGAAGACTAGTTGATTGCTCCCCCATACTCCACTATGGGTGAGCCACTCTTCCGCACATCTTCACAAGTCCATTGTCACCGCAATGGACGGCAAGCTTCAAGCATTTGATCTCTTCGTGATGCTTCACTTGAATTTGCACACCGCAACCTAACCCCACAAGGAACTCTCACGAAGACCATGGGTTAGTACACAAAGCGTAATGGACAATGCTTACCATACCATGGGATCACTTGATCCCTCTGTACATCTTATGCGCTTTGTGTGTTGATCAACTTGATTCACTCTTGACTTAGTCTTGATCAACCTTGATTCTTTCCAACTCTCTTCATATGGATGATGTATGACCAATCTTTGGATAATTCCTTAATAGCACCTTGGTCAACACATAAACTCCTTGAAACCAACACATGGACTTCAAGAAATGCCTATGGAAAAATCCTTCAAATGTAACTCAATGCAACCATTAGTCCATAGAGAATGTCATCAATTACCAAAACCACACATGGGGGCACCGCATGTCCTTTCAAGCTCATAGTGAGAGTAGTCTACATCTTGGCCACGCTCATTCTCGATGATCATGTTGTGCATGATCACACAAGTGTGCATGATGTACCAAAGCATCTTTTGAACCCAAAATCTAGCCGGTCCTCTCACAATAGTAAAATGGGCTTGCAAAATCCCAGAAGCTCTCTCCACATCTTTTCTAGCCGCCGCCTGAGCATTGTGTAAATCAAGTTTTTTCTTACCTTCCGATTTTTTCAACGGCTTCACAAATGTTTGCCACTTTGGGTAGATTCCATCCGCAAGATAGTAGCCAAAAGTTGTATGTACGACCATTTGCTACAAACTGCACCGGTGGCAGTTCACCATTTGCAATCTTATTGATCAGCGGTAACCGGTTGACAACGTTGATGTCATTCAAAGATCCAGACATTCCAAAAAAAGCATGCCAAATCCAAGTCTCTTGATCGGCTACCGCTTCAAGGATTATAGTGGAATCCTTTTTTTGGCCGTGGAATTGCACATGCCATGCCTTTGGACAATTCTTCCAACTCCAATGCATGCAATCTATTGAGCCAAGCATACACCAAAGCCGCGAGCTTTGTTCATATCCAATAGCCTTGCGGGGTCTTCAGCATTGGAAGATCTCAAGTACTCCTGGCCAAACACTTGCACAATTCCGATTGCGAAGCGCTTGACACACATGATGGCTTGGCTCTCACCCATGGCCAAGTGATCATCAACTAGATCAGCGGGGATACCGTATGCCAACATACGCAACGCGGCTGTCACCTTCTGAAAGGTGCTATGCTCGAGCTCTCCGGCGGCATTCCTCCTTTGCTGAAAAAATCGGTCATGGCTTGCTAGTTTCTCTGCATTGCGCCTGAACAACTCGGTGCTCATCCTAAACCGACAACGAAAGTACGACTCTGAGTATGTGGGATTCTCCACAAAATAGTGCCTCATCAATCTGTTGTGGGCATCGATCCTATCCCTCCAAATTTTCTACCGACCCAAAACCGAACCACCGTGCTTCAGTTTTTTACTGATGTGCAAAGCTATGATCATTGCAAGATCCTCCTCCTCTTCCATATCAAATTCTTCTTCGGAAGAATCATACGACAAACTCATCTACAATGTTCAATATAAACTAGGCTATAAAAGCTACAATCAACATGCACCAAATTCATGTAAAAAACCTATAAAGTTTGACCAATACATACCTTGCGGGCGTTTTGTCGAACAACTTGCGGGTGCTGAGCGGCAGTGAGCGGTCGGGCGCTGTTCGTGCCGCGCGCGACGGGCGGCGGTGACTAGAGGGACACAGAGGAAGCCGGCGCGGCGCGGGGATAGGACGGGGAAACGCCGGAACGGTCACCGGAAGAAATGGGGTGGCGCGGGCTGTCGTGGTTCTAAGTCTGACAGTAGAATGGGGGTAGGTATGGAGAGGCAAGATACTAGCTATGGAGTAGTTGTATACGCACGAGTTTTACGAGTTCAGGCCCTTCTCGGAGGAAGTAATAGCCCTACGTCTCAGAGCCCAGAGGCGGTCGACTGGATTATATATGCGTATGAATTACGGGTGCGAACCCTTCTACCTGTGGAGGGGTGGCTTATATAGAATGCGCCAGACCCCAGCCAGCCCACGTGTGAGGGTTAAAGTTACATTAAGGCCAGGCGTTACTGGTAACGCCTTACATAAAGTGTCATCATGACCATAAAGACTACTTAATTACAGACCGTTTGGACACCGAGTGGTTCTTGAACTCCTGGTGGTCGAGCGGGTCTTCATGGTCGAGTGTCTTTGAGTTTGTCGAGTGAAATCCTACCAGGTCGACTGGAAGGTCGTTTCTTCTAAAGATGTCCTTGGGGAGGGTACCTTGGACAGGTTCATGACCCTACCCTAGGTACATGACTTCATCATTAACCCCCGAATGGATCGAGGTTCGAATGAGGAATGAGTTGATAATCTTTCCGACCAGTTTTTGTGCTGCGAGTGCGTCTTACTCTGGATCAATGACTTTTTAGTGATGGTGTCAACTTTCCTTTCGCCGCTTTTGATCCATTCTTCACATCTGTCGAGTGAACTTTATAGGCTTGAAAATCTCTGAGCGACGGATCGGAGGAAATCTACCGTCTGACGAGTTGCTCTGTTGTTAGCGGATTTAGCGGGATCCAAATTTCGGGAGGCGCACGAAGGGGAGAAGGCTGCGGTACTCGGATGGGATAAGGCGAAGACGCCTCGATCTTCGTGCCACCTTTTTCGCCACGTATCGCGCGCGCGACTGTTGCGGGATTTGTGAGATTGCCGGGCCTACCAATCGACCACTTTCGGAAGTGACTTCATATAAGGCGTCGGGCGGGGGTCTTTTGAACAGTGCACCCTCATTTTCCCCTCCCCCGTCCTCAGATTCATCTGCCGCGCCCGTAACCTGCTCAGCGCTGCTGCTCCGTTCCTGCTTCACCGGCGACAATGGTTACCAAAACGGCGGCCTTGGAGCGGGCGAAGAAAGCTGACAGCGGCGAAGGGAGAGCGACCGGTCGGGCGGATCCTCGTCATGTCCAGCCTACCGCAAGGTTGGGTCCAGGGAGATTGGATCCGCTCGACCATCACCCGTAAATACCTCGGCGACCGCCAACGAGGATTGATCCCCATGGGTCGCCAAGGCTTCCGGGGACGGAGTGGCAGCCGCAGCCTCGGGGAGGGTGAGTCGTCCTCTTAGCCACCCATGTTGATCGCGGATTTTCTCTACCGCCCGAATCTTTTCTTTCGGGTTTTCTGAACTTCTTTGGAGCACAACTCCATCACTTCACACCCAACTCCATTGCCTATCTCGCTGCTTTCGTGTCTTTGTGCGAAAACTTCTTGGGCTGTCGGCCACACTGGGGCCTCTTCAAACACATATTCACTTGTCGCTCACAGACGGTGAAAAAGGCTAGTCCGAATGATGAAAGAACCCAAGTAATCCAGATGTGTGGGGGTCTTGGGGTCCAGATGAGGGGTAAAAGTGCCTTTCTGGCCATGACTCTTCCCGATTCAGTTAGAGGGTGGCAGTCGACCTGGTTCTAGTGCCAAGACCAGTCGACGCCAGGGCAGTCGACTGGACTCCCTCCTTTCTCCATGGGTCGAGTGAACAAGTCGTCCTCTCTGAAGGTGCTTCCGGAGGAGAAGGTCCAGGTTAAATTGTTGATGGAGCGTGTAGTCCAGCTCATTCATGACGGAGTGACCGGCATGGATCTTCTGGAGGTTTTCCTTCGACGGCGCATTCAACCGCCTCCAATACGAGGCCACCCGATGTGGTTGTGATTCTGCACCGAAGACACCACCCGGGTCCACCTGCAGGAGGTCGACGACGTCACATTGGAGAGGTGGATGACTGCCATCACAGGAACAAAGATAACCCTCGTGGAGCTAGGAGGATCCCACCACTCGACCAATCTTACGAACCAGACAAGGTATGACCACTTATCTCCGACTGTGATCCTGTTGCATTCGCTCTGTTCCGCTGCGAATCGGCCGATTGACTTTTGTCTTGTTTTGCTGTCTTCTAGGCCACCACTGAGATGTACTCGATGCCCAACGGGGCGCAAGAACAAGTCAAAGAAGAAGAAGGAAGCGGAGGCGAAAGCTAGGAGGAATGGGAGTCCGGCGGTGAGGAGGAGGACGAGGGAAGCAGCGGCTCGATGGAGAGGAGGAGGAGGAGGAAGAGGAGGAAGGCGTGGATCCTCCCCACTCGGAAAGGCGATCCAAGGCGACGCATGATCCGTGATCGAGCGTGGTAAGGCTATCGCGCCCGTTGGGCGGTCGACGAAGCGCCCTCGGACGACTTCTCCAGTGCCAACTGAGAAACCGCCAAAGCAACCCCGAGCAATGTCATCAAAATCGATGAAGGCCCTGCCCAAGATGAGGATGGTCATTCCCACCATTTCCGGGTAATCAGCAGAACTTGTGTTTTCTTGTTTATCATGGGTGTACTTTTGGTCGACTCGTTTGACTGATCAACTGATTTCTGAAATCTGTAGTGCTGCCACCTCCGAGACCTCAGCTAAGCACGAAGATCAGGAAATGGAAGATGCCGCCACCTCCAACCTTGGTATGATCTCTGCAGTTTTGCTTTATGGTCGATTGGATTTCTGTTTTTACCTTTGAATCTTTCTTGTAGTTCCACCTCATGTCATTGATCTCCCTGACGACGATGATGAAACACCGCTGAGGAAGAGGAAGGACAAAAAGGTGCCTGCTGGCAAGGCTACTCAAGTTGTATCACTGCCTGAGACGCTGGTTCACGAGGGAGGCGACACCACTCGGGCTTCTGTGTCCTTTGCTGTCTTTGACGAGTGTCCGCCTTCGTCGTCGATTGCTGACCGCCTTCCTTTTGCCACACACCACGTCCCGGAAGACCAAGTGAGTCTTTGCTAAGGAGGCCATACGCCAGCAGGGATCATGATGGAGCAAGTGAAAGTGGTCCGGGAGGCCAGCCAGCGGCTTATGATGCAAGCTCAGCTCTTGAGCAATGTCCAAGTAAGTTGGTCGCTGCTTGTTACATTAGGATATGCTACCTGAAATTTCTTCTTTACGAAGATTTCCATATCTCAGTGTCTGTACATCCACCGGGCGGGTGTGTCGATTGAATTTTTGTACTGGTGGGGCACGCTGAGTGCACCCACCGGTGTAGTCCCCGAGACTATGGTGGATCATGGCGATCGACTATAGTCTTTATACTTTGAACTTCTTCACTCGGTGCAGTCGGGCCATGTCGAATGGATCTTTGGAACCGGTGGGGGCACGCTGAGTGCACCCACTGGGTGTAGTCCCCGAGACTATGGTGGACTGCTGGCAGTCGACTATAGTCTTAGGAACTGTTTTTTTGCCTCTTTCGGTCGACTGGTCGAACCGAATTGGTAAAACCAGTGGGGGCACGCTGAGTGCACCCACTGGGTGTAGTCCCCGAGACTACTGTCGAATGTTTTGATTCGACTGTAGTCTTAGAAATGCTACGATTTTTTCTTTAGTCACTCGGAAGTGACCTGTCTTTGATTTGTTGTTGATTGACTCTTCGCAGAAATCTTGCGAGCTCGTGGCCCGCTATACCGAATTGGAGAACAAATAGATCCATCTCAACCTTGACTTGAAGCTTGCTCAGGAGAACTTGCAGAAGGCGAGAGACGAAGCAAAAGGTATGGCTGGTGAGAACTTTGACGACTGTCTTTGTCTTTCTACCCATTCTCAACTCTGGGCTTATTGTTATTTTGCAGACAAACTGGAGGAGGATCTGAAGAAGAAAGACCACGACCTTGCAGAGAGGCCTGAAGGCGGCTTTGGAGAAAACAAAGCTCGCGGAAGAGAAACTGGTCTCAGTCGGCAAACTTGAAGAGGAGAATACCAAACTGAAGGCTGCTCTCGGCGCGGCCAACAAGGAGGTTAGCCGACTAAAGAATGACAAAGTTGCTCTGACTGACAAGGCTGGCAAACTGGCGGGGAAGAGGAATGATCTGGAGGCTTATCTGGGAGGGCTCGCCAAAAAGTTATTCCTCATGCTCGAAGGTAATCTCTTTTACCCGACTGTCTAGTTATCACCGACTGATCATAGAACTGTTAACTTGAACCCGAGTTGCATTTACAGAATTCTGTCAGAACTTCGAAGAGGAGACCAGTCGAGTGGAGACAAGCCTGGACCCCATCAACTCTCCCGTGAAGGATGAAGCCGCTATGAACATGCTCCGACTGGAGTCTCGCATTGCTGGTGTGGTGGACTATCTCGCTCGACTGAAAGCTGCGGTGTCGCGGATCGACTCAACACTCTGGTAAGACCAGACGCTTCAGAATGACCTCGAGTCCTTAATGACTCGACTGAATGAGGTTCCAAGTCGAGTGCAAGAATGGAAAAAGTCTTCTGCCAGGTGCGGTGCTGATTTTGCTCTGTCTCTGGTTCGTGTCCACTACAAGGAGGCGCGAGAGGAAAAGCTGGCGTCCCTCAAAGTTGCCAATACCAAGAAGTATGATTTCCGATCTTTCATGGAGACTTTCATCGCCGCTGCCACCCGGATTGCTGATGGGATCGGCCTTGACCAGTTTGTGGCTCCTTCCAGTCCTCCACCTGAGGAGTAAAAAACATCTATGCTCTACCTTAAATTTGCCTCGGAATGCCGAGTGGTTTTGTAACCGATAAACTTTAATGGGCTTAACGCCCGAGCACTTTCGAATCCGTAGGACATTTATCCGAACTTGGTTTATCATCGAGCATGCTTTTATTTGCCTTCGATGCGAACTTTGCTTTTCATTCGGAATATACTTCAATGCTTGAGCATCATCCTTGAGGTGAATATCCAGTCGACTTGCACTTCATTGATTTTGCAGGTAGGGATGAAGTACAGGCTGCGGCTGACCTCGTCGTCCTTGCGGATCGGGATGGACCGCACGTGGTACTTGTGGTGCAGCTCTGAAGGAGAAGGTAGCAGTCGACCTGCACCTCGTCGTCCTTGCGGATTGGGATGGACTGCACGTTGTACTTGTGGCGCAGCTCCAAAGGAGAAGGTAATTGTTGAACTGCCTC
Source organism: Aegilops bicornis (assembly GCA_021605145.1). Taxonomy (NCBI): domain Eukaryota; kingdom Viridiplantae; phylum Streptophyta; class Magnoliopsida; order Poales; family Poaceae; genus Aegilops; species Aegilops bicornis. The sequence goes on along the minus strand of CM038675.1, from coordinate 160,978,565 downwards.
TCATCATCCTTGCGGATCAGGATGGATTTCTTACTTAGGTGAGTACTGGACTGCAGCTAAGCCCCCGAGTGGGAGGTTTGCTCTCCACTCGGTAGGATTTTTTAATACTTAGGCGAGTACTGGACTGCAGCTAAGCCCCCGAGTGGGAGGTTTGCTCTCCACTCGGTAGGGTTTTTTAATACTTAGGCGAGTCTTGGACTGCATCTAAGCCCCCAAGTGGGAGGTTTGCTCTCCACTCAGTAGGATTTTTCAATACTTAGGCGAGTACTGGACTGCAGCTAAGCCCCCGAGTGGGAGGTTTGCTCTCCACTCGGTAGGATTTTTCAATACTTAGGCGAGTACTGGACTGCAGCTAAGCCCCCGAGTGGGAGGTTTGCTCTCCGCTCGGTAGGAGTTTTCAATACTTAGGCGAGTACTGGACTGCAGCTAAGCCCCCGAGTGGGAGGTTTGCTCTCCACTCGGTAGGATTTTTCAATACTTAGGCGAGTACTGGACTGTGGCTAAGCCCCAGTGAGAGGTTTGCTCTCCACTCGGTGGGATTTTGATGGCGTAGCTCAGGAGAAGGTAGCAGTCGACCTGCACCTCGTCAGTCCTTGTGAAGCGCACATTGTATTACATACTGAGGCGAGTACTGAGACTGCAGCTAAGCCCCCGAGTGGGAGGCTGGCTCTCCACTCGGTAGGATTTAAAACACTTAGGTGAGTACTTGGACTGCAGCTAAGCCCCCGAGTGGGAGGCTGGCTCACCACTCGGTAGGATTTTAAAACCCTTAGGCCAGAACTTGGACTGAAGCAAAGCCACAGAGTGGGAGTGTGTCTCACCACTCGGTGGGATTTAAAACATTTAGTCGAGTACTTGGACTGCAGCTAAGCCCCGAGTGGGAGGCTGGCTCACCACTCGGTAGGATTTTAAAACACTTAGGCAAAACGGATTCAAGCTAAGCCCCGAGTGAGAGGCTGGCTCGCCACTCGGTGAGATTTTACAAACTTAGGTGAAATGGATTCGCAGCTAAGCCACCCACTGGGGGGAGAATTTTAACAAAAAGTAATAACAATCACTGGGAAAATTATAACCTTCTTGATTTAGATAAACAAACTACAGAGGAACTTTTATTACATCTCATCCGAGTGAGTACTTAAGTGTAAAAGGGGCGGAGCAGCTCCGCATTCCAGGCTCGAGGCTCATCGATCTGGCGTTCGACGTTGTAAAGATGGTAAGCTCCATTGTGGAGAACTCTGGTGATGATGAAGGGACCTTCCCAAGTGGGAGCGAGCTTGTGCAGTTTACATTGATCCACTCGGAGGACCAGATCCCCTTCTTGAAAGGCTCGGCTCTTCACATTTCTAGCGTGGAATCGGGCGCAAGTCCTGGCGATAGATGGTCGAGCGGATCAGGGCCATCTCTCTCTCCTCTTCAAGGAGGCCGACGGCATCTTGCCGGGCTTGCTCCGCTTCAGCTTCAGAGTAGAGTTCGACTCGGGGCGCATTATGAAGCAGGTCACTCGCCAGAACTGCTTCAGCTCCATAGACCATAAAGAATGGAGTTCTCCCAGTCGACCGATTAGGAGTGGTCCTCAATCCCCAAAGAACCGACGGAAGTTCGTCAACCCACGCTCCTGCTGCATGCTTGAGATCACGCATCGATCGAGGTTTCGATCCTTTGAGAATTAGACCATTTGCTCGTTACGCTTGTCCATTCGATCGAGGTGAGCGACTGAAGCATAGTCGACTCGTGTGCCCTGAGAGGCGCAAAAGGCTTTGAACTTGTCGGAATCGAAATTTGACCCATTGTCAGTGATGATGTTGTGCGGAACTCCATATCTGAATATCACCTCTCTGATGAAACTGACAGCAGTGCACACATCAAGGTTCTTGATGGGTTTAGCTTCGATCCACTTCGTAAACTTGTCGACTGCCACAAGCAAATGAGTGAAATCACTCCTGCTAGTTCTCAGTGGTCCAATCATATCCAACCCCCAAACAGCGAAAGGCCAGACGAGGGGAATGGTCTTCAATGCTGAGGCGGGTTTGTGTGACATATTGGAGTAGAACTGACATCCTTCACACTTGTCGACTATTTCCTTTGCCATTTCATTTGCTTTTGGCCAGTAAAATCCTGCTCGGTATGCTTTAGCCACGATGTTCCGAGAGGATGCATGGTGACCACAGGTCCCCGAGTGGATATCATCAAGAATTATCTGACCTTCTTCTGGCGTTATGCACTTCGGCTGACTCCAGTCACGCTTTCTCTGAATAATTGTCCCTTGATCACAGTAAAGGCCTTGGATCGGCGGACGATCTGTCGAGCCTCTTCTTCATTCTCCGGGAGCTCTTTCCTCAGGATATATGCGATGTACGGTCTTGTCGATCGGGAGTGGCGACCACGACTTCCATGATCTGGTCAACCACCGCTGGGACCTCAACTTCAGTCGGATCAGTGGCACTTTTTGGCTGTGGAGCTTCTTCAGTGAAAGGATCCTCTTGAATCGACGGTGTGCGGATGTGCTCCAAAAACACATCGCTGGGAATGGCTTCCCTCTTGGAACCTATTTTCGCCAAATCATCAGCAGCTTGATTTTTCAGTCGGGGTATATGATGGAGCTCTAACCCCTCAAACTTATTCTCTAGCTTCATCACTGCATTACAGTAGCCAGTCATGGCTGGACTTCTGACATCCCACTCCTTCATCCCCTGATTAACTACCAGATCTGAGTCGCCATAGACCATGAGGCGACGGACGCCGAGTGAAATGGCCATACGCAACCCATACAACGATTGCTTCAGATTCTGCTTCATTGTTGGAAGAATCAAAGTGAATCTGGAGCACATATCTGAGCTTATCTCCTCGGGGGGAAACCAATACTACCCCAGCACCGGAACCATTCAGCATCTTGGAACCATCAAAGAACATAGTCCAGTGCTCCGAGTGAACTTGAGTCGGTAACTGTTGTTCAATCCACTCGGCGATGAAATCTGCTATTGCTTGGGACTTGATGGCTTTCTTTGCCTCAAACTTGATATCAAGGGGAAGAAGTTCAATCGCCCATTTCGCCACTCGACGAGTTGCGTCTCTGTTGTGCGAGAATCTCTAATAATAATGGGGCGTCGTGTAATGGAATGATCGGAGAAGTAATGAGCAACCTTCTTGGCGGTCATATAAATCCCATACACAAGCTTACGATAATGAGGGTATCTTTGCTTTGACGGGTTAATACTTGAGAAAGATAATATCTTTGAGCCTTTGAACTTTGAAGGCCTTTCCTTCCTCTTCCTTTCGACCGTAGTAAATCAGATCTTGACGACTTGTCCTGTGGCTGCAATGTAAAGCAGCAACGACTCCTTGCTGATTGGGGCAGCAAGCACCGGCTGGGTGGAGAGAAGAGCTTTGAGCTCTGCAAATGCTGCATCAGCTTCAGGAGTCCACTCTAACTTGTCTGACTTCTTCATCAGTCGGTAAAGAGGCAATGCCTTTTCACCGAGGCGAGAGATGAGTCGACTTAAAGCGGCCAAGCATCCAGTAAGCTTCTGGACATCGTGCACACGCACAGGGCGTTTCATTCGGAGTATAGTGCCAACTTTTTCTGGGTTAGCATCGATTCCTTGTTCAGAAATGAGAAAACCGAGTAACTTTCCGCCAGGAACTCCGAATGTGCACTTTGATGGATTAAGCTTGATATCATACCTCCTGAGATTGGCAAATGTTTCAGCAAGGTCAGTCAACAGGTCGGAACCTTTCTGTGACTTGACCACAATGTCATCCATGTATGCTTCCACATTCCGACTGATTTGAGTGAGTAAACACTTCTGAATCATCCTCATGAACGTGGCTCCGGCATTCTTGAGGCCGAATGGCATGGTGACATAACAGAAGCACCCGAATGGAGTGATGAAAGCTGTTTTGATCTCGTCGGGTTCATACAGATGGATCTGATGGTACCCGGAATATGCGTCTAAAAAAGACAACCGCTCACATCCCGCAGTCGAGTCGACTATTTGGTCGATGTGGAGGAGAGGAAAATGATCTTTCGGGCAGGCCCGATATGTTTGAAGTCGATGCACATGCGCAGTGAATTGTCCTTCTTAGGGACCATGACAACATTGGCGAGCCACTCGGAGTGGTAAATTTCTCGGATAAACTCTGCTGCTAAGAGCCGAGCCACATCCTCGCCTATGGCCTTTCTCTTCTGGACGGCGGACCGTCGAAGATGTTCTTTGACAGGTTTGACTTTTGAGTCGACTCGCAGACGATGCTCGGCCAGATCCCCAGGAACACACGGCATGTCGTGAGGCTTCCATGCAAAGATGTCCCAGTTCTCACGGAGGAACCGGATGAGCGCTTCTTCCTATTTGGAGTCGAGTGTTGTTGAGATGTGAGTCGAGCAGGATTGGGATCAGTCGGATGAATATGAATCGGTTTCGTTTCCGGACGGTAAATCTTGACTCCATGGCGGGCTTCTTGGCTCGCAACAAATCACTTAGGTCTGCAGTTTTACGGTACTCTTGCAGCTCGACCATCGCCATCTGAGCATCATCGATCTTAGAGCCTTCTAAAACACTCTTACGCCTTTTTCCGATTGCCGGTGCGGTGATCACACCTTTGGGATCTGGCATCTTTAGCTTGAGGTACACATAACATGGTCGAGCCATGAAAAGCGCATATCTTTGGCCTCCCCAGAATAGCGTGATAAGCGCTCTGGAAATCCACGACCTCAAAGGTCAACTTTTCCTTACGAAAATTCTTGTAGTCACCAAAAACCACATCGAGAGCAATTTGGCCGAGTGACTCAGCCTTCTTTCCAAGAATGACTCCATGGAAGCTCATGTTGCTGGTGCTGAGTCTGGACATCGGAATGCCCATCCCTTTCAACGTCTCTGCATACAAAATGTTCAAACCACTGCCACCATGCATCAGAACTTTGGTCAGTCGAGTGCCTTCGACGACCGGATCGACTCCTGGCGCTTGCCTCCCGGGGTGGCAATGTGTGTCGGATGATCGGCCCAGTCGAATGTGATGGCGGTGCAGGACCATATCAGATAATTAGGCGTCGCCGGAGCGACCATGTTCACTTCTCGGTTGATAACTTTCAATCGACTTTTGCTTTCAACGTCAGCAAAAATCATCAGGGTGGAATTGACCTGGGGGTATCACTACTAGAAATACCACTACTAATGGCGCACCTAATATGGCCATTAATGGCGCATCAGAGGTGCGCCATTGACAGCACGCCATTAGTAATTTTTACTAATGGCGCGCAGTGGTGCGCCATTAGTATATCGAGATACTAATGGCGCACCACCGGTGCGCCATTAGTATTCGGTATACTAATAAGCGCGCACTAATGCGCCATTAGTATCTGAGCTAATGGCGCACCACCTGGTGCGCCATTAGTATATGCAAAGTGCGCCATTAGTATGCCTCCCGAGGCATGTATACCAGTGCTTTGGCATACTAATGGCGCACCACCTCCGGATCGCCATTAGTAATCAAGAAGCATACTAATGGCGCACTTCACGGTGATGCGCCATTAGTATGCCTTTGTCATACTAATGGCGCCTTTATCATGTGATGCGCCATTAGTATGAATATTAGGGTTTTTTATTTTTTATTTTCTGTTTTTTGCACAGGTTACAAAATGTATAATTTGACAAAATATAGACAGCACACATCAACAATAGATTCATCAAATACAATAGAAGATTAGTCCTTGAATACAATTCATCATATTAGTCTCCGAATACAATTCATCATATTAGTCTCCGAATTGAAAAGACCGAACAAAGATAGAACATTATATTACAAGTCTCGAGACCGCCAGTAGCGAAGTTTATCTTCGCATTACAAGTCGATATCGATCATCTAAACTACCATCACATAGAAGAGAGTTGCGGTCATCACGATGAGCATCATCACGATGAAACTTCGTCTTCATCCGGTTCCTCCAACGCTCCCTCCCATCTCCCGCTAGATAGCGGGCGTATCTAGATTCGGCCTCGGCCCTAGTGGTGTACCCTTTGTAACTGTTACCGCTGAATCGGTGAACCTGTCTCCGACACTCCTCCCAGTCATCGTAGACTCCGGGAACCTTACCCTTGTACCACGACATACGTCGGCATCGCTATGCACTAGCCAAAGCGAAACGTTAGTACCAATTCACAGACAATACATAAGCAATATATAAGTATGCAAATGTAACGATCGGAAGAGAAAAGCAAGACATTAATAGCATCGATTACATCTAAGTTGAGCGACTCTAAAACCAAAGAGACATACTACAAGTTCATTAAAGTTTAATTACAACATGACCCAATCGATGTTTGAACTAGACAACTCGACTCAAGGGACGGAGGCGTGGATGAAGCCGCCGTCTATCGTGGGAGTCATGAAAGAGCAGGCGTTGTCATCCTGCATTTGTAGCATTGTGTCGATGTCACTGTTGGACGGTTGATTTACGAGGTAGAACTGCCCAGTGCGAAGGACATCTTGATGGATGATTTCCGCAAACTCCATTTGGATGCGAAAGAATTCTTGTCGGTGGTCCGCTTCCTGGATTGCCGACAGGATCGCGGCCCAATCTTGGATTTTACTCGGTAGCGAAGTTGATGATGGTCCCGTCTGATCGCCCGCATGTGATGGATGGCGTAGTAGGCACCCTTCCGACCGCCAGCGGTGCTTGACGCAGCGTAACGTCAGATTGTGGGAGAACACGTGCTTGCCGTGCTACGAATAGGCCTGGTGAAGGTGCCTCCAAATTTGGCGTGGCCAGGAGAACATCATCAAGAACCTTCTTGACATTTGTGTAGTCTACGTTCGGTACGGTCCGGGTCGAAATACGTGGCCATGGAATATTTAGGGCTTAGGAGGATGAGCGTGCAACGTGTGTCACCGCAGAAAACACGGAATGTTAAAAGAAAAGCGATCGAAATGTAAGAATTCATATGTTACGGGCGGTTGAGGGGAGGACTTACTCGGGAAAGTAAGGCACGAGGAAGTTATCCTTTTCTTGGTTTGCCGTAATGACGCCTTGAGGTAAGAACTTCGCGACTTGCCGGTCCCAGCGCTGCCAAGATCTTGGCACGCATGTAGAAGGGGTCGACTATGGCGATGTCCGGTCTTGTCGCGAATGATCCGCATCTCCATACTCAGCGAAAATAGCGAGCGAAGGTGTAGTGCAGCGGATGAAGGTTCAACATAGCGTGGATGTCATCAAAAGCAGGACGATCGTCGCCCGATGGAGTTATCCACAAAGCCCTTGCCCTCCGGCACCTTGGCCGCGAAACCGGGTATGCCACATCCTTCTCCACTGAGACGCCGCTTCTCCAAAGAAAGAACACCATCATGCAGACTCCGCATAGCACCGGTTGCAGCATTGAGCATATTTGTCGAGAGCATCGCCCTACCCGCCACATGCACCCTCCTCGAGATATCCTGCGGTGAAGGTGGCCCGTCTGAGCACGGATCGTACTCGGTGCCCGGCTGGCTCGCACCCTTCTTAGTCTTTCTTTTGCGTGCCTTCTTCTTCTCCTGTAATGGGACGAGTTTTGCTCACAGACCGCCTTCTTGAGTGTGTTGGGGCTGATAATATTTTGCACCTCGCCTATCTCGAGGCTCGGTGAAGTCGGCAGTGAGGCGTCTCCTGAGAGCTGAACGCAGACGGCGCTGTTGCAACTTGGCTTCTCCAGCAGTGCGAGCTAGATCGCACACGTCTTTTGTTGGGTTTGGTTCTTGAGAAGGAGGCCCCATGAAGTCGCCATCGTACCCATGCTCGGCAAAAGTCTTGATCGGCGTTGCCAAATGTATCATAGTAAATCGTCGTCGTCATTACGATCCTGTGCCATATGCATGTTTGGATCGATGGCATAGGGATGTCCGGCACCGTTCTGGCGGTCTTGCCATGGGGCCGACTTGGCGCCGGCACGACTGGCGGTGTTGTCTTTGGGTGGTGTCCCCCGCCCCCAAACGAATCTGGCTCTTCGGCCAAAGCGGGGGCCAGCTCAGGCAGGCGCTGAGGGTCATCACGTCATCATCGTCGGCCCCGACGGGTCGATTCGGAGGTAACAAGTCATCGCAGCCTGGCAGCACCCGAACCAGTTAAACCCTAAACAAGTTGGGTGGCATCTGGGTACCGTGGAACAAGGGGTTGCCGGTTGAACGATTTTGCCCTTGGCGACATCGACCAACTTCGTTGTTCACGAAGTGGAGGAGAGTGCACGGAACGTCGGCGGCGCCTGCGAAAACATGTAGGGCGTCGAGGATGCCCGATCAAAGGCAAGGAGATGAAGTCCTCGGCGAGAGAGGCTTAATTAGTTACCGTGATGATGGCGTCGAGCTCGGCTAATGTAGAGGCACCGCCAACGGCGCGGCGATGGACGGAGGGGCCGCTTGCTGCGAGAGGTGCCGGCGGCGTACACCCGGGTGCATTAAGCTCCGTGCGGCGTCGGAGACACCAATGCCGCCTCCGCGGGAGGCACCAATGGCCCGCCATCGCATTATGCGAGTTGCTGGCCGTGAAGCTAGGAATCGGGCGGCCTCGTTGGTCAGCCGCAATCCACGCCTCAACCCGAGATCAAAGGTAGGCACAAGGGCGGTGATAAATCGCTCCGAGTTGTTGTTCCACTTGCTCTTGGACAATCTCCGAATCCAGCGCCACCTGTGCCTTGAGTTCTTGAACCTCTCGCGCTGGCTTTCCGAGCTGGTCTTTTTCTCCTTCCGCACACCAGCGGTATAGTATGACCCCATTTTGTCGACAAGCCTTTGCGGCCACCACGACCAGGTGACGTCGGCTTCGAGCTTATCCTTGTTCTTCATTACATTCAACCCCTATTTAGAGTGGTGTCCCAAGGGTTGCTCTGAGTCGACCCGTGCTCTTGCTTTCGATGCGCTGCGGAAGGAATGTGAACCATTTAGAAATTTGGCTTCATTAATTAGAATGCAACCATATGAAGCTAATTACGCGGGGTGTATTCCTTACGAGAACAAGCTCAAGCTGCACGATCTTGGATCCGTGGTAAGCTCCTTTGTTTCGGGTCCTTCTTGTACGGGCCCCGACAAAGTTCCTGGTCCGCTTGTCACCGCCAGATGTATCGAAGAGGCGGTAGGCCTTGCTCGGCACGGTCCGCCTCCTCCTTGTCCCATATAGGCTCCGCCACTCTGTAACCGCCGGGACCGAGTGTGTGTTCCCCTATGTTCAGCTCCCGCATTTGTTTCCCCACTCACTTGATTGGGAGCTTGCGGTGCTCGAGCAATTGATCTTGAAGTCGTTGTAGTCATCTTCGGTGATCGAAGGATTTTTCTCCTTGATCTTCTGATAACTCTCACCTTTCTCGATCATTCTCTTCACATTGCTTTTCCAAGTAGATGTGGCCTTGCTCATCTTCGTGAGGGCAGCATTGTTCACTTTATTCCATTTGAGGCTTGTGTTTTCAAATTCAGCGGGGAACTTGTATCGTTCGTGCAGCTTCATGAAGAGGAGGTTGCGCCAAATTCCCTCGGTCGGGATGCCTCGGGTTCTCGGTGTTGATCGAGACGGTGCTCGGACAATGCACCCGAGCTGAAGCGAGTACCCCTTGACTATTCGTTCGGGCGCGTTGGATTCCCGTTGGAGTCCACTTGATAACTTCCTCCTTGAGGGTGCGGAGCATGATCGGGTGCAGTCCTTCCGTTGCCTCTTCGGTGGCTGCCATCTGTGCGTCGCCGCCATCATCGATGGTGGCATCCTCGGCGGCACCATCGGTGGTGGCATCGGTGTGGTCATCCTCGGCGGCACCATCCGTGGTCTCGGGATCGGTGGGGAAGGCGGCGGCCTCATACAAGTGAGGTTGTTCCTCCATCTCTGGGATAGCTCGAGAATGCCTTGCCTCAACCCCGGCCTCATCGTTGTGGGCCATGTTTCTCTCTAAATAGAAACAAAGTTTGGTCAAAAGTTGGTTATTGTCAAGGAACAAGATCATGGTCTCATCATTTAGGGTTTGTCGACACCGAGGCATCCTAAAATCTAAGCTTTTATCATTGAGGGTTTTTCGACGCCAAGGCACCCTAAAAGCCTAACTTTTCATCATTTCGGTTTTTATCGACACCGAGGCACCCTAAAAGCCATGCATTAGTCACAAATGCGGGGCACTTGATCCTACTTAATTAACTACTAAGATACCCGGCCCATGCATTAGTCACAAGTACCCCATATGTCCTATTTTTAGCAAAGTCATGCTAAAATTCACGGAAAATTTCAGCATGACCTTTGCTGAAAATAGGACATATGGAGTACCAATTTGCCGGAACGGAAGTTAATCGACATTCCGGCAAACTCAAGGGCCTCTCGGGTACCTGCAATATCATCACGACCACGATGGTCGGAGACAAAACCCAGCAAACTAGCAAAATCATCACAAATTGTTTTCTCGTTAAAGATGATCATCATCTTTACAAGTCTTTCTCAATGTGATCACAAGTAATTCAGAGGCATCACAAGTAATTCAGAGCATCACAAGGCATTAGTAGTTCAAGTACATGAACAAGTTTTAAAAGCACATCAATATGTATTGTATTTCATTGTGGAGTTATATACGGTATGTTACAACAAAGAAACAGCTTAATCCATGCCTCGACTTATCAACATTACTTGTCAAATACAAGAAGGAACAATTTACTTGTGACATAGTTACAAATGATGACAGAATCAAAGCAACACCCTACACTAGCCTAAAAACAAGTGAAGTTTCACCCATATAAGAACAAGTGAATTCTAGTCCCATTGACACTCCTGGTTTTCTACAAACACCAAGTACTAGGGCACACAAAAGTTCTGAAATTTGTGTGCCTAACTGAATTTACTGAATTTTCAAGAACCAATAAACTGAATTTTCAAAACTGCAAGAAGCCAATTAAAAAATCCTCTCATCTCATATGAGGATTGTTAATCACTGTAAACAGGCACTGGGACAGACCCATGTTCATGTAGGTGTGTACTTTGTAGCTGTTTGGTACTTGTGGAAAGAACGAAACAAAATGTTTGGCTCTCTAGATTTAATCATGATTTTGCCATTGTTGAGATATAGGGAGGAAGTCTGAGCTTGAGGATTTCATAAGCTCCCTAGTGCAACAAATTACCTAAAAACCTTGTACTAGTATCTTATCTTTTGGTTAGGTCAAAGACCCTATACCTTATACATACCATGTATCTTTAATTTTGTTTTATTAATACAAGACTGTAGGAGCCTCTCCTACTGTCCTTCACAATTCAAAAATGAATAGACAATGCAGCTTTCCGTAAACTGAGTAACCAAGAAAAAGATGTACAAAAGATAAATTTACCTAAGTTTTTCACCAAGATAGCACGTTAGCAGATCTTGTGTGATCGCAGTTCCCGATCCACTCCTTTCCACCCAACTCCCACGACTAGAAGCAAAAGAAGCACAGAACCAAATGAAAATAAAGAGAAGTTGAGTCAACGAAGAAGGCATATGTGCAAACCACAATGTAATCATGTAGAGTATGGGAAACTGGCTTTTGTGGCAAGGATAGTAAATGAAGCCACGTCTATTGCCAGGTCCAGAAAAATAAATGCCGGGACTTGTACAGGTGAGCTTGTACGAGTTATTGTACAAGTATATACATCTGCTGGCTGCAATGTATCGAGGAGCGAAAAAAGATAGTGGTAGCTGGCTGCAATAATAAAAATAAAATATTTATTCATAACTTATTCTCTCTCTTAGGGCTAGTATTTGTTTTATTGTTAGTAGTGATCGACGTGGATATGATGTTTGTTGCTTATGATCTCAATTGCATGACTAGTTTCAACAATCATTGCTGTATGTGTCAGTTATTCTCTCTATCATGTTGATCAAACATAATTCAGATGCAGCTTCTTGGGTACAAGAAAAGAACATAAACAAAATCGAAGGTGCAATGAAACACCATGAAGGAGGAAATGCTTGTCCAAACAACCTATCAAGGGCCTACATTTTGTGCGCACTGAAGACTGAGCCGAATATGTTGGGCCATGCAATGCACGACTAGTATTAGTTCTCTCGACCATTCAGAAGTCGTGGAACAAGAACTTAATTATATATCAGCATCCGGAGGAAGCGAAAGAATTCCGCATCTAACTAGCTTTATGCGAGAAAGAAAGAGAGGACATGACTAGGCTAGATGCTTTGGAAAACCTATGCTCAAATTCTTTGGTGGACTCCACACTTTGCAAAAACATTTAAACTAAACCATATCTGGGTTTTGGACAGTGGTTTTGCAGTTCAGGATTTACAAAATTCATGGAAAATCAGGGTTTAGGAACATTGTGAAATTTAACCTCTGTAAATTCCTCAAAAATATGACTATTAATTTGTGATCTACTACTCGAATATTGGTGTCACATTGGCAAGCAATAAATCAGATATGTTCTTGACACGGCACAATCTATTTAATATTGTTTTTAGAAAAAATCTTTTAAATATTAATTTGTGGTTTTGTGCTCCTGCTAAAGAAAAATAAAGCACAATATCACATCGAGTACTACTGAGAACAAATGAAAACAAAGAGATAGGCAGAGCTAGATGTGTTCCGATGGTGAAGTTGTATTTCCTAAGACAATGGAGTGATCATCGGTGTCGAGGGAGGCGGGTCGAGGGAGGCGGGTCGACGGTGGTGAAGTAAGTACCTTGGGCGGGTCGAGGGAGGCGGGTCGACGGTGGTGGACGGGCGGGTCGAGGTGGGGCAGCGGCGGCGGGGTCGAGGCGGCGCTGGGCGGCGGGCGGGTCCGGGCGGGTCGGGCGGCGTCAGGCGGCGTCCCGGACGGCGGGTCGGGGCGGCGTCGGGCGGCGGGTCGGGCGGCGTCGGGCGGCGTCCGGGCGGCGGGTCGGGCGGGTCGAGGCGGCGGGGTCGGGCGGGTCGAGGCGGCGTCAAGGCGTCGGGCGCGGCGGCGGAGAGGGCGATGGAGGGAGAGGGCGAGGGCGAGGGCGAGGGCGAGCAGCGGCGGCGGGCGGTGGGGCGAGAGGAGAGAACTGGCGAGGGGATCGGGCGAAGGGGATCGGGTCGCCGCCCAACCGCGACTAAAGGGTTTTTGGCGGGTTTTGCGTTCCGCGCCCCCCTTTAGTCGCGGTTGGCGACGAGACCCGCGACTAAAGGTACCCTTTAGTCGCGGCTCGCCTGCCCAACCGCGACTAAAGGGTTTTTGAAGGGGGGATCGGGCGAAGGGGGGCCACAATACTAATGGCGCACCTCACCGCGGTGCGCCATTAGCATGTCCACACTAATGGCGCACCTCACCGTGGTGCGCCATTAGTATTTTTTTTTATTTCCACAAAAGCCAAAAGGTTATCTACTACTGTAACCTATCCATGTCAAGCCCACTCTACTAGCTCGACTGGTCAGCCTCCAGTTCTCACACCAGGAGGTCCTGGGTTCGACTCCCAGGCTCCACAAATTTTTTTTTTAGCATTTAAAAAGCTATTTGATACTTATTTATGTTTAAATATGTTCAAACTTGTTTAAATAATAACAGTAATATTTTTTATAAGACAGTAGCATTTAAAAAGTTGTTTGATACTTATTTTTATAAGACGGTCTTGTGAGGTGCGGGTCGTGGCGGTTGAGTAGGGGAATCGAGGGTGCGGGGGTCATGGCGGCGGCCGGTGGATCTGGGGGTGCTCAAGTGGCGAGGGGACCGGATCTGGCGAGGTGGGACAGCGATCGAGATGGAGGGGATCGAGGTGGGCTCCACAAATTTTTTAGCATTTAAAAAGTTGTTTGATACTTATTTGTGTTTAAAATGTTCAAACTTGTTTAAATAATAACAGTAATATTTTTTATAAGACAGTAGCATTTAAAAAGCTGTTTGATACTTATTTTTATAAGACAGTAGCATTTTTTATAAGACAGTAGCATTTTTTATAAGACAGTAGCATTTAAAAAGCCATTTTAAAAGATGGAGGAATCGAGGGTGCGGGGGTCGGCGGCCGGTGGATCGGGGTGCTCGGCGAGGGCGGATCTGGCGAGGTGGGATAGCGATCGAGATGGAGGATCGAGATCGAGTGTCCATGAAATTTAAAAATATTCATGATAGTTCAAAAGTACCCATGAAATACAATCGAGAAATGAAGGCTACGATTTAAATACAATCGATCTTAGCTAGCTATCTGTTCACAATCTTCTTGCCCTTCTTTTTCGCCAAATGGAGTTCTTCCGTGGAGCGGACGTCCTTTAGGTAGGGTGGTCCTGCTTCTTCTTGTGGTGTATGCTGCTACTTCATCATCGTCGTCATGTTCGATCCTCGGGTCGCCATACTTGTCGAAGTCTTGCTCATTGGCTACTCCATCCATTCCGATGATCTTCCTTTTGCCTCTCCTCACGACAACACGACTGGGCTTTGGCGGGTCGGTAATGAAGAAGCATTGGTCCACTTGGGAAGCCAGTACCCATGGCTCATTTTTCAAGGTGACGTTTTGCGCCCATGATCTTGATTTGGCTTCGGGTATAACCATGGTGGTGAAATACCGGTCTTCTTTTATAGCGTTCTTGGCCCATCGACACGGAACATCGGGACCTTCTCTCCAGCGTAGCTCAGCTCCCAGATCTCCTCGATCCTTCCGTAGTATCTGTCCTTGTCGTTACGGTGTAGGATTCCATCGTTACCGGAGTTACGATAACCATCGCTCTTCATGTCCTTGGCCTCGGTGTAGAATGTGTAGCCGTTGATATAAATGCGCCTCATAGGTCATCGGGTTGTGCTCGGCCCTGTGACAAAGGCGAATATGAGTTGTTCTTCCGCGGAAGAATCCTCATGTAAAGGTAAGACAGAAGCTTCGCTTGAACCAACGCGTGAAACATGAGTTGTGCTCTTTGAGTGTATCTCCGTCCGTCCTCTGTTGGCCTCGGTCATTGTAACGTCTTTTTAATAAAGGTTTTGTGCTCTACCACCCAAGGATCGACCACGTCTATGTGTTGTAAGCGCGACTAGGTTTGCTCTTTCAAAGTCGTGAGTCGACCCTCGAAGTCGACATGCATTTCGCGGCGACCCTCACGGTGACCCCATCCGGCGAGCCTGCCGAGGTGCCTGTTGACGGGCAGACCAGCGGGGTTCTCGATGCCTAGATAATTCGTGCGATGGGAGATGCACTCTTGATTGAAAAGCCCCAGCTATGCTTCCTTCTGGGCGTGACATGTTGCGAACGTATCCTTTGATGACACCATTCATCCTTTCGAGCGGCATCATGCCGTGCAGAACGTCGGCCCGAGTTGGATGATATCCTCCACTATATGGACCAGCAGATGCACCATAACGTCAAGAATGCGGGCGGAAGTACATCTCAAGCTCGCATAGTATCACCACGATCTCTTCCTGTAGCCTTCGAGTTGCCTCACGCCAATCGACTTCCGAGAGATGACGTCGAAGAAGTTGCATAGGCCAAATAGCGTTTCCGCGGACGTGCGCGTCCATGATCCCACCATTGCAACCGAAGTATCTGCGTCATCGCGACGCGTGATACCGTGGAGACTTCATCCCGCTGAACTTCGCTTCATTTGGGTCTAGGTATCTGCTTATCTTCCCAGCGTAACCGTAAGGAAGTTTTACTCCTAGGAGGCAGGTGAAAAACTGCTCGATCTCCTCGACTTAGAGTGAAGCACGCGGGAGGGTAGTCATTTCGGTCTTCTTGGCCTTTTTGCCTTTCTGACGACTTTCTCTCGTGTCCTGCCGCCTCATCATCATCATCATCATCATCATCATCATCATATATAGCGTGAAGCTCCTGCACGATGCCCATTGATTTCAAGTCTGCCCTTGCTTTCGCCCATCTTTGGTCCTCTCGGCATGTTGAGCAGGGTACCAAGCGGACTCTCGCTACGTTCTTCGTGATATGCATGACATCAAGGCTGTGAGGCACACGGTGGATCTTCCAAGATGGCAAGTCGAGAAAACAGACCTCGTTTTCCATACCTTCAGCAGCTGCTCTGGCGCCTTTTCGCTTCTTTCCGGCTCTGGCGCCTTTGCTTCTTTCGGCGGTGGGCAGTCTTTCTAATTTTCCAACAACTTGTCTATTTCCTCGCCGCTCCTCGTACGCAGGCGTTTTGGGTTCGGTTTCACCATCGAACAGATCCTTGCGTTTCCTCCACGGGTCATCGTCAGCGAAGCCACCTTCGATGTCCCATGAACACGGTTTTCAAGACCGGGATCTCTATCTAGGCTGGCGATACGTTGTGTCATCCATGCACCTTACGCATCCGTAAAATCCGTGGACTACCTGCCCCGCGACATATCCGTAATCGAGATAGTCGTGCACCGTCGTGAGCGGTCTGCGGCTCTCATAGGGAAATATTCTTTCTCTGCGGCGTCTACGTATTGGCTGGCGTTTTCCACAGCGTGTCTAGCTCCTCTTTCAGCAGCCCTAGATACAGATTGATGTCGTTCCCTGGTTGTTTCGGCCCTTCAATTAGCATACTCATGTGAATGTACTTCCTCTTCATGCACAACCAGGGGGGAAGGTTGTACATCCACACAAACAGGCCAGGTGCTATGTGTGCTTCTCTGGCTGCCAAACGGATTGACTCCATCGGTGCTCGCGCCCAGCACGATGTTCCTTGGATCGTTCCCAAATTCCGAGTCTTGAAGTTCAACGCTTGCCACTGGCTCGCATCCTTAGGGTGACTCAGCATCTTGTCTTTTTATCTATCTCCGGATCATTTGCGTCATCTTCCCGCTTCTTCTCCTCCCTATCCGGCGTGCCAACGCAGGAGCTTTGCTACCTTAGGGTCCGCGAAATAAGCGCTGCAGACGAGGAGTGATCGGAAAGTACCACACCACTTTTCGAGGAGCTTTCTTCCTCTTCTTGTATCGAGTGACGCCGCACACGGACATATGGTAGACTCAGCGTGCTCGTCCCGATAAATGATGCAATTGTTCATGCACACATGGTATTTCACGTGCGGTAAATCCAGAGGACACACGATTTTCTTCGCCTCCTCCAAACTGGTCGGGCACTTGTTCCCCTTGGGAAGACGTTCGTGCTGTAATGACATGTTCTCGTCGAAGCATCGTCGGTCATTTTGTGTTTTACCTTCATCTCCGGGGCCATGAGCGTTACTTTCGGCGGGTATCCTCGGGCCTGCATCCTTCATACAATGGAGTAACCGCGTCTAACTCAAGTTGATCCATCTTGGCTTTCTCTCGGGCGGCAGCTCTTGCGTTATCCGTCTGCTTGAGAAGCAGCTCTTGAATATGAGGGTCCTGCACCCAGCCCATCGATGGTCCAGCGTCGTCCGCTCCGCCGGCATCATCATCTTCATGATCATGCCCGCCTGCTCCGGCATCTTCCTCATCATCATGTCCTGCATATTCTACATGATGACTGTATGACAAGATCGATCGTGATCATCGCTGAGGATTCTTCGTCTTCTCGCCCGCCCGAGCCGCGGTGGTTGTCTTGCTGCCCTTCCTCATTTCTTGCCGGCCGCATGGACGACTTCATAGTCATCTTCATCACCTTGCCACCGATAGCCATCCATGAAACCACGCAACAGCAGGTGGTCCCGCACCTGCCGAATCCGGGTCCGCAATAAGGCTCTTCACTTGCATCTTCGACACGGACATCTTATCTCCGTCTCGTTCTTTTGAAGCATCTCGGCCTTCAAGCGGACCTCAAAACCTATTCACGATGCCTTCGGTCATCGTGCGGACCATGGTCGCTGCGGGTAGAGCAAAAGCGATATTTTAGAACCAAGAAAAAATTTGGCATGACTTTCCTAAAAATAGGACCAAAAAGGATGCTTAATGCCAAAATTCTCGCGAAACGGAAATGAATCAACATTCCGCAAAATATTGGCAACTATCGCATTTCAAATACCGGTACACCTCCAAACACAAACACATATGCAAACACCACAAACATATGCAACACCACGAACATACATAGATCTAGCTAGGCCGTAAAAAGTGCATGTGCACATTGTTGTAAGGAGAACAACCTAAATATAGCTTCCCCTTACTTACCTATTAAAACAAGGTAATTTAACCACTTAATTTGAATGAATCTATGGTGGAAATGAGGTGAAAAAGAGGAGGCACCGAGACAAGGAGGAGGTGGAGAGAATGAAGTGGGGAGAAAGTGAGTGTGTGGGTAGGAGAGGCTGTCCCAAATATCTTGTTGCTGCCCACTTACTAATGGCGCACCTCTTGCATGGTGCGCCATTAGTTGTTACCACTACTAATGGCGCACCTAAGCAGGATGCGCCATTAGTATGTTTGGACAGTTCAAAAAGTTTCTATACTAATGGCGCACCCACACAAAAGCGCCATTAGTAGTTACACCAGAGTGTGGGTGCGCCATTAGTATGTTTGGACAGGCGCACTAGTTTAAAAAAAATTTTTGGTACTAATGGCGTACTCCACACCACAGTGCGCCATTAGTAGTTACAACTACTAATGACGCACTCGGGAAGGATGCGCCATTAGTATGTTTGGACAGGCGCACTAGTTTAAATTTTTTTTTTGGTACTAATGGCGCACCAGCACACTGGTGCGCCATTAGTAGTTACAACTACTAATGGCGCACCGGGGTTGGGTGCGCCATTAGTATGTTTGGACAGGCGCACTAGTTTAAAAAAAATTTTTGGTACTAATGGCGCACCTGATCGGTGCGCCATTAGTAGTTACAACTACTAATGGCGCACTCGGGCAGGATGCGCCATTAGTATGTTTGGACAGGCGCACTAGTTAAAAAAAAATTTTTTGGTACTAATGGCGCACCCAAGGCGTGGTGCGCCATTAGTAGTTTAGACACTAATGGCGCATCGTATGGCGCACCATCTTTCCGGTGCGCCATTAGTGTCATTTCCATCTATAGCCCTTTTCCTAGTAGTGTATCCACCATCACTATCTTCCTTGTCCTCAACTTTGTCCGATTCCTTTTCCTTACCCTTGGGTTGCTTCCCTTGGAACTGCTGAATCAAGAGCCGACATCGCCAGTGGTATGCTTCGTAAATGAGTTTACCCTCTTCATCTTTCTTTGTGTGAATGTGACATGGCAAGTCCAACACATCATTCCCATCTTGGTCTTTCACCTTCTTGGGGTTCCACGGACCCTTGGGTTTCCCCTTGAACTTTCCTGGGGTCACAACCAAGGCGTCTCCGGGAGCGGCTGGCTCGGCTTTGCGCTTCGCTTCCGATTGAGTTCCCTCCGCCGCTTCATTAGCGGCTGACTTGTACTTACCACTCCGGAGCCGATCCTCTTCTTCACCATTAGCATACTTGGTGGCAATCTCCATCATCCGACTCGGGGTCATATCTCCTGTCCGACCGAATTTCAAACTCAACTCCCTGTTCTTGACACCTTCCTTGAAAGCACAGACTGCCTGGTGATCAGACACATTCTCAGCTGTGTGGTGCAAGGTAATCCATCTCTGGATGTAATCTCTCAAAGTTTCAATCGACTTACATACACACGATCGCAGCTCTGTCAACCTCGCTGGTCGCTTGCAAGTCCCTTCAAATGTCACGACAAACACTCGGGCAAGATCTTCCCAAGTGTAAATCTTTCTGGTGCTAACTGATTCAACCATGCTCTGGCGAACCCTCCAACATAAGGGCAAATGCTTCATAGCTACCTCATCGTTGCCGCCGCCAATCTGGACAACCACTCGGTAGTCCTCAAGCCAAGTGTCGCTTGAACTCACCGTGAACTTATCGACTCCAGCCGCCAACCTGAAGTTGGGAGGAATCATCGCGGCTCTAATGGCCTGCTAAAACACTCGCCCCGAGACATGAACTCTGCTTTGGAGGAACATCTTCTCATGGCTTTCTCGGTGAGCTCTGTTCCTGTCGACCAAGCCTTGAACGATAATGGATCTCGCATCAAAGCCTGGCTCTCTGGGGTCGACTGGAACCCTTCGCCCAACACTGTGCTGGCGTCTGTCATCTTGTTGCCGAGGAGCGTATGACCCACCCCTTGGGGGAGGGGTGGGCACTCAACGTCGATCATTGCGATCGAATCAGTGCTCATACGGCTCGCGGTTCTTGTACTGATCATCACGCCGGCCTCCATGTTCTTCACGCCTCGGGGGCGATCTTGGACTATGGGCCGACTGGACTGAATTCGCAGTGACGGATCTGCTGTGTATCCTGTTCAGTGACTGTGATACGACTGGATTTTGATCTCCTGCTGCCCGGAGTAAATCTCTGATCTGTTGCAAACCTCTACCCGCCTCCGACTGGGAAGGCTGAATTGATTCTGCTATACGGGTTGCAGCTGCTAAATTCTGAATCGGAGTTCGATATACCTGAGTTGGTTGTGGAAAGAGCTGACGTCGACTGGATTCTGGAACCCGTGGTCGCGTGCGCTCGTCGAGAACTCGCTGGAGGTTCTCCAGTCGAGTGCGCTCGACCAGGTTGGCCAAGCGCGCATCCTCCAAGGCACGAGCCTCGGGGGTTTCTCCAACGATAGGAGTGTGAAGTGCATCCATGTTTCGGCGGCGAAGTTCCTCCCTCTGCAGCGAAGTGAGGGGCTCAGGTTGGTACTCTTCGTGAGCTTGCGCCGGATCGCCTCCACCGTCGCCTCCGTCGGTGCGAGGGAATCCAGGAGGACTGCGTGGTCCGTCGACCATCAGAACCTCTGCTGCCGGATCGCTGCTATTGCACTCGGATGCAGTCTCTGCGGAGCCATTCGACAGATCGAACAGGCCGTAGAGAGGTTCGTCAGGCTCGGTTGCCGCAACTTGAGAAGTGGCTGACTGGCGAGCCACCTTATGCCTCACCCACCGCTGAAGCCTCGACCGACCGGAGCGCTTGCGCCGCGGGAGACTGGGAGTGAGGACGACACAAGAACCGACCCATATTGGGTCGACGGTTGCCGCAGGAGGACGCCATGACGACGCTGAAAGTGCACGTTGCCCGCGGACGGGAGCGTCGACGTCGAGAGGAGCCTCCTGAAGCCAAGCGGAGTCGTCGGCGATGAACGTGAGCGCACTGAGACGGATCTCGCGGCCTTCGACCAAAACTCCATCTGAAACCATGATGTAGGAGATCGAAAGAATCCCAACTTCTCCAACAAATCGCTAGAACACCTGCCCCACGATGGGCGCCAACTGTCGTGGTTCTAAGTCTGACAGTAGAATGGGGGTAGGTATGGAGAGGCAAGATACTAGCTATGGAGTAGTTGTATACGCACGAGTTTTACGAGTTCAGGCCCTTCTCGGAGGAAGTAACAGCCCTACGTCTCGAAGCCCAGAGGCGGTCGACTGGATTATATGCGTATGAGTTACAGGGGTGCGAACCCTTCTACTTGTGGAGGGGGGTGGCTTATATAGAGTGCGCCAGGACCCCAGCCAGCCCACGTAGCGGAGGGCTAAAGGTACATTAAGGCCAGGCGTTACTGGTAACGCCTTGCATAAAGTGTCATCATGACCATAAAGACTACTTAATTACAGACCGTTTGGACACCGAGTGGTTCTTGAACTCCTGGTGGTCGAGCGGGTCTTCATGGTCGAGTGTCTTTGAGTCTGTCGAGTGAAATCCTACCAGGTCGACTGGACCTTCTAAAGATGTCCTTGGGGAGGGTACCTTGGACAGGTTCATGAACCTACCCTAGGTACATGGCTTCATCACGGGCGGTGGCGGCGCAGCGGCTGGATGCGGTAGATGGAGTTGCAAGCGAGCGCTCGAGAGTCCAGTGTGCGGGAGCGGGCGTAACAAATAAGCGGCGCGCGATGGCGTTTCGGCCTGCACGCTGAACTAGTTATGCCGCGCGCGATTTTTGCGTCTCCGCTGGAGCGCCCGGAGCGGTAACGCGTGCAAAAAACACTGATTTTTCAGCGCGGCGCTTATATAGCGCGGCTGTTGAAGATGCTTTAAATGGATGTAGAAAAAAGGGCTTATCCCTTAAATGGATGTATTTTCCGGCCGGAGAGAGTACACTAGACTAGAGTCGGATCTTTTGCTATTTAATAATGAGAATTAATGTCCGTTTTTTATTTGGTGCACCGAATTGGATGCGTTGGAGTTCCCTAAACCCTCGCAACAGCAGCGGAGGCTGCCACCGCCGCCGATGTGGAACGGCGTCCCGCCGCCGCCACTCCAGCCCGGCCGCCGCGACGCCGATGTGGAACGGCGTCCCGCCGCTGCTCCCCCGGGCACGGTCGGCGCGGGCTAGGCCCCGCCTGGCCGCCGCGCCGCCGCAGGCCGGCCAGCCGCTCACCCCGGCGGAGCTCGAGGCGCAGGTGGTCGAGAAAGCCCGCAAGTGGCACCAGCTCAACTCGAAGTGCTACGGCGACAAGCGCACGTTCGGCTTCGTCGAGGCGCAGGAGGACATGCCCCCCGAGCACGTCCGCAGAATCATCAGGTATGAACCTCCAGATCCGCGCCGCCTCGGGATGTTTCGGGTTTCCTCTACTGCTTGCGGCTAGGTTTTGGGTCCTTTGGTGCTCATGTCGGGCTGTGATGCTTAATTGCTTAGGCCAATTCTAACCGACACCCTATAAAATAGCTAAGGATCCGGCCGAGCAAAGCTTAATGAAGGATTTTACTTCACTAATTTTTGGTCGGACCTCCGTACTTCTAAATTTGACGAAGTAAAATCAAATTTGCACCAGCTCAACCTAGATTCGATTTAAACAACCGAAATTGGACATATTAATCATCTGCCTTGTCTTGACATCCCACCGGACATGAGTTCTTAAACCTAAACATAATTTAAATTTCAAACTGAACATGAAAATAAACTAAACTAATCTTCTTCATCATCACCGCCCTTGTAGAGGGCGAGCCAACCTTACCTTGACATTCCACCGCCCATGGGTCCGGGCCTGTGCCGTCGTCGCCGGAGTCGGGGAAGATGTGCCGCCACTCTTCAACGTTGAACTCCTCTCGCTTGCCGTCGTCGTCGTCGCCGTGCTCCTCGTCGTCGGAGATGACGATGACCTCCCCGTCGACTGCGCGCTCCAAGAAGATAACCCGCTCCACAAGCTCGGGGTACTTGCGGAGGTCCGCCAGCCAAGTACTCCTCGTCGGTGGCCTCCGCCTCGATACGCTCCCTCGCCACCCGGTCCTCCTGAGCCATCACCACATTCACCATCCCCGCGGCGGCGGCGGGACGAGCTCGACGTGCGCCGTCCCCCACGGGAAGTTGAGGCGCGCCGCCGCCCCGTGCAGCCGGACCTGCCACCGGTCGTACTCGAGGGCGGCGAGCGTTGCCGTGTGGAAGGACCCAAGCCACTTCTTCGTGTCGGTCTCACGGCCGGTTATCTCCGCGGCCTACATCCCCCACGGCCGCTGGCGGACGCCGAGGTACTTCCTCTGCGGCTACGGAGGGAGGTCGGGGAAGTCGGAGATGCGGCAGAAGGGGGCTGCATCGGCGGGGCGGCGGCGGCTTGATGAGATGCCGCTTGAAGACGCGCGGCTCGCATGGCGACGCGGATCCGTGCTGCTGATCGGCGGCGGGGAGTGCCGGCCACGGGTCCGGCCATTGGGTGGGTGGGTGGGGGGGGGGGGTCACCGGTGGCGGGGATGGGATGGGGGGGAGGAGAGGCAGAGGAGGCAGAGAGACGAGTGGAGATTTTTTACTCCACCACTGAGGGTGGAGTAAAGGATAAACAGCGGAGGATAAATTACCATCCTCTGATGGTTATTGGGGTTCGGCTAGGTCCTGTTTAGAGGAGTAAAACCGAGTTTTATACTCATGTAACCGGTTATAGGGGATCAGTTAGAAATGCCCTTATGTTCTTAGGTTGCTTTGAACCAGTGACATGGATGTAATACTAAAGTTAGTGGTGGTGCGAACATGGTTGATCGTCGGTAGGAGAAAGCAAGTGAAGAGGACAATGAAAATCTGATCACTTCAACCTGCAAGGTTGATCCTGGGGAGAAGAAAGCAAGTGAAGAGGACAATGAAAATGACTTTAGTCTCCCCGAGGGTGTGGAGCCTCTTTTGAAATGAACTCCACTTTACACTGATACACAGCTGCCAACATTTCATTGCCTTTTGCTCCAAGGCCTTTTGACATGAGATGTGGTAGAATTCGCCGCGCTGAGTACATTCCTCTTGTATCTGAGTGGTTCAAAGAGAACCGGTAAGTACTGCAACGAGTTAGCGAATAACAATTCATTTCCATATTTACTTCTTTGCTATACTTTCGTCTCATGTTGCATCGTCATCTGTTTTGCAGTCCACCAGCGTATCCAGTTAAGGTCCGGGTGAGCTAGCAGAAGCTGCTGAAGTGCTATGTGCTCAGTGAGATACATCATAGGCCTCCTAAAGCACAGAAGAAGAAACATCTGCTCCGTTCACTGCAAGCAACGAAGTTCTTTCAAGCTATAGAGCTTGATTGGGCAGAAGCTGTGTTACAAGTTTGCAAGCAGGGCTACAACATGCTTAACTTGTTGATTCACAGGAAGAATCTGAACTATCTTCACCTAGACTCCAATTTCAATTTGAAGCCTGTGAAGACACTCACAACAAAAGAGAGAAAGAAATCCCGTCTTGGAAATGCATTCCACTTGTGTCGTCAGATTCTGCGACTTACAAAGCTGGTCGTTGATGCAAAATTCTAATTTCGCTTGGGAAATGTTGACGCTTTTCAGTTGGCCGATGATCTGCAGTACATACTCTCTCATGTTGGTCAGTTGACGGTTATGTGAAGACAAAAGTATAGTCTGATGCGGCAAACTAGGATGTGCAAAGATCGGAAGCACTTGATACGTTATTGTTTCAACAGTGGCCCTGTTGGAAATCGACCTGGCTGTGGTTTTTGGGCTCCAATGTGGAGAGTGTGGCTGTTATTCCTTCGTGGTATTGTGCCCTTGCTTGAAAGGTGGCTAAGGTAATTTGCTGGCCAGGCAGTTTGAAGGTCCCCATTCAAAAGGAGTTGCTAGAACAGGCAACATGTCGAGTCTCACTTTGATCTGGAACTTCGAGCAGCAGTCATGCATGATGTCCTTGATGCTATGACGGAGGGCATCAAACAAAACAAGGCCCGGACTATACTGCAGCATCTTGGTGATGCATGGCGCTGCTGGAAGGCAAATATCCCCTGGAAGGTCCCTGGCCTGCCAGTTCCTACCGAGTACATGATACTCGGTTATGTGAAGTCCAAGGCTGATTGGTGGACAAATGTCGCTCACTACAACCGTGAGCGTATCTGGCGTGGTGCTACAGTTGACAAAAATGTCTGCCGCAAAAATCTTGGAAGCTTAACTCGTTTGTGGCTGAGGCAGAACAAGAGAGGCAACACAACTAGTTGAAAGAACACCTGAAGAAGCAGTTGCTATTTATACAACCACGGTCCATTGGCTGGAGTCAAGGAAGTTCTCACCGAGTCCTTTTCCCCCACTCGCATACAAGCATGATACCAAACTTCTTATACTGGCACTGGAAAGGCTAAAAGAGTCATACAGTGTGGCAGTAAGATTAAATCAACTGCAGTGAGAGGAACTGGGTTTAATAGTGCCAGGATATGATAATCCACATGAAGCTTTGTCAAGGATAAAATATAATATTCTCACTCAATGTGCTTTTAAAGAAGTTGATATTGAATTTATGGATCTGTATAGCTACTTGCTCCAGGTATATGAAATTGAGCCCCTTGAGAAAATTACTGATGCATACCTTGACCAACTTGTGGTATGAAGGGGACAAATTGATGCCACCTTTCCTAAATTGGGTAAAGCCTGCTGATTCATAACCACCTCCTCTACTTGCTTACAAGTGGTGCCAAGGTATAAATAATTTGCAGGACATATGGGACACTAGCGATGGGCAATGTGTTGTGATGCTGCAGATAAAGTTTGAAAAGTTGTTTGAAAAAATTGATCTGACTCTGTTGAACGGTCTTCTACCGTTGGTCTTGGACCATGCCGATGCCGATTATGTCACTGCGAAGAATAATATTGTATTGTCTTACAAGGATATAAGTTGCACAAATTCTTAAGGGCTTATTCGAGGTCTTCACTTTTTGCATCTTTTGTTGTGCAGTACCATGGGCTGGTGGTGGATCTCCTACTTCTTGGTTTAACATGAGCTTGTGAGATTGCAGGGCCGCCTCAGATGCCAAATGAGTTCCTTACATATACTGGCACTAAAGTGGAGACAAGGCATCCCATCAGGCTGTATTCTTGATATATCGAAAAGGTGAATATAATGTTCCGATTCACTCATGAAGAGGCAAGGGATTTAATTCAGTGTTACTTGACATAGCATCCTGGTCCTAATAATGAGAACATGGTCGGTTACAACAACAAGAAATGTTGGCCTAGAGATGCAAGAATGAGGCTCATGAAGGATTATGTAGATCTGGGAAGAAGTGTATTTTGGGATATGAAGAGCCGCCTACAAAGGAGAATTACTACATTAGAATGGGAGAATGGCTTTGTCCCTGTATACAGCAAGGATAACCCAAACTGGCTGTTTAGCATGTCTGGGCTTGAGGTCCATATACTACCGAAGATACGTATGACTCAGGAGGCATTCAGCAACACAAAAGACGGAGTAAGCATTCTGCAGAATGAGCAGACAAAAGAAATAACAGCTATTGCATTTTTGAGAGTTGATGAACACAAGAAGGTGTTTGAGAACCTTGTCAAGCAAATCCTTATCTCATCAGGGTTAACGACATCTACCAAGATTGTCAACAAGTGCCACATCCAGCCATGGGGGAGCGAGTTCATTGATTCTCAGCGTGTTTGGGCTGAGTATGCTTTGAAGAGGCAGGAAGCACAATCGCAGAATAGGTGCTTAACACTTGAGTATCTGGAAGATTCATGGGTTGGCCTACGACAAAGGATGGAGGGTGCGGACATACTTTAAGCAGTATCACCCATTCTGGTGAACAAATCAGCGACATAATGGAAAGCTATGGCATCTGAACAACTACAGGACTGACGTCACCCAAGCATTTGGTGGTGTGGAAGGTATCCTGGAACATACCTTATTTAAAGGAACATATTTCCCTACTTGGGAGGGTTTGTTTTGGGAGAAGGCTTCAGGTTTCGAGAAATCAATGAAGTACAAAAATCTGACAGATGCGCAGTGTTCCAGGCTTAATCAAATTGCCAACAGAAGATTTACCCTCTAGTGGTCACCAACCATTAATCGTGCAAACATATATGTTGGTTTCCAGGTTCAGCTAGATCTGACAGGGATATTCATGCATGGTAAAATTCCAACCCTGAAAATCCCCCTGATTCAGATTTTTGGTGCACATCTTTAGCAGAAGGTCCATGAAAGTGTCTTTATGGATCTTTGCCAAGTTCTGGATCAGGAGTTGGATGCATTCGAGATTGAAGCAGTACAGGAGAAAATACATCCAAGGAAGAGTTGCAAGATGAACAGTTCATGTGCAGATGTCCTCCTTTTTGCTGCAGATAGGTGGCAGATGTCCAAACCAAGCTTCGTTTGTGAGTCGAAGGATGTCTTCGATCAGAAAGCGAGTACTGGATTGATGTGCAACTACGATGGGGAGACTATTCACATGACATGGAACGTTACACGAGACCAAAATTTATGGACTACATGACAGATAATATGCGCATCTACCCTTCTCTGACTGGTATGATTTTGAGTATCCATTAACTGTCAATTTCTTGCCTTGTCTGAATCTTCCGTGCTTAATGTTGATTAATATTTCTTGCAGGGGTTATGATTGGACTTGAACTAGCTTATAATTTGCACTCTGCTTTTGGTAACTGGTTCCCTGCGTCAAAGCCCCTCCTCCAGCAAGCTATGAACAAGATCATGAATGTAATAACCATGCTAACTGTAACAAATCTAGCTCTATAGCAATATCTCTGTTGTAGTAAATAATGTCTTATCTAATAAATGACATGCTTGATTTTCTCTTTTGACAGTCAAATCCTGCTCTGTATCTACTGAGGGAGAGAATAAGAAAGGGTCTTCAGTTGTATTCATCTGAACCCACTGAGCCATATCTGTCTTCATAGATATGGAGAGATATTCAGCAATCAGATTATATAGTTTGTGGATGACACAAATGTCTATCGAGTTACCATTCACGTAACCTTCGAGGGTAACCTGACGCCCAAACCAATCAATGGTGCTATCTTTATTTTCAGTCCAAGAACTGCTCAACTATTTCTGAAGGTTTGTTCCTTTTCTTTTGCTATTAGCTATAGTTTTCTGGCAATTGTGGCATGACCGCGCATCATCACAACTTGAAATACATAAATAAAAATGGATTATAATCTGCAGGTCATCCACACAAGTGTGCGGGCAGGACAAAAGCGTCAGTTGGCCAAGTGGAGAACAGCTGGGGAGGTTGCTGCACTAGTTCGATCACATGTCAATAATGAGAAGGCTAAGATGTTGCCGAAGCCTGACAAGACAATTGTTCTGGAACCGCATCATATCTGGCCATCTTTGACTGATGAGCAATGGCTGAAGGTTGAATGTGCTCTCGGGGATCTCATTCCTTCTGATTATGCAAATAAAAACAATGTTAATACTTCTGAACTTCATGGAACTACAACTTCATGTGGGAGTCAAGCATGACCCGCTGATGAAGTACAACATGAAGCATGGGGATACCTCGCGACTTCTACCATGAGAACCACAGGCTGACACATCTTGGAGTTGAGCAACATGGATGAGGGCGAGGTCCTTAGCACGCCTATGCTAGCATACTAAAACTTGCAATGTGATCTGCTCAGTTTTGGATAGACAGCTCTATGTGACGTGTTGTATGATGTTTTTATGTTGGTCTCTTGAGCCTGTACCGTGTGTTTGTAATTGTAAGCCTGCCCTTCAAGCACGGTGCTGTACAAGTGCACGATGATATATAATACTAGCGAACATTTTGCTCATTAGTGGCCATTCTAGCTTGTAGATCTCATCGTGTTTTTTACCCTGTGGAATGATGTATGCTCTCCCTAATTTTTGCTTGGGCTTGACCAATTTATGCCCGTGTGCACATATATACTCCCTGTGTTCCGAATTACTTGTCACGGGTATGGATGTATCTAGATGTATTTTAGTTCTAGATACATCCATTTCCGAGACGAGTAATTTGGAACGGAGGGAGTAGGTTGCAATGTCCTGAAACTGAAAGCAAAGCTTAAGTGTAACTGCTTGCTGTGGCTGAATTTGCACTCTGAAACCTTTTGCCAGCTCCATCGCTTTTGGACAGAGCGAAAACAAGCTGAATTTCGTATGTAGAAAGCGAAAACAAGGCAAGTTGGACAACTGGAACTAAATGATGACATTTTCATAGCATAGTGCTAGCTAGTCCATAGTAGAGCAAGATTTCAGATGGTTCCCTTTCACGGGTGATAAAGGTCAGAGCTTAGAGCCGAGCTCGAATTCATTAATTGTCTTAGACAACACAGAGAGAAAATGCCATGCCATACACTAAGAGCATCTCTAGTGGAACGTGTAAATTTGGACGTGTATATCTCCATATACACGTCCACATATACACCTTGCTAAATTATACACCTCCCAGTTTTTCAGTGGAACGTGTAAATTTGGACGTGTATATTTCAACGGCTATATTTCCAACGGCCATATTTCCGATCTATATAAACCACTCCTACCACCTCTTCCAGCACACTTCTCTTCTCACCTAGATTTTTCTATCGTTTCTCACGCAACACAATGAACACATCCACTTGGGACATGAGTTCTTCGTCATCTTCATCTTGCGACGATGAACTCATACTTGCAGCATTCGCCGAGCGAGGAGGAAGAGAGGAAGAACGCCGACGCCATGGCGGTTCCAAGCATGGACGTCAGTCAATCGATCGAGGAAGAGATGCCGGATTTCTTCTTCTATGGGATGACTACTTCAAAGAAGTTCCTCGCTTTCCCGAACATTTGTTTCGACGAAGGTTCGTAATTAGTACACTTCTCTATTTTGGTCCTTTTTTCATTTCCCTGTCTCATTTAATTTTTATGCACAAATTTAGGATGTCGCGTACTTTGTTCAACCGCATAGCTGATGGTATACTTGAGCATGACTATGATGATTATTTTACGCAAAAAAGAAGTGCTTCTGGAGCTCTTGGGTTACATCCTTTGCAAAAGATGACCCATGGCGATGCGGATACTAACATATGGAATAGCAGGTGATTATGTTGATGAGTACATCTGGTCCGCTGAGTCTACTAATTTAGAGTCTTGCAAGAAATTTGTGATCAAAATTTGTGAAGTTTTTGGGGAAAAGTACCTGAGATCTCCAAATGAAGAAGACATTGCTAGGTTACTTGCAATAGGGGAGGAAAGAGGATTTCCGGTATGTTAGGGAGCATAGATTGCATGCACTGGGGTGGAAAAATTGCCCCAAAAATGGCATGGCATGTTTAAAGGCCATGTGAGCGAGCCCACTATGATCTTGGAAGCAGTTGCTTCACAAGATCTTTGGATTTGGCATGCTTATTTTGGTTTACCAGGGTCTCTGAATGATATAAATGTTCTTCAACGTTCTCCTGTTTTTACAAAGCTAGCCGAAGGCCAAACTCCTCCAGTGAATTATAGCATCAATGGCCATCAGTAGACAATGGGGTATTACCTTGCAGATGGTATCTATCCACGGTGGGCAACATTTGTGAAGAGCATTTCAGCTCCAACTAGCAGAAAGCAAAAAACTTTTGCCAAGAAGCAAGAGGGGGCTAGGAAAGATGTGGAACGAGCCTTTGGAGTTCTGCAATCCCGCTTGCCATTGTTCGTGGACCTGCTAAAGGATGGAAACGTAAAGAAATCACTGATGTCATGAAAGCTTGTGTCATAATGCACAATATGATAGTTGAAGAGGAGCGACAAACTGGTCGGCAAAGCTGCATTTTTGACGCAATGGGAGAAAGAGTCACAGTCTCTCGTACTCATGCGGAAGAACTGAGCTCTTTTATTCAGATGACTCAACGGATTAGAAATTTCGATGAACATGATCAGCTTAAACTTGATCTAATTGACCATGTGTGGCAAAAGTTTGGAAACGAGTAATCCATGTCTTTGTAATGCAGCTATCAATAAAAATATTTATGCAATGAGTGATGTAATCCATGTCCTCAACTAGCGTAGAAAGCAGTAAATAGTTCTTACAACTACAACATATAGCTCACATTACCCTAGGTCATGAGCAAGGATCTCCTTCTGCTTAGCTTGGTAGAACTGCTTTTGAACATCAGTCATACCACTTGTGTCGATGAGCATGACCCTCTCATCTAATTCAAACTGTCTCCGTGCATCCTCCCTCTCGTTTCGTGCATCCTCATTCCTTTTGAGTGCAATCTCCTCTTTTCGCAATTCCAATTGCTGTGCGTAGCGAGCATTTCTTGCCGCCTCTTTGATCTCATCCTTCTCTAGCTTTGCTGCCCACACAGTTTCTAATGACAGCTTGCAAGCACTGTCATCAGCTTTACCTCTCTTGTCCCTCTTCACACCATCAGGTCTTTTCTCATGTTCAAGAGCATCAGTGTGTATCGAGGTAGCATCAGTACGTACCGAGGATGCATCAGCCGGATCATTGGTGGCTGTGCCCGGACTTGCATCAATGGTCTTCTTTTGTTTCTTAAGAGAAGTTTCAACTTCTCTTGTCTGCCACTTTGGATACTTCAAAAACTCTACATAGCAATGCATCAGTGTGAAAGGCTTCTTTTTTTTAACATCCATTTCCTTGAACAAAATGTGTGCATCGTTTGTCTGCACATATAAATATGTTGTTAAAATAAGCACAACACATATAGAATATTGCACATCACATATAGAATTACAAGAAAGGGCATACCTTTTCTTGTATAGTCCTTCCACTTTCTTGCCTATTTAAAATCTGCTGAAGACAACCACAAAATTTAGAGGTCTCTCTGTTAATCGTTGTGTAACGGCAATTGATTGCATTAGCATTACGCTCCGGCCATGATAATTCCTTGTGTGTGTTGTAGTACTCTGAAATTCTATCCCAATAAGCATCCCGGTTTTGATCTGTCCCAACAATATCCAAACTTGTATTTGCCCATGCTGCTATGAGAACCTTGTCCTCATCACTAGACCAATTTTTGCCTTTGTTGGATTTTCCTTTCTCTGTTATTGCAGAACGATGCTGAGTTGATGGAGTTGCCTGCTCTCCAATTGGACTTTCTAGTTGTGTTTGCGTGTAACCAAAACCAAGGGTGTCCAAGAAGCTTTGGTCAGTATCCATCTGCAAGCAACCAATGCACAGCTATTTTAGACCATAATCTGACATCAAATTAACATGGCCAAGCAACAAGCAACAATTTACAAGAAATGCTCTCCAATTGGACTATCTGATGGAGAAAGCAGTGCAATTTCCTGCCTCTCCCCTGCCCGTCCTCTCCCCAGGCCGCAGGCCGCCGGCCTCCCCAGCCCGTCACCTCCTACCTCTCCCGCATCCCGCACCCCGCCCGCATCCCGCACCCCGCATCCCGCACCTCGCCCGCATCCCGCACCCAGATCCCAGACCTCACTCACCAGACCGCACACCGCCTGCATCCTGCACCTCACTACCGCCAGTGCATCCTGCACCCCGCCTCCCCACGCCGACCTCCCGCCCGCCCGCACCCGCCCGCCCAGATGCATCCTGCACCCGCCGCCTCCCACGGCCCGACCTCCCCGCCCGCCAGATCTAGCTGCAGGCCGTCGCCGCCCCCAACCCTGCCCGTCCCGCCCTCCCGCCGTGAGCAAGGCGAAGAGGAAGAATTTGTACCTTGGGCGACGGCGACCTGGGGGCGAGCTCCTCCGATTCTTCCTCCAGGCGGGCGCGGGACGAAGCAGCCGTCTCGTTTTCGCCAGCTGACGAGCGTGGCTTGCTCGTGTATATTTGCACGCCTCATACCGTCGTGGACTGGGCGTGGATATTTACACGCCCTTTTACACGAGTCGCTGGGAGCCATTTTTTACCAGGCATCGTGTATATTTGCTATACACGTCCATATAGATGATCCACTAGAGATGCTCTAAGGGAGCCAAAACCAACGGATAAAAAGATAAGCACAATACACGCAAACGGCCCTTTCATCGGCAGACATCTTCTTCAGCGCTGGAAATGGGTTGATTGGCAACAATGTGCGGTAGGTGATGTCCTGTATCGCTGCCGGCACCTTCTGCCTGATACCTTGGTCAGTCAGCCAGATAGTCGAGGAGCAACTTCTTGGAGTACGAATAGACCCAGGAGCAATTTCTTCACGTATGCGTACACTCTTGCATACATCTCTTCATCCTCAACATAACTCAAGAGAAGCTAGCTGTTTAACAGCTCCATACGCCTTGTCGTATCCATACTTGTAAATGCCATACAGGACCAGTCCCAACAGTGTATTGGTCATCAGAGCAACGCCAGTTCCATTTATAAGCATCCACTTCACTCCCCTGCGAAGCGAAGCATGAACAAATAGAGTGAGGCTATGTCGCCTAGCTATAGATATGGTGTGCGACGATCAAAAGCCAAGCAATTGTGCAGGCGAGCTACTAGTACTAGCGCGCAGCCACGGCGTGTTGGCCGGGACCGCAGCGGCGATAAGCGGCCGGTGCCGCTGCTTCTTGGCTCCCCGCGCAGTGCTTGGCGGGGCTGGGCCGCGCCCGCGCCGAGGCTCGGCGCCCTGCGCGTGCGCACCCGTACGTGCTCGTGTCGCCGCAAGTCGAGACGGGCTCAAAGGCGGGCAATGCTAGTGCCGAGCGTGCTGTGCCCGGCGCCAAGGCACGGCACCGCACCGCACGCCCACGGAAAGGACGCCGGCGGTAGGAAAAGCTGCGTCCTTTTGTGTCCGGTCCGGCGCCGCGCTGCATGCCCACGGAGGACGGCGGCGGAGGGAAAGTTTCGTCCTTTGGCGTGCGTGTGTTCGAGGCGTGGCCGCGTGAGAAAAGAAGAGCACGTACCGGAGATAGGACACGGCCGCCTTCAAGCCGCCGGCTTTCTTGGCGTTGGCTAACTCCACAGTGAGTCCCTCCTCTTCCATGTCGCCGTCTACGCCTACGTTGCCGCCGGCTCCCACGCGGCCGTCCGCCCCGGTGCGCCGGGCGCCTCCTGCACCTCGCCGGGCCAGGCAGCAGAGCACGGGGGCGGCGCTGGAGGCCGGGCGACGGAAACAGCACGGCGCAGCATGCCAGGCGACTCCTCCTCCCAGATCGCCGTCGCCACAGCTTCCTCCGGCGAGGGACCTCCAGTAGAGGCCGCGCGCTGCCGCGGCGGCGGAGGGAAAGGCGGCCTCGCCCATCCCGACCGTTCCCGTGCCTGTGCGTCCCATGAGCCGCGGGCGCGCGGCGCTCAGGACGGCTGGAGGGAAGCGAATGCCCATGCCTGCGGCGGCGGCGGCGGACGGGCTTGAAGCAGGGGAGGCTCTAGGGTTTTAGGGGCCGGCGGGCGGGCTTAAGCAGGAGGTGGGAGGTGGCAGGTGGTGGTGGTGGGTTTTGCCATTTTGGGGCGGTGGGAGGTGGTGGGGAAAAGGAAGAGATGGAAAATAAAGGCAAATTTTGTGTCCGATCTCTCACAGCATCACTCGGCTTTGCAAATCAAACAACTCAATGAATGCAATTTCTTTTTGGAATTTCTATTTTTCCTCTAGCTGGACCTCACATATGGCCAAATGCAGCATTTCTGTTGGGGTCAACCCCTTGACCGTTACATGGATGAGTGGGACTCTGAGAAAAAGACACGTGGGGCCACTATAAACTTCGGCCATGTCAACCAACTGGCGGTTAGTAGCCGACGCATAGCAGGGCAGAGCAGAGTTGCTCGTCTGACTAATTCCAGCGATGGTTGGACGATATCTTGAACTCTACCGGTTGTTGGTGCTCGTGCACGTCGAGGGATGGCATCAGGGTGGCTGGGGGTGGACGAAATGACGACAGTGGGTGAGTACCATCGTGGCTGGAGTTTGGTGTTTGTTGGCAACAAAGTATAACACGGATTCGAACGAGTTTTTGTGCTGGTGTTGTTCTATAGCTGCTTGCAGTGCAATTTGACATGCGCACGTGACCAAATGCTCACTGGAGCGTCTTCATGAGCTCATGCGAGATCAGCAAAGGGGGCTCACGATTAATGGTACCATAACACGAAAATGTTGACAAGGAGAAAGGGAAAATGTATGGAGCTCACGGTAAGGTTATAGAGCACATTAGCGAGTTCGGGGATGGGTTGTAGGCGACGAATCGACAACGGCGTCCTTGGCTACAGATAACGAAGAAGGTGACGATTCTGCAAGTCCGTTATATCGACTAGAGGGTGGGTGAATAGGCGATTTTTATGAATTCTTCACTGAGGAATTTGCGGGTGAGGAAATTCCTTAGCGAAGAACTACGAGCAGCGAAATAAGTACTCAGAAGTAAACATAACAGAATACAAGCACGATCATCATGATGAAATGAAGACGAGCACAGAGTACTGAAAGCGTAAACACAGGATAGCACAGGATGAAGACAAACAGACTGAAGAAATTGAACTGAGGAAATTGAGAAAGTCCTCAGTCAAAGTCTTCAAACACAGTTATGAACAAGTGCACAACACAGTAATGAGGAAATGAAAGAGTTGAGGAAATAGAATCAGTAAACTTGGTGAAGACAATGATTTGGTAGAACAGTTCCACCTGTTGTCTCAGTTGTACGTCTGGTTGGAGCGGCTAGGTATTTAAACCTGAGGACACACAGTCCTCACTGTATTCTCCTTGAGCTAAGGTCACACAGACCTCGCCCAATCACTCGTGGTAAGTCTTCAGGTGACTTCCAAACCTTCACAAACTCGGTCACTCGGCGATCCACAATTCCTCTTGGATGCTCTAGACCATGACGCCTAACCGTCTGGAAGAAGCACAGTCTTCAAAGGTAACAAGCGTCGGATCCACGTAGGATCAATCTCTTCAGTGATGCTCAATCACTTTGGGTTTGTAGGTGTTTGGGTTTTGGTTTTCCTCACTCGATGATTTTCGCTCAGAGTCCTCGGAGGATGTGATGCTCTCAAATGACAAGTGTCAGTTTCTCTTGGAGCAGCCAACCAGCTAGTGGTTGTAGTGGGCGGCTATTTATAGCCTAGGGAGCAACCCGACATGATAAGACATAAATGTCCTTCAATGATATGACCGTTAGGTGGGTAGATATTTTGGGACAGCTGGCGCATAGCACAGCAACGGTCGGAAATTTGAGTATCAAATTCCTCAGGGCTATCATGTTCCTCACTGTGTAGGCAATCCGCACTGGCGAATTCCTAACTCTTCAGTCAGAACAAATTCCTCAGAGACCAGAAGAACTTCGTCTCTGTCACTGAAGAATATGACTGAACTGTATGAGATTTCCAATGGCTTCACTCGTAGGGATTGGTAGGTGTAGGATTTTGAGTTGAGCATCACATGGAAATTTTTCCTTAGTATTTCCTCGACCCCCTTTAATAGTACGGTGTTTCCTATGACTCAAAAAAGAGAAAAAGAAACTATGAAAACAAAAGTCTTCATGCTTCATGTTCCTCGTATGAATACCAAGTCTTCAGGGTTACACCAATTTTTTTCACTTTCAAAGTCTTCAGAAAGTCTTCAGAAATCCAAAGTCTTCAGTCGAAGGACTTCATTTTTAGGGGTCGACTTTCTCTGTAAATATCAAACTCCTCATAGACTTATAGACCTATGTACACTCATAAACACATTAGTCCCTTAATCTATAAGTCTTCAATACACCAAAATCACTAAGGGGCACTAGATGCACTTACAATCTCCCCCTTTTTGGTGATTGATGACAATATAGGTTAAGGTTTCAACGGGTATAAACATATGAAGTGTAAAAACTGATATTGAGAAATTTGATTGCAAGATATAGAAGAACTCCCCCTGAAGATGTGCATAGTTAGGAATTTGCTTTTGAAGCAATGCACACTTGAAGAGTAGAATCATGGAGATCTCCCCCTATATCTTGTAATTTATACACGCATTTGACATATAATATGAAGAATGTGAAATGCATGATGAAATATGTGTTGGGGAACGTTGCAGAAAATTAAAATTTTTCCTACGGTTTCACCAAGATCCATCTATGAGTTCATCTAGCAACGAGTATTCAGATTGGTTAGCATCTACATACCACTTTGTAGATCATAGCAGGCGTTGGAGTGAACGTGGATGAGGTAGTCGTACTTGCCGCGATCCAATTCACCGATGATCTAGTGCCGAATCGGACGGCACCTCCGCTGCTCAACACACGTGCGGTCAGCGTGAACGCCTCCTTCTTCTTGATCCAGCAAGGTGAAGGAGAGGTTGAGGAAGATGGCTCCAAAGCAGCACGACGGCGTGGTGATGGTGGAACTTGCAAGATTCGGCGGGGCTTCGCCGTGCACTATGGAGGAGGAGGATGTGTTGGAGAGGGAGAGGAGGCGTCCGGGGCAAAGGTGCTGCTGCCCCTCCCTCCCCCTTATATAGGTGCCAAGGAGGGGAGAGGCGCAGCCTTGCCCCTCCTCCAAGGGAGGGTGCGGCCAAGAGGGGGAGGTGTCCACCTCCCCAAGGCACCCCTGAGGTGCCTTCCCCTTCATGGACTCTCCCCTTTTTCCACCATCGGCGCAGGTGCCCCGTGGGGCTGGTTCCCCTTGGCCCATGTGGGCCTAGGCGCACCACCTAGGTCCAATGTGGCCCCCAGGGGCTGGTGGCCCCACGTGGTGGACCCAGGACCCCTCCGTGGTCCGGTACAATACCGATATCACCGAAACTTGTCCCGATGGCGAAACAGCACTTCCTATATATAATTCTTTACCTCCGGACCATTCCGAGCTCCTCGTGACGTCCGGGATCTCATCCGGGACTCGAACAACATTCGGGTTACTGCACATACATATTCCTACAACCCTAAGCGTTCACAACCTTAAGTGTGTAGACCCTACGGGTTCGGGAGACAAGCGTACATGACCGAGACGGCTCTCGGGCAATAACCAACAGCGGGATCTGGATACCCATGTTGGCTCCCACATGCTCCACGATGATCTCATCGGATGAACCACGATGTCAAGGATTCAATTAATCCCGTATACGATTCCCTTTGTCAATCGGTATTTTACTTGCCCGAGATTCGATCGTCGGTATACCAATACCTCGTTCAATCTCGTTACCAGCAAGTCACTTTTCTCGTTACCGCAATGCATGATCCCGTGATCAAACACTTCGATCACATTGAGCTCATTGTGATGATGCATTACCGAGAGGGCCCGGTGATACCTCTCCGTCAAGCGGAGTGACAAATCCCAGTCTCGATCCATGTCAACCCAATGTACACTTTCAGAGATACCGTAGCATACCTTTATAGTCACCCGATTACGTTGTGACGCTTTGGCACACCAAAAGCACTCCTACGGTATCCGGAGTTACACGATCTCATGGTCTAAGGAAAGGATACTTGACATTGGAAAACTCTAGCAAACGAACTATGCGATCTTATGCTATGTTTAGGATTGGGTCTTGTCCATCACATCATTCTCCTAATGATGTGATCCCGTTATCGATGACATCCAATGTCCATAGTCGTGAAACCATGACTATCTCGTCGATCAACGAGCTAGTCAACTAGAGGCTCACTAGGGACATGTTGTTGTCTCATTATTCACACATGTATTACGATTTCCGGTTAACACAATTATAGCACGAATAAAGACAATTATCATGAATAAGGAAATATAATAATAATGCTTTTATTATTGCCTCTAGGGCATATTTCCAACAGTCTCCCACTTGCACTAGAGTCAATAATCTAGTTACATTGTGATGAATCGAACACCCATAGAGTTCTCGTGCTGATCATGTTTTGCCTTAGGGAGAGGTTTAGTCAACGGATCTGCGACATTCAGATCCGTGTGCACTTTACAAATTTCTATGTCTCCATCTTGAACATTTTCACGAATGGAGTTGAAGCGACGCTGATGTGCCTAGTCTTCTTGTGAAACCTGGGCTCCTTTGCAAGTGCAATAGCTCCAAGTGTTGTCACAGAAGAGCTTGATTGGCCCCGACGCATTGGGTATGACTCGAGGTCGGTGATGAACTCCTTCACCCAAATTGCTTCATGTGCTGCCTCCGAGGCTGCCATGTACTCCGCTTCACATGTAGATCCCGCCACGACGCTTTGCTTGCAATCGCACCAGCCATCGCCCCACCATTCAAAATATACACGTATCCGGTTTGTGACTTAGAGTCATTCAGATCTGTGTCGGGCTAAGCGCCGACGTAACCTTTACGACGAGCTCTTCGTCACCTCCATAAACGAAACATTTCCTTAGTCCTTTTCGGTACTTCAGGATATTCTTGACCGCTGTCCGGTGTTCCTTGTCGGGATTACTTTGGTACCTTCCTACCAAACTTACGGCAAGGTTTACATCAGTGCAGTACACAGCATGGCATACATAATAGAACCTATGGCTGAGGCATAGGGGATGACACTCATCTCTTCTATATCTTCTGCCGTGGTCGGACATTGAGCTGAGCTCAATTTCACACCTTGTAACACAGGTAAGAACCCCTTCTTAGATTGATCCATATTGAACTTCTTCAATATCTTATCAAGGTATGTGCTTTGTGAAAGACCTATGAGGCGTCTCGATCTATCTCTATAGATCTTGATGCCTAATATATAAGCAGCTTCTCCAAGGTCCTTCATTGAAAAACTTTTATTCAAATAGGCCTTAATGCTGTCCAAGAGTTCTATATCATTTCCCAAAAAAAGTATGTCGCCTACATATAATATGAGAAATGCTACAGAGCTCCCACTCACTTTCTTGTAAACACAGGCTTCTCCATAAGTCTGTAAACCCAAACGCTTTGATCATCTCATCAAAGCGAATGTTCCAACTCCGAGATGCTTGCACCAGCCCATAAATCGGCGTTGGAGCTTGCATACCTTGTCGGATTCTTAGGATCGACAAAACCTTCCGCTGCATCATATACAATTCTTCCTTAAGGAAACCATTAAGGAATGCCGCTTTTGACGTCCATTTGCCATATCTCATAATCATAGTATGCGGCAATTGCTAACATGATTCTGACGGACTTCAGCTTCGCTACCGGTGAGAAAGTCTCATCGTAGTCAACCCCTTGAACTTGTCGATAACCCTTAGCGACAAGCCGAGCTTTATAGATGGTCACATTACCATCCGCGTCTGTCTTCTTCTTAAAGATCCATTTATTTTCTATGGCTCGCCGTTCAACGGGCAAGTCACCAAAGTCCATACTTTGTTTTCATACATGGATCCTATCTCGGATTTCATGGCTTCCAGCCATTTGTCGGAATCCGGCCCGCCATTGCTTCCTCATAGTTCAAGGTTCACCGTTGTCTAACAACATGATTTCCAAGACAGGGTTCCTGCACCACTGCAGTGCGGAACGTGTCCTTGTGGACCTTCAATTTCGGAGGAGCTTGATCAAGTATTTTGATCATAATCATTAATTTCCTCTCTAGTTGGTGCAGGCACCTCGTGAACGATTTCTTGAGTTTCGCCATTTTCCGGTTCAAGAGGTAACACTTCATCAAGTTCTACTTTCCTCCCACTTACTTCTTTCGAGAGAAACTCTTTCTCCGTAAAGGATCCATTCTTGGCAACAAAGATCTTGCCTTCGGATCTGAGGTAGAAGGTATACCCAATGGTTTCCTTTGGGTATCCTATGAAGACGCATTTTTCCGACTTGGGTTCGAGCTTCTCAGGTTGAAGTTTCTTGACATAAGCATCGCATCCCCAAACTTTTAGAAACGACAGCTTAGGTTTCTTCCCAAACCATAATTCATACGGTGTCGTCTCAACGGATTTCGACGGAGCCCTATTTAAAGTGAATGCGGCAGTCTCTAAAGCATAGCCCCAAAAGGTAGCGGTAAATCGGTAAGAGACATCATAGATCGCACCATATCTAATAGAGTGCGATTACGACGTT
Organism: Aegilops bicornis; assembly: GCA_021605145.1. NCBI lineage: Eukaryota > Viridiplantae > Streptophyta > Magnoliopsida > Poales > Poaceae > Aegilops > Aegilops bicornis. The sequence continues at coordinate 160,937,758 of CM038675.1, read as the reverse complement.
CGGACACACCATTACGCTGAGGTGTTCCAAAGGCGTGAGTTGTGAAACTATTCCACATTTTCTTAAGTGTGTGCCAAATTCGTGACTCAAGTATTCTCCTCCACGATCCGATCGTAGAAACTTGATCTTTCTATCACGTTGATTTTCAACCTCACTCTGAAATTCCTTGAACTTTTCAAAGGTCTCAGACTTGTGTTTCATTAAGTAGACATACCCATATCTACTCAAGTCATCGGTGAGGGTGAGAACATAACGATAGCCACCATGACCTCAACACTCATTGGACCGCACACATCGGTATGTATGATTTCCAATAAGTTGGTTGCTCGCTCCATTGTTCCTGAGAATGGAGTCTTGGTCATTTTACCCATGAGGCATGGTTCGACGTGTCAAACGATTCATAATCAAGAGACTCTAAAAGTCCATCTGCATGGAGCTTCTTCATGCGTTTGACACCTATGTGACCAAGGCGGCAAGTGCCACAAATATGTGAGACTATTGTTATCAACTCTAACTCTTTTGGTATTCACACTATGAATATGTGTATCATCACGTCATTTAGATTCATTAAGAATAAACCATTAACCATCGGAGCATGACCATAAAACATATCTCTCATATAAATAGAACAACCATTATTCTCGGATTTAAATGAGTAGCCATCTCGAATTAAACGAGATCCGGATACAATGTTCATGCTCAAACTTGGCACTATATAACAATTATTGAGGTTTAAAACTAATCCCGTGAGGTAAATGCAGAGGCAGTGTGCCGACGGCGATCACATCGACCTTGGAACCATTCCCGACACGCATCGTCACCTCGCCCTTCGCCAGCCTCCGCTTATTCCGCAGCTCCTGCTTTGAGTTACAAATATGAGCAACTGCACGGTATCAAATACCCAAGAGCTACTACAATCGTAAGGTACACATCAATTACATGTATATCACATATACCTTTGGTTTTGCCGGCCTTCTTGTCCGCTAAGTATTTGGGGCAGTTCCGCTTCGATGACCACTTCCCTTGCAATAAAAGCACTCAGTTTCGGGCTTGGGTCCATTCTTTGGCTTCTTCCCGAAACTTGCTTATCGGGCGCAACAACTTCCTTGCCGTCCTTCTTGAAGTTCTTTTACCCTTGCCCTTCTTGAACTTAGTGGTTTTATTCACCATCAACACTTGATGCTCCTTCTTGATTTCTACCTCTGCTGATTTCAGCATAGCATATACTTCAGGAATGGTCTTTACCATCCCCTGCATATTGTAGTTCATCACAAAGCTCTTGTAGCTAGGTGGAAGCGATCGAGGATTCTGTCAATGACCGCTTCATCCGGAGATTAACTTCCGATTGAGTCAAGCGGTTGTGCAACCTGCATATTTTGAGTATGTGTTCACCGACAGAGCCATTTTCCTCCATCTTACAGCTAAAGAATTTATCGGAGACTTCATATCTCTCGACCGGGCATGAGCTTGGAAAACCATTTTCAGCTCTTCAACATCTCATATGCTCCATGTCTCTCAAAACGCTTTTGGAGCCCGGCTCTAAGCTGTAAAGCATGCCGCATCGAACGAGGGAGTAATCATCGCAGCGTGATCGCCAAGCGTTCATAACGCCTTGTTCTGCAGGGAGAATAGGTGCGTCACCCAGCGGTGCTCTTAGGACATAATCTTTCTTGGCAGCTATGAGGATAATCCTCGTGTTCCGGACCCAGTCCATTATAGTTGCTACCATCGCCTTTCAGCTTGGTTTTCTCTAGGAGCAGCGTTGAAGTTGAGGACTACGTTGGCCATTTGATCTACAAGACATATTGTAAATATTTAGACTAAGTTCATGATAATAAAGTTCATTTAATCAAATTTAATGAACTCCCACTTAGATAGACATCCCTCTACTAGTCATCTAAGTATTACATGATCCGAGTCAACTAGGCCGTGTCCGATCATCACGTGAGACGGACTAGTCAACATCGGTGAACATCTTCATGTTGATCGTATCTTCTATACGACTCATGCTCGACCTTTCGGTCTTCTGTGTTCCGAGGCCATGTCTGTACATGCTAGGCTCGTCAAGTCAACCTAAGTGTTTTGCATGTGTAAATCTGTCTTACACCCGTTGTATGCGAACGTAAGGACCTATCACACCCGATCATCACGTGGTGCTTGAACGACGAACCTTAGCAACGGTGCAGTTAGGGTGAACACTTCTTGAAATTATTATGAGGGATCATCTTATTTACTACCGTCGTTCTAAGCAAACAAGATGCATAAAACATAATAAACATCACATGCAATTATATAAAGTAGTGACATGATATGGCCAATATCATATAGCTCCTTTGATCTTCATATTCGGGCTCCATGATCATCTTGTCACCGCATGACACCATGATCTCCATCATCATGATCTCCATCATCGTGTCTTCATGAAGTTGTCACGCCAACGACTACTTCTACTTCTATGACTAACGTGTTTAGCAATAAAGTAAAGTAGTTTACATGGCGTTCTTCAATGACACGCAGGTCATACAAAAATAAAGACAACTCCTATGGCTCCTGCCGTTGTCATACTCATCGACATGCAAGTCGTGATTCCTATTACAATAGCATAAACATCTCATACATCACATATAGATCATTCATCATTCATCACAACTTACTGCCATATCATATCACAAAGCACTTGCTGCAAAAACAAGTTAGACGTCCTCTAATTGTTGTTGCAAGTTTTACGTGGCTGAATTAGGGTTCTAGCAAGAACGTTTTCTTACCTACGCTCAAACCACAACGTGATTTGTCAATCTCTATTTACCCTTCATAAGGACCCTGTTCATCGAATCCGATCCAACTAAAGTAGGAGAGACAGACACCCGCCAGCCACCTTATGCAACTAGTGCATGTTAGTCGGTGGAACCGGTCTCACGTAAGCGTCACGTGTAAGGTTGGTCCGGGCCGCTTCATCCCACAATACCGCTGAATCAAGATTGACTAGTAACGGCAAGAAGAATTGACAACATCTACGCCCACAACTAATTGTGTTCTACTCACAAGAAGAAGAACTACGCATAGACCTAGCTCATGATGCCACCGTTGGGGAACGCGTTGCAGAAAATTAAAATTTTTCCTACGGTTTCACCAAGATCCATCTATGAGTTCATCTAGCAACGAGTATTCAGATTGGTTAGCATCTACATACCACTTTGTAGATCGCAAGCAAGCGTTCGAGTGAACGTGGATGAGGTAGTCGTACTTGCCGCGATCCAATTCACCGATGATCTAGTGCCGAACGGACGGCACCTCCGCGTTCAACACACGTGCGGTCAGCGTAACGCCTCCTTCTTCTTGATCCAGCAAGGTGAAGGAGAGGTTGAGGAAGATGGCTCCAGCAGCAGACGACGCAAGGCAGTGATGGTGGAACTTGCAAGATTCTCGTGAGGGCTTCAGTGCACTATGGAGGAGGAGGATGTGTTGGAGAGGGAGAGGAGGCGTCCAGGGCAAAGGTGCTGCTGCCCCTCCCTCCCCCCCTTTATATAGGTGCCAAGGAGGGGAGAGGGCGCAGCCTTGCCCCCTCCTCCAAGGGAGGGGTGCGGCCAAGAGGGGGAGGTGTCCACCTCCCCAAGGCACCTCGGAGGTGCCTTCCCCTCATGGACTCTCCCTTTTTCCACCCTAGGCGCATGGGCCCCTTGGGGCTGGTTCCCCTTGGCCCATGTGGGCCTAGGCGCACCACCTAGGGCCCATGTGGCCCCACAGGGCTGGTGGCCCCACTTGGTGGACCCCGGGACCCCTCCGTGGTCCCCACAATACCGATATCACCGAAACTTGTCCCGATGGTCAAACAGCACTTCCTATATATAATTCTTTACCTCCGGACCATTCCGGAGCTCCTCGTGACGTCCGGGATCTCATCCGACTCGAACAACATTCGGGTTACTGCACATACATATTCCTACAACCCTAGCGTTATCAACCTTATGTGTAGACCCTACGGGTTCGGGAGACAAGCGAGACATGACCGAGACGGCTCTCGGGCAATAACCAACAGCGGGATCTGGATACCCATGTTGGCTCCCACATGCTCCACGATGATCTCATCGGATGAACCACGATGTCAAGGATTCAATTAATCCCGTGATACGATTCCCTTTGTCAATCGGTATTTTACTTGCCCGAGATTCGATCGTCGGTATACCAATACCTCGCTCAATCTCGCTACCAGCAAGTCACTTTTCTCGTTATCGCAATGCATGATCCCGTGATCAAACACTTCGATCACATTGAGCTCATTGTGATGATGCATTACCGAGAGGGCCGGTGATACCTCTCCGTCAAGCGGAGTGACAAATCCCAGCCTCGATCCATGTCAACCCAATGTACACTTTCGGAGATACCCGTAGCATACCTTTATAGTCACCCAGATTACGTTGTGACGCTTGGCACACCCAAAGCACTCCCTACGGTATCCGGGAGTTACACGATCTCATGGTCTAAGGAAAGGATACTTGACATTGGAAAACTCTAGCAAAGCGAACTATGCGATCTTATGCTATGTTTAGGATTGGGTCTTGTCCATCACATCATTCTCCTAATGATGTGATCCCGTTATCGATGACATCCAATGTCCATAGTCGAAACCATGACTATCCGTCGATCAACGAGCTAGTCAACTAGAGGCTCACTAGGGACATGTTGTTGTCTGTTATTCACACATGTATTACGATTTCCGGTTAACACAATTATAGCACGAATAAAGACAATTATCATGAATAAGGAAATATAATAATAATGCTTTTATTATTGCCTCTAGGGCATATTTCCAACAATATGGTGACTGATGTAATTTAGCATGCGTGCATTAACATTAGCAAGGAACAAGCATGCAGAAAAACACAGCAAAAGTATCAGGCCACCATAGAGTTTAAGTTTACAACTCGATCCAGCAAAGTCATCAGAAATGTCATTGAATGACCAAAAGGATCTAAAATGAGGACTAACGCCCCTGAAGAATATCAAGTTGATGAAGGAGATCAGCGTTGTTGGGGTCGTTTGTTGATGTAGGGCCTGCCGCAGTGTCGTCCAAGTCTTCATATTCGTCGGTGTCGCGTGATGAAGAATACGAGTTGGCCACCAAGGAAGGAACCTTGACCGTCTTGTATTTCTTCGGTGGAGGAGCAAACCAGTCAAAATCTTCCTTGAGACCCATTTTCTTCAGATCTTCTGCGCTATAAATGTGAGACAGAATAGCCCAGGTACAGTTGAAGGTTTCATGGAGGTAGTAATGGTTTTTCTTCACTGCATTATGGGTAGCAGTCATGTTGTGAAGAATTGAACCAAACTGACGCTTGACCCATTTGTGATTGCGATCAACCTTCTGGTGAAGACTGAGGAGAAGCTCACGATCAGTCATCACCCTGGGAGCTGTGCCTTGAGGATTTTGCTTGGATGCGTTGGCGGCAGAGTCATGAGTGGCAGAGTCATCATTGGTGGAATAAGATGCAGCTTTGCGAAATTGACCATCCAATGGACGAATGCCTTCATCTATAACAGCAGCGGCCTTGCCCTTGTCATCAGCTGAGGAAAATGTCCGTTTGAGGACTTCAATCGAGGGCAAGTAGCTACAATGGTTCAGGGTATCAGCTTTGTAGTTGAGTGAAGACCTTGTTCTGATGAATCTCATAATCCACGGAGCATAAGGCTTCAACTCAAACGGTGACATTGCGACATTTGCCAGAGTCCTCATGAAGAAATCATGGAAGTTGACGGGAACACCATGCATGATATTGAAAAGCAGATTCTTCATGATACCCACGACTTCTTCTTCATTCGAGTCGTGACCTTTGATAGGACTCAATGTCTTCGTCAAAATGCGATAGACAGTCCGAGGCACATATAGCAATTCCTTCACGAGGAATTTGGTTCTTGGGGCCTGACCTGGCTTCAATGGCTTCATCAGCACTTGCATATAGTGATCTGTAAGCTTAGGTTCACTGTAGATGCAACAAGAAACTTCATGGGGAGGACTGAGAGGCAAAGCACGAAGCAATTCAGTAGCTGGTGCCTTGTAGTGAGTGTTTTCAGACATCCAGTCCAGCACCCAGGAGTTCACATCTTCAGAGTCTCCGGTGATGTGCAGCGTTGCATAAAATTGAAGAATGAGTTCTTCATTCCAATTACAGATATCAGTGCAGAAATTTAACAGTCCAACGTCGTGAAGAACACTAAGGACTGGCACGAAGCACGACAGAGATTCCATAAATACGTGAGGAATGTGCTCATGATCGAAGACTTTGTCTTTGTTGAACAACACTGAGGAATAGAAATTTGCCTGGCTGGCAGTCCAGAAACGCCTCTTCCTAATGCGAGCAGAGTCATAGGGGTTGTAATCTGTGAAGAATACATGCTCGCCGTAGAAATCATCAGCCTTGAATTTTTGCTTCCTGGAGAATGGATCCTTTGGCCTGGGTTGAGGTGTGTCAGTTAGTTGCATCACAACCTCAGGAATCGTAACTCAGGTTCTTCAGGCTGAGGAATTTTTGGTTCCTCTTCAGTGGCAGTCTGTGTCTTCAGCGATTCAGCAGCAGCAGTTTCTTCAGCACCAGTGGTTGGAATTTCTTCATGAACAGATGCAGTGGGGTAATTTTCTTCAGAGCCCATTGGAACAGTATGTGCTGGGGACTGGCGGATTTGCTGCAATGGCGTGAACAGTGGAGAGTTGGGGTGCTGACTTTCCCAAAAGTCATCATTCATCAATGGAGTAGTACTCCCAATGTCCACGCCAGAGTTGTGTTCATCCAATTCCTCAACGCCGACCTCTTCTGCAGTGAACTGAGGCATGGGCGAGGAGACAATTGGAGTTGAAGGAATTGCGTCCGCTTCAATTTCTTCATCCATCTGCTATGAGGAACCAACAGAAGGATTCTCTTCATCAGATTCACTAGGAATCACATGATCTTCATCAAAAGGAACAAGGTCCTTTGATGGCATGGTTGAGATAGGAACAACATCAATTGGGTTTGCAAATGAGCTGGTCAATTTCTTCATCTTCTTCGGAACTGAAGAATCTGATGAAGCTGATGCTTTCCTTTTCCTCACAGCTGCACGCTCTGCAGCCTTGGTCTTCTTCACATCTGATGCAGATGGAAGGATCGGAATTAGGGTAGGCGCAGGAGGAGCAGAGGAATTTGGTTGAATTTATTTAGGCACAACTGATGCAGTTGCCCTGACTTCTTCATTTTCTTCAGGCGCACCACTAGTGGATGCCCTGGCAATTTCTTCAGCGGCTGGAATGCAGTCATCAGCCCTGGAACTCACATTTTCTTCAGCAGCCTGATTTTCATCAGCGGTGCTGGCGTGCTCTTCTGTCAGTTGAGCAGATGCTTCAGCTTGAGGAATTTCTGGTTGCCATGGAGCTGCAACCTTGGTGGTGAATTTCTCATCAGTTTTACAAACCTGACCTTGGCTCCTTGCCAATCAACATAGTAAGTGTTGAAATCATCGCTGAGGCTTTTGATTTCAGCCTGGATCTTCACAAGTTCATCAGTGGCCATGGAGACAACATTTTTCTTCAGGAAGCGCTCCTTCCTGTACTGAGCTTTCTTCAGCTGCCTGGCCTTCTCAAACTTCCATTTTTCTTCAGCAATGAAAGCTGACAACATATGACTTTGACCAGGAAAGAGATTCAGTTCTGGCAAGGGAGTGTTTGGATCTTTGTGCCACAGATCAATGAAATCCAGGATCTTCTTTGGATCCAGCGAAAGGGGCACAACACTGCCCTTGGCACTAGCATCCCTGTGTTGCCTGTCCCTGATGATTCCGGCTAGTTCTTCATCATCAGCCTCATCATCATTAGAGGGCACTTGGAAGGCGACCTGCTTCTTGTGAGGACTTGGTCGAGGACCTCATCCAGCAGCAGCCTTTTTCTTCAGCTGAGAGGGGCTAGCTGAGGAACTTGGAGCAGCTAAGGAACTTGCAGAGGCTCCTGAGGAAATAGATATGTCTGTTGTCCTTTGGCACGTGGCGAGATGCACAGGTGCAGAGGATTTGGTCGGAGCAGCCGAAGACTTTGGTGGAGGAGCTGAGGACTTTGGAGGAGCAGGAGCAACTTGAGGAATTGGCCGTGAGGGCTTTGAGGAATCTGGTCGTGAGGGCATTGCTGAGGAACTTGGCCGTGAGGGCATTGAAGGTGAAGCACTTGGCTTATGCGCATGCTTCTTTGCCATGGCCTTCTTAGGCTTGCTAGCAGAGGCCTCAGCAGTGGCAGCAGCAGCAGAGCCTTCGTTGAATTTCCTCACTGCTTTTTTTGCCTGTCTGGCCAACTTGGCCTGGCGCTTGGCCCATTCTTCAGGATAGTCCTCACCGCGCTTGAGGCTGGTGGGATCTGCTACTTGGCCAGGTGCCAATGAAGGTCTTGAGCATGGAGGGGTGACAACGAATTTGTTCATATATTTGGGAGTAACATACCTGTACTCCTTCCACTCTCTTGACCATCTCCTCTCTATCCTCTGGATGCGCACCTTGCCTCATCGGGAGTGCAGTAATCAGCATATATGTCATCAGGGATTTCAAAAGCAGTATTGACCTCAGGCCTCTTTCCTCCCTTTTGTGGCTTCTTTCCATCAGCCATTTTCTTCAGATGAGGAATTTGAACAATGGAATTCTCTGAAGATGTATGCAAATTTTCTTTGAGGAACGCTGCAAATGAGTTAAGTTGATGAGAACCTAGTGATTCAAAGAGCGAACATGAGTACCGTGGAATGAGTATAGTTGCGAGGAATTTGGAGAGGTCATATGCGTTCTCGTAAGGTTTTGTAAAAGAACAAGTTTGAGGAATTTGACCAGATGAGTCTTGAAGAATTTCACTAAGCGTTCTTTGTCTTAGGTTCTAGAGTTGTATAGATTGAGAATCCACAGTTGAGGAATCTTGAAGAAAACGTAGCTTAGAGAAATGAGTCAAGAATGTATGACATGTGAGGTGTTTAGTGTGTGAAGATTTGAAGAAAAACACCTTTGAAGATTTTGTAGTAATCATTTGAATCAAAGAGGGCAGTAAAAGTAACTTTTAATTACCCTGGACGAAGAACACGACAAACTGGGAAGTGTAGATGTGAAGTTAAATCGATTCGGATCTTCCACGCCCTAACTTGGCTGAGGAAGACAGCTACGGCGGCGGCGGAGTGAAGAAATCCGCGGCCGGCGCGAGTACGACGACGACGAGGTCGAGGCAGTGAAGCTCTTCCTCACCGGCGACAATGAAGTAGCGGCGGCGCTAGGATTTGAGAAGCTCGAGCTGGAGTGAGGTCGAGCGGAGTAAAGGAGAAGTGAGGAAGGGGAGGGGTATTTATAGCCACGGTGAAAAACTGTTCGCCCGAAGAATTTGGACGAACGTGCCCCTGACCCTTCTCATTCACTTGACATATGCCACCCACGTACTGAGATGTGGAGATCGTGTGAGATCGTGGGTGAATAGATAAGTGTTTTCGTGGGATGCGGAACGGTTTGAGCGGCAAAACAAATTTTTTTGGATAAGATAAGTTTTAACGTTCCGTTCGCAAATTCTTGAGCTGTCAAGGACACAGTGAAGATTTTGAACGAGTTCCAAATAGAACGCACATGAAGAATTTGTGAATAGATTTGGTTGAGTATATCATAGAGGGGGAAGGGTCCGATCACATTCACTTAGCAGAAAAAGCAACTTGAAGAAATATCAATAAGTGAATGCTGTAGAGGACATAAACTCATATATATAGCCAATGAAGGAAAACGACGGAAAAGGTGAAGACAATGCAAAGTTGAAGAAGGTGAACAACTGAGGAATTTCAAAACTGAGGAAAAACTCAAATTGAAGATTTTCAACTTTTGGTGGTGGCGTGACCCACCGTATAAGAATGATGATTTCAGACACTGTGTACAATTGTCGTAGGGCTCTGAGAAAAAAATTCTTCGTTAATTTCTTCACACTTAGAGTGTTATTCTTCATTGATTGAAGAAAAACGTTTCTTCACGTGTTGCACATCTAAGTCATCAATTTTTGCATAAGTGTTAGGATGAGTGTCCTTTTCAAAGAATATTCGAAGATTCTAGTATATTTAGCTCACACCGCAACTTGCTAAACCTCTTCTCATCCAAGGGCTTTGTGAAAATATCGGCAAGCTATTCTTCAGTCTTCACATGCTCAATAGAAATGTCGCCCTTCAACACATGATCACGAAGAAAATGATGACGAATCTGAATGTGCTTTGTCTTCGAGTGCCGAACTGGGTTGTGAGCAATCTTGATGGCACTCTCATTGTCACAGAAGAGAGCCACATTCTTCACGTTGACGCCGTAGTCCTTGACAGTTTGCTTCATCCACAACAATTGAGCACAACAAGAACCAACAGCAATGTACTCAGCTTCAGCAGTAGACAGTGATACACAGTTCTGTTTCTTCGAGGACCAACAGACCAAAGATCGTCTGAGGAAATGGCATGTGCCAGATGTTGACTTGCGGTCCACACGATCACCAGCATAGTCAGAGTCTGAATATCCAATGAGATGAAAAACCGAGCCCTTGGGGTACCATAATCCAAGTGTTGGTGTGTGAGCTAGATATCGAAGAATATGCTTCACACCTTATGGTGTGATTCCTTCGTGTAGCTTGAAATCAGGCACACATGCAAACACTAAGCATAATATCCGCCTAGATGCACATAAGTACAATAAAGAACCAATCATGGAGCGGTATACCTTTTGATCGAAGTCAATACCATTTTCATCAGTGCACAGATGGCCATTTGTGGGCATAGGAATTTTGACGCCTTTGCAATCTTGCATGCCGAATTTCCTCAATACGTCCTTGAGGTATTTCTCCTGAGATATGAATATGCCATTGCGTTGTTGACGAATTTGAAGACCTAAGAAGAATTTCAATTCTCCCATCATAGACACTTGATATTTTTCACTCATCATATAGGCAAATTCATCACTGTAACGTTGGTCACTACGGCCAAAGATAATATCATCAACATATATTTGGCACACAAACAGTTCACCATCATAAGATTTAGTGAAAAGAGTAGGGTCGAGTGAACTGGGTATGAAGCCTTTCTTCGTGAGGAATTCCTCCAGAGTATCATACCACGCCCGTGGGGCCTGCTTGAGGCCATAGAGGGCCTTATTGAGTCTGAAGACTTTGTCAGGATTCTTTGGATCTTCAAAACCTGGGGATTGAGCAACATATACTTCTTCCTCAAGCTTACCATTGAGGAATGCACTTTTCACATCCATTTGATATAAAGTGATATCATGATGGTTAGCATAAGGAAGTAATATGCGAATAATCTCAAGTCTATCAACGGGTGCAAAAGTTTCATCGAAGTCAATTCCTTCAACCTGTGTGTAGCCTTGACCTACAAGCCGAGCCTTATTCCTCACCACAAGACCATTTTCATCTTGCTTGTTGCGGTAGATCCACTTTGTGCCAATGATATTGTGCTTGCGAGGATCTGGACGTTTGACCAGTTCCCAGATGTTGTTGAGCTCAAACTGATGTAGTTCTTCTTGCATAGCTTGAATCCACTCAGGCTCCAAAAATGCTTCATCTACCTTAGCGGGCTCTGTGATAGAGACAAAAGCAAAGTGCCCACAAAAGTTAGACAAATGTGAAGCTTTTGAGCGTGTGAGAGGACCTGGTGCTTCAATGTCATCGATGATCTTCTCAATTTGCACTTCTCTTGCAACGCGAGGAAGAGCCGGTTGTCGTCGAGGAATTTGATCAGCATTTTCTTCAGCTCCATGTTCTTCAGCATTTTCTTCAGGTGCATTAGTTCGATGTTCTTCACGTTCTGGAATGAATTCTTTAGCAGATTCTTCGATAGGAATGACATCCTCAGTAGCCTTGAACTTGATAGATTCCTCAGGTGCTGGTTCATCTATCACAGAAGGTAGGTGCTCTCTTTGCGAGCCATTAGTTTCATCGAACCGCACATCTATAGTTTCAACAACCTTGTGAAGAACGTTGTTGAAGACTCTGTAGGTGTCTTGAGTCCTTTCCGTAACCAAGCATAAAACCTTCATGTGCTTTCCTGCAAATTTTGAGTTGTGATGAGGATCTCTAATCCAACATTTAGCACCATAGACTTTGATATAACTCACATTGGGTTTCTTGTCAGTGAGGAGTTCATAGGCAGTCTTCTTGAAGAATTTGTGAAGATATACTATGTTGATGATGTGGCACGCAGTATCAATTGCATCAATCCAAAAATGACGAGGCATTTTGTATTCATCAAGCATAGTGCGAGCCATCTCAACAAGAGTCCTGTTCTTGCGCTCCATGACGCCAGTCTGCTGAGGAGTATAAGGAGAAAATAACTCATGAGTAATACCAAGTTCATCAAGATAGTCATCAAGACCAGAATTCTTGAACTCAGTTCCATTGTCACTTCTGATGTGCTTGATCTTCACACCGAAGTTGGTTGAAGCCCTCGAGGAGAATCGTTTGAAGACTTCCTACACCTCATGTTTGTAAGCAACAATGTGTACCCATGTATAATGAGAGTAATCATCAACAACAACAAAGCCATATTGAGATGCATCATTTGAAACTGCAGAGTAATGGTTAGGACCGAAGAGATCCATATGAAGTAATTCAAATGGGCGAGTGGTAGTCATGATTGTCTTTGCTGGATGCTTAGCCTTTGTCATCTTTCCAGCTTCACAGGCTCTGCATAAATGATCCTTGAGGAATTTAACATTCTCAATGCCAATGACATGCTTCTTCTTCGCAAGCGTGTGCAAATTCCTCATGCCTGCATGACCAAGTCGTCGATGCCATAGCCAGCCTTCTGAAGCTTTTGCATGTAGGGACACGGCTGGTTGTGGTCCTGTAGAGAAATCAACAATATACAAGTCTCCTCTCCTAAAGCCTTCGAAGACTTTGGAATTGTCAGCTTCCATGATGACAACACAAAGATACTTGCCAAAGACAACAACCATATCAAGATCGCAAAGCATTGAGACAAACATGAGGTTGTATCCTAAGGACTCGACAAGGTGACTTTGTCCATGTGTTGATCCTTTGAAATCGCAACCTTACCTAGACCCAATACCTGACTTTTGCCTTTGTCAGCAAAGATGATATGCTTCAGATGCGTTGGAGATAAGGGAGCATCCATCAATAGATTCTTGTCACCAGTCATGTGATTTGTACATCCACTATCGAGGACCCACTCAGTGGCTTTGGGTTGATCTTCCTGCAGATGAATTAGTGCAGCTTACAAACTCATATACTTCATCAGTGAAGAATATGACATCACAATTCATCAGATCAATTTCATCAAGCAATAAAACAGGTAAAACAGAATGAGGACGTGAGAAATGAAAGTTCATTTCTTCAATGATTAGCCTACGTCCTTTCAAGCAATTTCAGGTCTCCAGCAAATTCTTCAGACGTTTTAAGCACGTCTGGAGACCTGACCCTGCATAAGATATTAGTTCTTTTTCTTCACCACACACATCTGAAGGGGTGGCAAAGAGTTCATCACTCTGCGAGCTCCATATGAGAAAGGTGGCATAGAAGCCTGTCCATTTCGTTTCACATAAGAGGAGTTAGGATAAGCATATGAATAAGCAGAGAAATTCTTTGAGGACCTATGAACATAATGGTTTGAAGAATAATGCACATATTCATAGCCCTTGGCTCTTCCTTGCGAAACAAAGGGGTTAGCATGATGATGTTCATATGAGGACTTTGATGCTTTTGAGGAATTTGATCCATGTGAGGAATTTGGTCCGTATGAGGACTTGGATCCATATGAAGAATTTGATCTGGGGTTCCTGTTCTTCACAGGTGGTGTCATGAGGACATTCACCTCAAGACTTTCAAGGCATCTCTTGGGAACCCAGATTTTCTTCATAGGGGAACCGTTCCTGCAGTTAGTGCCAACATATCTAGCAAATACTTCACCATTCTGATTCTTGAACAGTTTATAGTTGGAGTCAAATGACTCATCAGAAGAATGAGGAGATTCACATGTAAAGCCAGATAAATTGGATGGATCAACTGGAGGTCCCTTTGCAGCAACCCATGAGGTTTTGGGGTACTGCTCAGGCTTCCAATAAGTACCATCAGCATTGAGTTTCCTCTGAAAGGCAATACCCTCTTTCCTAGGGTTCATGTTGAGGATCTGCTTTTTAAGCACATCACAAAGAGTCGGATGCCCTTTGAGGCTTTTGTACATGCTTGTCATATACAATTCCTTCAGCCTGCATCATCAATGATACTAGCAATGTCCTCAGATGAGGAATTAGTGATAGCAGAGACAGTTGAAGAATTTGTAGCATTAGAAGCATTTGAGCATTCAGGTGAAGAATAGCAGATTCACGTTCAATGCATTTCAAACATGGAGGAAACAAATTCTTCCTGAGCAGCGCTGATTTGTTGAGCTAGTAATGAATCGTGCTCCTTCTGAAGATCTTCATAACTCACTATTAGCTTCTCAAGATCTTGCTTTCTTTGAAGAAATTCATAAGAAAGCTTCTCATGATCAGATAAGAGAGTGTTATGATGACCATGAAGGTTGTCAAACCTAGACTGAAGTCTCTGAAGATTTTCAGTCAAGGTTTTAGTGCGATCCATTTCTTCACCCAACATATCATCACTTTTGTCTAGCATATTTTGAACCTTTTCAAAAGCCTTTTGTTGTTTCATAGCAATCTTAGCAAGTTTAGAGTAGCTGGGCTTGAGGTTTTCATCAGATTCTTTCTCACTAGATTTAGAGGAGGTATATTTGAGTACCTTTGCACCCTTTGCCATGAAGCAACAGGTGGGAGCATAGTCATCATTGCCTTCATCAGCCTTGTTGGTGAGGTCATTTTCTTCAGAGTTGAAGATAGAATTGCCGACGAATACGGTAGCGAGGGCTAGGCTCGCCACACCAGACTCGGACTCCTTAGATGCCTCCTCTTTCTCTTGTTCCTCAGATTCTGCCTCAGCGTCCATTTCCTTGCCAATGAATGCCCGAGCCTTCTTGGAGCTGCTCTTCTTGTGAGATGAAGATTTTGAGGATTTTGATGATGAAGACTTTGAAGATTTCTTCTTCTTCTTCTTCTTCGCATCATCAGAACTGTAATCCTTGTATTTCTTATTCTTTGCTTCCTTTTCCCACTGAGGACAATCTTGAATGTAGTGACCAGGTTTCTTGCATTTGTGGCAAAGCCTCTTTTTGTAGTCACTGGATGAGGAATCATTGCTCCTTGAGGGTTTTCCAAAGCGACCACGTCTTGAGAACTTCTCGAATTTCTTCACGAAAGCAGTGCTAGTTCATGGCTCGATTCTTGAGGATCACCAAGGCTGCTGCCGTAATCTTCATCTTCGATTCGCACAACGCCTTGGCCTTGAGGCACGTGATCTGCCATAGCTCGAACCATAGAGATCTCTCTTTTGACAAGCTGGAACTCATGAATATTTAGCCTCTCGAGGATATCGGTAGGATCAAGTGACTTGTAGTCAACACGCTCTTGAATCATCGATGCGAGTATCAAATGAGGAATCAAGCAATCTCAAGAATTTCTTCACCACCTCATGGTCGGTGATGTCGATTGGCACCAAGTGCTTGAAGCTCATTTGAGATGTCAGTGAGGCGATCGAAGGTTTGTTGAACATTTTCATTGTCGAGCCTTTTGAAGCGGTTGAAGAGATTGCGAAGAACATCAACTCGAGAGTCATGCTGTGTTGAGACTCCTTCATTGACTTTGGACAACCTATCCCAGATAAGCTTAGCAGTTTCCAAAGCACTCACTCTTCCATACTGTCCTTTGCTCAGATGGCCACATATGATATTCTTCGCTTGAGAATCGAGTTGCTTGAATCTCTTCACATCAGCAGCATTCAGATGAAGGAAATATGCCCTAGAGGCAATAATAAAGTTATTATTTATTTCCTTATATCATGATAAATGTTTATTATTCATGCTAGAATTGTATTAACCGGAAACATAATACATGTGTGAATACATAGACAAACAGAGTGTCACTAGTATGCCTCTACTTGACTAGCTTGTTGATCAAAGATGGTTATGTTTCCTGGCCATAGACATGGGTTGTCATTTGATTAACTGGATCACATCATTAGGAGAATGATGTGATTGACTTGACCCATTCCGTTAGCTTAGCACACGATCGTTTAGTATGTTGCTATTGCTTTCTTCATGACTTATACATGTTCCTATGACTATGAGATTATGCAACTCCGTTTATCGGAGGAACACCGTGTGCTACCAAACGTCTAACGTAATCGGGTGATTATAAAGGTGCTCTACAGGTGTCTCCGAAGGTACTTGTTGGGTTGGTGTATTTCGAGATTAGGATTTGTCACTTCAATTGTTGGAGAGGTATCTCTGGGCCCTCTCGGTAATGCACATCACTTAACCCTTGCAAGCATTGCAACTAATGAGTTAGTTGCGGGATGACGTATTACGGAACGAGTAAAGAGACTTGCCGGTAACGAGATTGAACTAGGTATTGAGATACCGACGACCGAATCTCGGGCAAGTAACATACCGATGACAAAGGGAACAACGTATGTTGTTATGCGGTCAGACCGATAAAGATCTTCGTAGAATATGTGGGAGCCAATATGAGCATCCAGGTTCCGCTATTGGTTATTGACCAGAGACGTGTCTCGGTCATGTCTACATAGTTCTCAAACCCGTAGGGTCCGCACGCTTAATCTTTCGATGATAGTTTTATTATGAGTTTATATGTTTTGATGTACCGAAGGTTGTTCGGAGTCCTGTATGTGATCACGGACATGACGAGGAGTCTCGAAATGGTCGAGACATGAAGATTGATATATTGGAAGCCTATGTTTGGATATCGTAAGTGTTCCGGGTGAAATCAGGATTTTACCGGAGTACCGGGAGGTTACCGGACCCCCCCCCCCCCCGGGGACTTAATGGGCCTTTGTGGGCCTAGGTGGAAGATAGGAGATGCGGCTAGGGCTGGGCCGCGCGCCCCTCCCCCCTAGTCCGAATAGGACAAGGAGAGGGGGCGGCGCCCCCCCCTTCCTTCTTCTCCTCCACTCTTTCCCCCTCCCAAGTCCTAATCCAAGTAGGAAAGGGGGGGAAGCCCTACTCCCTGTGGGAGTAGGACTCCTCCTGGCGCGCCTCCTCCCTGGCCGGCTGCACCCCCCTTGCTCCTTTATATACGGGGGCAGGGGCACCCCATAGACATAACAATTGATCGTTTGATCTTTTAGCCGTGTGCGGTGCCCCCCTCCACCATGGTCCACCTCGATAATACTGTAGCGGTGCTTAGGCGAAGCCCTGCGTCGTAGAACATCATCATCATCACCACGCTGTCGTGCTGACGAAAATCTCCCTCAACACTCGGCTGGATCGGAGTTCGAGGGACGTCATCGGGCTGAACGTGTGCTGAACTCGGAGGTGCCGTGCGTTCGGTACTTGATCGGTCGGATCGTGAAGACGTATGACTACATCAACCCCGTTGTGCTAACTCTTCCGCTTTCGGTCTACGAGGGTACGTGGAAAACACTCTCCCCTCTCGTTGCTATGCATCACCATGATCTTGCGTGTGCGTAGGAAATTTTTTGAAATTACTACGTTACCCAACATCAGAGAGGGTGTGACCGAGGGAACACCATTTTCCACAACATACCAGAGATTGTTATCAATTGCCTCAAGATGCATCCGCATCTTATTCTTCCAGTAGGGTTAGTCCGTCCCATCGAAGGCAGGACACCCAGCAGAGACCTTGATCATACCTGCAGTCGACATAACTAAAACTCCAGGCGGTTAAACCAAAATCACACAGAACAAGGGAGTACCTTGCTCTGATACCAATTGAAATTGCGTTATATCGACTAGAGGGGGGGTGAATAGGTGATTTTTATGAATTCTTCACTGAGGAATTTGCGGGTGAGGAAATTCCTTAGCGAAGAACTACTAGTACGGAATAAGTACTCAAAAGTAAACATAACAGAATACATGCACAGTCAACATGATGAAATGACGACAAGCACGGAGTACAGAAATCGTAAACACAGGATAGCACAGGATGAAGACAAACAGACTGAAGAAATTGAACTGAGTAAATTGAGTAAGTATTCAGTCAAAGTCTTCAAACACAGTTATGAACAAGTGCACAACACTGTAATGAGGAAATGAAAGAGTTGAGTAACCAGTAAGCTTGGTGAAGACAATGATTTGGTAGACCAGTTCCAACTGCTGTCTCAGTTGTACGTCTGGTTGGAGCGGCTAGGTATTTAAACCTGAGGACACACAGTCCGGACACACAGTCCTCACCATATTCTCCTTGAGCTAAGGTCACACAGACCTCGCCCAATCACTCGTGGTAAGTCTTGGTGACTTCCAAACCTTCCAGACTTCGGTCACTTTCGGCGATCCAAAATTCCTCTTGGATGCTCTAGACCATGACGCCTAACCGTCTGGAAGAAGCACAGTTTTCAAAGGTAACAAGCGTCGGATCCACGCAGGATCAATCTCTTCAGTGATGCTCAATCACTTTGGGTTTGTAGGTGTTTGAGTTTGGGTTTTCCTCACTCGATGATTTTCGCTCAAAGTCCTCGGAGGATGGGATGCTCTCAAATGACAAGTGTCAGTTTCTCTTGGAGCAGCCAACCAGCTAGTGGTTGTAGTGGGCGGCTATTTATAGCCTAGGGAGCAACCCGACATGACAAGACATAAATGCCCTTCAATGATATGACTGTTAGGTGGGTAGATATTTTGGGACAGCTGGCGCGTAGCATGGGAACGGTCGGAGATTTGAGTATCAAATTACTCAGGGCTATCATGTTCCTCACTATGTAGGCAATACATGCTTGGCGAATTCCTAACTCTTGATCAGAACAAATTCCTCGGAGACCGTAAGAACTTCGTCTACATCCTTTGAAGAATATGACTGAATCAGTATGAGATTTCCAATGGCTTCACTCGTTTGGATTGGTATGTGTTTGATTTTGATTTGAGCATCACATGGAAATTTTTACTTTGTATTTCCTCGACCCCCTTTAATAGTACGGTGTTTCCTATGGCTCAAGAAAGAGAAAAAGAAACTATGAAAACAAAAGTCTTCACGCTTCATGTTCCTCGTATGAATACCAAGTCTTCAGGGTTACACCAATTTCTTCACTTTCAAATTCTTCAGAAATCCAAAGTCTTCAGTCAAAGAACTTCATTTTTAGGGATCGACTTTCTCTGTAAATATCAAACTCCTCACAGACTTATAGACCTATGTACACTCATAAACACATTAGTCCCTTAACCTATAAGTCTTCAATACACCAAAATCACTAAGGGGCACTAGATGCACTTACAGATTCAGGGCGTCCAATCTTGCGATCTTCATCGTAGAGGTTCACGGTGTCGAGGAAGCTAAAGAACGCGGTGGTGAGGCGAGGAGAACACAATGGCTACGTTGGTTGACATCGGCGCGACCATGACGTTCTCGATCATGGTTGAAGAGCGAGCAAGAGTAGGGGAAAGTGATGTATAGTAGATAGGTTCGAACTAGTGGTATCGTGCTTGTATCTTAGCATAGAGATGGGGATGAAGAAGACCTCGAAGACGTGAAGCAGGAGCATACGCTCTTGGATGCGTTCTCCTCTGCCACTAGGTGTGAGGTTGAGGACGGGGTTGCCCCCAGGTGGGCTTGGCTGCTAGGTAAGTTTTCTTCTCTCTCTCTCTCTATCTCTCTCTCTCTCTTATTTCTGTCCTTTCCTTTTTATCTGAATCTATTTTGATTTGATTTTAGATCAAAACATTTGTAAAACCGTCTGGAAAATAAGTGTGAATTTAATGTTTCTTTACAAAACCATTGACATTTTAACTCCGATGGGAGTACTTGGGCTGAGCCACGAACGTCCCCGAGCGTCCCTCCTCCCCACTCCATCGTACTGAACAATGTGGTTAAGTACCACATCGCCACGTGAGAGGCTCACTGACTGTCTTAAAAAGCAGCGTCGTTCAGATGCAGTAAACTACTTCTATTGTAATATGACCATTAATTCTCGCTTTGTGAAGGAGATGATCTGATACTTGATCATCTCTTTCACAAATTAAGCATAGACGGTCTTACTACAATAAAAGTACTTCTTTAAAAGTGGCATATTTTTCACAATTTATATGAACAAACTAGAGCACGACACTATTACTTTTCATTTTTCAAGTAATAGATCAACCCCATTTTGAAAAAATCAAAGAAAATTCCAAATTTGGCACAACTATGGGTGTTACCATTGAGAACAATGTTATCATAGGAAGTATTAATTTTTTTTGGAACAAAAACTACCATTTCCAATTTCAAGTGGTAGAAATGACTATTTTGTAAAGAAGTGTCTGAAATAAGTTATAAAATTGGGTCTTTTCATTTTTCATCCAAATTAGACCACACTAGAAACCCACCTGCCAAGTTTCATGAATTTCAGAGTGTTATTGCGATATTTCACTGATTTACTGGATTTCCATTGAATTATCAGAACTTGCTCAATTTTGAACTACAAGTGTGATGTAGTTTGGTCCTGAAAATTGACAAAAATAGTTTTATGAATGGTGGTGCCTGCACTTGAGACAACTAAAGTTAAAATTCCAAACCATTGGTATGAATGGTCAAAATTGCAAGTTTGACCCTATTTTGGAAAAAATGAAAAAACTCTCATAAATTGAAATCCTTGTGCATGAAGCCCTCTTGTGTGCATTAGTAAGTGGGAAAATCGTAAACTTGCAAAATACCATAAGTTTTGATTGGTCAATACAAGGTTGACCCTATTTTAAGTAAGTTTTTGCATGTTGGTATTTTTGGCAAGTTATGCACTCCGTTTGAACATGCAAAACCCAGTGAACGTAGGAAATGCAAAACATAGCATGCACCTACTGATTAAGCAAATTCAAGTAAAATACTATTTTTAGTTAATGCTGGGTATCCACATGTCGGATACTCCGCACTAGCTAGAAGCAACAAAATAAACAACTGGAGACGCTTAAGACGTTGAGCCAGGTGGTTGTGGGAGCATTGAGCATTTTGTTGAACTGCGCCGAGAACTCATACTGCTCCACCACTATTGGGGTAGTCTTGCAGCCCGACTTGGCCTCCAAGGTGACCAACGCCAGATCCTTGCCGACATCAGCCCCCAAGAGCTCCTGGTCAACCATCTGCTCATCCTCGTCGTCCACATTAATCGATAGATTCATGTCTGCCTGAGCAGGATGAGTGATGATCTCTAGCCCCCTTGATTGCCCTCCTCTTATGCATCCTCCTCTAGTGCGATGATATCCAACCCCCTGATAGCACTCCTCTTGTGAATCCTTCTCCCGTGCGATGATCCGAACTCCCGGTAGATCTCCTCTTCTTCATCCTCATCCTCATCGCTATCTCTCCTCCATCTCCTCGTCGATGAACTGAATAATACACAATTATTCAGCCCTTCCGCCTCTGGATTTGGCAGGAGAGGCGGGAGCGGTACTTGAAAGAACATGTGGGGCCCCCATGTGTGGTTTTGGTAATTGATGACATTCTCTATGGACTAATGGTTGCCTCGAGTTATATTCGTAGGATTTTTCCATAGGTGTTTCTTGAAGTCCATGTGTTGGTTTCAAGGAGTTTATGTGTTGGCCAAGGTGCTTTTCAAGGAATTATCCAAAGATTGGTCATGTTAGAGTTGAGCTTATTGCAAGCGTGTCTTGAAGAAGAAGATAGTGTGAACATTCATGTTTACCTTCAATACATCATACTAATGAATAGAGTTGGAAAGATTTAAGGTTGATCAAGACTAAGTACAAAGGGTGATTCAAGTTGATCAACACAGGAAGTGTAGAAGATGTACTAAGTGGGATCAGGTGGTCTCATGGTATGGTAAGCATTGTCCATTACGCTTTGTGTACTAACCCATGGTCTATGTGAGAGTTCTATGTGGGTTAGGTATGTTTCCATGGGTTTGCATCGAGAGGAAAATCTCATGCAACCCATGGAGGATGACATCAAGTGGTGTTCGTCATCAAGGTTGTGGTGCACAAGTTCAAGTGGAGCATGATGAAGAGGTCATGTTTGAAGCTTGCCATCCATTGTGGTGACAATGGACTTGTGAAGATGTGCTGAAGAGTGGCTCACTCATAGTGGAGTATGAGTGAGCAATCAACTAGTCTTCATCGAGCCAACACAATCAAGAAAGGTGGTCCAACTTGAGAAAGTCAAGATCGTCATCATCTAGCTCAAGTGGACTATGTGCAAGGAAAATGTTTGCCCTTGATAGGTTTTCTATTTACCGATCTCATGGCAGTAGTTGGGAGACCGGGTTATAGGATCGATTGTAGTACTATCAAGGGGGGCTCTCAAGTTAGTACCTTGATCGTATCATTCGTGGGCTCAAACCATTGCATCTTTGCATCATCTTCCTTGGTTCTTTTTTGGTGTTTCTCTTTGTGAGTTTTAGATCTTATGGTCATCTTCATGACAAGCTCGAGTTCATCGAAAACAGACTTCACATATGCATCTTTTATGATGTTTTCGATGTTGGAGTTTATACCGGTTCTTCATTCATATAGGTTTCTCATCTCTATATCTTAGGCATATCTCCCCTGCCACTTCGATGTTGGGATTTATGCCGGTTCTTCATCCATAGAGTTTATGTCAATGTTTGGATAGTACTGCTGCCTTCTATCCAACAAGCTTGAGTTTGCTAAATTCAGAGCTCATTTGCAGAAGTTATGGTAGTTAAGGTTTTATTATATCCACTATTTCTCTTGGGCAGTTTTCAGCTCCCAAGCGGTAGTACCGCTCCACTCCATGGTAGTACCGCTAGTACGGTACTTTTGTTATGAGCCGCTGCACTCTGTTCCGCCTATTTTCATGCTCCTGTAAATGGGCGGCAGTTGCATGGTAGTAGAGGGTGGTAGTACCGCGCACGCGGTTGTACCGTTAGTCTACTACCGCCCTGTTGCCACTATGCACATAATAGTTGGATTTCGGGGTTCCTATAAAAGGGGGTCTTCTTCCCTATTTCATTTAATTCTTTGAGCTCGTGTTCTTCCCCCATTGTTGACCTTCTTCGAGATTTCTTTCTCTCAATCCCTCCAATGATTCTTGCTAGTTCTTAAGGAAAAAGAGAGAGGAGATCTAGATCCACATTGCCACCAATCACTTTCTCCTCTTTGTGAGGGGAACCCCTTGGATCTAGAACTTGGAGTTCTTTGTGTTCTCTTCTTCGCTTTTCCTCTCATTTTCCTCCATAACATTAGTTGTTGTCGTGCGATTTGGGAGAGAAGGACTTGGGCACTCCATGTGCCCTTGCCATTGCATTTGGTGCATCGGTTTGAGTTCTCCACGGTGATACATGGAAGTGAAGTTGAGAAGCTTGTTACTCTTGGGTGTTTGGGCACATCCTCTTGGGTGCCTTGGTGCCCTAGATGGTTGGTGTTGTCGGAGCACAATCATTGTGGTGTAAAGCTCCGGGCAAGCGTCAGGGTCTCCAATTAGGTTGTGGAGATTGCCCTGAGCAATTTGACGGGTACGGTGACCGCCCCAAGGGTTCGGTGACCGCCCCCAAGGGTTGTCATTTGTACGGGTTCGGTGACCGCCCTCAAGGGTTGCCAAAGTGTGCGGGTTCGGTGACCACCACCAAGGGTTGTCATTTGTACGGGTTCGGTGGCCGCCCTCAAGGGTCCCTTGGTGGAATCACGACATCTTGCATTGTGCGAGGGCGTGAGGAGATTACGGTGGCCCTAGTGGCTTCTTGAGGAGCATTGTGCCTCCACACCGCTCCAAACGAAGATTAGCATCCGCAAGGGTGTGAACTTCGAGATACATCGCCGTCTCCGCGCGCCTCGATTATCTCTTACCCGAGCCCTTTACTTTGTGATAGCTATAGTGTTTTATGTTTGATATCTTGCTATCACTTAGTTGTTGTTTATCTTACTTAGCATAAGTTGTTGATGCGCATAGGTGAGCCTAGTTGTTTTAGGTTTTGTGCTTGACAAATTAAACGCTAGTTTTATTCCGCATTTGTTCAAGCCTAAACCGTAATTATTTTAAAGCGCCTATTCACTCCCCCCTCTAGGCGACATCCATGATCTTTCAGTACTCGTACCAGTGAGCTCACTGTCGACGATCCGGAGACTCCATCACCTCTACCATTGCCCGTAGGAGAATCTCAACTAGACTGCCTCCTTGCCTTTAGGAAGTATCCACTTCAACTCGTCCCTCGTCAATCCCAAGGTCACGCCCAATGAGTGCATCACGAGAGATTTCACACTCGAAAACCAGGAGCATATCTCCTTGCACTTGGTTAGCAAGAGCTCATCCCCGACGCAAAACAAATCCATCGCCCTCTTACAGCTCAAACATGCTAGCCATCAATCAAAGACCAATTTTCCAAATCAAAGAATTAAAAATGAACTTGATTATTGATACATCTCCTTCATATATACTTTTCCAAACACTTTTGCTCTTGTTTTGGACTCTAATATGCATGATTTGAATGAAACTAACCTGACCGACGTCAAGCTTCCAAAGCAGAACTACCATGGTGTTGTTTTTTGTGAAGAAATAGAAGTTCTCAGAATTGGACAAAACTTTTTGGAGATTTTTCATGGAATAAATGAAAAAAATACTAGAGTAAAGACCCACTGGAGGGGGGGCACCTGCTGCCCACGAGGCTTTGCTGACCCTAATCTCAAGCCTATAAATTCCTATTTCCTGAGAAAAAAAAGATGTTTCATCGCATTTTATGATACGGAGCCGCTGCCACCTCCTATTCTTCATCGGGAGGCCAGATCTGGAATCCGTTCGAGGCTCCGGAGAGGGGGATTCGCCGTCATCGTCATCATCAACCATCCTCCATCACCAACTTCATGATTCTCATCGTCGGGAGTGAGCAATTCCTTTGTAGGCTTGATGGAAGGTGATGGTTTGGATGAGTATCATGTAATCGAGTTAGTTTTGTTAGGGCTTGATCCCTAGTATCCACTATGTTCTGAGATTGATATTGCTATGACTTCGTTATGTTTAACGCTTGTCACTAGGGCCCGAGTGCCATGATTTCATATCTGAACTGTTTATGTTTTCACCAATATATTTGTGTTCTTGATCCTATCTTACAAGTTATATACACCCGCTATGTGTTATGATCCGCATACCCCATGGTGACAATAATTGAGATTATTTTCGGCGATTACCGTAGTTTGAGGAGTCTATATATTCACTATTTGTTAATGCTTTGTTCCAGTTCTCTATTAAAAGGAGGACTTAATATCCCTTACTTTCCTTATGGACCCCACTGCCATGGGAGGGTAGGACAAAAGATGTCATGCAAGTTTTTTATTATAAGCACGTATGACTATATACGGAATATATGCCTACATTACATTGGGGACTTGGAGCTAGTTCTGTGTCACCCTAGGTTGTAACTGTTACATGATGAATGTCATCCAGCATAATTATCCATTACCGATCCCATGCCTGCGAGCTTTTCACATATTGATCTTGCTAAGTTACCACTGTTCTTCCTGCTACTGTTACCATTACTGTTGCTACCGTTGTTGTCGCTACCAAATTATCATATTACTGTGCTACTGATAACTCTACTGCAGATATTTAGTTTTCCAGGTGTGGTTGAATTGACAACTCAACTGATAATACTCATAAACATTCTTACATTAGTAACAAATGTTTCAAAAAATAATAAAATGTCTAAATGTAATAATAAATTCAAAATAAACATTCTTACTTTAATAACTAAATGTTTTAAAAATAATAAAATGTCTCAACGTAATAATAAATTCAAAATAAATATTCTTACTTTAATAACTAAATGTTTTAAAAATAATAAAATGTCTCAACGTAATAATAAATTCAAATAAATTTTCTTACTTCAATAAATAAATGTTTCAAAAAAATTCTCAACATAATAATAAAGTAAAAATAAATATTCTTACTTTAATAACAAATATTTCAGAAAATAATAAAATGTCTCAACGTAATAATAAAGTCAAAATAAATATTCTTACTTTAATAACTAAATGTTTCAAAAAAATAATAAAATGTCTCAACGGAATAATAAATTCAAAATAAGTATTCTTACTTTAATAACTAAAAGTCTCAAAAAATATAATAGACTCCTATATAGGCAAAACAAGGGAGAAGATTTTTGTGGAGAAAGGAAGTTAAATTGTTCGAGAAACAAGAGCTTCCAACTCCTATAGGCAAAACTTTGTGTTGGTGTTCAAATTCAATGAACGCTAGCACTAGACTAAATACCCACGGCGTTCACACAAACCCAACGCCACCACTTTCTGTGTCAACTGGTAAGTAAAGCTGGGGCCACCAATTTGTGGCGCGCTATAAAAAATCCACGCCAGCATTATCCTTATAAAGTTGTCGTACTAATGCCACCACTATTTGGAAAATATAGTGACGACTTTGATTTAAAATGGCGTGCCACCAACGAAAGTTGTGGCTAGCCGTTTTTCCACTAGTGCGGCAATTTTAATCAAAAGAGAATTACTGAACTTACAATACACCTCGAACACCGCCCAACCATCACCATAGTGAACCGATCTGGAGAAGCATCACTAGGGGCATGCAAGGGCCACTTCGCCTGCGACAAGAAGGGCAAGACATAGCCGCAAAGAACATACCAAAAATTAGATTACTAAGAAGTGATTCAGTAAATATACCACATGATTGAGTTGAAAGCTGTCATTTGATGGAAGCTCCCACCTGTAATTACCCCATAAAACTTCGTACCTAGAAATATAATGGGAAAATCAAAGTGAAAAAGTGAACAAAGACGACGCTAACCAATGGAGAACACAATCATCGCCACCATCATAAGTTCAACAATTTTCTCGCCGTAGAGCAAGGGGTAAGACGATCATCGAAGGGGTGGAGGCGGAGAAACAACAACCTGAGTAGCCAGCACTAACTCAAGGAGCGGCGCTGGAGAAAGCAAGAGGCGGCGCCGACAGCGTCATGAGGGAGGAAGACGGATGGGAGAAACAAATTAAAAGTCATATAACAAAACCTAAAATGTTTAAGGACAAAAGAAAACAAAGAAAGTAAAAACCAAAAAACTAGAAAACACTCAGGGTCGCCTCCTCGGGCGACAAGTGTCAACGCGGAGCACTGCGGAAAAGTCTCCCGAGCCCCGACGACGCGACCCTTATCGCGCAGCGCAGGGAGGCGCCCCCGAGTGAACATTTTTTTGACGTCACCCCCGAGTGAACTTTGTTTTTTTAGCGGTAAACCAACACTTTATTCAATACGGGGTTCGGTTTACAGGAATAACAAACGGGTCATGGGGTAAACCCAGCCACACATGGCAACCCACTGCTAACGACGAAGAAAACTTGGCCAAACTATGGGCCTGAAAATTCAAAACACGACTTTCAAAAGTAAAAACACAACTATCAAAATCCCTAGCTGAAGCTTCAATCTCCTTGATGATCACACTATAAGGGCCAGTCGATCCCTTATGAATCTCTTCCACCACTGTTTTGCAGTCGCATGCAATAACAATTCTTCTTAGAGAGAGATCTTGCGCAAGTGCCATAGCTTCTCTGCATGCAAGCGCTTCTAGAGTCGCCGGGTCATGAATATCACTAAAAACCATCGCAGAAGAGCCCAGGTAGGTGCCATCCTGATCCCGACACAATGCTGCAGATGAACCTCCATTCCCTACCCTCGCCAGGCCACCATCCACGTGGATTTTTGCCATGCCCAGGCCTGGTGCCCTCTATTCATATCTCACTTCTGCCCTCTTTGGCGCTACGGTCTGTTGACCAGGCTGATGCGTGTTTTCTTCATTAATTGCTCCAAGTTCCGCAATAAAACAGGTAGTGAAGGAGTTTGTGGCGTGAGGGCTCTGAAGAATTCCTTCATGTATTGCTTTGCGGTGCGCCGACCAAATCGCCCACAAAGTGACTACGGTTTTGATCAAGAGTGCATGCGGCATAATTTCGATCAGTGAAAAGATCCATCTCTTGGCGTTCCCCTCTGTTGTAGCCTATAGTAGAGATGATATATCATCTTCTGTGAGAGCCCACACGCAACAGGCCATAGTACACTCCAGAAGGGAATGGCGCCATGAATCCTGCGCCCCACATATCTAGCATCGATCCGCAGTCGCCATCTTCCTGTGTAGTCGCACATCTTCTGTTGGAATTGAGTGCTTTGCTAGTCTCCATAGAAAATTCCTTATCTTCCCCGGTACTTTCACTGACCACAATGATTTCCAAGATCTCGCTTCTGCTTCATGATACGTCTTCAACATATCTATAATTTTTGATTATAGATATGTGGATCCACACCCTGTGCCTCAGCATGCAAATGATTTTCCAGGTTTTCAACCAATGCCTAATCCTAACAATAATGCTCCTAATGAAGAATGGGATGTTTGGAAAGAACAGGCAGAGCAAGAGGAACACTGGGCTTTTCCATAGCCTGATCATCACCATCCCCTGCAGCCTCAAGTTGAAATTCCTGTCTTGGCAGAAGAAGGGGCCCCAAACAGCAGCATTACTACTACTGTTTCTCTGTCTGTTGCTCTCCTTGACCCACTCTGCTAGTGAGGAGGTCAATCAAGGTGCTCTGGGCCCTCAAATTGGTCAAGGGCTTCTCAACATTGCTTTAGCTTATGATGCAGTTGAAGAAGAGGAGAATTTTCAGGATGTGCAACCCAATGTTGAAGTTCCACTGAATGTGTGCATGGTGCCTGCTGAACAGGCCCTGAATGTGACCATGAATCCCATCAACATCAAATCCTGCAGTCCTAATGTGCTGTTTTTATGCAGTCAGTTCCAACTCCTGGTTTGTCATCTCATGACAGAGAATTTGTGGCTTCTGGCTCCTCTCTGCCCATGGACAATCAAGACAAACAGCCTGAGAATGTGCAAGAAGTGCAGGTTACTGATAACTGTATTGAGCCTGTGGAAGCTGATCCTAGTGCTACTATGGGTGACTCCATTCCTTCATTCCAAGTCAATAAACTAGACAAGGGCAAGGCTGATGTTCCAATTCCACACATTGGATCCTCACACACTGCAAACCCTAAAGGTAATTATGGGTCATTCTCTTTGCCAGGTTCTCCTTCCTTGCTTACATTGCACTCTTTGGCCCATGAACATGCTTTGCCAATCATTGATGGTGCACATTTAATATCTGAAGAAGGACTGGACTTATGGATACAACATTTTGCACCAGCAACACAGGGAGCAGCACCAACTTTCAAAATAGAAATCCCAGTAAGTTGGTTTAACTTCATAATACACTTATTGTTGACACCTGACAAGTTTGGTTGGACAATGCATTTGCTAAAGTCTGAGGTGTGGAAAATTTTGACTGATAATTGTAAACATGAGGACACTTTGCCTTTTCACATTCCTGATGAATGTGCAACTTCTCAGGCACCTGCTTGCAAGGATTTCATATTGGGGCTAGGCAAATAAAATGAGGGTATTAGCCCTGTTGCCCACTCTTCCACTGGGGCTAGCAGTCCTCTTCAAAGCAGTTTCCCCAAATAAAATGCTGCCCCTTGGAGAGGCCATCTCAAGGAAAAGGAGGGAGAAGGAACCTTTGGTAGAAACTGAGGTAAGAAGAAGTGATAGGATTAAAAAGGATAACAATGGCTATAGAAGGAAACCTTGTGATACTCAGTCTTGTTTACCATGCAATGCCATACCCCCAGTTATTCACAATTCAGTAGTTAAAAACCTGTCCAAATCTTTCTGCAAGGTTGCTGAGGAGGACATTCAGGAGAAGTTGTCAAAGAAGCCCAAGAAAAAGGGGCAGGAAGAGGTGGCTAAGGTTTCCAAGGCCACAACAGAAGCAACACAGTCCAGGCCTGTGTGATATGTGTCTACAACATCAATCTCCTATAGATAGCAGGATGGCCTGCTATTCTCTTTTGGAAATTTCCTGTCATATGTATGCAGTTATCTGTAATGCCTCCACTTGTTGCACAATGCTTG
Source organism: Aegilops bicornis (assembly GCA_021605145.1). NCBI lineage: Eukaryota > Viridiplantae > Streptophyta > Magnoliopsida > Poales > Poaceae > Aegilops > Aegilops bicornis. Next base: position 160,907,795 of record CM038675.1, on the reverse strand, counting down.
TTTGCCCTGGAAGGCACCTTTTGTATGTTATTTGCACTATGCTGATGTGTAAGCTCTGGTATCATTTTATGGCTGAGACTTCTGTCCTATCTGTTGCCTGGGAAGCTATGGGCAATCAACTTTGGATGCTTTGGTTGCCTTCCTCACCTACTTATGTCCACTGGTGGACTGTACCAGCAGCCTTACAATGCTCTGTCCTTTTTGTGGAATCAAAAATTTTATGGCATGGAATTGTCATCAGGGGGTGGGCTCTGCTGACATCAGTATTACCAAGCTAATTATTAATGAATATTACAACTTGGAATATCTTAAACTGGAATTTGAGAGGCATTAATTCCTCAGATAAGTGGTTGGCAATCAGGCACAAAGTGGAATAAAGTGCTGCTGGTATTGTTTGTATACAGGAAACTAAGAGAGAAAATTTTGATCTTGCATACATTCATAAATTTTGTCCCCAAAGGTTTAATAAATTTGAGTTCTTACCTTCCATTGGGGCATCTGGTGGCATCCTCACTGCTTGGAATGGAGCTCTCTTCTCTGGAGAGCTAATGTTTCAAAATAAATTCTCATTGTCTATTCAGTTCACCTGCAGAACATCTTCCAAGAGTTGGGTCCTCACAAACATTTATGGCCCTTGTAATCATGATGACAAAATTGAATTCATTGATTGGTTTCGGAATATTCAGATGCCTAATGATATAGATTGGATTATTATGGGAGATTTTAATTTCATCAGAACACCTGAGGACAGAAATAGACCTGGAGGAGATGTAAATGAAATGCTCATGTTTAATGAGGCAATAAGTGAGCTTGGGCTGATTGAATTACCCCTTAAAGGCGCATAGTTTAGTTGGAGCAACATGCAAGACAACCCTCTCTTGGAGAAATTAGATTGGTTCTTTACCTCTGCAGCTTGGATGACCAGTTATCCTGATACCTTGGCTCTCCCCATGCAACCAATCTCTGATCACCTCCCATGCATGATTAAAATTGGCACAAACATTCCAAAGTCTAGAGTATTCAGATTTGAAAACTACTGGCTTAATCACAGTGATTTTAAACCGATGGTTCAGAATGCTTGGGCTATTCCAGTTGGTCATGCAGATTGTGCTAAGAAGATTTCTGCAAAGTTCAAGAATGTCAGAAGAGCTTTAAAGCTGTGGGCCAAAAATCTTGCCTGTCATAAGAAGCGAATTGCAGACCTAAATGACTGTATATTTCTATGGGATATGATTGAGGAATTCAGAGATCTTACATTATTTGAAAATAATTGCAGGACCTTGTTCAAGGAGCATCTCTTAACTGTGCTCAATGATCAGAAGATTTATTGGAAACAAAGAGGGAAAATTAAAGGAGTAAAGTTTGGAGATGAAAACACAAAATTCTTTCACACTAAAGCCTCTATTAATCATAGACACAATAAGATTGCTATGTTGCTGAATAAAGACCAAGTTGAAGTAACTGATCATGAAGGAAAGGCTGCAATTCTCTGGGAGGCTTTTAAAACTAGATTGGGACAGTCAAATCGTCACTCAATGCATTTTGACCTTAATGATCTCTATGAAAACACAGTTGACCCCCAAATATTCATTGATCTTGAAAAGCCTTTTACCCAAGAGGAAGTTGAGGAAGTGGTCAAAAACCTACCTAATGATAAATCCCCAGGGCCAGATGGATTCAATAATGAGTTTATTAAGAATTGTTGGGATATTATCAAGAATGATGTCCTAGAGCTTATTTTGGCTTTTCATGCTGGGAATGTAAATCTTGAAAGCATTAACTCCTCTTTCATCACTTTAGTGCCAAAAAAAGAGGTGCCAATTTCTCCAAATGACTTCAGGCCAATTTCACTGCTAAATGGTGTCCTCAAAATCATTACAAAGTTGTTGGCCAATAGACTGCAAAGTATTATTCTACAGTTGGTGCATATTAATCAATATAGCTTTCTCAAAGATAGAGTAATCCAGGACTGCCTTGGTTGGGCATATGAATACATCCACCAGTGTCATAAATCTAAGGAGGAAATCTTAGTAATAAAACTGGATTTTGAGAAGGCTTTTGATACAATTGAGCATGATGCCATCATTGATATTTTTAAAGCTAAAGGATTTGGAGAGAAGTGGATTTCCTGGATGGAAGCTTTGTTCACAACTGCATCCTCTTCTGTACTACTCAATGGAGTTCCTGGGAAAAGCATTTACATAAGGAGGGGAGTAAGACAAGGAGACCCTTATTCTCCTTTAATTTTTGTGCTGGCTGCTGATTTGCTTCAATCCATCCTTAATAAGGCCATGAGATTAAACCTGCTCACTGCTCCTCTGCAAGTAAACTCTTGTCCTCACTTCCCAATTGTGCAATATGCAGATGACACCTTAGTGGTTATGCAAACTGATTCTAGGCAGTTATTCTGCTTAAAAGCACTTCTGAATTCTTTTGCCACTGCAATTGGGCTAAGAGTTAATTATGGGAAGTCCATCATGGTGCCCTTGAATATTGCTGAAGACAGAATAGAAATCTATACAAACACCCTGCAGTGTGCTAGAGGACAATTCCCATTTACCTACCTTGGTATGCCCTTGGGAATTTACAAGCCAACGGTTGAGCAATGTCTACCTTTAGTCAACAGGATAGCAAAAGGAGTGGCTGGTATCTCTATCTTCATGACCCAAGCTGGAAAATTACTGTTGGTCAAGTCAGTGATGACATCTTTATCAGTCTTCTACATGTGCTGCTTGGACATACCAATTACAATAAAAAAACAGATCATCAAATACCTGAGACACTGCCTTTGGAGAGGACCTGATATGGAGGACAAAAGGCCTGCTTTGGTATCATGGACCACAGTGTGCAGACCAAAAGATCAGGGAGGCCTAGGTGTTTTAGATATCTTCACTCATAATAAGACCCTGCTCATGAAAAACCTTCACAAATTCTTCAATGCACATGATATTCCCCGGTAAACTTGATCTGGGAGACATATTATAATGATGGGAAATTACCAGGGGACAACATGATTGGATCATTCTGGTGGAAGTCCAACTTAGCCCTCATTGATCAGTACAAAGCTATTGCTAGATGTAATGTGGGGGATGGTGTTAGTGCTTTCTTTTGGGATGATCTGTGGAGCCAAGCAATTCTTAAACACCAATTTCCCCACCTGTTCTCTTTTGTCAAAAATCCCCAACTGAATATTCAACAATTTTGCAGACTGAGTACCTACAGGATTTATTCTTCCTCCCCTGGACAACTGAGGCCTATGAGGAATTCTTACAAATGGAAGACATTTGTTTAGCCATGAGACAATCTGAACATTTAAACTCTTTAGATACTTGGAGCTACATTTGGGGAACTGAGCACTACTCCTCCATCAAAGCATATAAAGTCTTAATTGGTCACAAATGTACACCCCCTCATTTCAACTGGATCTGGCAGAGTTCCTGCCAACCAAAGCATAAAGTTTTCTTCTGGCAACTCCTACATGATCGAGTGAACACCAGAAACTTACTTAGAAGGAAGAAGCTCGTGTTAGAAGATTACAATTGTGCAGTTGGAGGCTGTCCTCTAGAAGAAACATTGCATCATCTCTTTTTGGGCTGTCCATTTGTTCAACAATGTTGGGATTTCATTTGCCCCACAAGAGCTCCAAATCTGTCTGTTTTAGAAGCATTCCAAGACCTCAAAGATAAGATAAGATACCCATTTTACATGGAGATAATCATTCTTGGAGCATGGGCCATTTGGATCACCAGGAACAATAAAATCTTTGAGAATATTGCACCTTCTTTCCAAGGGTGGAAGTTCATTTTTCTGGAGGAACCAAGCTTCTCAAATATAGGTTGAGGCAGTAGCATGAGAGGCAATTCTCAGTTTGGCTTGATGGCCTGTTGTAATTTCTTCTTCTTAGTCTTTTCAGCTGTTTAGCTTCTTTCTTGTCTTTTTAGGTTATAGTTTTTGTTTTGTTTCTTGGGCTTATCTCAAGCCTTTCAGACTGCTTTGTTGTTCTACTTTATTTAATAAAAATTGCAGTGGGGTTTTACCCTACTGTTTATAGTCAAAAAATATTAATTTTTGATTATTCCAGGCTATTATATTATGTGTTTTGGATGTTTATGGGCTTTATTATCCACTTTTATATTATTTTTGGGACTAACCTATTGACCCAGAGCCCAGTGCCAGTTCCTGTTTTTTCCTTGTTTCAGTGTTTCAAAGAAAAGGAATATCAAACAGAGTCGAAACAGAATGAAATCAACTGGAGAAGTTATTTTTGGAAGGAAAGCAACCCGGGAGACTTGGAGTCCACGTTAGGGAAGAAACAAGGGAGGCACGAGGTAGGGGGGCGCGCCCACCCCCCTAGGGCGCGCCCTCCACCCTCGTGGGCCCCTCATCGCTCCCCTGGCGTATTTCTTCCTCCTATATATACCCATATACCCTAAAAACTTCGTGGGGAGAGAATAGATCTGGAGTTCCGCCGCCGCAAGCCTCTGTAGCCACCAAAAGTCAATCGGGACCCTGTTCCAGCACCCTGCCGGAGGGGGAACCCTCACCGGTGGCCATCTTCATCATCCCGGCGCTCTCCATGACGAGGAGGGAGTAGTTCACCCTCGGGGCTGAGGGTATGTACCAGTAGCTATGTGTTTGATGTCTCTCTCTCTCTCTCTCTCTCTCTCTCTCTCTCTCTCTCTCTCTCTCTCTCTCTCTCTCTCTCTCGTGTTCTTGATTTGGCACGATCTTGATGTATCGCGAGCTTCGCTATTATAGTTGGATCTTATGTTCTCCCCCTCTTCTCTCTTGTAATGGATTTAGTTTTTCCCTTTGAAGTTATCTTATCGGATTGAGTCTTTAAAGATTTGAGAACACTTGATGTATGTCTTGCCGTGCGTATCTGTGGTGACAATGGGATATCACGTGATTCACTTGATGTATGTTTTGGTGATCAACTTGCGGGTTCCGCCCATGAACTTATGCATAGGGGTTGGCACACATTTTCGTCATGATTCTCCTGTAGAAACTTTGGGGCACTCTTTGAGGTTCTATGTGTTGGTTGAATAGATGAATCTGAGATTGTGTGATGCATATCGTATAATAATACCCACGGATACTTGATGTGACATTGGAGTATCTAGGTGACATTAGGGTTTTGGTTGATTTGTGTCTTAAGGTGTTATTCTAGTATGAACTCTAGGGCTGTTTGTGATACTTATAGGAATAGCCCAACGGATTGATTGGAAAGAATAACTTTGAGGTGGTTTCGCATCTACCATAATCTCTTTGTTTGTTCTCCGCTATTAGTGACTTTGGAGTGACTCTTTGTTGCATGTTGAGGGATAGTTATATGATCCAATTATGTTATTATTGTTGAGAGAACTTGCACTAGTGAAAGTATGAACCCTAGGCCTTGTTTCAAAGCATTGCAATACCGTTTACGCTCACTTTTATCATTAGTTACCTTGCTGTTTTTATATTTTCAGATTACAAAAACCTATATCTACCATCCATATTGCACTTGTATCACCATCTCTTCATGAACTAGTGCACCTATACAATTTACCATTGTATTGGGTGTGTTGGGGACACAAGAGACTCTTTGTTATTTGGTTGCAGGGTTGTTTGAGAGAGACCATCTTCATCCTACGCCTCCCACGGATTGATAAACCTTAGGTCATCCACTTGAGGGAAATTTGTTACTGTCCTACAAACCTGTGCACTTGCAGGCCCAACAACGTCTACAAGAAGAAGGTTGTGTAGTAGACATCACTTCATAGTTTGAATTTCCTGCCCTTCCTTCCAACCAATCTTCTCTTCTTCTTAGTATCAACCAGCATGCGATAAGGCATCGCATCAAAAGACGCCTCTTCTCATGATTCCAAACCCCAAAAATCTGCCATTCTCCGTGTGCTCAAGGGGATCCCTAGAATTATATTTGAATCAGCAGCAATAAAAATTTGTTCCACGAGTTCCTTTCTCCAAGAAGCATTCGTTCCATCAATCAGATCACTTACTAGCTGCGGCGGGTTAGCAGAAAGGCAAGCTATCGGCCTCATTGTCCCGTTTCTAGGGGTCCAATTATCTTGCCATATTCGCGTGGTGACTCCATCGCCAACTCTCCTTATTAGACCCTGAAGTAAAACGTCTCGGCCTTCCAAAATTGCCCTCCACGCCTGCGAGGGTTGACCCCCAAGCTCAGCCGAGAGTATATTAGAGTCAGGGAAGTATATGGCTTTTAGCATACGAGCACAAAGCGAATCCGCTTGCTGCAACAGGCGCCATGCCTGGCGAGCTAGGAGAGCAAGTTAAATAGCTCAAAATCCCGGAATCCAAGGCCACCCATGAACTTTAGTTGTGTTATTGTATGCCATGATACCCAGTTGGGTTTTCTCTTCCCCTCCTTACTTCCCCACCAAAATTGGTGAATCAATTTGTTCAAATGCTCACATAAGCCTCGGGAAGTTTAAAACAGGACATGGAGTAGACCGGCACTGCCTATGTAGTAGACTTCACTAGAACCTCCTTTCCTGCTGAAGAAATAGTTTTCTCAAACCACCCTTTCACTTTACTCCACAATCTATCCTTTAAATATTTGAAAGCCCCATACTTATATGCTCCTACATCAGTGGGCATCCCTAGATATTTATCCTTTAAAGTTTCATTTAGCACGTTCAGAATTGTCTTAACCACTTCCTTCACACTAGCTGGGCAGCCCTTGCTAAAGAATATAGTAGATTTCATTGGGTTAATTCTCTGACCTGATGCTTGACAATAAGTTTCCAACAGGTTTGATACCTCTGTCGCCCCTCCACCATTTGCTTTGAAAAACAGCAGGCTATCATCTGCAAACAAAAGGTGATTAACTGGTGGTGCCGAAGGGGCCACCTGTATCCCACCCATCTGAGATGACTGATTCACATTCTTCAAGAGGCACGAAAGGCCCTCTGCTCCTAACAAAAATAGGTAAGGGGAGATTGGATCTCCCTGCCGAATACCTCTGCTCGGTTTAAATTCTTCCAACTTCTTGCCATTTAGCAAAACCGAAAAGGACACTGAGCTTACAAGATGCATGACAATGTTTACCCATCTCTCAGAGAAGCCCAGCTTTAACATGATTGCTCTCAAGTACTCCCATTCAACTCTATCGTAAGCCTTCATCATGTCCAACTTGAGTGCACAATGTCGGTGTTTGACAGCTCGATTACGCTTCATAAAATGCAAACACTCATAGGCAACAATAATGTTGTTAGTAATCATATGCCCCGGTACAAAAGCTGACTGTTCTGCAGAAATAATCTCTGGAAGCACCTCTTTTAAGCGATTAGCAATGACCTTTGATGCTATCTTATATAGGACATTACACAAACTTATTGGCCGGAACTGTGAAAGAAGAGTCGGGTCTTTTACCTTTGGAATTAGCACCAAAAGGGTTTGATTGATACCTTCCGCGCTCTCCTTTCCCTCCACAATCTTCAGAACAGCAACCGTCACCTCCGCTCCGCAAATGGCCCAATGTTTCTGAAAAAAGTGGGCCTGGAAACCATCCGGGCCCGGAGCTTTTGTCGGGTACATCTGATACAACGCCTTCTTCACTTCTTCTTCAGAATATATAGCATCAAGTCGAGCTCTCATATCAGCAGTTACTTTTGCTGGTACAGTGTCCAGTACTTCGTGCATATTATTACATCCTTCCGAGGTATATAGCTCCTTGTAGAACTGCGTCGCCATCGACTCGATTTCGTCAACGCCTTCAGTCACCTGTCCATCAGGTTTCATCAACATTGATATTCTGTTTTTCTTGCGTCTCATCGCTGCTCTTCTCTGAAAATACCTCGTGTTCTTATCTCCATGTGTTAACCAGTCCACTCTTGATCTCTGTTTCTCAAGAATTTCTTCTCTCTGGTATAGCTCAACCAGCCTATCTGTCACTTTAATCTCCAGATGACTCGGTTGCAGTCTTCCCGGAACACTTTGTAAGACCTGATGTTCTCTCTTCAGACGTTTTATTTCTCCCTTAACGTGTCCAAAAGTATTCCTGTCCCAGCTTGATAAATTTTCTCCCAAACTTCTGAGTTTTGTCTGTACTTCTTGGACGGACGAACCAACATTAAATCTCCCCCACTCGGACTCAACGAAAGTTGGTAGCTCGGGGTGTCTCTCCCACATCAGCTCATACTTGAAACTTTTTGGTGCTCGTCTCTCCACCGCCTCCGAGAGAGTCATGACGATCGGACCATGATCCGATGTCGCCGAGGTTATGTTTTCCACCTCCGCATCCGGAAAAAGAGCACTCCAGCCAGGGTCAGCTACAGCTCTGTCCAACCGAACCCTGGTATACGTACCTCCCGCTACTCTTTTTTCAAAAGTCCACATCCTTCCCTTGAATCCAAGATCAGCAAGACCGCATATGTCCAGCGCTTCCCGGAAAGAGTCCATCTGTCCTTGGGCGCGCGGACTGACCCCCTCGTGTGCTTGGATCAAAAACTCATTAAAATCTCCGAGTGTCATCCATGGAAGGTTAGAACTCCCCACTATGGAGCACAAAGTATCCCATGTCTTGTAACGTTCCGCTACTTGGGCCTCGCCATATATGCATGTCAATCTCCAAGGCGCCGGACCTAAGTTAGAAATAGTTGTATCAACATGATACCTCGAGTAACCAACAATTTCTAGCTTTATTCAATCATTCCAGAATATTACAATGCCTCCACTCCTCCCCGTACTTCCAACCGCAAAAGAGCTATCAAAACCAAACGACTGAGCTAAAATTTCAGCACGCACTTTACTTATTTGAGTTTCAACAAGACATAGCACAGCCGGGGTAAATTTTGTCGTGAGTTCACGGGCTTCACGAACTGTCGCGGGGTTACCCATACCACGACAGTTCCAGCTCAGGACATTCATTGGGACCGGCGGTCCTCCCCAGAGGAGGCCGCCACATTCATTGGATCTTCAACTTCCACCTCTTCTCCGCCCTGTCTCCTTCTCTTGACGATAGGAACCTTCCTAGGCGTGGCAGCTGCTGCTTCTGAGGTTGACGTTGTTGGTGCTCCTTCAATACTCAAAACAGAATCATCTACCTTGCCCATAAGGTGAGGCAAAGCTTGCCCCCTTACATTGATGGTGCCATCATGCGCAACTAGGCGCTTGCGAATATTTTTTTCTCCTATTCCATTGATGTCCTGACTTGTGAAAACCATCTCGGCCTGTGATCTTCCTTCCGCTTCCTCACGCCACTCCCCTCCCATACCTCCTCCTCCACGTCTTCCACCCCGGTCTCCTCTTCCTCCCATTCTTCCCCGCACTCCTCCCCTAGTTCCTCGACCCCCAGCAAAAGGCCTAGCCGCTGGCGGCTCCATGTTCCACATCAACCACTCTCCCCACTCATACGTCCGGGTATCATGCACTCCATCACCGCACTCCTCCGCTAGATGGCCCATAATGCCGCATAAGAAGCAAAAGTCGGGGAGCTTTTCATAGAAAACAGGATATCTCTTAAGTCCACGCAGTGTAATCGGGACAAACCTAACCAACGGCTTCTCAACATCAAGAAAGACCCTAGCTCTCAGAGTGCCGCTAGGGTTAATTATTCCTTCGGTGACTACCACCGTGAACGGTGGACCGCCCACTTTTGCTGCTACCTTCTCTGCTAATTCCCTTTTTGCCGTAAGACCATCTGGTAAACCCTTGATCCGCGCCCATACTGGCACCTTGTTGAGCTTATACTCTGCTACATCCGTGAACCCGTCGTACTCGACGATAATGACCAGAGCTCTGCGAAAAAGCCACGGCCCCCCATCCATTATACGCTTCCAATCTCCAAGACAATGGCACTGGACTAAGGATAGATTAGGTCCCTTGACACTAAAAGTCACGCCCTTTGCCGCTGCCCAAGCGTTTCTCATCTGATTCAACAAAGCGGCATGGCCAAAGGGTTTGGTAGTATGAACCCTAAAAAGCCCGAGCCATCTTACATCCTTGACAAGCTCTTCAACCTCTCCCGAGAGATCCAGATAATCCTCTTCCTCACCATGCAGCTTCAGCCCCGGCAAACTGATCTTCCAGATCTGGTTCTGGTCCGTAGCCTTCCCAATCCACTTCATCTTCCTCCCCAGGAACTTCTTCCGCTACCTCATCCCCCTCCTCTCCCTCCACTACAGCGCTAGAATCGCGCCTCGCCTCGTCCGCTGACGACCCCGATCCAATCTCTGTCCTCTCCTCCTTCTCTTCCCCCTATCCCCCCTCGCCTTGGATCGATGTCGGTTCCGCCATGTTGCACGTGCGTCAAGACCGCAGATAGGTTTACTGCCCGACGCCAGAGAGACTCCGGTTGAAGACGGCAGGAAAATTGGTGGACTCCTGCAGTTTCGTCGGAGGAGTTTGGGTACCCTAAGCGAAACCCTAGGGGAAAACCTCTATAAAGTTAAGTTCCCGAGTGAACTTTGTTGGGTATCCCTTAACTAGTTTTTTTTTTGAGTCTGGGTATCCTTTAGCTAGTGATTTTGAGATTTCGGGCTTCTGTTGTGGTGTGGGCCTTAGAACACTCGGGGTGACGCTGGCCCAAGAGGTTGGGCGGGCAGACCATGGTTAGTCCAGCAAGAAAGAACAACTACAAACGCAGTGGCTGCCCCCTCAGGCCCTCACAAGTCACAACAAAGACGAGGCCCCAGATCGATCGAGGAAGCAAGCAACCCTACCGAAACCCTAGCCGACGCCCCCCTCCTCCGGATTCCGGTGCCATGGCGCTGCGCTCTCCCTCCAGCACTTCGCGGCAGGATCTGTCGCCGCCGGCGAACTCTCTGCCTCCCACCTCTCAGGTACCGTCGTTCGATCGATCCACCTACTATTCCTGCAATTCGCTGCCCGATTGCCTTGTTCTGACGTTTACCAACAAATTAACCCCATCAAACGTTTTTATGCTCACAAATCAATGAATTATATGATGAGCCTTAGCTTGTTTTTCCCTCCTAGTTGAGACCCTTGTTAGGAGAGGGTTCTGTAATTTCACCAAATAATGGCGAATATTGCCACTAAAATGTGCACAGTAAGTGCTGGATTGCAGAGGAGGCCTATCTTACATCCATGTGCTAAATGTTTTGCTTTTGCGTGAAAAAGGAACAGTTTTTATTTTTTCTGAAGCAATTATTAGTACACTGAGTACACAGCAGATATGATGAACTGTTAATTCCATGATATATGGGCATTTGATCAACTTGGAGGGAAGAAGAGTATGCCATCCTAAAGTTTTATTTTCCCTTGGTGACTTTTTGTGGTTGCTGAAATCATTGGCGGAGCTACACATAAATAGTTGGGCGGACCAGGCAAACAAGTGCACTTTTTTTTTTCAAAATCACAGGTGCACATTTTTTAGGGCAGCCATTATGCAACCCAGATGACTTGCCGCATGCAAGAAAATAAGGATTATGATTTAATATGTCTACAGCAGCATGGCCGGCCCTTTGCATATCGGAGGCCCTAGTGCAAATAGCATACAATGGCCCCCCGATGATCACACATTACTCTCGCCCGTCGCTGCTGCCTGTTGCAGCAACACTTCCATTCAAACCGTTCCTGCCTTGTTCTTCATGACAAGGTAGAAATTTCAAACAAACATTTTATGGTTTACCTAAAAATAGTAGTTTGAACAAAAACACAATCACCTTCTGTGCAAGAACAACAGAGAATTCCATAAGTTGAACACAAGCGAAGCAATATCTAATCATTATGTTGTAATTTGTTAATTTCGATCATCGTTGGAATACACTTGAATATAAAAGATGATGGGCAATCCAGATGACGAAAATCTTACTTGTGGATTGGTGCTGGTGGCAACGCCTGAACGGCCAGCCCAATCTGGTGCGTCGTTAACTCATCGCCACTGCAAGGAGGTCGCCGCCCGCCGCGATGTGGCCGCCTTGGGGTACTTAGAACTGAAGATATCCATGGTGACATGGTGTAATGAAGATATTAAGGGGATGATAGATACAACTACAAAATCCATTCATTAGCATGGCTTGGGGTTGGGGCCCGTCCTCCTTGGAATTGAGTCAATTAATTGTGAAAGAAAGAAGATTGCATGGGAAGAAAACGAATCGGCGGCGCTGTCTCGTAGAGGACGAAATAATTAGGAGTTCATCTCGTGCAGCTCCTTTCTGTGTAAAATGGGCTGGGCGTGCTGCCTTCCCGATTATTCTTCTTCTGTATCTTACACATGTACAGAAAGTATGGCCCCCTGCTTGGGCTGGGCCCTAGGCAGCCACACTCCTCGCCATGGCTTAGGGCCGGCCCTGTACAGCAGCACACTTCTGGACACATGAGCAAGAAGGTGGAGTCAGTTTCAATGAAACATGTCTGAATCAATGATTAGTCTATAATACATAATACAAGTAGGATGCGTCAAACTCAACGAACGGCAGATGCCGTGAGCACGACAAGTATCTCCAGTGGAGCGGTTCGGCAATATGGGTCTCACTGCAAGAACTAAAAACCATGTACGGCTGTCAATTTGCTAACTAAGAACTAACTACTTGATCTCCAGCCGGTGCTCACACGCAATGCGCCAAGCCCCCTTGACTGTGCGATGGATGATGTCGACCAATAGGTGGCCACGGTTGTGCTGCTTGTTGTGCCGCTGCTGCTCGGCTGCTCCTTGTTGCTCATAGTTTTTAAACCTAGCTCTCGAGAAGTCGTGTGAATCTCCCACAGAATCGAGCGTAAAGGTGATTATGGGCTTAGCTGTTGTCTGCCGGGTGGATTGGGCTTTACCGACGCATAGTATATGAAAGAAAAAACACATAAATCCTGGGTGGGCAACGGCCACTTCGGCCTTGCCGTAGCCCTGCCAGTGGCTGAAATGTAACTTTGACCACTACTGTATAGCTTCTAGTACAACAATGTATATGTTCTACTGTACTGTTGTCAAAGCATTTCCAAGAACCACTCTAGTAACATAAATTTCATATAGTCAGTATTGATAGCTTTGGACATACTAGTGGCCAAACTTTTGAAAGTTTGATAGTATGGATTCTAGAAGGACTATTGTTAGCCATGCAATGCATAATCTCTCGTTAACAGCCACTAACATGCATGAATAGCTGCTTTAACTCATGTATCATCATATCAATTATAATTATCTAATTATTAATCTTACCAGGGTGGATTCAGCAATGGAGCCAAAGCTGATGTTGCTAGGAAGAAGGAGGTTGATCATTTGTTGGCAGAGTTTAAAAAGGAGGGAGTGGAGATAGATGGCAAGATAGCTAGTATAATTGATGATGAGATAGCTAAAATTAAAGCTGAAGCTGAGAGGTAATTAATTGGAGGCACTACAGCTTATTTTATTTGTACTCAAATGAAACAATCCTAACATTCATGCGTTATGCACATCCTTTTGGTAGGGCGAACATCATCAATGGGCTGAAAAGGAACGGGCGGTTGGTAATGCTCACTATTTCATCTCTTGCTTTTGGTTTCTTCCTGGGAGGGAACTTTATGAAAAGGCCCTCTACAAGCAGCTGCGCGTCGTTTTTGGTGAAGAAGAATAGCCTAGGGCTTGTGGGCCCACTCTGCTTATGGTATGCAAAACCAAGTAGGCAGTCTTGGTATTACACTGTTAGCTAACTATGGTATGGAAAACCTGTTTACGTTGTCTAATAATGGCTGTGCCATACTTTGGATTTTGCAGGTAATGATGTAACCCTTACTGTTAGCACCATGTGATGTTCTAAGCTGCATGGAGCAGCTGGTGCTTTGTTAAGTACTGCAGTTAATTAATTAGTGTTTGGTAATTGAATCTGGTGTGTGATTATCTATGGATCATCTGTTGTGATAATTTATGGAATAATTCATGGTATGGCGCTTTTTAACCGAATGGCGATTTAGTATTCGTGGCTTCACTCGCATAAACTGCTTGCAGAAATCATGCATTGTCATTGTTGTCATATATTGGAATCTCCAGTTCTCCACTCTCAAAAAAAGGAAAAAAGGAATCCCCAATAACCGGCTTTGGCCCATTTTCTGTATTTGTTACTCTTTTGGTAAATGTTATCTTCGGTTTGGCAATTGTGATGTTGTCAAGATGAAAAGGTGAGAAAGAGAAGGGTGTGCTTGACCTGATCGGTCAGCAGGTTCTATAACGTTGAGTTTGACAGAATTCATGGAATTGGCATTTTGATCTCGAGGGACATTTGACATGTCTGAATATAGATGCTCGGGGAAGAACATGGCTCTCAGACTGAAGCCTACAGAGAAAGCCGGGTTGCAAGTCATCGCTTTCAGATCTCAGGTTATGTAACTGTCTTCTATATGTTTTTTTAGCCGCGTTGCTTTTCCTATTCTCGAAGTTCACATATAGAGCTTTCTGATAATCAAAATGCTGTAGGGTTCTAATCTCAATGTTAAGGTGAGCTAAATCATGTTCCTCGTCTTTTGCGCTGATCGCTCTTGGCCCTGATGATTGTTTTCAAATAACCTAGTCAGCCACGGCTGAGTCTGGGCCTTCGGACGATACATATCATCTTCAAATTTTCTGCTGCTCTCCCCGCGTACTTGCCACTGCCTTTTTTTTAAAACTGTGACATGACTGCTGTCGTTTCTATTAGCAGGAGAGAAAAGGTAACCAAGAGCGCTGTTGTTTCTATCAATAATACTACACCTATCGAACATGTAATCCTGTCAGAAGATCCGGTCATTACTCCCCTTCCAAAGCTGCCAAGAGTACTAGGATCCGACCCTTGGGCATCACCTTGAGTTTAGGATCACCTTTGATGGCAGACTCTTTGTTTCGTTCTCCTTCAACCCTTGGGCGTCGCCTTGAGTTTAGGGTCCCACCTACACATACAATGCATTTTTTTTCCCTAGCTAGTTCAAACCGAAAAATTAACTACCCTGTCAAATTGATTTGCATCTATACATACAATGCATTTCTCTCTCAAATGGAGAGACTTGCATCTATACATCAAACCAAATCGTGATACATGGCCGCAATTTCGATGAGAATGAACTAGGGTTTGACCTAGGACTAAAAAATGCAGTCGAAAAAACAAGATTTGAACGGAAAACACCGAGGTCTACGATGTTTCCTACTGCGCCATGCCATACGGTCCGCGAGGAAGGATAAGGTCGCGGGCCAGTGGGAAATGCCATTGACCCTACATTTCCCGTGTAACACATCCTGTCATTTTAGAGAAGTCATGGCATTTTAGAGAAGGGTCAGATCGTCAAATACTTGCAAAATAGGGTTAGTTTGTGTTAAACTTCGTTAGCAAGGTCAAGCAGTGATTTTGGCCACGAGAACACAGCCACATCATTTCCCCTGGGGTGTTTGTTATCCTCTATGTACATGTAATTATACACCATGAGTCAACCAACACATCAATTCTCCCAAGTTTCCTCTTGTACATCTACATAATTAAAAGGCAATAACCTTGCAAGCAAAAGATCGAGAAGAGGCTCCTTTCTAGCATAAGTTCGGCACTGAGATGGATTATGGTAATCTAGCTTTTCCGAGCACCTTTTGCCTATTTTTTCTTTGGATAACCAGTTTTTCCAAGATTGTAAAATAAGGGAAACCCTTGGAATCATCAGCCCGATTTCTTTCTAGAAACCAGCCACGTCGTTAGCTCGCCACGCGTCCGTGGTTAGTGCTCGGTTAAACACGTGCCCAGTGCCCCAGCCCGACCATACTCATTGCTCGTTACCCGAAAAAACCCATCGCATGACCTTATCATCATGTTCCTTCTCCCCACCACTCATCAATTTCTTGTCCACAACATATCTGTTGAATAAGCTCTGCGACGAGGATAACCAGCGCCACTGAGAGGGGGGTGGCGATGCTAGGGGTGTTGCGACTCATCCCCTCTTGTGTGTGTCTCTCACCTTGATGAGACTTCTTCTTTCCTGTTGGAGCCAGCAACCATGCATGGGTGCCCCCCGCCCATTGCCCAACAACGTGGCTCCCGAAGCGGATGAGAAAAGGGAGGCATATTTTTCATGGCCCCGTGGCTAGTGCTGCAAAGGAGGCAACTGTCTGTGCCATGGGGCGTGTATGCTGCTGCAATGATGGGGTGCCCCGCTTACATCTACTGCAACAATGGGTTGTGGATCTGTGACGGCAAGGCGCCTTGCGACATTTGCTTATGAGGGAGGGGTGGATGCACTACCGGACTCGCGGTATATGCCTACGGCCACGGGCCGTCGGCATAGGCCCCTAAGCCGTCGGCATAGATCTATGCCTACGGCAGCCGTCGGCATATCCCCGTCGGCGTAGATGTCGTCAGCGTAGTCTTGTCAGACCGTCGGCATGGTAAAGCCGTCGGCATAGGGGCCTATGCCGACGGCCTGGCGTCAGCCGTCGGCATAGTATAGCCGTCGGCAGTGTTTTTCGTCTGACGGCAACGGACGGCGCCGTCAAAAGCGCGGACGAATCATGCAATGCCACGTGGCAGATATATGCCGACGGCAACCTCTGCCACGTGGCAACCAGTGGTACTCCTGGTGGCAGGTCTATGCCTACGGCAAAGCCGTAGGCATAGATGTATCTATGCCGATGGCTTTGCCGTAGGCATAGATCTGCCACGTGTCGTCTCCTGGTTACTCCTGGCAGCAGAGATATGCCTACGGCTTTGCCGTCGGCATAGATTTTCATCTATGCCTACGGCAAAGCCGTAGGCATAGATCTGCCACGTGGTGAGCCCTGGTAACTCCTGGGCTTATATATGCCGACGGCTTTGCCGTGAGGCATAGTTTTTGATTTTCCCTGTTTTCTATTTTCCAATTCATTTGACATCATTTCAAAACAGAACAATATGAAATTATGCAGAAATATGACAGTTCATCCTCTAAACATACTCAAGTTCACCATCATCATCTAAACATACTCAAGTTCATCACATCATCTAAAGATCATCACCGACTCAAGTTCATGAACATAAAAGTAGTGCAAGACATGAAACATCATAAAAGTAGGAATATGAAAGGCATGGCACGACGGCCACATGCACGGAATCATCAAGCAAGACCACCTCCGCCAAAACCACCGCCTCCGCCAAAAGCACCACCACCTCCGCCAAAACCGCCACCACCTCCGCCAAAACCACCACCACCTCCGCTTAAAACCGCCATCGCGACCACCACCACTCTGCCAGATCGGAGGATCGGGTCGACGGAGCAGAGTCGAGCCACCGGTCCCCTACATGTTTCGAGAAAAGATTCTAACGGTAAATATGATATGATAGTGTTGAATGAACGAGAACTAGTTTGTCAAGAGTTAGGCAAATGTACTAACCGGACCATCACCGCCTAGTGCCACCCATTCATCCAACGTGGGCACGTGTGGGGGTTCTCCAGCAGTGGTGGTGGGGGTCCCATTTGTGGTGGACCCCGTGCTACTCCAAGACGCCAACATAGCCTCGAATGTTAGTTAAACAAGCAAACTAGAAGATCGGAAGGAATGAAAGTGCAAAAATTTAGCTTGGTTTTAAGAGTGCGAACTAACCGTCATCATCCGACGGTTGTAATCATCGCTTGCCTTCACTCGTTTCAAGTACTCCCGCACCTCGAGATTCCTATGCTCGACAAACTCCTTATATGCCTACATAATTTAGATTGTTTCTAAGTGAGCAATGATGAAAATAAACTGAGAATGCTAGATAGAAAAGATAAAGAGGAAGTACTTTACATCTTTGTCAAGGGCTAAAGGAGTCTGTGAACGCCTGCATTTCTAAGCGGCTCGGGTTGGTAGCCCGAAGTCGTGTGTACTGAGATCGAAGGAGTGATCAAGCCGTCGAAACACGGATACCGCCATTCTTCTTCCCCTGGATGGCCACCACCGCCGTGTCGTCGATCTGAGGATCGGGCGACCTCGGCAGCAGAACATCCGGATGCAACTCGATAGTGATGAATGTAAGACCCTGTGTGCTCCTCGGTCTTGCCGTAGTAATCGCTCTCGCCCTCCTTGCGACGACTCCGCTCAAGGGCCAGCTTCCACGACTCCATGTCCGAGAGCGGCCTCTTCAACTTGTCCTCCTACAACGTCAAATAGAAGTTAGCCATACATAAGAACATGACGGTAAAGAAGAACAAAATGCATCATGCACATAGATATACCTTCATGGCCTTGAAGCTCCAAAGTGGTTCCTGTTTCCTTGGCCGTGTGTCCCGTCGGCTCCACGGTTAGCCCGGCCCTTGATGCTCTTGGCAAAGAACTCGTGATCGGGCGCCGAGCCACCTATCCACCAAACTCGCCCATCCGTCATGCCTTCCATAGCACCAACGAGGAACAACCTATGCAAATTTTGGAAGCATGACATGTGAGCACGAAACATAGAGTTGATCGCTTGAAACAATGAAAAGTTAGTAATAGTTACCATCATGAACTGCTCCTGTTCAAGGTAAGTCGTAACCTGCGCTTGACTTTTGGTCATCTTTTGGTGCAGGTAGTAGTGGTAGTATCTTGAGACGGCAACCAACAGACATCGTCAAGAATCGACGAGCTTTCTTCTTCGCAGCCGCAAGCAAGACCATCACGTCGGCTCGCCTTGTGCTCGCTAAGAACTCTATAGAGTTGCTGCATAAACCAAGCAAACAAGGCATGAGTTGAGTGATCCAATGATAAACTATGAACGAAATCAAGACAAGTGATTCGTAAGAGAACTTACCCAAAATTTGGTGATCACGGCCTTAGCGTCCGTCCAGTACTCCACGCTGTCGCAAGCCTCGTAGTGGGCCCAGCTCATGGCCAAAACCCGCATTGCGGGTCCTCGTCTCGTCATGCGAGAATAGGCCAGGCCAAAAGTGCTTCAACAGGACAGTGATAAGGCCGTTCGGTTTACGGCCCTTTCCGCGAAGGATCCAGTTTCTGTTGGGGAACGTAGTAATTTCGAAAAATTTCCTACGCACACGCAAGATCATGGTGATGCATAGCAACGAGAGGGGAGAGTGTTGTCTACGTACCCTCGTAGACCGAAGCGGAAGCGATCACAACATAGAGGAAGTAGTCGACGTTCTCCTCGCGATCCAACCGATCCCAGCCGTTACTCGGCGCCTCCGAAGTTCTTGGCACACGTACAGCTCGGTGACGCTCCTCAGTTCGATCCAAAGAAGCTCCGGGAGAGAGAGTTCCACAAGACGACGGCGTGGTGACGATCTTGATGTTCTACTGACGCAGGGCTTCGCCTAAGCACCGCTACGATATGACCGAGGTGAAATATGGTGGAGGGGGGCACCGCACACGGCTAAGGAACGATCTCAAGGATCAACTTGTGTGTCCTAGGGTGCCCCCCTGCCTTGATATAAAGGAGCAAGGGGAGGGCCGGCCGGCCCTAGGAGGCGCGCCAAGGAGGGGGAGTCCTCCTCCTAGTGGGAGTAGGACTCCCCTTTCCTAGTCCAACTAGGAAGGAGGAAGGGGAAGGAAAGAGAGAGGGAGAGAGGGGGGGCCGCGCCTCCTTGTCCAGTCGGACTCCCCATGGGGGGCGCGCCACCTCCCGGTGCGGCCCTCTCTCTCCCCTTTGGCCCAATAAGGCCCATTACTTCCCCGGGGTTCCGTAACCCCTCCAAAGCCTCCGGGTTTTCTCCGGAAACTTCCGAACCTTTCCGTGTCCGAATATAGCCGTCAATATATCCATCTTTATGTCTCGATCATTTCGAGACTCCTCGTCATGTCCGTGATCACATCCGGACTCGTAACTCCTTCGGTACATCAAAATACACAAAACTCATAATATAACCGCCATCGAAACCTTAAGCGTGCGGACCCTACGGTTCGAGAACAATGTAGACATGACCGAGACATCGTCTCCGGTCAATAACCAATAAGCGGGACCTGGATGCCCATATTGGCTCCTACATATTCTACGAAGATCTTTATCGGTCGGACCGCATAACAACATACGTTGTTCCCTTTGTCATCGGTATGTTACTTGCCCGAGATTCGATCGTCGGTATCCAATACTTAGTTCAATCTCGTTCTTGGCAAGTCTCTTTACTCGCTTCAGTAATACATCATCTCACAGCTAACTCATTAGTTGTAATGCTTGCAAGGCTTAGTGATGTGTATTACCGAGAGGGCCCAGAGATACCTCTCCGACAATCGGAGTGACAAATCCTAATCTCGAAATCGCCAACCCAACATCCGCCTTTTGGAGACACCTGTAGTACTCCTTTATAATCACCCGATTACGTTGTGACGTTTGGTAGTACCCAAAGTGTTCCTCCGTAAACGGAGTTGCATATTCTCATAGTTATAGGAACATGCATAAGTCATGGATAAAAGCAATAGCAACATACTAAACGATCGGGTGCTAAGCTAATGGAATGGGTCATGTCAATCAGATCATTCAACCAATGATGTGACCTTGTTAATCAAATGACAACTCCTTTGTCTATGGTTAGGAAACATAACCATCTTTGATTAACAAGCTAGTCTAGTAGAGGCATACTAGTGACACTGCTTGTCTATGTATTCACACATGTATTATGTTTCCGGTTAATACAACTCTAGCATGAATAATAAACATTTATCATGATATAAGGAAATAAATAATAACTTTATTATTGCCTCTAGGGCATATTTCCTTCAGTCTCCCACTTGCACTAGAGTCAATAATCTAGTTCACATCGCCATGTGATTTAACATCAATAGTTCACATCTATATGTGGTTAACACCCATAGTTCACATCGACATGTGACCAACACCTAGAGGGTTTACTAGAGTCAGTAATCTAGCTCACATCGCTATGTGATTAACACCCAAAGAGTACTAAGGTGTGATCATGTTTTGTTTGTGAGAGAAGCTTAGTCAACGGTGCATCACATTCGTGAGCCGTATGTATTTTGCAAATATTTTATGTCCACAATGCTCGCACGGAGCTACTCTAGCTAATTGCTCCCACTTTCAATATGTATCCAGGTTGAGACTTAGAGTCATTCGGATCAGTGTAAAAGTTTGCACTGATGTAACTTTTACAACAAACTCTTTTATCACCTCCATAATCGAGAAACATCTCCTTAGTCCTTACTAAGGATATTCTTGACCAATGTCCAGTGATCTACTCCTAGATCACTATTGCACTCCCTTGCCAAGCTTAGTGGTAGGGTATGCAATAGATCTGGTACACAGTATGACATACTTTATAGAACCTATGGCTGATGCATAGGGAATGACTTTCATCCTCTTTCTATCTTCTGCCGTGGTCGGGTTTTGAGTCTTACTCAATCTCACACCTTGTAACACGGTAAGAACTCTTTCTTTGACTGTTCCATTTTGAACTACTTCAAAATCTTGTCAAGGTATGTATTCATTAAAAACTTATCAAGCGTCTTGATCTATCTCTATAGATCTTGATGCTCAATATGTAAGCAGCTTCACCGAGGTCTTTCTTTGAAAAACTCCTTTCAAACACTCCTTTATGCTTTGCGTAATAATTCTACATTATTTCCGATCAACAATATGTCATTCACATATACTTTATCAAAAAGGCTGTAGTGCTCCCACTCACTTTCTTGTAAATACAGGCCTTTCCAAAAGTCTCAGATAAAACCATATGCTTTGATCAACTCATCAAAGCGTATATTCCAACTCCGAGATGCTTGCACCAGTCCATTGATTGATCGCTGGAGCTTGCACATTTTGTTAGCTCCTTTAGGATTGACAAAACCTTCTGGTTGCATCATATACAACTCTTCTTTAATAAATCCATTAAAGAATGTAGTTTTGACATCCATTTGCCAGATTTCATAAAATGTGGCAATTGCTAACATGATTCGGACAGACTTAAGCATCGCTACAGCTGAGAAAATCTCATTGTAGTCAACACATTGAACTTGTCGAAAACCTTTTTGTGACAAGTCGAGCTTTGTAGATAGTAACACTACTATCGGTGTCCATCTTCCTCTTGAAGATCCATTTATTTAACATGGCTTGCGATCATCGAGCAAGTCAATCAAAGTCCATACTTTTGTTCTCATACATGGATCATATCTCAGATTTTATGGCCTCAAGCCATTTCGCGGAATCTGGGCTCATCATCGCTTCCTCATAGTTCGTAGGTTCATCATGGTCTAGTAACATGACTTCCGAACATGATTACCGTACTACTCAGTGCGGATCTTACTCTGGAAGACCTACGAGGTTTGGTAGCAACTTGATCTGAAGTTTCATGATCATCATCATTAACTTCCTCACTAATTGGTGTAGGTGTCACAGGAACTGATTTCTGTGATGAACTACTTTCCAATAAGGGAGAAGGTATAATTACCTCATCAAGTTCTACTTTCCTCCCACTCACTTCTTTCGAGAGAAACTTCTTCTCTAGAAAGGATCCATCTTAGCAACGAAAAAACTTGCCTTCGGATCTGTGATAGAAGGTGTACCCAATAGTTACCTTTGGGTATTCTATGAAGACGCACTTCTCCGATTTGGGTTTGAGCTTATCAGTGAAAACTTTTTCACATAAGCATCACAACTCCAAACTTTTAAGAAACGATGACTTAGGTTTACTGTTAAACCATAGTTCATATGGTGTCGTCTCAACGGATTTAGATGGTGCCCTATTAAACGTGAATGCAGCTGCCTCTAATGCATAACCCCAAAATGATAGTGGTAAACCGATAAGAGACATCATAGATCGCACTATATCAAATAAAGTGCGGTTACGACGCTCGGACACACCATAACATTGTGGTGTTCGGTGGCGTGAGCTGTGAAACTATTCCACATTATTTTAATTGAAGACCAAACTCAGAACTCAATTATTCGTCTTTGCGATTAGATCGCAGAAACTTTATTTTCTTGTTACGATGATTTTTCCACTTCACTCTGAAATTCTTTGAACCTTTCAACTATTTCAGACTTATGTTTCATCAAGTAGATATACCCATATCTGCTCAAATCATCTTGTGGAAGTCGAAAATAACGATACTTGCCACGAGCATCAACACTCATTGGATCGCATACATCGGTATGTATTATTTCCAATAAGTCAAGAGCTTGTTCCATTGTTCCGGAGAACGGAGTTTTAGTCATCTTGCCCAAACGGCACGGTTCGCAAGCATCAAATGATTCATAATCAAGTGATTCCAAAAGTCCATCGGCATGGAGTTTTCTTCATGCGCTTTACACCAATATGACCTAAACGGCAGTGCCACAAATAAGTTGCACTATCATTATTAACTTTGCATCTTTTGGTTTCAATATTATGAATATGTGTATCACTATGATCGAGATCCAATGAATCATTTTCATTGGGTGTGTAACCATATAAGGTTTTATTCATGTAAATGTAACAACAATTTATTCTCTTACTTAAATGAATAACCGTATTGCAATAAACATGATCAAATCATACTTATGCTCAACACTAAATAACACTTATTTAGGTTCCATACTAATCCCGAAAGTATAGGGAGTGTGCGATGATGATCATATCAATCTTGGAACTACTTCCAACACTCATCTTCACTTCCCCTTCAACTAGTTTCTGTTCATTCTCGCAACTCCTGCTTCAAGTTACTACTCTTAGCAACCGAACCGGATCAAATACCGAGGGGTTGCTACGAACACTAGTAAAATACACATCAATAATCTGTATCTCAAATATACCTTTGTTCACTTTGCCATCCTTCTTATCCGCCAAATACTTGGGGTAGTTCCGCTTCTAGTGACCAGTTCCATTGCAGCAAAAGCACTTAGTCTCAGGCTTAGGTCCAGACTTGGGCTTCTTCACTCGAGCAGCAATTTGCTTGCCGTTCTTCTTGAAGTTCCCCTTCTTCCCTTTGCCCTTTTCCTTGAGACTAGTGGTCTTGTCAATCATCAACACTTGATGCTCTTTCTTGATTTCTACCTTCACGATTTCAACATCACGAAGAGCTCGGGAATCGTTTTCGTCATCCCTTGCATACTATAGTTCATCACGAAGTTCTAGTAACTTAGTGTTGGTGACTAGAGAATTCTGTCAATCACTATCTTATCTGGAAGATTAACTCCCACTTGATTCAAGCGATTGAAGTACCTGACAATCTGAGAACATGCTCACTAGTTGAGCGATTCTCTTCCGTCTTTTAGCTATAGAACTTGTTGGAGATTTCATATCTCTCAACTCGGGTATTTGCTTGAAATATTAACTTCAATTCCTGGAACATCTCATATGGTCCATGACGTTCAAAATGTCTTTGAAGTCCCGATTCTAAGCTGTTAAGTATGGTGCACTAAACTATCAAGTAGTCATCATATTGAGCTAGCCAAACGTTCATAACGCCTACATTTGCTCCTGCAATAGGTCATCACCTAGCGGTGCATTAAGGACATAATTCTTACGTGCAGCAATGAGGATAAACCTCAGATCACGGATCCAATCCGCATCATTGCTACTAACATTTTTCAATACAATTTTCTCTAGGAACACATATAAAAACATAGGGAAGCAACAACGCGAGCTATTGATCTACAACATAATTTGCAAAATACTACCAGGACTAAGTTCATGATAAATTAAAGTTCAATTAATCATATTACTTAAGAACTCCCACTTAGATAGACATCTCTCTAGTCATCTAAGTGATCACGTGATCCAAATCAACTAAACCATAACCGATCATCACGTGAGATGGAGTAGTTTTCAATGGTGAACATCTTATGTTGATCATATCTACTATATGATTCACGCTCGACCTTTCGGTCTCCGTGTTCGAGGCCATATCTGCATATGCTAGGCTCGTCAAGTATAACCTGAGTATTCTGCGTGCAAAACTGGCTTGCACCCGTTGTAGATGGACGTAGAGCTTATCACACCCGATCATCACGTGGTGTCTCTACGACGAACTTTAACTTTGGCAACGGTGCATACTCGTGGAGAACACTACTTGATAATTTTAGTGAGAGATCATCTTAAAATGCTACCGTCAATCAAAGCAAAATAAGATGCATAAAGGATAAACATCACATGCAATGAATATAAGTGATATGATATGGCCATCATCATCTTGTGCTTGTGATCTCCATCTCCGAAGCACCGTCATGGTTTCCATCGTCACCGGCATGACACCATGATCTCCATCATCTTGATCTATATCAATGTGTCGTCACATGGTCGTCTCGCCAACTATTGCTCTTGCAACTATTGCTATCGCATAGCGATAAAGTAAAGCAATTATTTGGCGCTTGCATCTTATGCAATAAAGAGACAACCATAAGGCTTACGCCATTGCCGATAACTTCAACAAAACATGATCATCTCATACAACAACTTATATCTCATCACGTCTTGACCATATCACATCACAACATGCCCTGCAAAAACAAGTTAGACGTCCTCTACTTTGTTGTTGCAAGTTTTACGTGGCTGCTACGGGCTTAGCAAGAACCGTTCTTACCTACGCATCAAAACCACAACGATACTTCGTCAATTAGACTACGTTTTAACCTTCTCAAGGACCGGGCGTAGCCACACTCGGTTCAACTAAAGTGAGAGAGACAGACACCCGCCAGCCACCTTTAAGCACGAGTGCTCGTAGCAGTGAAACCAGTCTCGCGTAAGCGTCTGGCGTAATGTCGGTCCGGGCCGCTTCATCTCACAATACCGCTGAACCAAAGTATGACATGCTTTGGTAGGCAGTATGACTTGTATCGCCCACAACTCACTTGTGTTCTACTCGTGCAAAACATCAAACCATAAAAACCTAGGCTCGGATGCCACTGTTGGGGAACGTAGTAATTTCAAAAATTTCCTCGCACACGCAAGATCATGGTGATGCATAGCAACGAGAGGGAGAGTGTTGTCTACGTACCTCGTGAGACCGGCGGAAGCGATCACAACGTAGAGGAAGTAGTCGTCGTTCTCCTCGCGATCCAACCGATCCCAAGCGCCCGTTACTCCGGCGCCTCCGAGTTCTTGGCACACGACAGCTCGGTGGCGCTCCTCAGGCTCCGATCCAAAGCAAAGCTCCGGGAGAGAGAGTTCCGTCAAGACGACGGCGTGGTGACGATCTTGATGTTCTCTTGACGCAGGGCTTCGCCTAAGCACCGCTTCTGATATGACCGAGGTGAAATATGGTGGAGGGGGCACCGCACACGGCTAAGGAACGATCTCAAGGATCAACTTGTGTGTCCTAGGGTGCCCCCTGCCCCGTGATATAAAGGAGCAAGGGGAGGGGCCGGCCGGCCCTAGGAGGCGCTAAGGGAGGGGGGAGTCCTCCTCCCAGTGGGAGTAGGACTCCCTTTCCTAGTCCAACTAGGAAGGAGGAAGGGGAAGGAAAGAGAGGAGAGGAGAGGGGGGGGCCGCGCCTCCTGTCCAATTCGGACTCCCCATGGGGGCGCACGCCACCTCCTGGTGCGGCCCTCTCTCCCCTTTGGCCCAATAAGGCCCATTACTTCCCCGGGGTTCCGTAACCCCTCGGCACTCCGGTTTTCTCCGAAACTTCCGGAACCTTTCCGTGTCCGAATATAGCCGTCCAATATATCAATCTTTATGTCTCGATCGTTTGAGACTCCTCGTCATGTCCGTGATCACATCCGGGACTCGAACTCCTTCGGTACATCAAAATACACAAAAGTCATAATATAACCGCCATCGAAACCTTAAGCGTGCGGACCCTACGGTTCGAGAACAATGTAGACATGACCGAGACACGTCTCCGGTCAATAACCAATAAGCGGGACCTAGATGCCCACATTGGCTCCTACATATTCTACGAAGATCTTTATCGGTCGAGACCGCATAACAACATACGTTGTTCCCTTTGTCATCGGTATGTTACTTGCCCGAGATTCGATCGTCGGTATCCAATACCTAGTTCAATCTAGATTCTTGGCAAGTCTCTTTACTCGTTCCGTAATACATCATCTCACAGCTAACTCATTAGTTGTAATGCTTGCAAGGCTTAGTGATGTGTATTACCGAGAGGGCCCAGAGATACCTCTCCGACAATCGGAGTGACAAATCCTAATCTCGAAATCGCCAACCCAACATCTGCCTTTGGATACACCTGTAGTACTCCTTTATAATCACCCGATTCGTTGTGGCGTTTGGTAGTACCCAAAGTGTTCCTCCGTAAACGGAGTTGCATATTCTCATAGTTATAGGAACATGCATAAGTCATGGATAAAAGCAATAGCAACATACTAAGCGATCGGGTGCTAAGCTAATGGAATGGGTCATGTCAATCAGATCATTCAACCAATGATGTGACCTTGTTAATCAAATGACAACTCCTTTGTCTATGGTTAGGAAACATAACCATCTTTGATTAACAAGCTAGTCTAGTAGAGGCATACTAGTGACACTCTGTTTGTCTATGTATTCACACATGTATTATGTTTCCGGTTAATACAACTCTAGCATGAATAATAAACATTTATCATGATATAAGGAAATAAATAATAACTTTATTATTGCCTCTAGGGCATATTTCCTTCAGTCTCCCACTTGCACTAGAGTCAATAATCTAGTTCACATCGCCATGTGATTTAACATCAATAGTTCACATCTATATGTGGTTAACACCCATAGTTCACATCGACATGTGACCAACACCCAGAGGGTTTACTAGAGTCAGTAATCTAGCTCACATCGCTATGTGATTAACACCCAAAGAGTACTAAGGTGTGATCATGTTTTGTTTGTGAGAGAAGCTTAGTCAACGGGTCTGTCACATTCAGAGCCGTATGTATTTTGCAAATATTTTATGTCCACAATGCTCTGTACGGAGCTACTCTAGCTAATTGCTCCCACTTTCAATATGTATCCAGGTTGAGACTTAGAATCATCACTATTGTAATCTATTTGTGGAGCGGTCTCATCATCACTATCACGCATATCTTCTTCGTTGTCTGACGGAGGTGGAGGCTCTTCCTCATCGTCAGCGTCTTCATTTAACTTTTCAAGCATAATTATGTCTCTTTGATTCACAACTGCCTCACCATCAATCCGCAAGGCCGTCGTCGTTTGGGTCCAGGTCAACATAACCCAAGTCATCATCCTCGTTGTTTCGGACCACGTCATCATGTTCCTCTTGATAGAACACTCCCTCGTATGTCATCGGGTTTATGTTGTAGTAATCATCATCGTTCGGGTCCGGTAGCTTACCATGTGGCGACACCTTGAACACAACTTCCCAACCCTTTAGGTACTCTTTACGGCATGGGTAAGGCAGATAATATACTTGTGTGGCCTGGGTAGCGGCGATAAAGAGATCAGCTCCGGCATAGACGGGTTGATGGTTTAACTTCAACTAAACCAACAGAAGGCGTATGTCTCAGGCCCTTTTTGGGGTCGAACCATCGGCATTTGAACACAGTGAGACTTAGGTGTTCGCGGCCAAGTTTGAATGTAAGCTTGTATATTTTTCCTACCCTACCCTCCTCAGCCTTCACTGCCATCAGTTGCGAGATGGCATCCAACACAGACAGCTTGGCACCCTCATAGAGAGGTTTCTTTGACGAGGCCAAGATTTCCAGGAAGGCCTTTGCGGTTTCCTCCGGCTCCTCCGGTTCATTCGCTGAATGTGACGGAGGTGTCACCAGGCAAAGCAAAGACATCATCTAGCATGTCTCTAACCCCATCGTCCTCATAACCAGCGACGCGTTGTCGTATCACATCCTCTCTACCACGGCATCACCGGGCAAAGTTTATCGGCATATTAAAGTTGGGCATAAATCCATGCGTGCGAAGGTGCTTAGTCATCTCACTCTTATCTCTGCGGATCGTCTCTTACATCCGCACACGGGCATTCTGGCACCATCCTCATTGGACTACGGAATATCTCTTTCAAAAACACATCAGTTTTCTCGACCCACTCTGTTGTTACTTGATTCCGACAGAAAAACCCACTATACATCCACTGATTATCTGCCATCTCTGCCTTATTAGAAGCCACACAACAAAATTAAGGATTCATTTTAATTACCAACATCAATATTTTATTTTTTACAAGGTTGACGAGTAATCCACCTACATCTCTAATAGGTAAAGATGGGTCCTAATCCCACCCGAGAATGTGTAGATTGAGTACAGTCCATGCTCTGCCCCATTCCGAGACAAAATTTCGGCAAGACCTCCGCTGTTCTCCAAATACACGTCTCGGCAAAATGTCGAGAGAATGTGCATCCGGAGAACAACAGGAGGCGCCGCCGAAATCCTGTCTCGAGCAGGGTAGAGCATGAACAACGTACCCAATCTACACATCCTCGGGATGTCCGTGGAAAGCGCTGGACAATCCGAAAGAGCTGCGGTGATAAATATGCAATTGAATGCATATTTATCGATGCAACACTTTCGGATGGGAGACCTAGGTTACGCGACTTGATGTGAAAATTCAATCTAGTGACATGGAAAAAAAGTGGGCGAGGTCATGGAATTGTTGCTCACCCTCCGATGTAGTCGATCAAAGGAGAGGGACGATCCAGACCAACACCTCCAACGTCGACGATCACTCCACGAAGATGGAACACCACAAATCCTGTTAATTACACCGAGTGAAAAAAAATTAGGTCATCACATCACATTAAGCATTGATACTTTTAACTATGAAAAAAAATCATATTTTGTCAACTGTCAAATTTGGAAGCACTTATCATATCGCAATTTAGGTCATCACCTCACATTAAGCATTGACACATCAATTTTTTTAGCAAGATCATCATGATGAAATAACCACTTATCGTATCCCAAATTTGAAGCACATCTCACATAACTACTTAACAACATCACAAACTGAAAATAAAATCTTCGTTAACAATTTTATGAACTAAGTGACTCAAGTTGCTTTTTTAACTATGATAATTCATTTTGCCGAGATTCATCCATCTAGCAACCAAACCGTAGCAAAAATAATTCCTTTATGGAGATTCCTCCATCCATCCAAGATACATACAACATTCATCCATCTAGCAACCTAACAACATCCAACATCCATCCATGCATCCATTCATACATCCAACAATAGCTAAATAATGCAAAAGAATGAAAAAAAAGAGTGTTAGCTCACGGGGCCGCGCGGCGCCCCGCGGGTGGTGTTGGTGGCTGGGGCCGGGGGGGGTGGTGTGGGGTGGGCGGGGGCGGAGCTGGGCCGGCCGGGGAGGGCCGGGACACAGCAGGGGCGCGGGCCAAAGGGGGCCGGCCGGTCGGACCAGCTAGCAGGGGGCCGGCCAGGCTAGGGCATGGGCCGGCCGGGGCGGCGTCCACGCACGCGGCCGGGTCGAGGAGGGAGGGGCGGCGGCTGGAGCGAGGCGGCGCCATGGAGCGAGAAGGCGGCGGCAGGGGACGAGAGGTGGGGTGGGATGGGGCGGCGGCGACGCTGGTGGGGCGCAGGGGCGCGGGCGAGAGAGTGGGCGGCAGGGCGGGGAGAATGCGGCCGCTGGTGGAGGAGGCCGTGCGGCGACGAGAGGCGCGGGTGAGTGGTGGAGGTGGACCGGCTAGTGAGTGGTGGAGGTGGACCGGCTAGTGAGTGGTGGAGGTGGACCGGCGAGTGAGTGGTGGAGGTGGACCGGCTGAGGATAAGGGCGAGCTATGCCGACGGCTAAGCCGTCGGCATAGGTACCGATGCCACGTGGCACCTATGCCGACGGCTTAGCCGTAGGCATAGTTATATATTTTTATTTTTTTAATGATTTTAATAGCTTATATTTTTTCTTCTTTCTGTTTTTTTATTTCATACAAATTTTTGATGTTTTTATAGTCATCAGTTATATTTCTATACACAGAGGGGAGGTGAAGGCGCCACGTGGCATATTTTTTTTGCAACAACTTTTATACATGTTTAACATTTAAAAAAATATTATTAACTGTCCTCAAATATATTTTTAGTGTATATTATTTTCATACGCATTGAAAAGTTTTGTTTACATATAAAATGAGGGACCGGCGTCCGTTTCCCCTCCGGTGCTTGGGTGGCGGCGCCGTTAGATTCTGAGCTTTGACCGGTGGACCTCTCCCCCCGGTTGTGTCCGGTCGGCCCAGAGGGACAGCGGGGAGCAACATCCGGGCCAAACCCACAGCTAAATCCACTCCGTGTAGACCCGACTCGTCCGTTTCCCCCTCCAGGTCTTGCGTGCCTTGCGTCCGTGAGGGGGGACACGCACCGAAGACGTGTGCCGCCTCTTCAGACATGCCACAACACCACCCCGCATGTATGAGGGTCCGGTACGACACTCCGGTGTCATTGCTACCCCCCAGGGCCCCCGCCCCGCCTAACCCTGTAGTGTTTGACCACGAGATCTAGCCCTTTGACTTTGCACGGACGGGCTTTGACCAGTGGACCTCTCCACCCGGTTGTGTTAGGTCAGTCCATAGGAACACTTTGGAGCAACATCTGGGCCAGACCCACAGCAAGATCCCCTCCGTATAGACCCGACGCGTCCGTTTCCCCCTCCAGGTGCCGGCGGCGGCGCCGTCCGTGAGGGGGGGGGGCACACCCCGGAGACGCGTGCTGGGCGTTTGCAACCGCCTCAACACTTCCAGACTTGTGAGAGGCCGCCTACGCAAGATTTGACGGTATGCTAGCCCCGAGGTCCGCCGGCCCACAGTCGTGAGCAGGCGAAGAGCAATCCGCGTGGGGAAGTGTTGAGATACTTCTCCATCACAAAAATTATGAAACATTACCATCAGTCCTATAGCACATGTGCCCACGTTGTGCAAAAAACTCATGATTTTATCGCGCTCCAAGTATTTAATAATATTCACGCTGCATCGTTACCGCAGAACGTCTACTACCGTGTCATTGCCGTCCGTGAGGGGGGCCACACCCCGGAGACGCGTGCCACCTCTTCGGACATGCCACCACACCACCCCACATGTACGAGGGCCCGGTGCGGCCTCGGTGGCATTGTTACCCCCAGGGCCCCGTCCGCCTAACCCTCAGAAGCGTTTGACCACGGGATCTAGCCCTTTGACTTTGCACGGACGGGATTTGACCGGTGGACCTCTCCACCCGGTTGTGTTAGGTCAGTCCATAGGAACACTTTGGAGCAACATCTGGGCCAGACCCACAGCAAGATCCCCTCCGTATAGACCCAGCGTCCGTTTCCCCTCCAGTGCGGTGGCGGCGCCGTCCGTGAGGGGGGGCACACCCCGGAGGCAGCGTCTTTGGGCGTTTGCAACCGCCTCAACACTTCCAGACTTGTGAGAGGCCGCCTCGCAAGATTTGACGGTATGTTAGTTCCCCGAGGTCAGCCGCCACGCAGAGCGTCTGAAGAGCAATCCGCATAGAGGGAAGTGTTCAGATACTTCTCCATCACAAACAATTATGAAAAATTACCATCAGTCCTATAGCACATGTGCCCACGTTGTGTAAAAAACTCATGATTTTATCGCGCTCCAAGTATTTAATAATATTCACGCTGCATCGTTACCGCAGATCGTCTACTACCGTGTCATTGCCGTCCGTGAGGGGGGCCACACTCTTCGGACATGCCACCACACCACCCCGCATGTATGAGGGCCCGGTGCGACGCTCCGGTGGCATTGCTACCCCCAGGGCCCCCGTCCCGCCTAACCGTGTAGCGTTTGACCACGGGATCTAGCTCTTTGACTTTGCACAGACGGGATTTGACCAGTGGACCTCTCCACCCGGTTGTGTTAGGTCAGTCTATAGGAACACTTTGGAGCAACTTCGGGCCGGACCTGGCAAGATCCCCTCCAGTATAGACCCGTGGCGTCCGTTTCCCCCTCCAGTGCGGCGGCGCCGTCCGTGAGGGGGGGACACCGGAGGCAGCGTCTTTGGGCGTTTGCAACCGCCTCAACATTTCCAGACTTGTGAGAGACCGCCTACTCAAGATTTGGACGGTATGCTGGCCCCGGAGGCCGCCCGGCCCACGATCGTGAGCAGGCGAAGAGCAATCCGCGTAGAGGGAAGTGTTCAAATACTTCTCCATCACAAAAAATTATGAAAAATTACCATAAGTCCTATAGCACATGTGCCCACATTGTGTAAAAAACTCATGATTTTATCGCGCTCCAAGTATTTAATAATATTCACGTTGCATCGTTACCGCAGAACGTCTACTACCATGTCATTGCCGTCCGAGAGGGCGGCCACACCCATGAGACGCGTTCTCCCACTACGGACATGCCACAACACCACCCCGCATGTACGAGGGCCCGGTCTGACGGCCTCGGTGGCATTGCTACCCCCCAGGGCCCCCGTCCCGCCTAACCCTATAGCGTTTGACCACGGGATCTAGCCCTTTGACTTTGCACGGACGAGATTTGACCAGTGGACCTCTCCACCCGGTTGTGTTAGGTCAGTCCATACGAACACTTTGGAGCAACATCTGGGCCAGACCCACAGCAAGATCCCTCCAGATAGACCCGGCGCGTCCGTTTCCCCCTCCAGGTGCCGGGCGGCGCCGTCCGTGTGAGGGTGGGGGGCACACCCGGAGGCAGCGTCTTTGGCGTTTGCAACCGCCTCAACACTTCCGGACTTGTGAGAGGCCGCCACGCAAGATTTGACGATCGCTAGCCCGGAGGTCACGGCCACAACAGAGACTGCGAAGAGCAATCCAGCGTAGAGGGAAGTGTTGAGATACTTCTCCATCACAAAAATTATGAAAAATTACCATCAGTCCTATAGCACATGTGCCCACGTTGTGTAAAAACTCATGATTTTATCGTGCTCCAAGTATTTAATAATATTCACGCTGCATCGTTATCGCGAGCGTCTACTACCGTGTCATTGCCGTCCGTGAGGGGGCCACACCCGAGACGCAGCGTCGCCTCTTCGGACATGCCACCACACCACCACGCATGTATGAGGGCCCGGTGCGGCCTCGGCGGCATTGCTACCCTGTGGCCCCGTCCCGCCTAACCTCAGAAGCGTTTGACCACGGGATCTAGCCCTTTGACTTTGCAGACGGGATTTGACCGGTGGACCTCTCCACCCGGTTGTGTTAGGTCAGCCCATAGGAACACTTTGAGCAACATCCGGCCAGCCCACAAAGAAGATCCCTCCGTAGACCCGGACGTCTGCTTTTCCCCCCTCCAGTGCCGGGCGATGGCGCCGTCCGTGAGGGGCCGAACCCGAGACGCTGCGTCGCCTCTTCGGACATGCCACCACACCACCTGCATGTATGAGGGGCGGTCTGACGCTCCGTGGCATTGCTACCCCATCCCCAGGGGCCCCCTGGCCCCGCCTAACCCGAGAGCGGTTGACCACGAGATCTAACCCTTTGACTTTCCACGGACGAGCTTTGAACAGTGGACCTCTCCACCCAGTTGTGTCAGTCATTTCGAGAGGACACACAGGAGTAACATCCGGGCCAAACCGGCGGCTACATCCCCTCCGTGTAGACCCGATCGTCCGTTTTCCCCTCCAGTGCCGCCTCTTTGGACATGCCACAACACCACCCGCATGTATGAGGGCGCGATGCGGCGCTCGGTGGCATTACTACCCCCAGGCCCCGTCCGCCTAACCTCGAGCGGTTGACCAAGATATCTAGCCCTTTGACTTCCCACGGACGGGCTTTGACCAGTGGACCTCTCCACCCGGTTGTGTCAGTCGGCCCAGAGGGACACCGGGAGCAACATCCGGGCCAAACCCACAGCTAAATCCACTCCATGTAGACCCGGCAGCGTCCGTTCCCCCCTCCAGTCTTGCGTGGCGCCGTCCGTGTGACGGGCCACACCGGAGATGCGTGCCGCCTTTTTCGGACATGCCATAACACCATCCGGTTGTGGTAGGTCGTCCAGATATATATAAACACTTGGAGCAAAGTCCCTTCAGATAGACCCGATCATTGTTCCCCATTCTAGTTCTTGCATTTGGCGGCAGCACCGTTCGTGAGGGGTCCTGGCAACGCTCTGTCTGAAGCGGAAAAATAATGTATGTATGCTTATTAACACATACTGTATGTAAGTTAGTTAAATAAAAATAATAAAGAAAACAGTGAAGAAAAAAAGAAAAAAAACTATTTATATGCTTATTAACACATACTATATGCTTATTAACATACTATATGCTTATTAACACATACTATATGTATGCTTATTAACACAATCTATATGTATGCTTATTAACACATACTGTATGCTTAATAATAATAATACTATATGGAAAAAAAGAAAAAAAAAAAAAATACCGGCAAAGCCGTGTCAACATAAATCTTGACCGGGCAGATGGACAGCGCCGCGGATCGATGACGTGTCGGCTATGCCGACGGCTGCCGTCGGCATAGCTCCTGGTCGGTGCGCTCTGGATCGGTGACGTGTCACCCGTATCTATGCCGACGGCCACCGTCACGGCCGTCGGCATAGATTTAACGTCGTTAGCCAGCCGTGATGACAGTTGTCAGCGGGCCCGCATCTATGCCGACGGCAGCTGTAGGCGTAGTCTGGGATAAGCCGACGGCCTGTATATGCCGACGGCTGCTGTCGTCGTAGACGCGGATAGCCCGACGGCCATTGTACGCCGACGGCCAGGAGCTAGCTGTCGGCATAGCTCGGACTAGGCCGACGGTAGACATTGCATATATTTGGCTGTCAGCGTAGAGCCCTGTTCCGGTAGTGATGTTGCCAACGGCGAGGTGCCCACAGCATCGCGGATGTTGCAATGGATGATCGCAATGTCCACTGTGTTGAAATGAGCAACTGTAAACGTCGTTCATGTTTGGAAAAGGTGGTCACAACGTTGTCCATGTTCCAATAGGTGACCGGACCACCATCCGTGTTGTGATGCACGAGCGCAACGTCGTCCGTGTTTCAATGGGAGACGGCAACATCCTTCGTGTTGCGATGAGCAACCGCAACATCATCCATATATTTTTTCCATGTTGGTGGCATCCTCGTCCGAGGGCTACATGAAGACAGATCCAACGGGTTGCGACCTGGCGGATCCTTGTCAAAGATCAGTCGGATGATGTGTAGCAAGCACCATAAAGTAACTACTCCTTGGCTAACCAACTTTACCCAGATTATAAAATAAGTTCAGTACAAATACAGTTCAGCAACGGCTGACCCTTGGTGCCGCAGGCTTATGATGGAACACAATTACAATTACAGTCGGGCATTATAGAATTTTGATCAAACAATTCAGACAATAAACTTAGGTAATGAAAGCCAGAAAAGATAGACCGTGGTTTCTCAGTGCTTCTCTTCACCGATGTTTATGGGTCCGAAGAAGCTAGATCCAGAAGCTCAAGCTCCCTTATTCCGCAGCTTGAGCAGAGCACGCAGTGGCCGTTTCATGACGTTCAAGAACCCGACCTGCGGCTCGAGGTGGATAGCCAGGTCGCCTTCCACCTCCGTCCACTCGAATTCCCTCACGAGGTTTGCCACGAAGTAGCCAAGGTGGAGCATCGCCACACCCATGCCGGGGCACATCCTCCTGCCGGCCCCGAACGGCATCATCTTGATCTCTCCGGCGCTTCCTGCCGCCGCCACGAGGCTCACTCCGCTGCCCCCGCCGCCGCCGGCAAAGAACCTCTCCGGCAGAAACTTGTCCGGCTCGGCCCACGCCGTCTCGTCCCGCGCCAGGCGCTCCAGGGGGAACTGCACCGTCGTCCCCGCCGCGACGCGACGACCATCGAGAAAAACGTGGTCGTCGGGCATCACCTTGTCAGCAAGAGAATATCAGGATTATTGAGAATATTATAAGTACATTACGTACTGTGACGGTGTGACCTCGACTTACTAACCAGTTTTGGATTTAGAATTGGAAAGCAGTTAGTT
The DNA here is from genome assembly GCA_021605145.1 of Aegilops bicornis. Taxonomy (NCBI): domain Eukaryota; kingdom Viridiplantae; phylum Streptophyta; class Magnoliopsida; order Poales; family Poaceae; genus Aegilops; species Aegilops bicornis. The sequence continues at coordinate 160,871,159 of CM038675.1, read as the reverse complement.
GCTCACCTGCCTAGCCACCGACGGCACCGTGGGGTGCAGGCGCAGCGCCTCCATGAGCACAGCGTTGAGGTACTCCAGCTTCCCAAGGTCTTCCTCGCTCACCTCCTCGGCGTCCGCTCCGACGACGGCGTCGATCTCGCTCCGGATGGCCTCCTGCACGCCCAGATGCTTCACCAAGTTCGCCATGATCCACTGCAGCGCCGCCGCCGCCGGCTCCGTGCCAGCGCCAAGAAACTCCGAGCAGAGCCCCACGAACTCGCCGTCTGCTAGCCTTTGCTTGGGAGCCTTTGCACCGGAGGCGGAGTTGTCGTCTCCGACGAGGAGGTCTATGAGCGTGTCGACATATGTTGGAGCTTCGCCGGATGGGCGGCGCAGTAGGCCGCGCCGGGCATCGATGAGCGGGAGGTACATCTCCTCCTGCTGCCGCCTGAGCGCGACCAGCTTGTTCCACCGTTGGCGGTAGATTAGCTCGGTCAGCGCCGGCAGTGCGGCAAAGACACGCAGCCCAACGAGGGACCTGATGAGGTCCTCCATTCCGTCGGCCATGGCGCGCACCCGGCCCGGGTCGACGCCGTCGCCAAAGCACATGGCGGCGCTCAGGCCGAACAAAGCAGCGTGGATGCTCTCGGCCGCGAGGACTAACCCATCGTTAGACGACGTGCACTGTTCCCGGAGGTCCGCGACGAGGCCGCAGAGCGCCCGGCGGCGGGTGGGGGCGTAGAGGCGGAGGCGCGACGGGTGGAAGACCTCCGAGACGAGGTTGCGGCGGATGCCGCGCCAGAGCGCGCCGTAGGGCGCCGAGCCTATGTTGTGGTGACGCTGGCGCGAGAGGACGGAGCTGGCCGCGCTCGTCGGCGGGCGGTTGCAGAACGCGCCCCCAGCGCCGCCACGGACGAGGAGGTGGTGCGCAGTCACGCGGTCTGTGACCACGACGTCCTGCCGCAAGGCAGCGGAGAAGTCCCGTACGAGAGCCCACTTGGCGGCGGCGAGGCGGGTTTGCATTTCCTTGAACAGCGGTGCACGCCGGAGCAGGCTGCTGACGACGACGAGGAGCGCCATGGGAAGCAAGAGGAGGATAACGTCTTGCATGACTTAGCTGATGGTCTTAGCTTGACCAGAGTTGCTGCCGCCACTTTCACTTCTTATGGACCTTGAAGGTTGAGCACTTGAGCTATCGATGCATCGCTTTACCCAACAGCAAAAAAAGAAAAGTCTCACATTGCTGTACTAGTATAGTTTTGTTAAATACGAGTTGACAAGTGAAAGGCAAGTCATCGTCTTTGTTCTTCTTTTGCGAGGATATGCCACACTTCAACTTGCTTGAGAGATTGGCATCTTATGAAAGAGCATTGTTTTAAAAACTCCTCTCTCCAAGTCGCTCAAACATATGTATTAGACATATTTCAGTGCTAGATACATATGTCTGAGCAACAAATAATATGAATCAGAGGGAGCATTTGTTTCATGAAAAGTAATCACCCTTGTATTTATTTATGAAGAAGATGGTACAAAGCTCAAGACAATCGCACAACTGGTTCAACTTCTCCCAGAAGAAAATGAAATAGGCACAACAACAACAACACTAATAACATCAAAGATCTGACAAGCTCAAACAATCATAGTAGGTCTTCGACATCCATCCCCATCTAACCAAGCAAGGCATCGTCTTGAGCATTGACCATCTGGTTGCCACCCGTCAAACCGTCCTCGCCGCTCCACGCGTCGATCTAGCTGTTTCTTCCCTTCGTCGATCTGACCTTATCACCCAGGCGCTATCCATCTAATTTATTCCGCTCTAGCATATTAATTTTACAAAGAATTATATATTTCCGGCTTGCACTTTTTTGTCCAGGTTAATTCACAACGCCGACTTGGTCACGACGTTGCACCGCCGGGCCGACCTTGTTCCTCCAAGCCCTAAACAGGGGTCTCTCATTTCTGAAAACTTTCGCATATTCCTGGTAGTCCAGATGTTCCATGCAACACTGAATACTACCTAAGTGAAAAAAGGTTTGCCAAAGTCCATCCCAGCAGCAAGAAACCATATCCTCTGACAGAAATTACAAGAAGAATAGACGAACAATTTCCTCATGAATCAGAAAAGGGCAGAGGACACAAGTATCATCAACAACATGCCAATGCCTTCTCCTCATCATATCCTTTGTATTCAATCGTTCCATCAAAAGAATCCATCCAAACATTTTAATCCTGAGCGTGCGAGAACATTTCCAAATCCATTGGAAGATTGGGTCCAACACAATGTTTGCATGTACAGAAGTATAATAAGAATTGGGACTGTACTCGCCCTTACTGAATGTCCATTCCCACACATCCTTAGTCCCTTGAATCAGATGGACATAATCCAAGAGTTGTTGAAGGTTTAAGGACTCCGAATGAGCCTCCGAAAACACGGGAAGATGGAAGTTGGATAGTAGCCCATCAGCCATAAACATCATGAATATATCTTTTCCCACCAATGACAAAAGAGAAATGTCCGGGGAATCTCTTATAAAGAGCATTGGAAGATCTATTCAAATTCCAATTATCAGTCAAGAACAAAATAGATTTACCATCATAGACCTTTGGCTTGGCTAAGAGACATAATTTTTCAGCCAATTTAAATATATCCCTCCACGAAAAGGATCCGCATAAAGTGGTAGCATATGGAACATAATTGTGGTAGTAGGAGCACCAAATTAAATTGACCCAGGGGTTTGGGAAACGTAGTAGAAAACAAAAGAAATTCACCCTACGATCAACCAGGAACATGATACGTCTTTAATGTATCTATAATTCTTGTTGTTCCATGCTATTATATTACCAATCTTGGATGTTTTATATGCATTATTATGCTATTTTATATCTTTTTTGGGACTAACCTATTAACCTAGTGCCCGGTGTCAGTTGCTATTTTTTCCCCTTATTTTTGTCTTTACAGAAAATCAATACCAAACGGAGTCCAAATGGAACGAAACATTTTGACGATTTTTCTTGGACACAAGACACCCTGGAAGCTTTGAGAGGAGGCTAGAAGGGCCACGAGGCGGCGACAAGCTCAGGGGGCGCGCCCCCAAGCTTGTGCCCCACTGGCTCCTCTAATCCTAATTCTTCTTCTATAAATACCCAAATATTCCCCGAAGACCAGAGGGCACACCAAAAATACTTTTCGGCCGCCGCAAGTTTCTGTCATCATGAGATCCATCTGGGGACCTTTTTTGGTACTCTGCCGGAGGGGGATTCGATCAGGGAGGACTTCTAAATCAACCTTGCTGCCCTTCCGATGATGTACGAGTAATTTACCACAAACATATGGGTCCATAGCTAGTAGCTAGATGACTTCTTCTCTCTCTTTGTTCTTCAATACAATGTTCTCCTCGATATTCTTGGAGATCTATTCGATGTAATCTTCTTTTACAGTGCATTTGTTGAGATCCAATGAATTGTGGTTTATGATCAGATTAGCTATGAATATTATTTGAGTCTTCTCTGAACTCTTTTATGCATGATTTATATAGTTTTGTATTTCTCTCCGATCTATTGACTTGGTTTCGTCAACTAGATTGATTTTTCTTGCAATGGGAGGGGTGCTTTGTAATGGGTTCAATCTTGCGGTGCTCAACCCCAGTGACAGAAAGGGACATGGCACGTATTTGTATTGTTGTCATTAAGGATAAAAAGATGGGGTTTGTTCATATTGATTGGATATATCCCTCTACATCATGTCATCTCGCTTACGGCGTTACTCCATTCTTATTGACTTAATACACTAGATGCATGCTGGATAGTGGTCGATGTGTGTAGTAATAGTAGTAGATGTAGGCATGACTCGGTCTATTTGTCTCAGACGTGATGTTGAAAGCACAAGTGCCCCCTGGGTGGTTTTGGTAATTAATGTCAACATATCTCTTGTTGGCCTAATGTTTTTATCTAGTATATTTCAGACAAGTTCAACAGATGGAGTGGCATGGACAAGAGGATGTGGAACCCCTTCAAGATGCTAAGGACAAAGAATTGGCTCAAGCTCAAAAGCTCAAGACTCTACATTTTACTTTTAGTAATCCAAGATCACATTGAGTCCATAGGAAAAGCCAATACTATTAAAAGGGGATGATGTGTTGCTTAATGGCTTGCTTGCTCAAAGTGCTTAGTGAGATGCTCCAAAACCCTCAATCACTTTCTCATATCCACATATTTCCCAAACCAAAGTCAAACACGGCCCCACCGAAACATTCTATCCGGCGCCACTGAGTTCTCTTGACATAGCCACTACTAGGGAAAAGCCTATACACAGAATCTTACCAGCAGCGCTCCTCAAAATACGACGCTACTGCTATTTAGCAGTAGCGCGTGATAGCAAAACGCGCTGCTGAAAGGAAAATAGCAGGAGCGCGTCCACACAAAACTGCGCTACTGCTCTAATTGCAATGACCTCGCCACCCAGCTAGTTATAGCAGTAGCGCCCTATACTGAACCGCGCTACTGCTATAGAAGTTAGCAGCTGCGCGCTTCTAAGAAAATCTCTACTGCGAAGATCAGCCCACAAGTTTAGTCCCACCTCGCTCCGCGAACAGGGTGTTTACCACCTTAAATATGTTACTTCTAAAAGTATCACAACCAGTTGGTCTTCACTGAACTCTATGTGTAAAATTTGTGGCATAATATGAGTCCTCTCCAGTTCCTACCGGAGAGGACTCATATTGACAATTCAGATTGTACACAAAAGATCATTGATGGCCAATGTATTTTTGCATTGACGTATTTTTTGTATACTTACACTTAGCAGTAGCGCTTTATCTGCAAAGCGCTTCTGGTAGGCCAACTTAGCAGTAGCGTATAACAATGCACAGCGCTACTGCTAGTCCTATTAGCTGTAGCGCGTTTTGGTAAACGCGCTACAACTATCATTACCTTATCCCCACGTACGCGCACGACCGTCGACCCTCTCTCTCACTCACACTCTCACTCTCGCCCGCGCGCCGATAACCGTCGTCGTGCGTCGCCACCGCCGCCGCCTTCGTTCGTCCGCCGCCGAGGTACTCCCCTCCTTCCGTCCCTCCTCCCTCCTCCTCGCACGTCCTCCCTCGGCCTGCGGCCGCCCCTCCCTCCTCCCTCCTCCGCCGAAAACCCTCCTCCCACCGCCCTCGACCTCACCGCCGCCACCCGAGCCCACCCAGCACCGCCGCCTCCCGATCCCGCCCTCGCTGCCCCTACCTCTCCGTCGCCCCCACCCCCTTTCTCTCTGCTTAGTTAGTACTAGATGTTGTTTAGTAGTAGTAGATGTTAATTTAGGGTTCATAGATAATGATTTTTAGTAGTAGTAGATGTTAATTACTAGTAGTGATGGTACTAGTTAACTAGGGCAGTATGATTAATAGTAGTTGTAGTTGAACTACTTTAGTTGTAGTTGAACTAGTTTAGTAAGTAAATTAATAAACTAGTTGAACTAGTTGAATTAATAGAACTAATGTATTTTTAGTAAGATAATTAATATAACTAGTTGAATTACTTTATTTTTAGAAAGAACTAGTTTTTTTTCTATTTATAGTAAACTTATATTTAGTAAGAACTAGTTGAATTAATAAAACTAGTTGACCATGTCATATTTGTTGTTATTTTTTAGTTTAAGCAATTATTCGGGATGTATTAGTGATAACTTATACGGTTTTTGCTTTTGCAGAAATCAAGGAGCCCCTCCATCATCCCCGCCGTCGTCCCCGTCACCGACCCCCTCCAACATCGAGGTGAGACCAGCCAAATATCCATGTATATCTTTTGTTGCTCAAATAGGATATGTGGTTGCCCAAGTGGCCGTTCATGTTCAGTTTACACCTCCGAGTGGCCTATGTTTTGCCGGAGTGTTGATTAATTTCCGTTCCGGCAAATTTCAGGCGCTCGATATGTCCTTTTTTAGCAAAGGTCATGCCGGATTTCTCCGTGAATTCTGGCATGACTTGTGCTAGAATATGTAGGAAATATCGGGTGGCCTGGATTTTCTCGAAAAATAATGATCTAATTTAGGTTTTTTATTACATATATTTAATTGTACAAGTTTAATCTTTGAATTATGAACGTAGGAAATGTCGTACTTTCGGACGACGCAGTCTCCCGGGAGTGCAGCTGGTGCCACGACGATCGAGGTATGTGCGACAGTTATTTGAGCTGGATGAAGATCGGCGCTTGACGATTAAGCTTCGAGGAGACCTTCGATGTTGAAACGTTACGCAACAACGACAAGAGTTTTTTTCGTAATTAAGCATGACTTCAACTATTTTAACGTCTAATTTTCATCTTTTACAATTCGATTAGCTTATCCCATGCCATGCAAGACGCTATGTCTTGGAGAGGATGGGTTTTGAAGACCATGAAAATTTTGAAACAAAGAAAATACACCTAAGGACCCATCATGATATGGATTATGAAGTAAATCTGTACAATGCTCAGAGCGTAACCCATTTTGGTTGCCAAAATTGGGAAGCACTTTGCAAAATGTATGATTTTTATGAGGGTATGATTGTCACCATGGATCTTGGTGATCCTGACATCGAGCAAGACAGTATGGACATTCGGGTCCTTGTTGATACGCTTCCGATTCTACCACAATGTGAGTTTCTCAAACATAGTTATTAACTAATTTATATTGTTTATTTCAAAATAGTTGACAGCTTATTTCCATTGACAGCTTATTTTGAATCTTCAAAGAATGTGCAGAAGATGGTAGACAAAACCCACTACAGCGATGGCTCGAATTAACTTATAAGGAGAAAAGTCATCTGATTGCTTATTGTACTTATCTTGAGAATTACAACACCTATTATCGAACTCCTCCAAATTATGGTGAATACGTGCCACTAGTGCACATGTTGAACCACTATAACTTCTATGGAGATACCTGGTAAGATTTTTTACTATTACGACATCCGTGCATCTTTTGCATACTTCTAAAACTAGTACATCATTGCTAACTATGAAGTTATTACTATGTTTTTCAACAGAAAATCCTGATGGATTGTGTGCCTCATCTGATGTATCAGAATGGTCGCCTTGCAGTTCTGAACATACAGCCGGGTCAATCTAAGGAGCTCACCTGTGCATATCGGATTTCTAAAACTGGTGAACACATGCTAATCAAAGAATGGAAAAAATGTTTGGACATTCGCAAGGAGGTTCTTGGAAGTAACATTAAGTGAAAGGCAAGAATTGGAGACAGGATAATCTCCATTCTCCATAATGGAGAGTCATGGGCTATCTTGTTTTTTCTCTATTTTACCTTAGAGAATATAGTAGGTCCTAAGAGAATGTAGTAGGTCCTATGAGGTACAATATGTTTATTATGTGATACAATGTGTTAGAGTTGATGATGAGGAGTACTTGTGATTACGACTAGTGACCAATTTGCTATCGATGTCTCATTGATGAAAAGCGATGATCTTGAGGAGGTGTTATATGACAATGATGTATTATGATGATAAGTTGTTAATGATATGATAATGATGATGATATTTATTATATCATTGGGTGAAAGAACATGATTAGTTTCAAGTGGATGTCCATCCACTTGAAACTAGTCCACGGTTCTTTCACCCTGTGATGTAAAAACTCATTATGATGTAAAAACAATCTCTAAATTCCTGTTGTATGAAAACTTGTGTAAAGGTCTATGAAATACAACATGGAATAAAAAAGAAATAAAATACTAAATAATATTAGTAGCGCAGGCATGGAGGAGCGCTACTACTAATTACCAGCAGCGCTGCTCTGGAGAAGCGCTACTACTAGATCAATTTAGCGATGGCGGGTCCGGGCATGCTCTTGCTAAGCTTTAGTCAGAGCGCCTTATCAGTAGCGCTCCTGGCCGCGCTACTGATAGGCCTAAAACCCGCGCTGCTGCTAGGCTTTTCCCTAGTAGTGAGCCACTGCCACAAACCCTAGTCAATTCGGTCTCACCGATGGGATCTCGGTCTCACCGAGATGGGCTTGCAAACTCTCTGTTGCCTGTTGCAATAACTTAGGTCTTACCGAGATTTGTAATCGGTCTCACCAAGTTTTCTTGACCAACTCTCTGGTCAGCTTATTACCAAAATCGGTCCCACCATGTTTGTGTAATCGGTCAAACCGAGATGAGGTTTTACCCTAACCCTAGCACATCGGTCCCACCGAGTTGATCATATCGGTCCCACCGAAATGCCTAACGGTCATATTATCAACTAAGTCGGTCCGGCCGAGTTTTCTGATTCGGTCCACTGAGTTTGGTGATTTGTGTGTAACGGTTAGATTTTGTGTGGAGGCTATATATACCCCTCCACCCACTCTTCATTCGTGAGGAGAGCCATCAGAACATGCCTACACTTCCAGCATACATTTTCTGAGAGAGAACCACCTACTCATGTGTTGAGGTCAAGATATTCCATTCCAACCACATAAATCTTGATCTCTAGCCTTCTCCAACTTGCTTTCCACTCAAATCATCTTTCCACCAAATCCAAATCTGTGTGAGAGAGTTGAGTGTTGGGGAGACTATCATTTGAAGCACAAGAGCAAGGAGTTCATCATCAAAACACCGTCTATTACCTTTTGGAGAGTGGTGTCTCTTAGTTTGGTTAGGTGTCACTTGGGAGCCTCCGTCAAGATTGTGGAGTTGAACCAAGGAGTTTGTACGAGCAAGGAGATCGGCTACTTCGTGAAGATCTACCCTAGTGAGGCAAGTCCTTCATGGGCGATGGCCATGGTGGGATAGACAAGGTTGCTTCTTCGTGGACCCTTCATGGGTGGAGCCCTCCGTGGACTCGCGCAACCGTTACCCTTCGTGGGTTGAAGTCTCCATCAACGTGGATGTACGATAGCACCACCTATCGGAACCACGCCAAAAATCTCCGTGTCTCCAATTGTGTTTGCACACTCCAATCCCATCCCTTTACATTCTTGCACATTGTATGCTTTACTTTCCGCCGCTCACATACTCTTGTCATGCTTGCTTGAATATATTATGAATGTTTAAACATGTGCTAAAACTCCACCTCACCTTGAAGAAATAAAAAACTACCACTTTTCTTGCTAAGAGTCTATTCACCCCCTCTAGACACCTCTTCTTGATCCTTTCAGATGCCTATATACATGATCATTGCTTTGGGTATCATCATAACTATGAGCTTTTCTATCCACTACTGGAATCTGGCATTTTGCTGTCTGACAACTCTTTGCCGTCTGCGAGCTGACGGCAAAGAGGTTCTTTGCCGTCCGCTTTGAGGAAACAAATGGCAAAGAAAGTGCTGATGGCAAAAATGGTATTTGCCGTCAGCTGCTTCTTTGTCGTCAGTCAGCTGACGGCAAAGAGCTAAAAGGCAGACGGAAAAGAGCCAGGTGGGCCCCATAGGGCATGGTGTGGCTAGGTCAGCTTCTTTGCCGTCTGCTAGTGGACGGCAAAGAGGTGACTACTTTGCCGACTGCTAGTAGACGATAATGTTCCTCCTTTGCCGTCCGCTAGCGGACGGCAAAGAGGAGACGTGGGCCAGTCCCAGTGGTCGCCCTATTTGCCGTCTGCTAGAAGACGGCAAAGAAGGCCCACTTAATGGGCGGCGTCGTCGTCTCACTCTCTCTCTCGCTCTCTCTCTCTCTCCCTCCCTCCCTCCCGCGCGCCTGCCTCTCCCCTCTTGTCGCCGCCGCCGGCCCGCCCCCAGGACCCAGCCCCCGCCGCCGTCCAGCCCCGCCGTGGCAGTGCGAGCCCCAGGGAGCCAGCAGCAGCCACCCAGCCGCGTCCGTCGCGGACTCCTCCCCTCGCCCGCCTTCGCACCCGTCGCGGACTCCTCCCTGCGCCGCCCGCCCAGCCAGGACTCCTCCCATGACCCCTGCGCCCGCCCCACCGGCCCACCTCGCCGGAGCAAGGTTAGTTTTTTTCCATTTTTTTCCTGTTTTTTGTTCTGTTTTTTCCTGTTTTGTTTTAGGTTAGTGTTTAGTTTTAGTTAGTGCTAGGTTATTTTTTAGTTAGTGCTAGGTTTAGGTTTATTTTTGATCTTTTAGGTTTAGGTTTAGGCTTAGATAAATAGAAGAGGAAGAAGAAATATGCAAAGAAAAGTAGAAGAAGAGGCAAGTAGAAGAAGAAAAGAAGAATAAGAGGAAAAAGGAGAAAAGGAGGAAGAAGAAGAAGAATAAGAGGAAAAAGGAGAAGAGGAAGAAGAAGAAGAAGAAGAAGAAAGAGAAGAAGAAGAAGAAGGAGAAGAAGAAGAACGAGAAGAAGAACAGGAAACAGGAGAAGAAGAAGAAGAAGGAGAAGAAGAAGAATAAGAAGAAGAAGAGGAGGAGAAGAAAGAAGAAGATGAAGAAATATGAGAGGAGGAGGAGAAGAAGAAGAAGATAGAGGAGAGGAGAAGAAGAAGAAGACGAAGAAGAAGAAGAAGAAGAAGAAGAAGAAGAAGAAGAAGAAGAAGAAGAAGAAGAAGAAGAAGAAGAAGAAGAAGAAGACACCCCGACCCCGACACGACACCCCGACCCACACCCCGACCCCGACACCCTGACCTCGACACGACACCCCGACACCCCGGCACGACACCCCGACCCCGACACCCCGACACCCTGACACCCCGACCCCGACACCCCGTGACACCACACCCTGACCCACACCCCAACCCCAACCCCGACCCCGACACCCTGACACCCCGGCCCCGGCACGACATCTTGACCCTGACCACCGACACCCCGACACCTGACACCCCGACCACCGACACCCCGACCCCGACCCCGACCACCGACACCCCGACCCCGACACCCTGACACCACAACCACACCCCGACCCCGACCCCGACGGGGTCATATATTTGTGAATTATGATTTAGGTTGTATATTTTTCGATTTTGTTATGCAAAACATCATATATATTTGTGTTGATCGACTGTATTTAAATGTGCAGTTGTTTCGTCGCTGCGAGGGTGTGGTGTTTGACGACCTCCCCGTGCGTTCGACGAGCTCCGCCCTGCGTTCGTTGGTGAGCACAAATGACATCTCCTCCTCCCCCCTTCATTTGCTCTGTTCCGGTCTTCGTGCCGATGAAACTTGCTAGCTATAGGTGTCAATCATGAATATGCGTAACCACTATGCGTCTCCCATTCGAAAGGGTTACATCTATAAATATGCATGCATTTGCATATTTATAATCGTGATTCTTTCGAATTGTCCAACGTTATCCATGGACAACCCGAGTATGTGTAGATTGGGTTCGTTTTCCCATATGCTCTGCTTCGGATCCGATGCAGAATTTCGTCAGTGCTTCCTGTTGTTCTTCGGGTACACATCCTCTCTGCTTATTGCCGAGACGTGTATTAGGAGAACAGCGGGGAGGTGCTGCCGAAATTTTGCATCGGATCCGGAGCAGAGCATGGGAAAATGAACCCAATCTACACATACTCGGGTGGGATTAGGACCTATCTTTACCTATTAGTGTGTAGGTTGCATGGACGTAATAAAACTGACAAACTCCATTAACTGATGGATATGGTTTGCTTAATTATGTATATATTTCTTGTGTGTCCAGTAGGAAGTCAATATGAGTGATCATGCGTGGATGTACACCGGTTACACTAGTCACAAAGTTTGGACCGAGGAATGGTTAACAAAAACCAAGGGGTTTGTTAGAGCCGCATTTGCAAATGGCCAGGAATTAAGCTGGTGCCCCTGTGTCCGGTGCAACAACTATAAAATGAGGGACGAGCTTGAAATGAGTAAAGACCTGCAGAAGTTTGGTTTTACGCCTGGTTACATGTTCTGGACATTACATGGTGAGTCTGCCCAACGTGCCAGAGCCGAGGTGGTTCGTCGTCGCACCGACGAGCATGATACCGGGACCGCAGACATGGTGCAAGACTTCGATGATGCTCGGGACTCAGACGAGGAGATGGAGGAATCTACAAAGGCCTTCACTGAAATGTTGGAGTCCTCAAAACGTCCTCTCCACGAGCACACTGAGCTTTGTCAACTAGATGCCATCTCACAAATAATGGCTTTGAAGGCTCAATTCAACTTGGGCAGAGAATGCTACGACGCGATAATGACAGTATTCGGACGATTTCTACCCAAAGGCCATGTGCTACCTCCAAACCTGTACCAGTCAGACAAAATCCTCCGTGCTCTTAAGATGCCCTATGAGAAGATACATGCTTGTGAGAAAGGATGTGTCTTATTTAGGCTTCAGTATGAGGACTTGAACTATTGTCCCATTTGTAAGTCTTCCAGGTATGTTGTGGTAGACAACGGTATGGGTGAGAAGACGCAGACCAAAATACCCGTTAATGTTCTTTCGGTATATGCCAATCGTAGCAAGACTTCAACGTATTTTCATGGTCAAAGAGACGACCAGACAGATGACATGACACAAAACGGGCAAAAGAACCGAACTAGATGCAGATGGGAATGTGATGATGGTGCACACATCGGATGGTGAAGCATGGAAGCGCTTCGGTCCATTACATAAGGAAAGAACGGCAGATCCAAGGCATCCTCGAGTCACCGTTAGCACGGATGGGTTCAGTGTGTTTGGTCAGATGGCAGCCCAGTACTGTTGTTGGCCCATGTTTGTCATTCCACTCAATCTCCCCCCGGGCAGATTATGCAAAGAAAGAACATTTTCCTAATGTTGATAATTCCAGGGCCCAACTATCCGGAGAAGAATATGAATGTTTACATGCAGCCGCTTAGGATGAATTGCAAGAAGCTTGGGATAATGGGTTCAAGACATATGACGCCTTTAGCAAAGAGAACTTCATAATGCGTGCCTGGTACATGTACTCGACGCATGACTTGCCGGCGTATGCGCTATTCGTTGGCTGGTGTGTGCATGGAAGGTTCCCGTGCCCCACATGCAAGGGAGCTCTTGAGTTTCGTTGGCTGACGGCGGGGCACAAGTATAGTTGCTTCGACTTGCATAGATCGTTTCTAGATCCTCGCCATAAGTTCAGGAAAGACAAGAAGAGAGTTGTCAAACACTCTGCACCACCTGCGTTGACAGGCCAACAGACCCTAGATCAGTTAAACGCTCTCGAGCCAGATCCAGAGCATCCAGGGTATTTCAAGGGTATAATAAGGAACACGCCTGGACTCACAAGACATGCTTCTGGGATCTGCCTTACTTCAAAGACCTCCTTTGCCCACACAACATCGACGTGATGTACACTGAAAAGAATATCGCCGAAGCCATTTTTGGTACATTGTTTGGCATAGAGGGGAAATCAAAGGATAATACTAAGGCTAGCTAGAGTCGATCAAGAGGAGCTATGCGATAGACCGTTACAAAACATGCAAGAACCGAAAGGAAAGCGGAATTGGACGAAGCCAAAGGCATGGTTCAATCTATGAAGGCCAGCTATGAAGGAAATTATTTTGTGGGTGAAAATGTAATTGATGTTCCCCCATGGGTATGCAGCAAATCTAAAGAGGGGAGCTAGTCTTGAAAAATTGAAAATATTTGGTCTAAAAAGTCATGATTGGCACATATGGATTGAGCGGATAATGCCGGTGATGTTGCGTGGCTTCATCCCTGAGGATGAATGGCTAATCTTGGCAGAGCTGAGCTATTTCTTCCGTGTTCTTTGTGTGAAAGAACTATCGCCTGGCCTCCTAGAAGAAATGGAACAGTTGGCGCCGGAGTTGATCTGCAAGTTAGAGATGATCGTTCCGCCAAGCTTCTTTAATCCAATGCAACACTTGATTTTGCATCTCTCGACCGAGGCACGATTTGGGGGGGCCCATGCAAAATCGTTGGTGCTACTCAATTGAGAGGATGCAGAAGACACTTCGAGCAAAATGTAAAAATAAACGTAGAATTGAAGCATCGATGGCCGAGGCATTCATCACTGAGGAGGCGGCAAACTTCGTGACAGCACACTACGAAGCCAAAAATCGTCATTTGCATAATCCGAAGTTTCGGTACAATGCTGACGACCCTAAAAAGGGTCAATCCAACCTCAGCCTATTCAAAGGGAATCTTGCACCGGCCAGTGGTTGGAAACCAGTATCGTTGGATGTTGAAGAAAGGCGGACCATTTCACTGTATCTCTTCAACAACCTAAGAGAAGTGCGGCCGTACATCGAGTAAGATCTCGATACATTATTTCGCAACTTCTAATTCCTTTGAACTGCTCTTATTCCTGGATATTTGATGCACTCGATACGTCGTCATATTCTTGTATGGAGCGGTGATCCAAAAGGATTCCGTCGAAGAGTATGAGCTTCTGGCAAAGCAAGGAGGCGAATATCCCGGTTTCATCTCTTGGTTAAAAAAATGGCAATTTCCATTAGACCATTTCATTTCTTTGGCTAATTTGTGACTAATGCAACAATCCTTTCGTATTAAACTTGTAGGCTAATTCAGAGATTATGGATGCCAAATTGAGACAAGTAGATAATGGTTCTGTTCATTTGACAAATACGACATCAACGGGTATCGCTTTCATACCTATGGTAAAGAGCTATCTATGGCCGACCGAAAGTCTACAAATTGTTGTGTCTCTGCTATCGGTGAAGGAGATATCGAGTATTATGGAAGAGTTGAAGCAATTTATGAACTTCAATTCTATGGTGAAAACCCATGAAACGTCGTAGTCTTCAGATGTTATTGGTTCCAGCTAAGGGAGACTTGAAGGACTCATGAACATATAGGGCTAGTCGAAATCAAACAAAGCACCCATTTGGATGTTCCTGATGTCTATATTACGGCTCAAAAGGCAACCCAAGTTTTCTATCTACCGTGGGCCTGTCAAAGTGATCCAAATCTCAGTGGTTGGGATGTCGTTTATGAAGTGCCGCCACGTGTTAGACCACCTCCCCCCAATGAAGAGGATTATGAACCTCACATTAACCAAGACACATATGACGAAGGAGAATTCTTCCAAGAAACACGTCTTTCCAAAAAACGTTTCAAGAACCGCTCTACTCCACCCCAGAACATTGAAGTAGACAACGATAGTGAATCCGACTTCACCCCTGAGCCAGAACAAGAAGAAGTCACTGCTGCAGATGACCTGTCAATGCTTGAACGATTACGTACAAGAGGCCTTCCACATGTTGATGCATTTATTGATGATGATGATGAGCACGTCACTGATAGTGATGATGATGATGCATTTAATGATCCCGGAGCATATATAGATGATTCAGAGTAATAATAGTAATGTGAGGTATTCAATTTTTTATTATGTTCATGATGATGATACACTTAAATTATATACATATTATTCATGTCAGGTATCCAATATTTTTATGTTGTACTAATTTAGTTTACTTAAGTTATATACATATTATTCATGTCAGGTATCCAAATTATATACATATTGTTCACCTCCGTCTGCCACTGGCGCAGCCCCGACCATTCCTACACCTCCGTGATAACGGTATTTTTCTTCTTATTTAGCCTGTTTAGTCCATTTTTGACATAATTTAGCCTATTTAGTCCACAAATGACATAACAAGATGAATAAAATCAAGGAAGAGGAAGGAAAGAAGGAATAGGAAGAAAAGAAGAAGAAGAAATTCTTCTTCTTCTTCTTCTTCTTCTTCTTCTTTTCTTCTTCTTCTTCTTCTTCTTCTTCTTCTTCTTCTTCTAACTAGCTTGGTTAGGTCAAAAATGGCATAATTAGCTAGGTTAGCTAACAAATGACCAAGTTTAGCTAGGTTAGCTCCAATATTCTTCTTCTTTTCATCCTCTTCCTTTTCTTCTAGCTAGTCTTCTTCTTCTTCTTCTTCTAACTTTCATCTTTCTCAATTTGCAGATTTGCTTTACATGAGGAAGCTTGGATTCATGGAGTGTACTATTCTTCTAGTGCTTCCTTGTTGTTTATGAAAACTTGTTTGGATATGTATGTCTATATGGATATGTTGTTGGAAACTTGTTTCTGGTTATGTATATATGGATATGTTGGACTTTGTTGAACTATGTTGTTGGATATATATGTTGGATTTGATGAAATATGTTGTTGGGCATGCTGTTATATGCTGTTGGGTATGTTGGATATGTATGCATGTATATCTGTGTTTGAAACCATGTCTAATTAAATGGATTTAAATAAAAACAGGGGATATATAGCCTCTTTGCCGTCTGCTAGCGGACGGCAAAGAGCTTTGTCGTCTGCTAGCAGACGGCAAAGAGGACACGTGGCAGTTACATGTACAAACCGGAAACACGGCTGCCTATTTGGTCACTTTGCCGTCTGCTGCAGACGGCAAAGTGACTAAATAGGCCTGGCAAACAGGGCCATCTATGCTGTCTGCTGGCAGACGGCATAGCTGGCCATGTGGCAGCTTCCCAGTGCTGGCCTAGCTGAGCTCTTTGCCGTCTGTCAGCGGACGGCAAAGAGCGTTGTTAACCCCCTAACGGCTCTCACCCCACCCCATTACCGTCCGTTCTCTTTGTCGTCTGCTGGCCTCGGATGGCGGACGACACAATCCTTTGCCATCCGTTTCTAAGAAGCGGAGGGCAAAGAAGGCCTTTGCTGGCACGTGTTCAGACGGACAGTTTGCCGTCTGCTGGCTGACGACAAAGGAGTTTGCCGTCCGGGATCTATGCCTTTGCCGTCTGCCATGGCGGATGGCAAAGAAACTGATTCCAGTAGTGATTAGTTGCTCAACAGTAATTTATTTACCCACCGTATGCTTTCTCTCAAGAGAGAAGGCTCTAGTGAAAACTATGGCCCCCGGGTCCATCTTTTATCATATTATTTTCAGATCTACCAAATCAAAAACCCAAAAATTTATTGCTGCAATTTATTTACTTATATTTTATTTTGCAGTTTTACTTATCTTTTATATCTATCACTATAAATCTCATCCTTACAAGTAAATGTGAAGGGATTGACAACCACTTTATCGCGTTGGGTGCAATTATTTGTTTGATTGTGCAGGTACAACTATTGAAGCCTTGTGTGTTCCTCCTGGATTGATACCTTGACTCTTAACCGAGGAAAATACTTACGTCTACTTTGCTGCATCACCCTTTCCTCTTCAAGGAAAAAATTAACGCAAGCTCAAGAAGTAGCAGGAAGAATTTCTGGCGCCGTTGCCGGGGAGGATCTACATCAAGCCTACCAAGTACCTATCCTAAACTCTCATCTCTTGCATTTACATTATTTATCATTTCCCTCTCGTTTTCCTCTCCCCCACTTTTCTAAAACGTTTTCAGAAAAATACAAAAATATTTGCTTTTTATTTGCCCTTTTCATTTGCTTCTTATTTGCTTGTGTGCTAGATTGCTTGCTTTGTCACGATGTCTAAAGAAAACACTAAGTTGTGTGATTTTTTCAACACTAATAGGTGACCGCAACATCATCTATGTTCTAATGCGTAAGCGCAACGTTGTCCATGTTTTAATGGAAGACCACACCATTGTCCATGTTGCGACGGGTGAGCACAACTTCTGTGTTGTAATGAGCAACCGCAACATCGTCCATTTTTTTGTGGGAAACATCATCCATGTTGTGATGGTGGCATCCTCATCCGAGGGCTGCATGAAGACAGATCTAATGATCAGTTGAATGACATGTAGCATGCGCTATAAAGTAACAACTTTACCTAGATTATAAAATAAGTTCAATATAAATACAGTTCGGCAACGACTGGCCTTAGTGCCGCCGACTTATGATGGGACACGCAACTACAATTACCATTACAATAGGCCATTATAGACTTTTGATCAGACAGTTCAGACAGTAAACTTAGATAATGGAAGCCAGACAAGAAAGATAGACAGTCCTTTCTCAGTGCTTCTCTTCACCGTTGTTTATGGGTTCGAAGAAGTTAGCTCCAGAAGATCAAGCCTCCTTATTCCGCAGAGTGAGCTGAGCACGGAGTGGCCGCTTCATGACGTTCAAGAACCCGACCTGCGGCTCGAGGTCGATAGCCAGATCGCCTTCCACCTCTGTCCACTCAAATTCCCTAATGAGGTTTGCCACGATGTATCCAAGGTGAAGCATGGCGACACCCATGCCGGGGCACATCCTCCTGCCGGCCCCGAATGGCATCATCTTGATCTCTCCAGCACTTCCTGCCGCCGCCACGAGGCTCGTGCCGTTGCCCTCGCCACCGGCAAGGAACCTCTCTGGCAAAAACTTGTCAGGCTCGGCCCAGACCGTCTTGTCCCGCGCCGGGCGTTCTAGGAGGAACTGCACCGTCGTCCCGGCCACAACACGACGACCATCCAGAAAGACATGGTCGTCGGGCATCACCTAGGCAGCAAGAGAATATTAAGTACGTATTACTCTCGTCGTTCCTAAATATTTGAGCATGTTTGACCAAGGTGTTTTTAAAAAGTATTAATATATTATTGGTTTTTTATCATTTATGCCACTAGTTGTGTCCGACTACACAGTTTTGCCATTAAAAAATACAATTACTCAAAAATGACATCGATCCGTGAGATGCTTACTCAAAAATGCCATTAGATATCTCAAAAATGCCATCGTTCCGCTAGATGTTTGCTAAAAAATATCATTAGACATTGTTATTTTCACGTCAAACCCGTTGACCATGTTATATGATAAAAATAAGCCTAGATCCACATGTCAGCTTTCTCTATCTCACAATGATAAGGATGGCCCCACTTGTCAGGAGTAACCAAGTGAATAATTTTATAGAAGAATAAGAATGCTGTTGGGACCAAGTGAGCCCCATACTTTATTATAGTGAGATAGAGGGAGACCTGGCATGTCGGTTCATAGGTATTTATGTCATTATAACATGGTAAATGAGATTTGAGATCACAATAATTGTGTTCAGTGGTATTTTGAGCATGCGTCTAACGAAGCGATAGCATTTTGAGCCGTTAAAATTCCTAGTGGCAAAACTGAGTAGTGTGACACAACCGGTGACATAAATAATAAAAAATCATTATTATTAGATCTGTCATGAAAGTGATTTTAATATTTTATTTTATTTATAATGTAGATGTTGATGATATTTTAGTTATATAATCTTGGTCACATAATACATAAGATTGATTTGCATGAAAACTGATGCACTTTGTCTTCGGAAACGGAGAGAGTACGATGTGAGTGACTTCGACTGGCTAATTAGTTTTGGATGTAGAATCGGAAGCAGTTAGAGCATCTCCAACAGTCAGCTTAAAGCGCCACATAAAAACCTGTTAGCGGCAGCTGGCCATGGCTGATTTTGCACGCTGCTGGCTCCAAAGAGCTGAAATGCAGCGCGCGCGCCGCTCCAGCAGCGCGCGAGACTAGAAATGTATGCATTTTTAAAAGTTAAATTTTTTTAAAAAACTAGATAGATTGCATAGATTAAACGATACAAAGGTATTTTACATCCGAAACATAGATTGCATAAAATAAAAACGACAAACGATAAACATAGATTGCATTAACAAAAAAAAACTACTCTAAGTCGCTATCATCATCACCACTATCATCCTCGGCGGTGTCGTCCGAGGTAGATAGCCAGTTGTCCAGCCACCGCTCATCGCTCGGGCGTGAAGAACGACCGCCCACCTGCTGCAACGAGGTCGGACTGCGCATTCGCCAACGCCTTCCGCCGACGCTGTCCAACCGCGACGCGCGGCGCCTTTGCGTGTCCTCCTCGCGGCGCCTTGCCCAGTAGGCTTGCTCGTAGGCGACGTCCTCCGGGTGGCGCTGGCGCCAGTCCGCCATGACCCTCTCGTCCTCCTGGGCGACGAGGAGGCGGCGTTGCCGCTCGGCGTGCTCCGCACGGTCTTCCGCCGTGTTCAGACGAGGCAGAGGGGCGAGGTTGAGCGCTTGCTCGAGCGTGTACACATCTTGGAAGTTCATCTGGCCGCGCGGCCGGCCTAGGCGCCACGCCGCGCGGGCGGCCTGTCGCGCCGTCCCGTACGTGCCGAGGGCGAGCCGGAATTCGCCGGAGCGTATCTCCGCGGTGTAGCTGGGTTGGGCAGCGGCGGACGCCTTGTGATAGCCGGACGCTCCTCGGCGGCTGGCGGCATGGCGGCGTGTCGGTGGGGGGGCGCTGGAGCGGCGCGTGGCAGAGAGGGAGAGGGAGAGGGGAAGAGATGTGTGTGGAGAAGGCGCGTGGCGCGCGCAGCTTTTATAGGCGCGCGCGAAGCGACGCGCCAAATCTTGCGCGCGAGCTGGCGCCTTTTCGCGCGCGCGCGCAAATGATTCCCGCGCGCGCTTGTTTCCCGCGGCGTTGGAGCACGGCAAACCGTCCCGCGCGCGCTAAAAGCTGCGTTTACCACGCGCGCGCGTCGTTTGGGGCGACCGTTGGAGATGCTCTTAGTTGTTCACCTGCCTAGACACCGAGGGCACCGTGGGGTGCAGGCGCAGCGCCTCCATGAGGACAGCATGGAGGTACTCCAGCTTGCCAAGGTCTTCCTCAGTCACCTCCTCAGCGTCCGCTCCAACGATGCCGTCGATCTCTCTCCGGACGGCCTCCAGCACGTCCACATGCTTCACCAAGTTCGCCATGATCCACTGTAGCGCCGCCGTCGCCGGCTCCGTGCCTGCGCCAAGAAACTCCGAGCAGAGCCCCACCAGCTCACCGTCTGTTAGACTTAACTTGGAAGCATTGCCACTACCGGAGAAGGAGTGGCTGTCGTCTACGACCAGGAGGTCGATGAGCGTGTCCACATATGTTGGAGCTTCGCCGGACGGGCGGCGCCGCCGGTCGCGCCGGGCATTGATGAGTGGGAGGTACATCTCCTCCTGCTGCCGCCTGAGCGCGACCAGGTTATTCCACCGGTCGCGGTAGATTAGCTCGGTCAAAGCTGGGAGTGCGGCGAAGACACGCAGCCCAACGAGGGACCGAATGAGGTCCTCCATAGCGTCAGCCATGGCGCGCACCCGGCCTGGGTCAACGCCGTCGCCGAAGCACATGGTGGCGCTCAGGCCGAACAAAGCAGCGTGGATGCTCTCGGCCGCGAGGGCCACACCGCCGGTAGACGACGTGCACTGTTCCCGGAGGTCCGCGACGAGACCGCAGAGCGCCCGGCGGCGGGCGGGGGCGTAGACGCGGAGGCGCGACGGGTGGAAGACCTCCGAGACGAGGTTGCGGCGGATGCCGCGCCACAGCGAGCCGTAGGGCGCCGAGGTTATGTTGTGGTGGCGCTGGCGCGAAAGGACGGAGCTGGCCGCGCTCGTCGGCGGGCGGTTGCAGAACGCGCCCCCTGCGCCGCCGCGGACGAGGAGGTGGTGCGCGGTCACACGGTCTGTGACGACGACGTCCTGCCGCAACGCAGCGGAGAAGTCCCGTACGAGAGCCCACTTGGCGGCGGCGAGGCGGGTTTGCATTTCCTTGAACGGCGGTGCACGCCGGAGCAGGCTGCCCACGACGACGAGGAGCGCCATGGGAAGCAAGAGGAGGAGGATCACGTCTTGCATCATTGCATGGCTAGCAGCTGATGTCTGGGCCTGGCCTGACCTTACTTGCTAGTTGCTACCGCTACTTTCATTTCTTATAGACCATATTAAAGGTTGAGCTATCGATCGGTCGCTTTACCCTACAGTGAACCCAAAATTTTAATTATAAACGTTTTCGGCAAGAAAGCGTTGTTTACGACCATTGGGAATCACCTTGAGTTTAGGATCACCTTTGATGGCAGCCTCTTTGCTTCGATCTCTACACTTGGGCACCATCTTGAGTTTAGTATACTCCGGGTGTCGACATCTTCGTCGAGAGCCAAAACACGAGCACTCGGTAAAATAAACAACGCCGAGAGCCACTTTTGACAAACCTGACCTCGCGATAAATGCTTACTTTGCCGTCACTTGCTCACGGCGAACAAGCACCGAACGGCAAACGGCGCAGACGCCGAGAGCCACGCATGGTAAAGAGGAGCCACGTGGCATGTCCGTTCGCACTAGACGGCTCCGTCAGTTACTTCCAGTATTACCGAGAGTCATTTTTCGACGCACGGCAAAGTATATGCCACATCCTATTTTCCTTTTTTGTGTGTGTTATTTTGCCCTCTATGTTTTCGTTTGATATTTCATATCTTTTAATGACTAAAGTTTCAAAGTGCCATGACTTGTATTTTGTGTTAGATTTTTTCAAATCTCAACTTCTAAGCACTACTACCTCCGTTCCTTTCTATAAGGTATATTATTTTTGCCACGGTGCCCAAGGCACAAAATTATAACGTATTTAGGACGAAGTTATCCTTGGCTAGTTTGTTCGTTAGTGGCAACTAAATCAATTAGGCCAGGAAAGAAAAAGAGATACTTGCAATAGGGAGAAAAATTCTTACCGAGCACGGCTACAATCGGTGAAGACCCCTAGACCTAGGGTTACGACCTGTACCGAGAGGGCTCTCGGTACATGCAGCTATTACCGAAAACGGTTATCGACCCTTGGTACTGAGTAAGCCACATCATATTTACCTTTTATTTCTGTCTATATCTTTGCCACTCTCATTTTGTGGCTGATATTTCATGTCTTTTAATGACTCAAGTTTCAAAATGACATGACTTTTGATGACTTGTGTTTTGGGCTAGATTATTACAAATCTCAACTTCTAAGCACTATAAGGTAAAAAGAATGAAAACAGAGACCTGTCGTAACACGGAGAAGCAGGTATTCATCAACCCCTACCCCCTATCGGTGCATGTCAATGTCATAGACCGTCCGGGCCTCTGTAAGGGCATACACCCGAAAAACCCCATCTCGCTAATGTCTTACTAAAATGATAAGGTACTCTGCGAAGCATGTAAGAAAATAAAAGGAGATGTAAATAATAACAAAAGGAACACACATATCTATCGAGCACGACTACGAATGGAGAGGATGTATAGACCTAGGGTTAGGACCTTTACCGAGAGCTGTAAAGGCCACATCATATTTTCCCCCCATTCATCTGTGTTTCTTTACCACTCTTTTTTCCTTATATTTCATGACTTTTAATGACTAAAGATCCAAAATGCCATGAGTTTTGATGACTTTTGTTTTCGGTTAGATTTTTTCAAATCTCAACTTTTAATTAAGCACTACATATAAAGTAAAAGAATGAAAACAGTGACCTGCCGTAACACCGAGAAGCAGGTATTCACCAACCCCTATCTCCTCTTGGTGCCGGTCAATGCCGTAGACCGCCGGGGCCACCGATTGGGTGCCCAATCGGGAAGCCACCCGAGGGGGGGGGGTCCGGCAACTGGCCCTGCATGCATGCGTGTGGCCAAGGCATATGTATGAAAGGGTGGTGTGGTGTACGAATACCCAATGCACATCCTTGACGTGGTAGATGCCTCACAAACCAGACACATGCACGGGCACGAACATGGAGGACTAGCTGCGTTCGTCACCCAGATCGAGCCGGCGGTGGGCAATCCTCTGATGGAATGGACTAAAGCTGGCTTCACAGCGAACAGGGCATTCACCGAGAGCCACGAACGACAAAGGGAGGCCACATGGCATACCCGTTTGGGAGTGACAGCGTCGTCACTTGATTCACCCTGCACCGAGAGCTGCGACGTCACCCTCGGTAAGAACACGCCACACAAACATTTATCTAACTGACATGTGGTTCCACCGGTCACATTTATCAACAAAAGTTTCACATTATTTGCTAAATTTTTTTACAAAAAAATAACGATGTATTTGCCGAGATCAGCGCTCGACAATGCTCGTGACCAGTGGGACCGTGTGTCCCACATGGCAGATGACAGTTTGCCAAGTGTCGCCACCCTCGAAAAATAGTGGCAGCCCCGTAGAAGTAAAGAGCTCAGCGACTCCTTTTTCGAGAGCCACTCTCGGAAAAGGAGTGGCACAACACGGTAGTCTATAGTTTTCCGAGTGTGGACAACACATACACGAAACAAGGATACCTGAATTTCTTTCAACACTAGCTTAGCTAGTTCGTGAGGAGTTTAATACCCCAACCTCCCAACACTTGGGCAACACTACTACTTCTTGAGCTTGCGTTGGTTTTTTCATTGAAGAGTAAAGGGTGATGCAGGAAAGTAGAGATAAGTATTTCCCTCAGTATGAGAACCAAGGTATCAATCCAGTAGGAGACAACGCAGAAATCACCGAATACCTGCACAAACAATCAAACAACTTGCACCCAATGGGATAAAGGGGTTGTCAATCCCTTCACGGTTACTTGCAAAAGTGAGATCTGGTAGAGATAAATAAACCATAAGGTAAATATTTTTGGTATTTTTGGTTTATAGATCAGAAAGTAAAAGATTGCAAAATAGTAGATCAGAAACTTATATGATGGAAAATAGACCCGGGGGCCATAAGTTTCACTAGAGGCTTCTCTCAAGATAGAAAATAATACTGTGGGTGAACAAATTACTGCAGAGCAATTGATAGGAAAGCGCAAAGTTATGACGATATCTAAGGCAATGATCATGAATATAGGAATCACATCCGTGTCAAGTAGACCGAAACGATTCTGCATCTACTACTATTACTCCACACATCGACCGCTATCCAGCATGCATCTAGAGTATTAAATTCATAAAGAACGGAGTAATGCATCAAGTAAGATGACATGATGTAGAGGAATTAACTCAAGCAATATGATGAAAACCCCATCTTTTTATCCTCGATGGCAACAATATAGTACGCGCCTTGCTGCCCCTACTATCACTGGGAAAGGACACCGCAAGATTGAACCCAGAGCTAAGCACTTTTCCCATTGCAAGAAAAACCAATCTAGTTGGCCAAACCAAACCGATAGTTCGAAGAGAATTACAAAGATATCAAATCATGCATAAAAGAATTCAAAGAAGATTCAAATACTATTCATAGATAAGCTGATCATAAATCCACAATTCATCGGATCTCGGCAAACACACCGCAAAAAAGTATTACATCGAATAGATCTCCAAGAACATCGAGGATAACATGGTATTGAGAATCAAAGAGAGAGAAGAAGCCATCTAGCTACTAGCTATGGACCCGTAGGTCTGTGGTAAACCGATCACGCTTCATCGGAAGGGCAATAGAGTTGATGTAGAAGCCCTTCATGATCGAATCCCCCTCCGGCAGGGTGCCAGAAAAGGTCCCTAGATGGAATCTCACGGGTACAGAAGGTTGCGACGGTGGAGAATTGTTTTCATGGATGCCTCTGATGGCTTGGGGATATTTTGGGAATATATAGGCGAAAGAATTAGGTCAGGAGGTGCACGGGGGGGGGGGGGGGCACAAGGGTGGGGGCGTGCCCTACCTCCCTGGGCGCGCCCTCCGTCCTTGTGTCCGCTTCGTGGCTCCTCCGACTTCATCTCCAAGTCTCCTTGTTGTCTTCTGGTCCAAGAAAAAATATCGCAAAGGTTTTATTTCATTTGGTATTCCTTTTCTGCGAAACTAAAAAATAAGGAAAAAACAGGAACTAACAGTGGGCTCAAGGTTAATAGGTTAGTCCCAAAAATAATATAAAATAGCATATGAATTCATATAAAACATCCAAAACAGATAATATAATAGCATGGAAGAATCAAAAATTATAGATACCTTGGAGACGTATCAAGCATCCCCAAGCTTAATTTCTGCTCGTCCTTGAGTAGGTAAATGATAAAAACAGAATTTTTGATGTGGAATGCTACCTAACATATTTATCCATGTAATTTTATTTATTGTGGCATGAATGTTAAGATCCATAGGATTCAAAACAAAAGTTTAATATTGACATAAATACAATAATACTTCAAGCATACTAACAAGGCAATTATGTCTTCTCAAAATAACATGGCCAAAAAGAAACTAAGTGGGTGTTCATCCAACTCACTTGCTCACGAAGACCTAGGGCAATTTGAGGAAGCCCATCATTGGAATATACAAGCCAAGTTCTATAATGAAAAATTCCACTAGTATATGAAAGTGACAACAAACGAGACTCCCTATCATGAAGATCATGGTGCTACTTTGAAGCACAAGTGTAGTAAAAGGATAGTAACATTGTCCCTTCTCTCTTTTCTTTCATTTTTTATTTGGGCTTTCTCTCATTTTTTGGCCTCCTTTTCTTTGTCCAGAGTCTCATCCCTACTTGTGGGGGAATCATAGTCTCCATTATCCTTTCCTCACGTGGGACAATGCTCTAATAATGAAGATCATCACACTTTTATTTACTTACAACACAAGAATTGCAACTCAGTACTTAGAACAAAATATGACTCTATATGGATGCCTTCGGCGGTGTACCGGGATGTGCAATGAATCAAGAGTGACATGTATGAAAGAATTATGAATGGTGGCGTTGCCACAAATACGATGTCAACTACATGATCATGCAAAGCAATATGACAATGATGAAGCGTGTCATAATAAACGGAACGGTGGAAAGTTGCATGGCAATATATCTCGGAATGGCTATGGAAATGCCATAATAGGTAGGTATGGTGGCTGTTTTGAGGAAGGTATATGGTGGGTTTATGGTACTGGCGAAAGTTGCGCGACACTAGAGAGGCTAGCAATGGTGGAAGGGTGAGTGTGCGTATAATCCATGGACTCAACATTAGTCATAAAGAACTCACATAATTATTGCAAAAATATATTAGTTATCAAAATGAAGTACTACGCGCATGCTCCTAGGCGGATAGATTGGTAGGAAAAGTCCATCGCTCGTCCCCGACCGCCACTCATAAGGAAGACAATCAATAAGTAAATCATGCTCCGACTTCATCACATAACGGTTCACCATACGTGCATGCTACGGGAATCACAAACTTTAACACAAGTATTTTTCAAGTTCACAATTACTCACTAGCATGACTCTAATACCGCCATCTTTATATCTCAAAACAATCATAAGGAATCAAACTTCTCATAGCATTCAATGCACTTTATATGAAAGTTTTTATTATATCCCTCTTTGATGCCTATCATATTAGGACTAAATTTATAACCAAAGAAAATTACCATGTTGTTTAGAGACTCTCAAAATGATATAAGTGAAGCATGAGAGTTCAATAATTTCTATAAAATAAAACCACCGCCATGCTCTAAAAAGATATAAGTGAAGCACAAGAGCAAGATTGACTAACTCAAAAGATGTAAGTGAAGCACATAGAGTATTCTAATAAATCACGATTCATGCATGTCCCTCTCAAAACGTGTGTACAACAAGGATGATTGTCGCAAACTAAAAAGCAAAGACTCAAATCATACATGACGCTCCAAGCAAAACACATATCATGTGGTGAATAAAAATATAGCCTGAAGTAAAGTTACCGATAGACGAAGACAGAAGAGGGGATGCCTTCCGGGGCATCCCCTAGCTTAGGCTCTTGAGTGTCCTTGAATATTACCTTGGGGTGCCTTGGGAATCCCCAAGCTTAGGTCTTTCCACTCCTTATTCCATAGTCCATCAAATCCTTACCAAAACTTGAAAACTTCACAACACAAAACTCAACAGAAAATCTCATAAGCTCCGTTAGTATAAGAAAATAAATCACCACTTTTGGTACTCTTGTGAACTCATTCTTTATTTATATTGGTATAATATCTACTGTATTACAACTTATCCATGGTTCATACCCCCCGATTCTACCCATAGAATCATCAAAATAAGCAAACAACACATAGAAAACAGAATCTGTCAAAATGTAACAATCAGAGTAATCAGAATCGCCGAATACTTATGTACCTCCACAAATTCTGAAAAATTAGGACGCGCTAAGGTTTTTTTATTAATCTTATTCGAAAATAATCAGATCAGAAGCACGCTTCTGTTAAAAATTAGAATTGTTTTCCTGAGCGCAAAAGTTTCTATTTTTCAGCAAGATCAAATCAACTATTACCGTAAGCTATCCTAAAGGTCTTACTTGGCACAAACACTAATTAAAACACAAAACCACATCTAACCAGAGGCTAGATGAATTATTTTTTGCAAAACAGAACCTAAAAAGCAAAAACAAAAAGAAAATTGGCTTGCCTCCAAACAAGGGACATCGTTTAACGCCCTAGCTAGGCATAAAAACACGAATAGATCCAGGTATTGTCATCTTGAGTATGCAATCCATAAGTAGCTCTCATAATTGATTCATATGGAAATTTAATTTTGTTTCTTGTCAAGTGTTCCATGCCCTTCCTTAATGGAAATTAAAATCTAATGTTTCCTTCTTTCATACCAATAATTGCATCAATCGTTCTAAGAAAAGGTCTACCAAGAATAATACGACATGTAGGATTGCATTCTATATCAAGAACAATGAATTCTACGGGCACATAATATCCTATTTGCAAAAATAAGAACATCATTAATCCTTCCCATAGGTTTCTTAATAGTGGAATCCGCAAGATGCAAAATTTAAAGAACAATCATCAAATTTATAAAACCTAGCACATCACATAAAGTTTTTGGAATCGTGGAAACACTAGCACCCAAATCACACAAAGCATGGCACTCATAATCTTTAATTTTAATCTTAATAGTAGGTTCCCACTTATCATAAAGTTTTCTAGGGATAGAAACTTCCAATTCAAGCTTTTCTTCAAAAGATTGCATCATAGCATCAATGATATGTTTAGTAAAAGCTTTGTTTTGATTATAAGCATGAGGAGAATTCAACATGGATTGCAACAAGGAAATACAATCTATTAAAGTAGAATTACCATAATAAAATTCCTTGAAATCCAAAAGAGTGGGTTTATTGGTACTTAAAGTTTTGACCTCTCCAATCCCACTTTTATAATTTTTTGCATCCAGATCTAAAAACTCCGAATCATTGGGACGCCTTTTAACTAAAGTTGACTCATCTCCAGTCCCATCTTTATCAATACTTATATTGAAAACAAATATTCAATAGGAGTCACATCAATCACTTTAATATCTTCATCATTATTTTCACGGAAATAGAAGAACACGTTTTTACAAACCAATCTCATTTAGCATGCATCTTAGCAGTTCTTTCTTTGCACTCATCAATGGAAATTCTCATAGCTTTGAGAGACTCATTAATATCATGCTTGGGTGTAGTAGATCTAAGTTTCGAAGAATCAACATCAAGAGAAATTCAATCCACGTTCCTAGCCAAATCATCAATCTTAAGGAATTTTTCTTCAATCAAAGCATTAAAATTCTTTTGCGAACTCATAAATTATTTAACACTATTCTCAAAATCAGAGGGCATCTTATTATAATTTCCATAAGAATTGTTGTAGGAATTACCATAATTATTAGAGGAATTACTAGGAAACGGCCTAGGATTAAAATTACCTCTATACGCGTTATTACCAAAATTGTTCCTACCAAAAAAATTCACATCCATAGATTCGTTATTATTCTCAATCAAAGTAGACTAAGGCATATCATTAGGATCAATACAAGAACCCTTGCTAGCAAATAATTTCATAAGCTCATCCATCTTTCCACTCAAAACATTAATCTCTTCAATCACATGCACTGTTTTTACTGGTGGAAGATCTTTCGGTATACCATTGAGAATAACTAACCATAATATTTATCGAGGATTTTAGTAGCCTCCCCTAAAGTAATTTCCATAAAAGTACCTCCCGTGGCCGAATCTAAAAGATTTCTAGAAGCAAAATTCAATCCGGCATAATTTTTTGTATAATCATCCACAAATTCAAACCATGAGTAGGGCAATTTCGTATCATCAATTTCCTCCTCTCTCAAGATTGTGCAACATGTTCATGATAAAGTTGCTTAAAACTCATAATCTAGGAGTTTAGTGGCCTCTCCAAAGGTAGTTTCCATAGAAGTACCTCCCGCGGCCGAATCTAAAAGATTTCTAGAAGCAAAATTCAATCCGGCATTTTTTTTTGTATAATCATCCACAAATTCAAACCATGAGTAGGGCAATTTTGTATCATCAATTTCCTCCTCTCCCAAGATTGTGCAACATGATCATGATCAAGTTGCTTAAAATTCCTAATCTCGTTCCTAAGGGAGATGATTTTAGCGGGAGAAAAATACTTGGAAATAAAAACATCTTTACACTTATTCCATGAATCAATACTATTTTTAGGCGAAGATGAAAACCAAGTTTTAGCACGATCTCGAAGCGAGAACGGAAACCGCTTCAATTTAACAATATCATTATCCACATATTTTTTCTTTTGAATATCACACAAATCAAAGAAATTGTTTAGATGGGGTGCGGCATCTTCACTAGGAAGGCCAGAAAAATGATCTTTCATAACAAGATTCAGCAAGGCGGCATTAATTTCACAAGATTCCGCACTAGTGACGGGAGGAATCAGCGTACTAATAAAATCATTATTATTGGTATTGGAAAAGTCACACAACTTGGTATTCTCTTGAGCCATCATGACAAAGCAAGCAATCCAACACACGAGCACACAAAAAGCAAACAAAGAAGGCGAACGGAAGATGGGCGAAGAAAAGGCAAATCTTTTCAAAAATCATTTTAGAAGTGGGGAAGAGGAAAACGAGAGGACAATGGTGAATAATGTAATGCAAGAGATGAGAGTTTATGATGGGTACTTGGTATGTCTTGACTTGACGTAGATCTCCCCGATCAACGGCGCCAGAAATTCTTCCTGCTACTTCTTGAGCTTGCGTTGGTTTTTCCCTTGAAGAGGAAAGGGTGATGCAGCAAACTAGAGATAAGTATTTCCACTCAGTTTGGTAACCATGGTATCAATCCAGTAGGAGACAACGCTCAAATCACTGAATAGCTGCACAAACAATCAAACTACTTGCACCCAATGCAATATAGGGGTTGTTAGTCCATTCACGGTTACTTGAAAAAGTGAGATCTGATAGAGAGAGATAAACCATACGGTAAATATTTTTGGTTTTTTTGGTTTGTAGATTGGAAAGTAAACGATTGCAAAATAGTAGATCGGAGACTTATATGATGGAAAATAGACCCGGGGGCCATAGGTTTCACTAGAGGCTTCTCTCAAGATACACGGTGGGTGAACAAATTACTGCCGAGCAATTGATAGAAAAGCGCAAAGTTATGACGATATCTAAGGCAATGATCATGAATATAGGCATCACGTCCGTGTCAAGTAAACCGAAACAATTCTGCATCTACTACTATTACTCCACACATCGACCACTATCCAGCATGCATCTAGAGTATTAAATTCATAAAGAACGGTGTAATGCATTAAGTAAGATGACATGATGTAGATGACTTAACTCAAGCAATATGATGAAAACCCCATCTTTTTATCCTCGATGGCAACAATACAATACGTGCCTTGCTGCCCCTACTATCACTGGGAAAGGACACCACAAGATTGAACCCAAAGCTAAGCATTTCTCCCATTGCAAGAAAAACCAATCTAATTGGCCAAACCAAACCGATAGTTCGAAGAGAATTACAAAGATATCAAATCATGCATAAAAGAATTCAGAGAAGATTCAAATAATATTCATAGATAAGCTGATCATAAATCCACAATTCATCAGATCTTGGCAAACACACAGCAAAAAGTATTACATTGAATAGATCTCAAAGAACACCAAGGAAAACATGGTATTGAGAATCAAATAGACAGAAGAAGCCATCTACCTACTACCTATGGACCCGTAGGTGTGTGGTAAACTACTCACGCTTCATCGGAAGGGCAATAGAGTTCATGTAGAAGCCCTCCATGATCGAATCCCCCTCCGAAAGGGTGCCGGAAAAGGTCCCTAGATGGGATCTCAGGGTACAGAAGGTTGCGGCGGTGGAAAAGTGTTTTTGTGGATGCCTTTGGTGGTTTGGGGATATTTTGGGAATATATAGGTGAAAGAATTAGGTCAGAAGGTGCACGGGGGGCCCACAAGGGTGGGGATGCACGCTCCGTCCTTGTGGCCGCCTCGTGGCTCCTCCGACTTCATCTCCAAGTCTCCTAGTTGTCTTCTGGTCCAAGAAAAATCATCGTGAAGGTTTTATTCCGTTTGGACTCCGTTTTGTATTCCTTTTCTGTGAAACTCAAAAACAGGGGGAAAACAGGAACTCACACTGGGCTCTAGGTTAATAGGTTAGTCCCAAAAATAATATAAAATAGCATATAAATGCATATAAAACATCCAAAACAGATAATATAATAGCATGGAACAATCAAAAATTATAGATACGTTGGAGACGTATCAAACACCACTAGCCAGCCAACAAATAGAGCAACAGGCAACAACCAAGACATTTTATTTTACGTATGTGCACAACAATACCACCACCCATATAAAAAATTAGCATTTTGCTAGAAAACAACCAGGAGGTCGATGAGCGTGTCGACATATGTTGGAGCTTCGCCGGATGGGCGGCATGGCAGGCCGCGCCGGGCATTGATGAACGGGAGGTACATCTCCTCCTGCTGCAGCCGGAGCGCGACCAGCTTGTTCCACCATTCGCGGTAGATCCGTTCGGTCAACGCCGGGAGTGCGGCGAAGACACGCAGCCCAACAAGGGACCGAATGAGTTCCTCCATGTCATCGGCCATGGCGCGCACCAGGCCCGGGTCGACACCGTCGCTGAAGCACATGGTGGCGCTCAGGCTGAACAAAGCAGCGTGGATGCTCTCGGTCGCGAGGGCCACGCTGCCGTTAGACGGCGTGCTCTGTTCCCAGAGGTCTGCGACAAGGCCGTAGAGCGCGCGACGGTGGGCGGGGGCGTAGATGCGGAGGCGCGACGGGTGAAGACCTCCGTGAAAGATCATAAGCGTTCCTACTCCCTCAAGGGGAGCCGCATCGTGTATATATTGATGTGGGTAGAAGCCTTGCCTGGGCGTACAAGATGAGAGTTATGAGAGTTTGAGTAGAACAAGGAATAGGGAATGAAGTTGAGATTACAATGATATTCTCCAACACCCTCCCTTAATCTCAACTATCCTAAATTAAGATTATTCTTGAACTCCTCAAATGGTCTTGCTGGTAGTGCCTTTGTAAAGCCATCTGCTACTTGATCCTTGGAGGGAATAAACCGTATCTCAAGTTTCTTTGCTGCAACTCCTTCTCACACAAAGTGGAGGTCAATTTCTGTGTGCTTTGTCCTTGCATGAAACACTAGATTTGGAGAAAAATGTGTTGCTCCCAGATTATCACACGACAAGCATGAGATACGATTTTTCTTAATCCCCAATTCCTCAAGAAGTGATTCAACCCAAGTGATTTCAGCAGTTGCATTTTCCAAGGATTTATATTCAGCTTTTGTGCTTGATCGTGACACAATGGCTTGCTTTCTGGCACTCCAAGAGATAAGATTAGATCCAAATAATAGTGCAAAACCTCCTGTTGATCTTCTATCATCACTACATCCTACCCATTCAACATTAGAGAACACACTCACAAGAGATGAATTAGAACGCTTGAAATGAAGTCTAGTTCCCATAGTATGCTTAACATATCTTACAATTCTCTTGACAGTTGTCCAATGTTGAGAAGTAGGTGCATGTAAATATTGACAAACCTTGTTGACAACAAATGAGATGTCCGGGCGTGTGAGAGTTAGATATTGCAATGCTCCCACGGTACTCCTATACCTTGTGCTCTCCTCCTCTTGAAGTGGATCACCTTCATATGCTGAGAGTTTTTCTGGGGAAGCTAAAGGTGTAGGCACTGGCTTGCAATTATTCATTCCCATACTGGTCTAAGCTCAATGATATATTTTTCCTGATTTAACACAATGCCATTTTGAGTTTTCTTGACTTCAATACCTAGGAAGAAGTGCAAATCACCTAGGTCCTTCAAGGCAAATTCTGAGCTCAAATCATGTAGAAGAGCATTAGTAGCACTTTGTGAAGAACTTGCAACTGTGATGTCATCAACATATATAAGCACCGAAATGACTACCCCTGCCTCGTTATAAATAAACAAGGATGTATCAGCCTTGGAAGCAATGAAGCCAAGATATTTCAACTGTAAGCTCAATCTGGAGTACCATGCTTTGGGTGCTTGTTTTAAGCCATAGAGTGCTTTGTCAAGCTTGCAAACATAATGTGGTAATTTATTACTCTCATACCCAGGTGGTTGTCTCATAAACACTTTCCTCTTCCAGAATGCCATGCAGAATCACATTCTGTACATCTAGCTGTCTGAGGCTCCATCCCCTGGATACAACAATGGCTAACAGAAGTCTGATAGTCGCAGCTCTCACAACAGGTCTAAAGGTGTCCTCATAATCAATACCATAGCATTGCTTAAAGCCCTTTGCAACTAGACATGCCTTATACCTGTCAACGGAGCCATCTGCCTTCTTTTTAATTCTGTACACCCATTTGCAATCAACGATATTTTTACCTCTCTGATTTGGTACAAGATGCTAGGCTTTGTTCCTCATAAGTGCAGAATATTCCTCATCCAGTACCTTCTTCCATTTAGGATCACCAAGTGCACTACTCAATGTTGTTGGTTCTCCTAAAATACATAACATCCCATATGGTATAATCTCATCTTTTCTTATCTTAGGATTTCATATACCTTTCTGTAGCCGAGTCATGATCCGTGAAGAAGCCGTTGGCTGGACCGCTGGTACACTCGCCAAAGAAGATCCGGGAGAATCTGCATGTGCTGATGCAGCAGGCGAATTTTTCGCCATATGCGCAGGGGATCCTGTGGCCACTGGTGTGGCCGCCGACCCTGCAGGCACACGGTCAACCGCCTGAGCCGGCATAGCAGATCCGCTGCCCGACCGCGGCTGCATGCGCACGCGGTGCAAGGGGGATCCGACCCCGCTGTTGGTCTCGCATGTCACTAACGTGGTGGTGCGGGAGTGGCCCTCCCTCGAGTCAGGGCTGCAGTCGATGGGAGCGTGATCCGAGGAGGATCTACTCGTGTGATCCGAGGACTGCATGCGTATAGGAGTATCAGTCGCCATCGGATCGCCTTCGTTGTCCGTGCCAGGTTCGTCTTCTTCTCCAGCATGCAATATGGGATCAATTTGAGCTATATTTTTGAGATTTTGATCATTTTGAGCACCGTTTTCTCCAGGTACTTGCATAGGTATAAGAGAAAGACCGGTACTAGCAGGAATATCATCACATTGGTTAGTACAATTGTCGCCTCCATGATCAGAAGACCAAAGATGTGGAGGAAGAAGAAGAATATCCTTGCAAAGAAGTGCACCGGCATTGGGATGAAGAGATGCAAAGGGAAACACAAACTCATCAAAATGACATCTCTGGATATATAGACCCTACCAGTAGGAACATCAAGGCATTTGACCCCTTTATGCATGGGGCTATAGCCTAAAAAGACACACTTTTTTGAGCGAAGCGAGTTTGCTCGTGTTGTAGGGTCTAAGGTTGGGCCAACATGCACAACCAAAAATACGAAAAGATGTGTAGTTGGGTGTGACACCAAGGAGTCGTGTAATTGGTGTTTCAAGTTTGATAACTTTACTCGGAAGAAAATTGATAAGATATGTGGCAGTTAAGAATGCTTCATCCCAAAATTTAAGCGGCATGCATTTGCTAGCAATGCTAGTCCCATATCAACTATGTGACGGTGCTTTCTTTCAGCAGATATGTTTTGTTGGTGAGCATGAGGGCAAGAGACATGATGTGAGATGCCAAGCTTTTGGAAAAAAGAGTTCAATTTTTCATACCCACCACCCCAGTCACTTTGCATAGAAATGATCTTGGAGTTTAGGTTGCGTTCAGCAAGATTTTGGAAATTGATAAAGACTTGGAATACATCAGACCATTTCTTTAATAAGTAAATCCAAGTAAATTAAAATAGTCATCAAGGAAGCTTACATAATAGGAAAATCTACCAACTGAAGTAGGAGCTAGCCCCCATAGAATATAAGTTTTAGTGGGGCAGTAGATACACTAGTAGAGATAGGATAAGGTAACTGATGACTTTTTGCTTGTTGACACAGATCACAAACGGACTCAACACTATACTCATAAGAGAGTTTATTTTTGCTAAGAACGTATTTAACTATGACTGAAGATGGATGACCCAAGCGACTGTGGCACCTTGATGATGATGGCTTGGTGACAATATTTGCTTGTTTATTGGGCCATGAAGATGATGATGATGATGATGATATGAGTGGGTAGAGGCCTCCCACGAACCGTCCTCTAAGAATGATTCTACGTGTTCTCATGTCCTTAACCAAGAAAAAGTAAGGATATAATTATATAAGAACATTGTTATCAAGAGTGAATCGATGAATGGAAACAAGATTTTTGGATGTTTGAGGAACATGCAAGACATCTTTTAAGTGCAAAGTTTCCATGGGGTTTTTAACAATTGAACTACCAAGGTGTGTGATATCCATACCAGAACCGCTTGCCGTGTGAATTTAATCGCCTCCATTGTACTTCTCCCGCATCGTCAACTTGTCAAGTTCACCTGTGATGTGGTTTGTTGTTGCACTGTCGGCATACCAGTTGGTGTCCACGCCATAGAAGATTGCATGCGCCTCCTTCTGTTATTGACGATTCTCTTCATAGCGCCACTAGCAAACACGTGTGCCTCCTGGATGATGCCTGTAGCATATCTGACATTCAGGGTAGTCGTTGTCGGATGTTGGGTTCCGGCAGACCCTTAAGATTCGAACTCTGGGGTGCGCAAGAAGATCTCTCCCCTACTGATCTACGTTCGATCGCCTCGTGAGATCTAAGCTAAAGACGATGAACAACACAAGGGAAACAAGATTTATACTGGTTCGGGCCACTGTTGTGGTGTAATACCCTACTCCAGTGTGTGGTGTGGTGGATTGCCTCAGGGGCTGATGATGAATAAGACAGGGAAGAACAGCCTCGCGAGAGGTGTTCTGGAGCTGGTGCGATGAACTGCTCGGGTGAGTTCGATCGCCTCTCTCTCTGGCTAGGGTTCTATCTCCTGCCCTCTACGGTGGTGGCTAGCTCTATTTATAGAGGCCCTGGTCCTCTTCCCAAATATTGAGCGGGAAGGGCGCCAACAACGGCCATTTCGAAGGGGAACATCTAGTACAAGTTATCCTGACTAAAGTTGGTCTTCGGCTGCCAAAAGCGCTGGCGATGACGCCGTCTTGGGCTCCACGGTGACCTCCATCCTGCCGCTCCGCTGGTCATGGTCTCGTTGCACTGAAATGGCAAACTTTGCCTGATGCCTCGGTACTCCACGTCTGAGCTTGCCCCCTTTGCACCAAAGAGGAAACAAGGACAACTGCTGGCCGGCGCCCGCTGGCGCGCCCTTTGGTCTCGATCGTCATGGCTTGCGTCACGAGCACCTCGCGAGGTACCCTGACTTGATCTCTCCGCCTCCTCACGAGCCTGGCTGGCGAGGCCATCCCTGAGGAAGCCTTGCGTCGTCCGCCCCGTGAGGCTTGGCCCCTCGCGAGGGTCTTGAGTCTTGTGCTGATGAAGATGGGCCATACCGGGGCACCACTTGAGCCACGCCGCAGGCAGGCAAGTCTGGGGACCCCCATTCCCAAAATGCCGACAGTAACCCCCGGGCCCAAGGCACGCTCGGACTTGGCTTAGCGGAGAAGCGAAGGGGCAAGTCTGAGCGCCATGGCCCCATCAGCCTGCGGCCTTGGGCGCCGCGTGGTGGTTGATTGGACGTGGGCGTCTCCGCTTCCCCACGCTGCCTCGACAACTGCTCGACTTGACAAGTCCTTAGCTCGGGGGGACTTGACGCGGTCTTCGCTTCTTGAGGCTAAGGCCTTGTCGCGCACTTCGTGGTCTGCAAGGATTGGTCAGGCGAGGTAACTTCCAGTTTCGGTCGTGAGGGCAACCGACTCAGGTCCTATGTTCGTGTCGCGATGCCCGTGGGGCACGGACCGGAAGGAGTGCTCCCGCGGTGGACTTGGATAGGAAAGCCTCACAAGACTGGGTCATAAAACACTCGTGAGGGCGCCCGCGTAGCCCCCTCGCGAGACTTGCGAGAGAGAAAACGAGTCAAGTAGGCAAAAAAGAAAGAGAGTCACGGGTCGGGTATGGCAACAACGCTAAAGGCAACTCCAATAAAATTTCAAATAAGGACGAACAAGCCAACTGCAGAAAGCAAATGAAAAAGCCGCGTCCGGCACCTAATCTAGTCTTCGACGTCTTCTCACCAGCGCGGAGCTAAGTGTGATGTCTACTACACAACCTTCTTCTTGTAGACGTTGTTGGGCCTGCAAGTGCACAGGTTTGTAGGACAGTAGCAAATTTCCCTCAAGTGGATGACCTAAGGTTTATCAATCCGTAGGAGGCGTAGGATGAAGATGGTCTCTCTCAAGCAACCCGCAACCAAATAACAAAGAGTCTCTTGTGTCCCCAACACACCCAATACAATGGTAAATTGTATAGGTACACTAGTTAATGAAGAGATGTGATACAAGTGCAATATGGATGGTAGATAAAGGTTTTGTAATCTGAAATAATAAAAACAGCAAGGTAAGTAATGGTAAAAGTGAGCGTAAACGGTATTGCAATGATAGGAAACAAGGCCTAGGGTTCATACTTTCACTAGTGCAAGTTCTCTCAACAATAATAACATAGATAGATCATATAACAATCCCTCAACATGCAACAAAGAGTCACCCCAAAGCCACTAATAGCGGAGAACAAGCGTAGAGATTATGGTAGGGTACTGAAACCACCTCAAAGCTATTCTTTCAGATCAATCTATAAAAGAGTTCGTACTAGAATAACACCTTAAGACACAAATCAATCAAAACCCTAATGTCACCTAGATACTCCATTGTCACCTCAAGTATCCGTGGGCATGATTATACGATATGCATCACACAATCTCAGATTCATCCAACCAACATAAAAGTACTTCAAAGAGTGCCCCAAAGTTCCTACCGGAGAATCACGACGAAAACGAGTGCCAACCCCTATGCATAGGTTCATGGGCGGAACCCGCAAGTTGATCACCAAAACATACATCAAGTGAATCACGTGATATCCCATTGTCACCACAGATACGCACCGCAAGACATACATCAAGTGTTCTCATAAAAGACTCAACCCGATAAGATAACTTCAAAGGGGAAACTCAATTCATCACAAGAGAGTAGAGGGGGAGAAACATCATAAGATCCAACTACAATAGCAAAGCTCGGGATACATCAAGATCGTGCCATAGAGGGAACACGAGAGAGAACACGAGAGAGAGAGAGATCAAACACATAGCTACTGGTACATACCCTCAGCCCCGAGGGTGAACTACTCCTTCCTCGTCATGGAGAGCGCCGGGATGATGAAGATGGCCACAGGTGAGGGTTCCCCCCTCCGGCAGGGTACCGAAACAGGGTCCCGATTGGTTTTTGTTGGCTCTGGAGGCTTGCGGAGGCGGAACTCCTGATCTAATCTCTGTTCTAGAAGTTTTAGGGTACGTAGGTATATATGGGTGAAAGAATGCGTCGGTGGA
This sequence comes from Aegilops bicornis, assembly GCA_021605145.1. Lineage (NCBI taxonomy): Eukaryota > Viridiplantae > Streptophyta > Magnoliopsida > Poales > Poaceae > Aegilops > Aegilops bicornis. The sequence continues at coordinate 160,831,993 of CM038675.1, read as the reverse complement.
GCCTACGGGGCCCCACGAGGCAGGGGCGCGCCCTGGGGGGTGGACGCGCCCCCACCCTCGTGGGCAGCCCGTATCTCCTGACATGCACTCCAAGTTCCCTGGGTTGCTTTCCTTCCAAAAATAACTTCTCCAGTTGATTTCGTTCTGTTTTGACTCCGTATGATATTCCTTTTCCTCGAAACACTGAAATAGGCATAAAACAGCAAATCTGGGCTGGGCCTCTGATTAATAGGTTAGTCCCAAAAATAATATAAAAGTGGAAAATAAAGCCCAATATTGCCTAAAACAGTAGATAAAGTAGCATGGAACAATCAAAAATTATAGATATGTTGGAGACGTATCAAGAACCCCCAAGCTTAATTCCTGCTCGTCCTTGAGTAGGTAAATGATAAAAAAGATAATTTTTGATGTGGAATGCTAGTTGGCATAATTTCAATGTAAATATTCTTAATTATGATATGAATATTCAGATCCGAAAGATTCAAGACAAAATTTCATATTGATAAAAGAAATAGTAATACTTCAAGCATACTAATCAAAGTAATCATGTCTTCTCAAAATAGCATGGCAAAAGAAAGTTCATCCCTACAAAATCATATAGTTATGCTATGCTTCATTTTTGTCACAAAAAGATGTTCCCAACTTCTATACCCCCGATGACAAGCCAAGCAATTGTTTCATACTTAAATAATCTCAAACTTTTTCAACCTGCACGCAATACATGAGCGTGAGCCATGGATATAGCACTATGGGTGGAATAGAATATGATGATGGGGATTGTGTGGAGAAGACAAAAAAGGAGAAAGTCTCACATCAATGAGGCTAATCAATGAGCTATGGAGATGCCCATCGATTGATGTTAATACAAGGAGTAGGGATTGCCATGCAACGGATGCACTAGAGCTATGAATGCTCAACAAAAGAAAACTAGTGGGTCTGCATCCAACTTGCTTGCTCATGAAGACATAGGGCATTTGAGGAAGCCCATCGTAGGAATATACAAGCCAAGTTCTATAATGAAAAATTCCCACTAGTATAAAAAGACAACTTATGAGACTCACTATATGAAAAACATGGTGCTACTTTGAAGCACAATATATGAGACTCACTACATGAAGAACAAGGTGCTACTTTGAAGCACAAGTGTGGAAAAAGAGGATAGTAACATTGCCCTTTTTTTTGGGCCTTTCTTTTTTTTCTTTTTGGCCTTTCTCTTTTTTTGGGCAATGCTCTAATAATGATGATCATCACACTTCTATTGATTACAACATAAGGATTACAACTCGAAACTAGAACAAGATATGACTCTATATGAATGCCTCCGGCGATGTACCGGGATGGTGCAATGAATCAAGAGTGACATGTCTGAAAAATATGCATGGCGGCTTTGCCACAAATACGATGTCAACTACATGATCATGCAATGGCAATATGACAAAAGTAAAGTATGTATGATGATGATGAACGGAACGGTGGAAAGTTGCATGGCAATATATCTCGGAATGGCTATGGAAATGCCATAATAGGTAGGTATGGTGGCTGTTTTGAGGAAGATATAAGGAGGTTTATGTGTGATAGAGCGTATCATATCACAGGGTTTGGATGCACAGGCAAAGTTTGCACCAACTCTCAATGTGAAAAAGGGCAATGCACGGTACCGAAGAGGCTAGCAATGATGGAAGGGTGAGAGTGCGTATAATCCACGGACTCAACATTAGTCAAAATAACTCATATACTTATTGCAAAAATTTAGAAGTCATCAAAAATCAAGTACTACGCGCATGCTCCTAGGGGGATAGATTGGTAGGAAAAGACCATCGCTCGTCCCCGACCGCCACTCATAAGGATGCACAAGCCAGGTACACTTCATGTTTCAAATTTGTTACACAACTTTAACCATACATGCATGCTACGGGACTTGCTAACTTCAACACAAGCATTCTTTAAATTCATAATCACCCAACTAGGATGGATTTAATATCACTACCTCCATATCTCAAAACAATTATCAAGTATCAAACTTTTCTTAGTATTCAACACACTCATAAGAATCCTTACAAATCTTGTATGCTAAGCATATTAGAATTAAGCACATTACCATGCTATTTAAGACTCTCAAAATAATATAAGTGAAGCATGAGAGTTCATCTATTTCTTCAAAATAAAACCACCATTGTGCTCTAAAAGGATATAAGTGAAGCACTAGAGCAAATGACAAACTACTCCGAAAGATATGAGTGAAGATTAATGAGTAGTCGAATAATTATACAACTATGTGAAGACTCTCCCATTTACTAATTTCAGATCTTGGTATTGTATCCAAACATCAAGCAAAACAAAATAAAATGACATTGCAAGGATAGCACAACTCATGTGAAGAAGCAAAAACTTAGGCTCAACCGATACTAACCGATAGTTGTTGAAGAAGAAAGGTGGGATGCCTACCGGGGCATCCCCAAGCTTAGATGCTTGAGACTTCTTGAAATATTATCTTGGGGTGCCTTGGGCATCCCCAATCTTGAGCTTTTTTGTCTCCTTAATTCCTTTCATATCATGGTTTCTCTTTTTATCAAAAGCTTCATTCACAACAAACTCAACAAGAACTCGTGAGATAGGTTAGTATAAACCAATGCAAAACCTTATCATTTTCTACTGTAACAAATCACTTAAATTATTATTCAACATTGCATACTAAATGCCTCTGCATATTTAATACTCCTATCCTTAAATGGAATCATTAAACAAGCAAACATATGCAAACAATGTAAACATAACAGCAATCTGCCAAAAACAGTACAGTCTGTAAAGAATGCAAGATTCATCATACTTCCCTAACTCCAAAAATTATGAACTAAAATTCCCACTGTAATAAATTTATCAGATCTCAATATGAAAAAAGATTCAACATTATACCACTCTCTGACTTTCCTAGGGAATTTTTGCAACAGCGGTAAACTTTCTGTTTTAAAACAGCAACATGTATACTAGCAAAATGAGCATGTCAAAGGCTATCCTTCACTTTTTATTGAAACTAAAGAGGCAAAACATTATTCTAACTAACAGAAAGCAAATACTAACAAAATAAAATGACGCTCCAAGCAAAACACATATCATGTGGTGAATAAAAATATAGCTCCAAGTAAAGTTACCAATGAACGAAGACGAAAGAGGGGATGCCATCCGGGGCATCCCCAAGCTTAGGCTCTTGCCACTCCTTGTTCCATAATCCATCGAATCTTTACCCAAAACTGGAAAACTTCACAACACAAAACTTAACAGAAAACTCGTGAGCTCCGTTAGCGAAAGAAGACAAAACACCACTTCAAGGTACTGTAATGAACTCATTCTTTATTTATATCGGTGTTAAACCTACTGTATTACAACTTCTCTATGGTTTATAAACTATTTTACTAGCCATAGATTCATCAAAATAAGCAAACAACACAATGAAAACAGAATCTGTCAAAAACGGAACAGTCTGTAGTAAATTGTAACTAACGCAAACTTCTGGATATCCAAAAATTCTAAAATAAATTGGTGGATCTGAGGAATTTGTCTAGTAATCATCTGCAAAAAGAATCAACTAAATATCACTCTCCAGTAAAAAGTTGAAGCTAATCTCGTGAGCGCTAAATTTTCTGTGTTTTACAGCATGATCATAAAGACTTCACCCAAGTCTTCCCAAAGGTTCTACTTGGCACAAACACTAATTAAAACATAAAACCACATCTAAACAGAAGCTAGATGGATTATTTATTCCTAAACAGAACCAAAAAGTAAGAAACTAAAATAAAATCGGGTTGCCTCCCAACAAGCGCTATCGTTTAACGCCCCTAGCTGGGCATTATGATTTCAATGATGCTCACATAAAAGATAAGAATTGAAACATAAAGAGAGCATCATAAAGAATATGACTAGCACATTTAAGTCTAACCCACTTCATATGCATAGGGATTTTGTGAGCAAACAACTTATCGGAACAATAATCAACTAGCATAGGAAGGCAAAACAAGCATAACTTCAAAACTTTAAGCACATAGAGAGGAAACTTGATATTATTGCAATTCCTACAAGCATATGTTCCTCCCTCATAATAATTTTCAGTAGCATCATGAATGAATTCAACAATATAACCAGCACCTAAATCATTCTTTTCATGATCTACAAGCATAGAATTTTTATTACTCTCCACATAAGCAAATTCCTTCTCATGAATAATAGTGGGAGCAAACTCAACAAAATAACTATCATGTGATTGAAAATTAAGATCAAGATGACAATTTTCATGGTTATCATTATTCTTTAAAGCATACGTATCATCACAATAATCATCATAGATAGGAGGCATGCTTTCATCATAATAAATTTTCTCATCAAAGCTTGGGGGACAAAAAATATCATCTTCATCAAACATAGCTTCCCCAAGCTTGTCGCTTTGCATATCATTAGCATTATGGATATTCAAGGAATTCATACTAATAACATTGCAATCATGCTCATCATTCACATATTTAGTGCCAAACATTTTAATACATTCTTCTTCTAACACTCTGGCACAATTTTCCTTTCCATCATACTCATGAAAGATATTAAAAAGATGAAGTGTATGGGACAAACTCAATTCCATTTTTTTGTAGTTTTCTTTTATAAACTATACTAGTGCTAAAACAAGAAACAAAAGATTCGATTGCAAGATCTAAAGATATACCTTCACTTACCTAGCCTCCCCGGCAACGGGCGCCAGAAAAGAGCTTGATGTCTACTACACAACCTTCTTCTTGTAGACGTTGTTGGGCCTGCAAGTGCACAGGTTTGTAGGACAGTAGCAAATTTCCCTCAAGTGGATGACCTAAGGTTTATCAATCCATAGGAGGCGTAGGATGAATACGGTCTCTCTCAAGCAACCCTGCAACCAAATAACAAAGAGTCTCTTGTGTCCCCAACACACCCAATACAATGGTAAATTGTATAGGTGCACTAGTTCGGCGAAGAGATGGTGATACAAGTGCAATATGGATGGTAGATAAAGGTTTTTGTAATCTGAAATAATAAAAACAGCAAGGTAAGTAATGGTAAAAGTGAGCGTAAACGATATTGCAATGATAGGAAACAAGGCCTAGGATTCATACTTTCACTAGTGCAAGTTCTCTCAACAATAATAACATAGATAGATCATATAACATTCCCTCAACATGAAACAAAGAGTCACTCCAAAGCCACTAATAGCGGAGAACAAACATAGAGATTATGGTAGGGTACGAAACCACCTCAAAGCTATTCTTTCGGATCAATCTATAAAAGAGTTCGTACTAGAATAACACCTTAAGACACAAATCAATCAAAACCCTAATGTCACCTCGATACTCCATTATCACCTCAAGTATCCGTGGGCATGATTATACGATATGCATCACACAATCTCAGATTCATCCAACCAACATAAAAGTACTTCAAAGAGTGCCCCAAAGTTCCTACCGGAGAATCATGAAGAAAACGTGTGCCAACCCCTATGCATAGGTTCATGGGCGGAACCCGCAAGTTGATCACCAAAACATACATCAAGTGAATCACGTGATATCCCATTGTCACCACAGATACGCACGGCAAGACAGACATCAAGTGTTCTCATAAAAGACTCAGTCCGATAAGATAACTTCAAAGGGGAAACTCAATTCATCACAAGAGAGTAGAGGGGGAGACACATCATAAGATCCAACTACAATAGCAAAGCTGGGATACATCAAGATCGTGCCATAGAGGAACACGAGAGAGAGAGAGATCAAACACATAGCTCTTTGGTACATACCCTCAGCCCCAGGGTGAACTACTCCCTCCTCGTCATGGAGCGCCGGGATGATGAAGATGGCCACAGTGAGGGTCCCCCTCCGGCAGTCTTGGTGCCTAACAGGGTCCCGATTGGTTTTGGTGGCTCTGGAGGCTTGCGATGGCGGAACTCCGATCTAATCTCTGTTACGGAAGTTTTAGGGTGCGTGGGTATATATGGGTGAAAGTACGTCGGTGGAGCTACGGGGGCCCCACGAGGCAGGGGGCGCGCCCAGGGGGGTGGGCGCGCCCCCACCCTCGTGGGCAGCCCGTATCTCCCCTGACGTGCACTCCAAGTTCCCTGGGTTGCTTTCCTTCCAAAAATAACTTCTCCAGTTGAATTCGTTCCGTTTGTACTCCGTCTGATATTCCTTTTCCTCGAAACACTGAAATAGGCATAAAACAGCAAATCTGGGCTGGGCCTCCGGTTAATAGGTTAGTCCCAAAATAATATAAAAGTGGAAAATAAAGCCCAATATTGCCTAAAATAGTAGATAAAGTAGCATGGAGCAATCAAAAATTATAGATACGTTGGAGACGTATCAAAGTGCTGCCACTGGGCGTGGGCGGGAGCCCCCGAGGCCTGAGGGTGGCTCTCCGGAGACTCCGGGGCGTGTACAGCCCCAACTCATTATTACGTGAGAGTGTCACGGGCGGCGAGCTTCACAGGCATTGGCCTTCTTCACAGGCTCCGGGCCTTTCTCGGGGCGATGAGCTTCACAGGCGTTGGCCTTCTTCACAGGCACCGGGCCTTTCTCGGGGCGATGAGCTTCACAGGCATTGGCCTTCTTCACAGGCACCGGGCCTTTCTCGGGGCGATGAGCTTCACAGGCATTGGCCTTCTTCACGGGCACCGGGCCTTTCTCGGGACGATGAGCTTCTCGGCAGTGTCGTCAGCCAGCGCAGAGCATGGTGCTTCCACTGGTACGTGGGAGGGGGGATCCCCTCCGGGAGGAGCCCCCGAGGCGTGTACAGCCCTGCCCCGACGCGTGGCCGGCACGATAGGGCTAGGAGAGGTGTATCTGGGCACCCATGAGCCAGCGCAGGACTCACGAGGCCCTACCTCGAGGCGGGTTGCGCCTGGCTCTGGGCCTTTGTCAGTGGTACGTTCCTGCAAGATGGTTAAGATGCAAATGCTCTACGTCCTCAGGCCCCGGCCCTCGAGCAAGCTCAGCCGCCGCTGGTATGCCAGGTCGCGATGCGTGGACAAGGCCAGGGGTGAGGGCTGGAGAGCCAGTAAGAGCTCCTGAGTCGCGATGCTCAGGCGCCCCCCTTTTAACGTGCAAGCGATTTGCATGAGGAAAAAACAGGCCCGTAGTAGGCGGCGGACGATAATCATGAGCAGGTCAAGCATGAAGAAGCAAATCAACTTAGGTAGATGCAGAGAAAGGCAAACGCCACTGGGTCAGGCCCAAGCGGCTTGGGGATGATGCAGCCCGAGGGGCGCCCCCAACAAGGTAAACAGAAGACATAAGCAAAACGGATACATGCCGCAAGGACGGACCCACGTGACCTGGGAATGATGCAGCCCTGGGGGCGCTCCCAGCTGAAACGAAAACTGAAAAGAAGTCACCTGATACTGTTGCAGAATGATTGTCGGACCAGCTGGCGGTGCGGGGTGAAGGAGTCGATCCTTACGAGCCCTCGGGACTCCAAGCCTCGGGAGGATCAGGAAGTCCGGGCAGTTTGCTGAGGTCCATCTCCATCTCCTCCAGGAACGCGCGATGCTTGACCACCTGAACTTCCAGAATGCTCCTCATCAAGCGCTGGTGGGCTACAGCCGCGTTCGGCAAGCCAAAAGGCATGCGAACATAGCTGTCGCGGGGGCCAGCGCATAGCGAGCCACGTCACGAGGGCCGAAGCACTCTGAAGCGAATCGATTGAGCCCTGGGTAGTCGATGCAGACGCGCAGCCCGCCATCCTCGCCTGGATGGGGAGCTACGCTGGCAGGCGGTGGCCCGGTTGCCGCATGACTCTCGATTCCTCCAACTCCTGAGCGGCCTGGGTGATGAACTCATGAGGGTCGGGTCCTCCTTTCCTTACGCCTTCCTGAGGGAAACGTGCCGTGAATTGATACGTCTCCAACATATCTATAATTTTTTATTGCTCCATGCTACTTTATCTACTGTTTTGGACTATAATGGGCTTTATTTTCCACTTTTATATTACTTTTGGGACTAACCTACTAACTGGAGGGCCAGCCCAGAATTGCTGTTTTTTTGCCTATTTCAAGTGTTTGAAGAAAGCGGAATATCAAAGCGAGTCCAAACGGAATGAATCCTTGAGAATGTGATCTTCTCACGAGCGTGATCCGGAGAATTGGACCCTACTCCAAGAAGCGCCACAGCGGTCACGAGGTGGAGGCGCGCCCCCTACCTCGTGGGCCCCTGACGCTCCACCGATGTTCTCCTTCCTCCTATATATACCTACGTATCCCCAAACGATCAGAACAGGAGCCAAAAACCTAATTCCACCGCCGTACCTTCCTGTATCCATGAGATCCAATCTTGGGGCCTGTTCCGGAGCTCCGTCGGAGGGGCCATCCACCATGGAGGGCTTCTACATCAACACCATAGCCCCTCCGATGAAGTGTGAGTAGTTTACTTCAGACCTTCGGGTCCATAGCTAGTAGCTAGATGGCTTCTTCTCTCTTTTTGGATCACAATACAATGTTCTCCCCCTCTCTCGTGGAGATCTATTCGATGTAATCTTCTTTTTGCGGTGTTGTTTGTTGAGTGGAGTAATAGTAGTAGATGCAGAATCGTTTCGGTCTACTTGTCTCGGACGTGATGCCTATATACATGATCATACCTAGATAACCTCATAACTATGCTCAATTCATCAATTGCTCAACAGTAATTTGTTCACCCACCGTAGAATACTTATGCTCTTGAGAGAAGCCACTAGTGAAACCTATGGCCCCCAGGTCTATTCTCATCATATCAATCACTATCACTTTATTTACTTGCTTTGTTTTTACTTTGCTTTTACTTTTCACTTTGCATCTATATACCAAATATACCAAAAATATTATCTCTATTAGATCTCACTCTCGTAAGTGACCGTGAAGGGATTGACAATCCCTAATCGCGTTGGTTGCGAGTAGCTATCGTTTTGTGCAGGTACGAGGGACTTGCGCGTGGCCTCTATTTGGATTGATACCTTGGTTCTCAAAAACTGAGGGAAATACTTATGCTATTGTGCTGCATCATCCTCTCCTCTTCGGGAAAACCAACGCAAACTCAAGGCGTAGCAAGAAGGATTTACGGCGCTGTTGCGGGGAGGTCTACATAAAGTCAACATACCAAGTACCCATCACAATCCCTATCTCTCGCATTACATTATTTGCCATTTGCCTCTCGTTTTCCTCTCCCCCACTTCACCCTTTGCCGTTTTATTTGCCCTCTCTTTCCCAATCTCCTCCTCCTTTTTCCTTTGCCTTTTTCCTCGTCCGTTTGTTCGCTCGTGTGTTAGTTTGCTTGTTTGTCGCGATGGCTCAAGATGCTACCAAATTGTGTGACTTCACCAATACCAATAATAATGATTTCCTTAGCACTCGATTGCTCCTCTTGGCAATCTTGAATCTTGTGAAATCAATACTGCTTTGTTGAATCTTGTTATGAAAGATCAATTCACGACCTTCCTAGTGAAGATGCCGCTACTCATCTGAATAGCTTCGTTGATTTATGTGATATGCAAAAGAAAAAAGGCGTCGATAATGATGTCGTTAAATTGAAGCTATTTCCTTTTTAAGCTTAGAGATCATGCTAAAGCGTGGTTTTCATCTTTGCCTAAAAATAGTATTGATTCTTGGAACAAGTGCAAAGATGCTTTTATCTCTAAGTATTTTCCTCCCGCTAAGATTATCTCTCTTAGGAATGATATTATGAATTTTAAGCAACTTGATCATGAACATGTTGCACAAGCTTGGGAGAGAATGAAATTAATGCTACGTAATTGTCCTACTCATGGTTTGAACTTGTGGATGATTATACAAAAAATTTATGCTGGATTGAGTTTTGCTTCTAGAAATCTTTTAAATTCAGCCGCGGGAGGCACTTTCATGGAAATCACTTTAGGAGATGCTACTAAACTCCTAGATAATATTATGTTTAATTATTCTCAATGGCACACTGGAAGATCTACTAATAAAAAAGTGCATGCGATAGAAGAAATCAATGTTTTGAGTGGAAAGATGGATGAACTTATGAAGTTATTTACTAAGAGTGTTTCTTCTGATCCTAATGATATGCCTTTGTCTACCTTGCTTGAGAATAATAATGAATCCATGGATGTGAATTTTGTTGGTAGGAATAATTTTGGTAACAACGTGTATAGAGGGAATTTTAATCCTAGGCCTTATCCTAGTAATCCTTCTAATAATTATGGAAATTCCTACAACAACTCTTATGGAAATTTTAATAAGATGCCCTCTGAATTTGAGAGTAGTGTTAAAGAGTTTATGAATTCACAAAAGAATTTTAATGCTTTGCTTGAAGAGAAATTGCTTAAAGTTGATGATTTGGCTAGGAACATTGATAGAATTTCTCTTGAGATTGATTCTTTAAAGCTTAGATCTATTCCTCCTAAGCATGATATCAATGAGTCTCTCAAAGCCATGAGAATTTCCATTGATGAGTGCAAAGAAAGAACCGCTAGGATGCGTGCTTCCAAAGATGCCTTTATTAAAGCGTGTTCTTCTAGTTCCTATGAAAATCAAGATGAAGATCTAAAAGTTATTGATGCGTCCCCTATTAAATTTTTGTTTTGCAATATGAATCTTGATGAAACTGAATATGATCTTCCTTTACCTAGAAGGCATTCTAAGAATTCTGAGTTTTTAGATCTTGATGATGAAATTGATAAAAGTGGGATTGAAAGAAAAAAATCGAGATATTGCTAAACCCACTATTTTGGATCTCAAGGAATTTAATTATGAAAATTGCTCTTTAATTGATTGTATTTCCTTGTTGCAATCCTTTCTAAATTCTCCTCATGCTTATAGTCAAAATAAGGCTTTTACCGAACACATTGTTGATGCCTTGATGCAATCTTATGAAGAAAAGCTTGAGTTGAAGGTTTCTATCCCTAGGAAACTCCATGATGAGTGGGAACCTACTATCAAAATTAAAATTAAAGATTATGAGTTTCATGCTTTGTGTGATTTGGGTGCTTGTGTCTCTACTATTCCCAAAGCTTTGTGTGATTTGCTAGATTTCCGTGATTTTGATGATTGCTCTCTAAATTTGCATCTTGCGGATTCCACTATTAAAAAGCCTATGGGAAGAATTAATGATGTTCTTATTATTGCAAATAGGAATTATGTGCCCGTAGATTTTATCGTTCTTGATATATATTGCAATCCTTCATGTCCTATTATTCTTGGTAGACCTTTCCTTAGAACGGTTGGTGCAATTATTGATATGAAGGAAGGAAATATTAGATTCCAATTTCCCTTAAAGAAGGGCATGGAACACTTTCCTAGAAACAAATTAAAATTACCATATGAATCTATCATGAGAGCCACTTATGGATTGCCTACCAAAGATGGCAATACCTAGATCTATCCTTGCTTTTATGCCTAGCTAGGGGCGTTAAACGATAGCGCTTGTTGGGAAGCAACCCAATTTTATTTTGTGTTTTTTTGTTTTTGCTTATGTTTAGGAATAATTAATCCATCTAGCCTCTGTTTAGATGTGGTTTTATCTTTTAATTAGTGTTTGTGCCAAGCTAGACCTATTGGATCTTCTTGGATGATAGTTATTTGATCTTGCTGTAATTTCCAGAAACTTTGCGCTCAGTGCCCAAATTGTTAAAAATCACCAGAACGTGATAAAATAGTGATTCCAATTGCTGCTGATCAATAAACAAATTTTCCATGTCGTCTAATTTTGGTAGATGTTTTTGGGTTCCAGAAGTTTGCGTTAGTTACATATTACTACAGACTGTTCTGTTTTTGACAGATTCTGTTTTGCGTGTGTTGTTTGCTTATTTTGATGAATCTATGGCTAGTAAAATAGTTTATAATCCATAGAGAAGTTGGAATACAGTAGGTTTAGCACCAATATAAATAAATAATGAGTTCATTACAGTACCTTAAAGTAGTCTTTTGTTTTCTTTCTCTAACGGAGCTCACGAGATTTCTATTGAGTTTTGTGTTGTGAAGTTTTCAAGTTTTGGGTGAATTCTTTTGATGGATTATGGAACAAGGAGTGGCAAGAACCTGAGCTTGGGGATGCCCATGGCACCCCCAATATAATCCAAGGACACCAAAAAGTCAAAGCTTGGGGATGCCCGGAAGGCATCCCTCTTTAAATCCACTTCCATCGGTAATTTACTTGGAGCTATATTTTTATTTACCAACATGATATGTGTTTTGCTTGGAGCGTCTTGTATTATTTGCGTCTTTGCTTGTTAGTTTACCACAATCATCCTTGCTGTACACACCTTTTGAGAGAGCCACCTTTTGAGAGAGCCATACATGAATTGGAATTTGTTAGAATACTCTATGTGCTTCACTTATATCTTTTGAGCTTGATAGTTTTGCTCATAGTGCTTCACTTATATCTTTTTGAGCGTGATAATTTTTGCTCTAGTGCTTCACTTAGATCTTTTAGAGCACGGTGGTGGATTTGTTTTAAAGAAACTTGATCTCTCATGCTTCACTTAGATTATTTTGAGAGTCGTTAATAGCATGGTAATTTGCTTAATGTTAATATACTTGGTATTCAAGATATGTGAAACTTTCTTTTGAGTGCGTTGAATACTAAGATAAGTTTGATGCTTGATAATTGTATTGAGATATGGAGGTGATAATATCAAAGTCGTGCTAGTTGAGTAGTTGTGAATTTGAGAAATACTTGTGTTGAAGTTTGTGATTCCTGTAGCATGCACGTATGGTGAACCGTTATGTGATGAACTCGGAGCATGATTTATTTATTGATTGTCTTCCTTATGAGTGGCGGTCGGGGGACGGCGATGGTCTTTTCCTACCAATCTATCCCCTAGGAGCATGCGAGTAATACTTTGCTTTGATAACTTCTAGATTTTTGCAATAAGTATATGAGTTCTTTATGACTAATGTTGAGTCCATGGATTATACACACTTCTTCCCATCCTTCCACCATTGCTAGCCTCTCTAATACCGCGCACTTTTCGCTGGTATCATACACCCACCATATAACTTCCTCAAAACAGCCACCATACCTACCTATCATGGCATTTCCATAGCCATTCCGAGATATATTGCCATGCAACTTTCCACCGTTCCGTTTATTATGACACGCTCCATCATTGTCATATTTCTAGCATGATCATGTAGTTGACATCGTTTTTGTGGCAAAGCCACCGTTCATAATTCTTTCATACATGTCGCTCATGTTTCATTGCATATCCCGGTACACCGCCGGAGGCATTCATCTAGTCATATCTTGTTCTAAGTATCGAGTTGTAATTGTTGATTTGTAAGAAAAATAGAAGTGTGATGATCATCATTATTAGAGCATTGTCCCAAGTGAGGAAAGGATGATGGAGACTATGATTCCCCCACAAGTCGGGATGAGACTCCGGACGAAAAAACAGAGGCCATAAAAAAAGAGAAAAGGCCCAAATAATAAAAAATGAGAGAAAAAGAGAGAAGGGACAATGTTACTATCCTTTTACACTTGTGCTTCAAAGTAGCACCAAGATCTTCATGATAGAGAGTCTCTCATTTTTGTCACTTTCATATACTAGTAGAATTTTTCATTATAGAACTTGGCTTGTACATTCAAATGATGGGCTTCCTCAAATGCCCTAGGTCTTCGTGAGCAAGCGAGTTGGATGCACACCCACTTAGTTTCTTTTGTTGAGCTTTCATATACTTATAGCTCTAGTGCATCCGTTGCATGGCAATCCCTACTCACTCACATTGATATCTATTGATGGGCATCTCCATAACCCGGGGATACGCCTAGTTGATGTGAGACTATCTTCCCTCTTTTTGTCTTCTCCACAACCACCATTCTACTCCACATATAGTGCTATATACATGGCTCACGCTCATGTATTGCGTGAAGATTGAAAAAGTTTTGAAAATGTTAAAGTATGAAACAATTGCTTGGCTTGTCATCGGGGTTGTGCATGATTTAAATACTTTGTGTGGGGAAGATGGAGCATAGCCAGACTATATGATTTTGTAGGGATAAATTTCTTTGGCCATGTTATTTTGAGAAGACATAATTGCTTTGTTAGTATGCTTGAAGTATTATTATTTTTATGTCAATATGAACTTTTGTCTTGAATCTTTCGGATCTGAATATTCATACCATGATTAAGAATATTTACATTGAAATTATGCCAAAGTATCACTCCGCATCAAAAATTCTCTTTTTATCATTTACCTACTCGAGGACGAGCAAGAATTAAGCTTGGGGATGCCTGATACATCTCCAACGTATCTATATTTTTTTATTGCTCCATGCTACTTTATCTACTGTTTTGGACTATAATGGGCTTTATTTTCCACTTTTATATTACTTTTGGGACTAACCTACTAACCGGAGGCCCAGCCCAGAATTGCTGTTTTTTTGCCTATTTCGGTGTTTGAAGAAGCGGAATATCAAACGGAGTCCAAGCGGAATGAAACCTTCGGGAACGTGATCTTCTCACGAGCGTGATCCGGAGACTTGGACCCTACTCCAAGAAGCGCCGGGCGGTCACGAGGTGGAGGGCGCGCCCCTACCTCGTGGGCCCCTGACGCTCCACCGCATACTCCTTCCTCCTATATATACCTCACGTATCCCCAAGCGATCGAACAGGGCCAAAACCTAATTCCACCGCCGTACCTTCCTGTATCCACGAGATCCCATCTTGGGGCCTGTTCCGGAGCTCCGTCGGAGGGGGCATCCACCACAGAGGGCTTCTACATCAGCACCATATCCCCTCCGATGAAGTGTGAGTAGTTTACTTCAGACCTTCGGGTCCATAGCTAGTAGCTAGATGGTTTCTTCTCTCTTTTTGGATCTCAATACAATGTTCTCCCCCTCTCTTGTGGAGATCTATTCGATGTGATCTTCTTTTTGCGGTGTGTTTGTTGAGACCGATGAATTGTGGGTTTATGATCCAGCTTATCTATGAATAATATTTGATTCTTCTCTAAATTATTTTATGTATGATTGAGTTATCTTTGCAAGTCTCTTCAAATTATCCGTTTGGTTTGGCCAACTAGATTGGTAGTTCTTGCAATGGGAGAAGTGCATGGCTTTGGGTTCAATCTTGCGGTGTCCTTACCCGATGTAAAGGGTTTCAAGGCACGTATTGTATTGTTGCCATCGAGGATAACAAGATGGGGTATTTATCACATTGCATGAATTTATTCCTCTACATCATGTCATCTTGCTTAAGGCGTTACTCTGTTTTTAACTTAATACTCTAGATGCATCTTTGGATAGCGGTCGATGAGTGGAGTAATAGTAGTAGATGCGTAATCGTTTCGGTCTACTTGTCTCGGACGTGATGCCTATATACATGATCATACCTAGATAACCTCATAACTATGCTCGATTACATCAATTGCTCAACATTAATTTGTTCACCCAAGTAGAATATCTATGCTCTTGAGAGAAGCCACTAGTGAAACCTATGGCCCCGGTCTATTCTCATCATATCAATCACTATCACTTTATTTACTTGCTTTGTTTTTACTTTGCTTTTTACTTTTCACTTTGCATCTATATACCAAAAATACCAAAAATATTATCTCTATCAGATCTCACTCTCGTAAGTGACCGTGAAGGGATTGACAACCCCTAATCGCGTTGGTTGCGAGTAGCTATCGTTTGTGCAGTCACGAGGGACTTCTTGGCGTGGCCTCCTCTTTGGATTGATACCTTGGTTCTCAAAAACTAAGGGAAATACTTACGCTACTGTGCTGCATCATCCTCTACTCTTCGGGGAAAACCAACGCAAGCTCAAGACGTAGCATGAAGCACGCCTCCAAGTGGTGCCCAAGCGCCTCCCTCGTGACCTTGGCAAAGTCGGTGGCTCCCCAGGAGAGAGCCCCCGAGCCTTGCCCGAGGAGGGTGCTGGGCACGCCTTCCTATGTGATGGAGGGTGGTGCCCCTTGGACGGGCGCGTGTCCGGACATGGCGGCTCCGGAGGTGCCTGCCTCCTGAGGCCTTGAGCCAACTGATGTCTTCTTCTTCTTGGGAGCTGCTCCAGGGAGGTTTCCACTCTTGCTGTCCAGGTCCTCGATCGACGCGGCCTGGAAGGCGCGCTCGAGGGAGCACACCACATCCTTCTCTTCACAGGGGACCGTGATGACCCCGCCACTTCCTGGCATCTCTAGGACATTGTAGCCATGGTGAGTCACTGCCATGAACTTGGCCAGGGCTGTATACCCGAGGATGGCATTGTATGGCAGGCGAATGTGAGCGATGTCGAAGTTAATGAGCTCAGTGTGGTAGTTGCTGCGCTGCCCAAAGGTGACAGGAAGGCGGACCTGCACTATCGGGACAGTGGAACCGTCGGTGACTCCTGAGAAAGGTTTGGTTGGCGGAAGCTGATCATATGGCACTTGGAGATTGTTGAACGTCTCGACGGACAAAATGTTGAGTCCTCCTCCGCCATCGATGAGGGTCCTGGTGACTTGCACATTGCTGATGACTGGGGAACAGAGCATTGGGAGGACACCGGCCGTCGCCGCGCACTTGAGCTGATCAGCTGAACTGAACGTGATGGCGCACGCAGACCACCTGAGAGGGCGCGTGGCCTCAAGCTTGGGGAGCACTGCATTCACCTCGCGAGCAAACTGCTTGAAGATGCGCTGTGAGGCTGGGGCCTGAGCGCCGCCCAAGATGCAAGCGATTGCACGTGGCTCCTGGAAGCCCCCAGCCCCCTCGTCCTGATGGTGGTCTTCATTCCTTCTTGGTGGTGGTGGCAGAGGAGGAAGGCCTGCGTTGCCTTGCGGGCGATCTTCACGAGGCTAATCTCTCCAAGCTCCCTTGCGGGGCTGGTCCTGCCAGCGTTCCCCGCGAGGTCGGTCACGCCACCCCTGGCGAGGGCCACGGTCGTCCCATCGTCCTCCACCTCTTGCTCCGCCTCGGCCGTAGCCCCGATCGTTGCGCTCGGGACTTCGACCAACACGGCCTTCTCGCACGGCCCTGAGCTCTTGACATTTGTTGGTGTAGTGAGTGTGGAGATCGTGGTACACACAGTACCGGCTGCCCTTGGACGACTCCGGCTGGTCCCTGCCGCGCTTCGTGTCCGGCTCGGCTGCGAGCACGGCTGCTCCTTTGCACTTCACATCCTTGGCCTTGGCTTTCGTCTCCTCTGGTTCCGCCATCGGGAGCTCGAGAAGGGAAAGGCGCCCCTCCTCAGCTCTTGCGCACTTGGTCGCCAGGTTGAACAACTCCAGTGACGTACACAGATCTTCATGGATCGCCAGCTCCTCCTTCATCTTGACGTCGTGGACGCCATCAGAGAACGCCGAAATGATGGCCTCTTCGGTCACCCTGGGAATCTTGAGGCGAGCACTGTTGAAGCGCTGGATGTACTTCTGCAAGGTCTCTCCAGGCTACTGCTTGATGCGGCGCAGGTCACCCACGACCGGCAGAAGGTCGCGAGTGCCCTGGAAGTTGGCGATGAAGCGGGTGCGCATCTCATCCCAGGAGGAGATCGTGCCAGGAGCCAGGTTCAAGAGCCAGGTGCGGGCGCCGTCCTTGAGTGCCATGGGAAACCAGTTCGCCATGACCTTTTCGTCTCCGTTGTCGGCTTCGATGCCCAGCTCGTAGAGCTGTAGGAACTCTGTGGGGTTGGCAGTGTCGTCATAGCAAGGGGGCAACTCCGGCTTGAACTTGCCTGGCCAGGTGACACTGCGTAGCTCGGGGGTGAAGGCGCGGCAGACCGCGGTGGCCACGGGAGCCTTCTGCTGAGGCTGGGCTTGCTCCTGGGGATTCCCGCGCGCCGCTGCCTGGAGCAGCGCGGGGTCTTGACGTGGTGGTGCAGGGATGTGGTCGTGGCGCACTGGTGCCGGGAGGACGCGTGCACCTTCTTGGGGACGAGGGATTTCTTGGCAGCTCCTCTCTGGTCGCGCGGGCGCCAGACGCGGGGGGTCTCGTCCTGGGGCCGCGCACCTTGGAGCCAGGGCGCCTTCTTGGGGAGGAGGTGGCGGAGGCACCTCCTGATCTGTGCCTCCGGCGCATGATGGAGGGCGAGGCAGCAAGAGGGACAGCGTAGGAGAGCCCCCTGCGGCGCTGACGAGCTCGGTGATGCGGGCGAGCCAGTCCTCGTAGAGGTCGTCGACGGGATGGTAGTGCAGGAGCTCACGCGCCAGGAGCAACGCGGCGTGCGCGTCCGTGGGGGCGCGACGGGCGTGGGATGACGAACCGGCCGGAGTCAGCGACGGGGTGGCGGTGCGGCCTTCCCGCCGCACCGAAGGATGCAGAGACGAGGCCTGCTGCTCGTTCCCCGCCGGGCCGGTGGCGGCAGGTGACGGGGGACGATGGGGACACCCGCCGACGGGCGCCGTCTGGGCGACGCGGGCGGCGAGGGCAGCCCGACGCTTGTTGCGAGCCCGGCGAGCGTCAGCCATGGACACGACGGAAGATCGAACGCGAAGTGGTGGAAGAAAGATTCCGGCGCACCCCTACCTGGCGCGCCAAATGTCAGATGTTGGGTTCCGGCAGACCCTTAAGGTTCGAACTCTGGGGTGCGCACGAAGATCTCTCCCCTACCGATCTACGTTCGATCGCCTCGTGAGATCTAAGCTAAAGACGATGAACAACACAAGGGACACAAGATTTATACTGGTTCGGGCCACCGTTGTGGTGTAATACCCTACTCCAGTGTGTGGTGTGGTGGATTGCCTCAGGGGCTGATGATGAACAGTACAGGGAAGAACAGCCTCGCGGGAGGTGTTCTTGAACTGGCGCGATGAACTGCTTGGGTGAGTTCGATCGCCTCTCTCTCTCTGGCTAGGGTTCTATCCCATGCCCTCTACGGTGGTGGCTAGCTCTATTTATAGAGGCCCTGGTCCTCTTCCCAAATATTGAGCGGGAAGGGCGCCAACAACGGCCATTTTGAAGGGGAACATCTAGTACAAGTTATCCTGACTAAAGTTGGTCTTGGTGCAAAGTATTTGGCGATGATGACTGTCTTGGGCTCCACGGTGACCTCCATCCTGCCGCTCCGCTGGTCTTGGTCTCGTTGCACTGAAATGGCAACCTTTGCCTGATGACTCGGTACTCCACATCTGAGCTTGCCCCCTTTGCACCAAAGAGGAAACAAGGACACTGTGCAGGCCGGCGCCCGCCTGGTCTCTGTCGGCGTTCTGGGAACGGGGGTCCCCAGACTTGCCTGCCTGCGGCCTGCGGCGTGGCTCGAAGGAGGCCCAGCACGGCCCATCTTCATCAACGCAAGCTCAAGACCCTCGCGAGGGGCCAAGCCTCGCGGGGCGGACGACAAGGAGCTTCCTCAGGCACGGCCTCGTCAGGCTGGCTCATGAGGAGGCGGAGAGTTCAAGGTGGGGTACCTCGCGAGGTGTCGATGATGCAAGCCATGACGACCAAGGGCGCCAGTCGGGCGCCAGCCCGCGCAGTGTCCTCCTTTCCTCTTTGGTGCAAAGGGAGCAAGCGCACGCGAGAGCATCAAGCAAAGGCATCCGTTTCGGTGCAACAAGACCAAGACCAGCCCAACGGCTGGAAGGGAGTCATCGTGGAGCCCAAGCAGGCGTCATCACGAGCCTTTGGCGGCGAGGACCAACTTTAGTCGGGATAAGTGTACCCATTGTTCCCCTTCAAAATGGCCAAGTGTTGGCGCCCTTCCCGCTCAATATTTGGGAAGAGGCCCAGGGCCTTCGCCTATAAATAGGAGTAGCCACACTCAGAGCTGGGGGCATCGGGTAGAGGGGCAACGGGATCGAGATCGGAATCCCCATCAAGAAACCAGTAGCTAGAGCGACTGAACACCACCTACCAGTTCATCGCACCCGCCAAGAACAGACCCTCGCGAGGCTGTTCTTCCTTGTATTGTTCCTCATCAGCCCAAGAGGCAATCCACCACACCACACACTGGAGTAGGGTATTACACCACAATGGTGGCTTGAACCAGTATAAATCTCGTGTCTCTTGTGCCGTTCTGTTTAGTAGTTTAGGTCCCAGCGATTCGGCGAGGTGCGAGACGGTAGAGGGTTGGATCTCCAGCGCACCCGGTGTTCGAACCTCACAAGGGTCTGCGGAACCCGAAATCTGACATTTGGCGCGCCAAGTAGGGGTGCGCCGAATCTGCCTTTCGTCGCTTCGTTCTTCCCGACCACCGCAGCCATGTCTGACGCCCGTCGGGCCCGCGCCGAGCGCCGAGCCGCCCTCGCCTCCCATGTCGCCCAGACAGCTCCCGTCGGCGGGCGCCCTCATCATTCCCCGTCACCTGCCGTCAACGCCGCCACCGGCCCGGCAGCTAATGAGCAGCAAGCATCATCCCAGCACCCGTCCATGAGGCGGGACAGCCGCACCGCCACGCCTTCGCTCACCCCCGCTGGTTCTTCGTCACGCCGCGCCCAGCGTATTATGGAAAGGCTCGAAGCTGCGCTCATCGCGGCAAAGCGAGCTCCTGCGCTACCGCCCGTCGGCAGCGTCTACGAAGAATGGCTCGACCGAGTCGCCGAGCCTGTCCAGCTGCGAGGCGCCCCAGACCGTCCGTCTCGCTGCATCGCACCCGCCCAGCTGGTGATGAAGCTCGGGCGCCTCAGCCGCCTCCTCCTCAAGAAGGCGCCACAGCCCCAAGCGCGCGGCCCCTGGGCGGAACCCGCTCCGCCAGGCGCCGGCGCGGCAAGAGCAGAGCTGCCAAGAAGTTCCTCGCCCACAAGAAGCCGCCCGAGCGCTCCCTGCTCCAGCACGTCAGGACCCTGCGCTGTTCCCAGCCGCGGCGCAAGGAGGCCTGCAAGACCAAGCTCTCTGTCGTCCGAGGCCCCCCGCGGCCACGGCGGGCTGCCGCGCCTTCACCTCCGAGCTGCGCAGCGTCGCGTGGCCCGCCAAGTTCAAGCCAGACCTGCCTCCTCGCTACGACGGCACAGCTGACCCTACGGAGTTCCTCCAGCTCTATGAGCTGGGCATCGAGGCTGCCAACGGGGATGAAAAGGTCATGGCGAACTGGTTTCCCATGGCGCTCAAGGACGGAGCCCGCACCTGGCTCCTGAATCTGGCCCCAGGCACGATCTCTTCCTGGGCCGAGATGCGCACCCGCTTCATCGCCAACTTCCGGGGTACTCGCGACCGCCACCCGCCGTGGCGACATGCGCCGAATCAAGCGAGCTGGGGAAACCACGCAAAAGTACATCCAGCGCTTCAACAACGCAGCGCCTCAAGATCCCTGTGGTAACGAAGGAGGCCATCATCTCTGCCTTCTCCGACGGCGTGCGCGACGTCAAGATGAAGGAGGAGCTGGCGATGCATGAAGATCTGTGCACCTCCCTGGAGTTGTTCAACTTGGCGACCAAGTGCGCCAGGGCTGAGGAGGGGCGCCTCTCCCTCCTCGAGCTGCCTGCCGCGGATCCCGAAGAAAAGAAGTCCAAGGCCAGGGCGTGAAGCGCCAAGGAGGCTGCCGTGCTCGCGGCGAACCGGACACCAAGCGAGGCGAGATCTGCCCGAGTCCTCCAAGGCGATCGATGCTGCGTGTACCACGACCTTCACACCCACAACACCAATGAATGCCAAGAGCTCCGGGTCAGACGCGAAGGAAGGGTCGGCAGACGCCCAGCGCAGCACGGGCTACGGCCGAGGAGGAGGAAGGAATGCAGGACGCTGGGAAGACCGTGGCCCGCGCCAAGGGTGGCGTGACCAACCTCGCGAGGACCGTTGGCAAGACCCGCCTCGCGAGGGAGGCTGGAGGGATCAGCCTCGCGAGGATCGCCCACAGGGGAACACAGGCCTCCGTCCACTACCGCCGCTGCCAAGGAGAAATGAGGGCCGTCATCAGGACGAGGGGGCTGGGGGCTTCCAGGAACCGCGTGCGATCGCCTGCATCCTGGGCGGAGCTCAAGCCCCAGCCTCTCAGCGCATCTTCAAGCAGTTCGCCCGCAAAGTGAATGCAATCCTCCCCAAGCTCGAAGCCACGCGCCCTCTCAGGTGGTCGGCGTGCGCCATCACGTTCAGCTCAGCGGATCAGCTCAAGTGTGCGGCCACAGCCGGAGTTCTCCCGATGATTTGTTCCCCAATCATCAGCAACGTGCTGGTCACAAAGACCCTCATCGACGGCGGGGCAGGACTCAACGTCATGTCCGTGGAAACATTCAACAATCTTCAAGTGCCATACAGTCAGCTTCAGCAAACCAAGCCTTTGTCCGGAGTCACCGACGGCTCCACGGTCCCGATCGGGCAGGTCCGCCTTCCTGTCACCTTCGGGGCTCGCGACAACTACCGCACCGAACTCATCGACTTCGAGGTCGCCCACATTCGCCTGCCGTACAACGCCAAATTCATGGCCGTAACCCACCATGGCTACAATGTCCTCAAGATGCCAGGAAGCGGCGGGGTCATCACGGTGCCCTGTGAAGAGAGAGACGCAGTGTGCTCCCTGGAGCGAGCCTTTCAGGCCGCATCGCTAGAAGACCCAGACCACAGCAGTAGGAGGCCTCCCGAGGCCGCACCCAAGAAGAAGAAGACATCGACCGGCCCGGCTCCCCAAGAGGCAGGCCCCTCAGGGCCCGTGCCGGGCCAGGGGGAGCCTCCTTCCATCACATAGGAAAGCGCGCCCGATGCCCTCCTCAGGCCGGGCTCGGGGGCTCTCCCCTGGAGGGCCGCCGACCTCGCCAAGGTCACGAGGGAGGCGCTTGGGCACCACGTGGAGGCGTGCTTGAAGCACGTTTCCCAGCAAGGTGAGCAAGGCAAGGAGGGCCGAGCCCTCGGGAGTTTGTCGGCCAAGGCCATTCAGAGCTCTGAGTCAAGGGTCATGAGGGGCAGCCGCCACCCGCTGTGGCCCCCATCCAGGCGAGTATGGTGGGCTGCGCGTCTGCATCGACATACCAGGGCTCAACCGAGCCGCGTCTCAAGAGCGCCTCTGGCCCTCGCGAGTGGGACGTTGCCAGGGCCCGCCCCACAGCTACGTGCGCATGCCTCACGGCCTGCAAAACACGGCTGCTGCACAGCAGCATCTCATGAGGGCCATCCTGGAGGCTCGAGGTCAGGCACGCCACAGCCCTGGCGGAGATGGAGATGGCCCCCGAGGAGCCGCCAGCGCCTCCGGAGCCTCCCGAGGCCCCCCGGCCTGGGGGCTCGTGAGGATCGGCTCCCACAGCCCACCGAGTCTGCTACACCAACACCCCTTCGTCCTCAACATCACCAGGTGACATCTTTAAGTTTTATTCCCGGCTGGGAGCGCCTTCAGGGCCGCATTATTCCCAGGCCGCGTGGGTTCTTCCCTGCGGCATGTATCCCTTTTATTTCATGTCATTAGCCTATCCTGTTGGGGCGCCTCGGCTGCATCATCCCCAAGCCGCTCGGGCCTGTCCCGGCATGTATCCTTCTTACGTTTTCCTTAGGGTTATGCACTCGATCCACCATCCTTGTAATATGGTGCCTTTTCCTGGGTGACGGAATCTTGAACGGTAAAGGGGGGTGCACGAGCATCGCGACTCAGGATCCTACCGGCTCTCCGGCCCTCACCCTCTGGTCTTGTCCATGGCATCGCGACCTGGCTTGCCAGCGACGGCTGAGACCAGCCCGAGAGCCGGGACCCGAGGACGTAGAGTTTAGTCATCTAACCCAGCTTGCGCGTTAAAGGGGGGGTGCCTGAGCATCGCGACTCAGGGCTCCTACCGGCTCTCCGGCCCTCACCCTCTGGTCTTGTCCATGGCATCGCGACCTGGCTTGCCAGCGACGGCTGAGACCAGCCCGAGAGCCGGGACCCGAGGACGTAGAGTTTCGTCATCTAACCCAGCTTGCGCGTTAAAGGGGGGTGCCTGAGCATCGCGACTCAGGGCTCCTACCGGCTCTCCGGCCCTCACCCTCTGGTCTTGTCCATGGCATCGCGACCTCGCTTGCCAGCGACGGCTGAGACCAGCCCGAGAGCCGGGACCCGAGGACGTAGAGTTTCGTCATCTAACCCAGCTTGCGCGTTAAAGGGGGGTGCCTGAGCATCGCGACTCAGGGCTCCTACCGGCTCTCCGGCCCTCACCCTCTGGTCTTGTCCATGGCATCGCGACCTGGCTTGCCAGCAACGGCTGAGACCAGCCCGAGAGACGGGACCCGAGAACGTAGAGTTTCGCCATCCAACCCAGCTTGCGCGTTAAAGGGGGGTGCCTGAGCATCGCGACTCAGGGATCCTACCGGCTCTCCGGCCCTCACCCTCTGGTCTTGTCCATGGCATCGCAACTTTGGCTTGCCAACACGGCTGAGACCAGCCCGAGAGCCGGGACCCGAGGACGTAGAGTTTCGTCATCTAACCTAGCTTGCGCGTTAAAGGGGGGGTGCCTGAGCATCGCGACTCAGGGCTCCTACCGGCTCTCCGGCCCTCACCCTCTGGTCTTGTCCATGGCATCGTGACCTGGCTTGCCAGCGACGGCTAAGACCAGCCCGAGAGCCGGGACCCGAGGGCGTGAGTTTCACATCTAACCC
The DNA here is from genome assembly GCA_021605145.1 of Aegilops bicornis. Classification (NCBI taxonomy): domain Eukaryota; kingdom Viridiplantae; phylum Streptophyta; class Magnoliopsida; order Poales; family Poaceae; genus Aegilops; species Aegilops bicornis. The sequence continues at coordinate 160,807,583 of CM038675.1, read as the reverse complement.
AGCTTGCGCGTTAAAGGGGTGCGTGAGCATCGCGACTCAGGGCTCCTACCTCCGGCCCTCACCCTCTGGTCTTGTCCATGGCATCGCGACACGGCTTGCCGGCGGACAATGAGACCAGCCCGAGAGCCGGGACCCGAAGAAGAGCACCGGCATCTGGCCAAATTTGCAGGAACACACTTGAAGATAAGGCCCAGAGCCAGGCGCAACCCACCTTGAGGTAGGGCCCCGTGAGTCCCGCGCTGGCTCACGGGTGCCCAGATACACCTCGTCCAGCCCTACCGTGCCAGCCACGTGTCGTGGTGGGTCAGATCGCCCGAGGCTCCTCCCGGAGGGGAGCCCCCTCCCACGTTCCAGTGGAAGCACCATGCTCCACGCTGGCTGACGACACTGCCGAGGAGCGGCTATGCCCGTAAGCATGCGGAAGCGCTATGCTCCGCGCTGGTGATAAACAACTGAGGGTGGCCTCCGGGTCGCATCAACCTCAGGGAGCCCACAGCTCAGTGTCCGGCCTCATCACAACGCCTCCCCTCGGGAGCGCCGCGCGAGGGGGCTGGACACGGGGCTGCGCCTGGGTCACGCCCAGACGCACGCCACCCAGCTAGGCCCCCCGGGCCTGGTTCGTCGCACATCACTCCCTGAGCGGAGCCGAGGTACGAATGCCGTTTGAGCGTCAAGGGGGACTCCTGAGCATCGCGACTCAGGAGCCTAACTGGTCACGTAGCCCCTCACCCCTTAGTTCCGAAAGGCTAACGGCGGTTGAGGTATGCGCGGGGCCGGGCTCTGCAGACGTAGAACGGTGGATCCGCCCGCGCCTCACCTTCCTACTTGTTGTTCGTGCGCCAAGGGGGACTCCTAAGCATCGCGACTCAGGAGCCTAACTTGTCACGTAGCCCCTCACTCCTTGGTCCCGTCCTGGTTTCCGGTCGGGGCTAACAGCGGCTGAGGTATGCGCGGGGCCGTGCTCTGCCGGCGTAGAACATAAGCAAGTAGGAAGCGCAAATTTCAAGGAATTCAAAAGCAAATACTATAGTCCACACTGTTATCGCAATACCAAATGCAAGTTTAAACGCCTCCCTGAGGCATGATACATGTGCAGGAATTAAAAACAGGACAGGAGCCACAATGGAGTCACTTGTCGGCGATGGAGCAGCGCGGAGTGAGCTCGCCTCGTGGAGCAGCAGGGCCGGCAGCGCCTTGCTTCGGCTTGGTGCTGAAGGCCCGGAACTTCCCCAACAGAGCCTCCGCGCGACCCTTCACAGCCTCGGCAGCGGCAGCTGCATGCTCGCCGCTTGCTGGCTCCAGCAGGCTGTCCATGTCGATGCTGGGATCGCGAAGGTAGATGTGGGTGAGGACCCGCGTCAGTGCTGCAGAAGACAAGACACACGCCTCGGCCTTGGCCGTGGGGCCAAGGCCAAGGGAGACATCTTCAAGAGCGCGAACCAGGAAGGGAAGCAGCTTGGCGGGACCATCCTCGGCGCCGGCCAGCAGACTCTCCAGGCCGTTATCGTAAAGCGTCTTCAGCAAAGAGCGAGCCTTCACCTCCATATCCGTGAAGGCCACACGATCTTCTGCAAGAACCCGCGCCTTGTCGTCCAGCTCGACCTTCCTCGCCTCCAGCTCCTGCTCCAGCGCGCCTAGGCGGTCGCGGCGCTTCTTGAGCCTGGCCTCCCGGTCCTTAACGGCCGCCTCGCGAGCCTTCATGCTTTCCTCCTGCTCCTGGCGGAGGCGGGCCTCCTCGGCAAGCTGGTTCCGCAGGCCCTTCAGCTCGCTCTCCGGCGTCTCATAACGACCTTGGATGCTAGCTGCCTCCCCCAGGGTAGCATCGCGGGCAATCTTCGCCTCACGGACAGCCTGCTTCTCCTCGTCGCAAGCCGTCGAGTCCTAGACCAGCGCCGCCCGAATCGAAGCATCGGAGCGAATCCAGCCAGAAGCCAGCTCCAAACGCCCAGCCATCAGATGGGAGTCGGCGCCCAGAAGGTCCTGCCGCAGGCGGTCCAGTCCGGCAACGGCGCGATCCAGAACAACATTCGGAGGAGCAGCGGTCGGTGGAGTAGGAGGAGAAGACGGCTGCGTGACCACTACGCCCTGAGGCGGAACCAGCGGCGCCACGGCAACAGTGGAGGCAGCGCCAAGCAAGGGCACCTCGGGAGTCGCCTGGGTCAAGGGGGCTGAGCTCGCCCCAGCGGGCTCAGCCAGGCCTCGCGAGGACGCCCGGGCAGGAGAGGCCTGTGCGTCACGATCACCTTCTTTCTCGGGCAGAGGCACCGCCCCAGATGAAGCCTCAGGAGCTCCCTTCAGCTTCTTCGCCCAGCGTCCACCTAGCCAAGAGATACAGATATCAAGCCTCGGCGACAAAGCAAGGAATAAAACAAGAATCAAGCACTTACTGGTCGTCGCTGGTGGACTCGAGCAACCTCCGGCCATACTTGAAGCCCGAGAGCCGGCTGCAGGGATCAGCTTCAAGGGGCCCGGGAGCAGAAGGCGCGTCTGCGGATCGCCCCGGGGCCGGGGCGGACCCGCGGGGGACCAGCCCAGTCCGGTCCTTCTTCGGGATCGGGGGCAGGCTTCTGCCTCCCTGCTCATCCTCATCCTCGTCGTCGTCACTCTGGGGGAGGCGGAGAGTGCAGGACCTGCGCCGAAGGGGGGGGAGCCCTTGACTCCGCCCCCGAATCAACCCCCTCTTCCGGCTCTCTTTCCTCCACCTCTTCGCTCGAGTCGGAAGAGGACACGTCCACCAGGTCCTCCGGAGCCTCCACGGGCACGGGCCCGTCCCCATTGAAGACAGGCATGGGCCCCACTACCTGCTCCCAATCCTCGCGAAGGAACAAGGGCGCGGGGGCGCCCTCCAGTCTCGCCACATCACCCCCAACCAAGGACTGGAGGACCGTCGCCAGATCCTCGCCGGCCAGGGCCACGGGGCTCGGGTGAGGCCTCCACATCGGAAGCAGCATCTTGTGAGCGGAGCCAGTTGATGCTCCAGAACTCCCTCGGCGACAAGCCTTTTGTCGGCTTCGCGCCCGCCACGCTGGCCGGCTTCAGATCTGCGTCCATCTTCTCGGCCTTCACGCTGGGATCCAAGCTCCACTGGGACCGGTCAGCCGGAGCTCTCGGGGTGCTCCGTGGGCAGGATCAGCCGAGGGTGGATGCGCCCAGCATCCACCAAGACCCACTTGCTCCTGAAGCCCTCAATCCGCTTCCCAGGGTTTGAAATGGCGATCGCTCCGCCGTATACAACGAAGCTCGCGCACGCGGAGGCGGAACCACGGGAAGTTCGGAGGTAGAAATAGTGGCGCAGCAAGGCCACCGAGGGCTTCACCCCAACATGGGCCTCACAATAGTAGGCGAGGATTGCCAGAAGAAGGACGGAGTTGGGATGGAGGTGCAGAGCTTGAATGTTGTAGTGACGGAGGACGGAGAAGAAGAACTCAGAAAAGGGAGGCACCAGACCAGCAATGATGGCGCTCACGAAGAATGGGTAGAAGGTACTCCCCCGACCCTCCGGGGCGGCAGAGCCGGCCTTGAACACCTCCGTTCCGTTGACGCCCTGCGCTTCCTCCATCCGGCGCACCAGGGCGAGGCTCGCCCCTGACACATTTGGCGGGTCCAAGGCAAGAGAGTACCAAGCTCCGGCCAGGGCTTGGCGAGGCGCCACGACTGGCTAGGGCACGCAGGCGGAGTGGATCTGAAGGCCTTGGAAGCAGAGAGGAGAGGCGCAAGAAAGGGGATCTGAGCAGCAACTGGAGAAAGTAAAGGAGGCAAGGAAGATGCCGCTCATATCAACCCACGCGGTTGCAGAGGCGCACGCGTCAATCAACCGCCACGTGTCGCCTAAGGTCAAGAGCTGTTAGGGCCCATGACGCTCGCACTTGCCCTTTCGCCTCTTTGATCGGCCAAGTTGTTCGGCGCGCCATGGGCCCGGGGATCTTGTCGGCGTTACGGGAACGGGGTCCCCAGACTTGCTGCTGCGGCTGCGGGCGTGGCTCGAAGGAGGCCCAAAGACGACCCATCTTCATCAACGCTAGCTCAAGACCCTCGCGAGGGGCCAAGCCTCATGAGGCGGGCGACAAGGAGCTTCCTCGAGCACGGCCTCGTCGGTGGCTCATGAGGAGGCGGAGAGTTCAAGGCGGGTACCTCGCGAGGTGCCCATGACGCATAGCCATGACGACCAAGGGCGCCAATCGGGCACCAGCCCGCGCAGTGTCCTCCTTTCCTCTTTGGTGCAAAGGGAGCAAGCGCAGGCGAGAGCATCAAGCAAAGGCATCCGTTTCGGTGCAACAAGACCAAGACCAGCCCAACGGCTGGAAGGGAGTCATCATGGAGCCCAAGCAGACGTCACCACCAGAGCCTTTGGCAGGCGAGGACCAACTTTAGTCAGGATAAGTGTACCCGCTGTTCCCCTTCAAAATGGCCAATTGTTGGCGCCCTTCCCGCTCAATATTTGGGAAGAGGCCCAGGGCCTTCGCCTATAAATAGGAGTAGCCACACTCAGAGCTGGGGGCATCGGGTAGAGGGGCAACGGGATCGAGATCGGAATCCCCATCAAGAAACAAGTAGCTAGAGCGACTGAACACCACCTAGCAGTTCATCTCACCCGCCAAGAACAGACCCTCGCGAGGCTGTTCTTCCTTGTATTGTTCCTCATCAGCCCAAGAGGCAATCCACCACACCACACACTGGAGTAGGGTATTACACCACAATGGTGGCCTGAACCAGTATAAATCTCGTGTCTCTTGTGCTGTTCCGTTTAGTAGTTTAGGTCCCAGCGATTCGGCGAGGTGCGAGACGGTGGAGGGTTGGATCTCCGCGTGCACCCCAGTGTTCGAACCTCAAGGGTCTGCCGGAACCCGAAATCCGACAGTCTCGATCGTCATGGCTTGCGTCACGAGCACCTCGCGAGGTACCCTGCCTTGATCTCTCCGCCTCCTCGCGAGCCTGCCTGGCGAGGCCATCCCTGAGGAAGCCTTGCGTCGTCCGCCCCGCCAGGCTTGGCCCCTCGCGAGGGTCTTGAGTCTTGTGCGGATGAAGATGGGCCATAACGGGCCACCACTTGAGCCACGCTGCAGGCCACAGGCAGGCAAGTCTAGGGACCCCTGTTCCCAGAACGCCGACAGTCGTGTTGCTGTTGACGCACCCGCTGTTGATGTTGCTGTTGAGGTCGTTCTCTGAAGCCGCCACCTCCATTGCCAGGAAAAGGTTGGCAGCCACCGCGATCACCACGGTCGCGCCCCCTTCATCCTCGCCCATGAGTCCTATCGCGGGACTGACCACGACCTCTGTAGAACATGTTTGCAGATGAGTGAAACCCGCCTGAAGACGAGTCGCCAAGCACCTCCATCCTTTGATCAAAGGCAGAGATTTAAGCAAAGAGGTTGTCGATGGTGATGGTATTCTTGACAGCGCCAATCGCCGCCACCACAGAGTCGTAGTCGCGGTCCAGACCTGCAAGGATGTACTCCACCATCTCCTTATCAGAGACGGGACGACCAGCAAGAGCTAGTTCATCCCCAAGGCTCTTCCTCTTCACCATGTACGCCCAACTTGACATGGTGCCCTTCTTGGTGTTGGTGATTGCAATTCTCATATTGGTAATCCGAGACTACGATTGCAAGGCAAAGAGATTTGTGACCATTTTCCAGAGCTCGAAGGTGGAGTCCTCCTGTGCAAGGATCCCTGGAGACATGTGATGTCTACTACACAACCTTATTCTTGTAGACGTTGTTGGGCCTCCAAGTGCAGAGGTTTGTAGGACAGTAGAGAATTTCCCTCAAGTGGATGACCTAAGGTTTGTCAATCCGTGGGAGGCGTAGGATGAAGATGGTCTCTCTCAAGCAACCCTGCAACCAAATAACAAAGAGTCTCTTGTGTCCCAAACACACCCAATACAATGGTAAATTGTATTGGTGCACTACTTCGGCGAAGAGATGGTGATACAAGTGCAATATGGATGGTAGATATAGGTTTTTGTAATCTGAAAATATAAAAACAGCAAGGTAACTAGTGATAAAAGTGAGCACAAAGCGGTATTGCAATGCTAGGAAACAAGGCCTAGGGTTCATACTTTCACTAGTGCAAGTTCTCTCAACAGTAATAACATAATTGGATCATATAACTCTCTCCTCAACATGCAACAAAGAGTCACTCCAAAGTCACTAATAGCGGAGAACAAAGCGAAGAGATTATGGCAGGGTACGAAACCACCTCAAAGTTATTTTTTCCAATTAATCTGTTGGGCTATTCCTATAAGTGTCACAAACAGCCCTAGAGTTTGTACTAGAATAACACCTTAAGACACAAATCAACCAATACCCTAATGTCACCTAGATACTCCAATGTCACCTCAAGTATCCATGGGTATGATTATACGATATGCATCACACAATCTCAGATTCATCTATTCAACCAACACATAGAACCTCAATGAGTTCCCCAAAGTTTCTACCGGAGAATCAAGACGAAAACGTGTGCCAACCCCTATGCATAAGTTCATGGGCGGAACCCGCAAGTTGATCACAAAAACATACATCAAGTGAATCACGTGATATCCCATTGTCACCACAGATACGCACGACAAGACATACATCAAGTGTTCTCAAATCATTAAAGACTCAATCCGATAAGATTACTTCAAAGGGAAAACTCAATCCATTACAAGAGAGTAGAGGGGGAGAAGCAACATAAGATCCAACTATAATAGCAAAGCTCGCGATACATCAAGATCGTGTCAAATCAAGAACATGAGAGATAGAGATCAAACACATAGCTACTGGTACATACCCGTAGCCCCGAGGGTGAACTACTCCCTCCTTGTCATGGAGAGCGCCGGGAAGATGAAGATGGCCACTGGTGAGGGTTCCCCCCTCCGGCAGGGTGCCGGAACAGGGTCCCGAGAGGTTTTTGGTGGCTACAGAGGCTTGCGGCGGCGGAACTCCCGATCTGTTCTATTCCCCGAAGTTTTTAGGGTGTATGGAGATATATAGGTGGAATAAGTACGTCAGGGGAGCCATGAGGGGCCAACGAGGGTGGAGGGCGCGCCCTAGGGGGTGGGTGCGCCCCCCTACATCGTGGCTTCCTTGTTTCTTTCCTCACATGCACTCCAAGTCTATCGGGTAGCTTTCCTTCCAAAAATAACTTCTCCAGAAGGTTTCATTCCGTTTTGACTCCGTTTGATATTCCTTTTCATCGAAACACTGAAACAAGGGAAAAAAGCGAGGCGCACTGGGCTCTGGGTCAATAGGTTAGTCCAAAAAATAATATAAAAGTGCATAGAAAAGCCCATAAAACATCCAAGATGGATAATATAATAGCATGGAACAATAAAAAATTATAGATACGTTGGAGACGTATCAACATGGAATTGAGAAGATATGAGAGGACCTGCTGGTCTTTGGCGATCCAGGGCCTGTACAGAGGGTTCGGCTCTAGGGCCGTGGTCTTGTCTGCCTTCATGATCTCCACCATCCTGGGCGAAGCAGCGTCAGAGTTGTCCAGGAGCCCAGTTACCTGCGCACCTCGCAGGGCTGGGAGAACCTGCGTCTTCCATAGGATGAAATTTCCTCTTGCAGGCTTCTCAGATGGCGGCGAACCAAGGTTGACGGCGACGCCAGCTGAAGAATACTTGGAGACGAAGATATGTGTTTCTAGGGTTTTGGTTTGTGGCTAGATGTCGGTGTACCAAAAGAGGGGCACGCTTTTGTACCCCATTACCTGTGCACGGGCAGTCAGAGCCGCTCCCACGACCACACCAAGCAGAGCAGGGGAGGTGAGCCAAGGTAAGAACGAAGCCCAAGATAATCAGAGCAACACCAAGGACAAGACCACAAAGAGCAGAGGGGGAAGACAGGTTCCCCTAGCAAGACCCTTGCAGGCAACCTCAAGAGCCCCAAAGAAGATCCTTGTGCCGGGACAGCTCGCCCACGCCAACAGAGCGAGCCACCCTTGAGCCCACGGCCGCCAACACCGTCATCAACGTGGGGCCAGGGCTCGGGAAGGCACCTCTGTGGTGGCATGCAGATCTTTGTGAAGACATATTCAAGATTAGATGAGGATTAGAAGACGACGATCCTCGGCAAGATCCTTGCCGAGGAAGGCTACCAGACCCCCGACAAGACCCTTGCCGGGGACGACAGTGCGCCACGGCAAGACCCTTGCCGGGCCACCCGACAAGGCCCTCACCAAGGACGCCGGCGGGACCACCGCCAGGCCCGCGACAACCAAGCTTCCACCGCCGTTCCCACACAGCTGCCAGCCCAACCAGCTGGGCGGGCACCTGCGTGGCAACATGCAGCTCCCAGGCCAACTCATCAAGCGCCTGCGTGGCGGCATGCAGATCTTCATGAAGGCTCCACCACCGCGCCACCTCAGCTGCCTGCCTGCCTACATGGCACCGCACGCATCACTGGCCGGGGCGCGTGTCGAAGCGAGGAGGAGCAGCGACGGACGGGACGGGCCTCGCCCCCGTCCCCGATAAAGCAAGGGGACACCTAAGCCATGCATTAAATGCGTCTTGTCCTGTAATACGAGCGATAAGCTCAGGGCACTGTACGCCTTTCCACCTCCTGTGTGCCACTGTGGCAGCCCCTTCTGACTATAAAAGGAGGCCCATGGCATACTGGACAAAGATTCAGCTCTTTCGAACCACGCGCTGACCACAGCTAGTTCGAGAGCTCTAGAACTCTCAGAAATACACCCGCCAAAGCAAGACTAGGGTTTTATGCATCCTCGCGGCCCGAACCTGGGTAAACAATCCTTGTGCTGTCTACTAGCCCTGCTTTCCTCGCAACCCTGCGCCCCGGCAACCATAGTAGGGATTCTTGTGATCCCATAGGTGTCGTTCCACACCGACATCTTTGGCGCGCCAGGTAGGGGGCGCAATTATGAGAACCTGGTCTGGTAGTTAGCCTAGCAGTTCTTCGTCGCCATGGCCCCTAAGAAGAAGACAGCCACGGCGATCGGCTCGTTGGGAGCCGAACGGCCCGTGCCGGTGCGGACGAGCAGCAGACCGGTCGCAGACAGGACCCGGGTCGCGGCCCGCGAGCACCAGCATCACCCAGGCAGTCAGAGCCTGGCGAGCGGCATCGTTCGTGCGCCAGACGACCGGCTACACGTGCTGGATCCAAAGACGGAGCTGGGCCCCCCGCAGGCGGTGCGGGGCCCTCCGGGGGTGTCGTTGTGTCGACTCTGGGCGGCGCGGCGACCTCCAGGACGCATACACTGGCGACCACCCCGCATTCTTCCCATGGTGTGCGCGCCGAACAGCGTCACCACGTTGGTGACCCTGGGCACCGCCGTGGGAAGAGCCCTGTGCGTCGTCAGCAAGATGAAGGGGTTCAACACGCTCGCCGAAGATTTGGTGAAAATGGCACGCAGCCACTGGGTCGTGACGGAGCTCCTTCTAACATAGTTAGAAGTCAAAGCGCGCCGTGATCCACGCAGCTGTCGCCGCTGCCCACGCCAACGGAAGCTTTGGCGCGCGCACAGCTGCTCCTCGTCTTCCCTCCTGCTGCGGAGAAACTCGATGAGTGGAGGGCCACCATCCGGAGCCTCGTCGCCGTCGCAAACAAAGACGATCGGCGACCGGCGGGGCCCTCGGGTCGGCGCTCCACCGAGCCACCACATGATGGCGCTGGGAGGACCGGGGGAGCTGCGGCCACGGTGCACTCTCCTCCTCCTCGCCAGTCGCCGTGGGCATCGGCCCGTCTCGACGATGCTTGTGATAACATCTCCATAGCGTCGTCCGACCCGCGGACCCTCCGCGACCAGCGCCAGGTCCTTCGGGAGCGAGCTCACGAAGACGCTCGAACCACCGTCGAGCGCCGGCGCGAAACGCGCCTCCAGTCGGACAAGTGGGCGGGACCCGCTATGGACCACCCGGCACCGGGGGGCCCTGGCGGCTTACCTTACGAGGTGGGCTGCCCGGCTTTCCAGTGGCCGTCCCACCGCACGTTCAAGCCCGAAGTCGGCGAGAAGTACACCGGCAAGACCCATCCATCCGAGTTCCTCAGTATCTACACCATCGCGATGCAGGCCGCTGGGGCTCGCGATGACAAGGTGCTTGCCAACTATTTCACGCTGGCGCTCAAGCCCAATGTGATGTCTTGGTTGATGCACTTGCCGGTGGATTCCATTTCTTCTTGGTCAGATCTGTGCCATGAGTTTGTTGGCGCCTTCACGAGGCCACCAAGCTCATGGCCGAACCGATGATCTGCATATCATTCCCCAGAAGGAAGGGGAGACCCTGCGCAAGTACATCCAGAGATTCAGCCGGGTGCAGTACAACATCCCCGACGTTCATCCCGCCGCTATGATTAGCGTGTTCCACCAAAACATGCGCAATCGCAGGATGCGCGAGGAGCTGGCGATGACCAAGGTTAAGGATGTGGCCGAGCTCTACGTTTTGGCCGATAGGTGCGCCCGGGCTGAAGAGGGAAGGAAGTAACCCGACGAAGATGCCGACGCGGAAACCGACTCTATCGATGAAGACACCGCCACCTCGACGAAGAAGAGCCGGCGTCGCAACAGGAAAAGCAAAGGCAAGGCGTGCTTGCCGTTGAGGGATCTGACGATACCGGTGCCGGCAAGAAGGTCAAGGCAGATGCCCTCGGCAAGGAGATTGCCAGGTGCGCCGCCTGTCGGGCCTTGGCGGCTACCGACAAGCCAGGAAGCTCTGGCAAGCAATACTGCAAGATCCAACCACCAAGGGCCACGACCTCCAGAACTGCCGACAAGTCGAGCAGCTTGCTGAGAAGCACAAGGCTGAAATCTGGAAGGCGGGACAAGGAGAAGGACCAGGACGGTGCTGAGGGATCCGGCAAGAAGCGTGGTGGCCAAGGAGGCCGCCCCGGCAAGGACAACCAGCAAGAGAGGCCCGCCCGGGACCGCGACAAGAAACAAGAAGATGACGATCATGACGAGGACGACGAGTCTGGTGAGCAAGGGTTCCAGAAGGCTACGGAGGCCATGTGCGTCGATGGCGGTGCCTCGCTGCATACCTCTCACCGCCAGCTCAAGCAGTGGGCGCGTGAGATTACAGCAGCAGAGCCGTCGTTCGACGCTCAGAAGCTGCTAAAGTGGTCCAGCACGCCCCTCATCTTTGACGCCGAGGACCACCCTGACCGCACTACCGCGGTCGGGTGTTTGCCATTGTTGGGTCCCGCCAACGATACGGAACCTCAGGGTGAACAAGATGTTGGTTGACGGCGGGGCCGGCCTGAACCTGATCTCGCCTGTCGTGATCAAAAGGTTGCAAATCCCTGATGGAGACCGCGAGGAAACGGACACGTTTCAAGGGGTCAATCCGAGGAGGACCAGCCGAAGGGAAAGGTCACACTGCCCGTGACATTTGGAGGAGAGTTGAACTACAGGACGGAGAGGATCGTCTTCGACGTGGCCGAGATCCCCTTGCCCTACAACGGGATCCTCGGCCGCCCGGCACTAGCCAAGTTCATGGCGGCGTCACACTACGCCTACAACATGCTAAAGATGCCCAGGCCGTTGACCATCATCTCCATCCCCTCCGACAAGAAGGACGCACTGATCTGCATCGACCAACTCTACCGGGAAGCAGTTGCAGCAGCTGCCGTCAAGGCACCTGCTCCTACCGCTGAAGGCCCAGGAGGGAAGAAGGAGCCCGGCAAGACCTCTCGCACCCACTCCAGCTAGCGCACCTCCTCGGAGTGTTGTGCTACCATTGAGGACGTGCCAGAGAGCTCTACCGGCAAGAGCAAGAGATCCAGAGCTGAGCCGCCGCAGACCAAGAAGGTGCCCGTCGGGGAGGATGGCACGGGAGGGGCCTTCATCATAGGCTCCACCCTTGACAGCAAATAGGAAAGGCGCTCGTCACCTTCCTGCGGGCAAATGTCGGCGTGTTTGCATGGCAGCGTCGACATCCCCGGTGTTCCTGTGGAGGAGATTGAGCACCACCTAGCTGTCTGCTCCCACGCGGCCCGTCAAGCGTAAGGTCGAAGCAGGCTCTGGAAAGGCAGGAGTTCATCATAGAGGAGATCAGGAAGTTGGAAGTGGCAGGTTTGGTGAGAGGGGTGCTCCATCCGACGTGGTTGGCCAATCCGGTAGTGGTGCGCAAGGCAAATGGGAAGGGGAGGTTGCGTATTGATTACATATATATTAATAAGGCTTGTCCTAAGGACCCCTTCCCGTTGCCGCGCATCGACCAGATTGTTGACTCCACAGCCGGGTGTGATCTGTTATCATTCCTCGACGCCTACTCAGGCTACCACCAAATCTTCATGACAAGAGAGGATGAAGAGAAGACATGATTCATCACACCATGTGGTACGTATTGCTTTTTACGGATGCTTTCGGGTTGAAGAGTGCTGGCTCAACATTTGCAAGAGCAGTCCAAATTGGTTTTGAACCTCAATTCCATAGAAATATGGAGGCCTACATGGATGACATAGTGGTCAAAACCAAGGACGGGCCAACTCTTGTGCAAGATCTGGAAGAGACATTTGCTAACCTGCGCAAGATCAACCTCAAGCTGAACCCTGAGAAGTGCATCTTGACATTCCGTCCGCAAGCTTCTCGGGTTCTTTGTGTCTGTGTCACAACAGGATCAAGGCAAACCCAGACAAGATCAAGGCTATTGAGCAGATCGAGGCGCCCAAGAAGATCAAGGATGTGCGTCGGCTCACCGGCTGCGTTTCCGCCATGAGCCGATTCAACTCCAAGTCCGCCGAGCGTGCCCTTCCCTTCTTCAAAATCTTGAAGAAGGCAGGCCCAATAGACTGGACCCCAGAAGCCGAGGCAGCACTGCAGGATCTGAAGAAATACCTTTCCTCCACGCCAATACTGGTTGCGCCTAAACCACAAGAGCCATTACTGCTGTATCTGGCGGCGACGAATCAAGTGGTCAGGGCCGCACTAGTGGCACAGAGGGAGGTCGATGAGGAGGCAACAATGGTGGCAGAACCAGCGGATGGCAAGCCAAAGATTCCCCCGGCAGGGCCTGGTGCCGACAAGGCGCGACCCCGGCAGAGTCTGGTGCCACCAAGGCAATGCCCAGCAATCAGTGAAATGGTGCCAAAGAAGAAGATGATGCAGCACCCGATTTACTTTGTAAGCTCCTCTTGAAGGGGCTAGGTCGAGGTATTCCGGCGTTAAAAAATTGCTCTTCGGCCTCCTTTTGGTCTCGAGGAAGCTGCGTCACTACTTCCAGGCCCACGAGATCACTGTCGTCACCCGCCTCCCGTTGCAATGGATATTGCACAACCCAGACACAACCGGAAGGATTGTGGAATGGGCCTTGGAGCTGTCAAGCTTCGGTTTAAAGTTTGAAAGTACCTCGACAATTCAGAGCAGAGTCTTGGCGGAGTTCATCGCAGAATGGACCTCGACGCCTGATACGTCTCCAACGTATCTATAATTTTTGATTGCTCCATGCTATATTATCTACTGTTTTAGGAAATATTGGGCTTTATTATCCACTTTTATATTATTTTTGGGACTAACCTATTAACCGGAGGCCCAGACCAGATTCTTTGTTTTATGCCTATTTCAGTGTTTTCGAGGAAAAGGAATATCGACGGAGTCAAAACGGAACGAAATCAATGGAGAAGTTATTTTTGGAAGGAAACCCACCTGATGGACTTGGACCCCACGTCGGAAGATACGGAGGTGCTCACGAGGGTGGGGCGCGCCCACACCCAGGCGCGCCCCCGCCTCGTGGGGCCCCAGTAGCTCCACCGACGCATTTCTTTCACCCATATATACCCCGTGCCCTAAAACTTCCGTAGCAGAGATTAGATCGGGAGTTCCGCGCCGCAAGCCTCCGTAACCACCAAAAACCAATCGGGACCCCTTTCCGGTACCTACCCGAGCGAGGATCCATCACCGTAGCCATCTTCATCATGCCGGCTCTATCCATGACGAGGAGGGAGTAGTTCACCCTCGGGGCTGAGGGTATGTACCAGTAGCTATGTGTTTGATCTCTCTCTCTCGTGTTCTCTCTCGTGTTCCCTCTATGGCACGATCTTTATGTATCCCGAGCTTTGCTATTATAGTTGGATCTTATGTTTCTTCACCCCCTCTACTCTCTTGTGATGAATTGAGTTTCCCCTTTGAAGTTATCTTATCGGATTGAGTCTTTTATGAACACTTGATGTATGTCTTGCCGTGTTTATCCGTGGTGACAATGGGATATCATGTGCCACTTGATGTATGTTTTGGTGACCAACTTGCGGGTTCCGCCCATGAACCTAGGCATAGGGGTTGGCACATGTTCTTGATTCTCCGGTAGAATCTTTGGGGCACTCTTTGAAGTACTTTTATGTTGGTTGGATAAATCTGAGATTGTGTGATGCATATCGTATAATCATGCCCACGGATACTTGAGGTGACAATGGAGTATCTAGGTGACATTGGGGTTTTGGTTGATTTGTGTCTTAAGGTGTTATTCTAGTACGAACTCTAGGGCTGTTTGTGACACTTATAGGAATAGCCCAACGGATTGATTGGAAAGAATAACTTTGAGGTGGTTTCGTACCCTACCATAATCTCTACGTTTGTTCTCTGCTATTAGTGGCTTTGGAGTGACTCTTTGTTGCATGTTGAGGGATAGTTATATGATCTATCTATGTTATTATTGTTGAGAGAACTTGCACTAGTGAATGTATGAACCCTAGGCCTTGTTTACTATCACTGCAATACCGTTTATGCTCACTTTTACTTGTTACCTTGCTGTTTTTATATTTCTTTTCATATTACAAAAACCTATATCTACTATCCATATTGCACTTGTATCACCATCTCTTCATTAACTAGTGCACCTATACAATTTACCATTGTATTGGGTGTGTTGGGGACACAAGAGACTCTTTGTTATTTGGTTGCGAGGTTGTTTGAGAGAGACCATCTTCATCCTACACCTCCTACGGATTGATAAACCTTAGGTCATCCACTTGAGGGAAATTTGCTACTGTCCTACAAACTGTGCACTTGCAGCCCAACAACGTCTACAAGTGGAAGGTTGTGTAGTAGACATCAGGCTCTTTTCTGGCGCCGTTGCCGGGGAGGCTAGGTAAGCGAAGGTATATCTTTAGATCTTGCAATCGAATCTTTTTGTTTCTTGTTTTAGCACTAATTAGTCTATAAAAGAAAATTACAAAAAAATGGAATTGAGTTTGCCTCATACGCTTCACCTTTTTAATATCTTTCGTGAGAATGATGGAAAGGAAAATTGTGCCAAAGTGCTAGAAGAAGAATTACATAGAATGTTTGGCATGAAATATGTGAATGATGAGCATGATTGCAATGTTGTTCGTATGAACTCCTTGAATATCCATCATGCTAATGATATGCAAAGCCACAAGCTTGGGGAAGCTATGTTTGATGAAGATGATATTTTTTGTCCCCCAAGCTTTGTTGAGCAAATTAATTACGATGAAAGCATGCCTCCTGTCTATGATGATTATTGTGATGACACGTATGCTATAAATAATAACGATAACCATGAAACTTGTCATCTTGATCTTAATTTTCAATCATATGATAGCTATTTTGTTGAGTTTGCTCCCACTATTATTCATGAGAAGAATTTTGCTTATGTGGAGAGTAGTAAAATTACTATGCAAGTAGATCATGAAAAGAATGCTTTAGGTGCTGGTTATATATTGAATTCATCCATGATGCTACTGAAAATTATTATGAGGGAGGAATATATGCTTGTAGGAATTGCAATAATATCAAGTTTCCTCTCTATGTGCTTAAAGTTTTGAAGTTATGCTCGTTTTGCCTTCCTATGCTAATTGATTATTGTTCCCATAAGTTGTTTGCTCACAAAATCCCTATGCATAGGAAGTGGGTTAGACTTAAATGTGCTAGTCATATTATTCATGATGCTCTCTTTATGTTTCAATTCTTATCTTTTATGTGAGCATCATTGAAATCATCATGCCTAGCTAGGGGCGTTAAACGATAGCGCTTGTTGGGAGGCAACCCAATTTTACTTTAGTTTCTTGCTTTTTGGTTCTGTTTAAGAATAAATAATCCATCTAGCCTCTGTTTAGATGTGGTTTTGTGTTTTAATTAGTGTTTGTGACAAGTAGAACCTTTGGGAAGACTTGGGTGAAGTCTTTATGATCATGCTGTAAAAAACAGAAACTTTAGCGCTCACGAGATTAGCTAGAACTTTTTACTGGAGAGTGATATATAGTTGATTCTTTTTGCAGATGATTACTGAAAAATTACTCAGGGCCACCAATTTATTTTAGAATTTTTGGAGTTCCAGAAGTTTTCGTTAGTTACAGATTACTACAGACTGTTCTGTTTTTGACAGATTCTGTTTTCTATGTGTTGTTTGCTTATTTTGATGAATCTATGAGTAGTATCGGAGGGTATGAACCATAGAGAAGTTGGAATACAGTAGATATTACACCAATATGAATTTATAATGAGTTCATTGCAGTACCTTTAAGTGGTCTTTTGTTTTCTTTCGCTAACGGAGCTTACAAGTTTTCTGTTAAGTTTTGTGTTGTGAAGTTTTCAAGTTTTGGGTAAAGATTCGATGGACTATGGAATAAGGAGTGGCAAGAGCCTAAGCTTGGGGATGCCCAAGGCACCCCAAGGTAATATTCAAGGACAACCAAGAGCCTAAGCTTGGGGATGCCCCGGATGGCATCCCCACTTTCATCTTCGTTCATCGGTAACTCTACTTGGAGCTATATTTTTATTCACCACATGATATGTGTTTTGCTTGGAGCGTCATGTCATTTTATTTTGTTTTTCTTGATGTTTGAATAAAGTACCAAGATCTGAAATTATTAAATGGGAGAGTCTTCACATAGTTGCATAATTATTTCACTACTCATTGATCTTCACTCATATCTTTTGGAGTAGTTTGTTGTTTGCTCTAGTGCTTCACTTATATCTTTTAGAGCATGGTGGTAGTTTTATTTTGAAGAAATATATGAACTCTCATGCTTCACTTATATTATTTTGAGAGTCTTAAATAGCATGGTAATTTTCTTAAATAATCCTAATATGCTAAGCATACAAGATTTGTAAGAATTCTTATGACTGTGTTGAATACTATGAGAAGTGTGATGCTTGATAATTGTTTTGAGATATAAAGATGGTGATATTAGAGTCATGCTGGCTGAGTAGTTGTGAATTTGAGAAATACTTGTGTAAAAGTTTGTGATTCCCGTAGCATGCACGTATGGTGAACCGTTATGTGATGAAGTCGGAGCATGATTTATTTATTGATTGTCTTCCTTATGAGTGGCGGTCGGGGACGACGATGGTCTTTTCCTACCAATCTATCCCCTAGGAGCATGCGCGTAATACTTTGCTTTGATCACTTCTAGATTTTTTGCAATAAGTATATGAGTTCTTTATGACTAATGTTGAGTCCATGGATTATACGCACTTTTTCCCATCCTTCCACCATTGCTAGCCTCTCTAATATCAAGGCACCCTTTCGCCGGTATCATACACCCACCATATACCTTCCTCAAAACAGCCACCATACCTACCAATCATGGCATTTCCATAGCCATTTCGAGATATATTTCCATGCAACTTTCCACCTTCCATTTATTATGACACGCTTCATCATTGTCATATTGCTTTGCATGATCATGTAGTTGACATCGTATTTGTGGCAAAGCCACCGTTCATAATTCTTTCATCCATGTCGCTCATCAGTCATTGCATATCCTGGTACACCGCCGGAGGCATTCATATAGAGTCATATTTTGTTCTAAGTATCGAGTTGTAATTGTTGAGTTGTAAGAAAAATAAAAGTGTGATGATCATCATTATTAGAGCATTGTCCCAGTGAGGAAAGGATGATGGAGACTATGATTCCCCCACAAGTCGGGATGAGACTCCGGACGAAAAATAAAAAAAAGAAAAAAAAGAGGCCAGAAAAGGAGAAAAGGCCCAAAAAAAGAATAAAAAAATTAAAAAAAATAAGAGAAAAAGAGAGAAGGGACAATGCTACTATGCTTTTACCACACTTGTGCTTCAAAGTAGCACCATGATCTTCATGATAGAGAGTCTCCTATGATGTCACTTTCATATACTAGTGGGAATTTTACATTATAGAACTCGGCTTGCATATTCCAATGATGGGCTTCCTCAAAATGCCCTAGGTCTTCGTGAGCAAGCGAGTTGGATGCACACCCACTTAGTTTCTTTTGTTGAGCTTTCATACACTTATAGCTCTAGTGCATCCGTTGCATGGCAATCCCTACTCACTCACATTGATATCTATTGATGGGCATCTCCATAGCCCGTTGATACGCCTAGTTGATGTGAGACTATCTTCTCCTTTTGTCTTCTCCACAACCACCATTCTATTCCACATATAGTGCTATATCCATGGCTCACGCTCATGTATTGCGTGAAGATTGAAAAGGTTTGAGAATGTCAAAAGTATGAAACAATTGCTTGGCTTGTCATCGGGGTTGTGCATGATTTAAATACTTTGTGTGGTGAAGATAGAGCATAGCCAGACTATATGATTTTGTAGGGATAACTTTCTTTGGCCATGTTAGTTTGAGAAGACATAATTGCTTTGTTAGTATGCTTGAAGTATTATTATTTTTATGTCAATATGAACTTTTGTCTTGAATCTTTCGGATCTGAATATTCTTATCACAAGTAAGAAGAATTACATTGAAATTATGCCAACTAGCACTCCACATCAAAAAATTATATTTTTTATCATTTACCTACTCGAGGACGAGCAAGAATTAAGCTTGGGGATGCTTGATACGTCTCCAACGTATCTATAATTTTTGATTGCTCCATGCTATATTATCTACTGTTTTAGGCAATATTGGGCTTTATTATCCACTTTTATATTATTTTTGGGACTAACCTATTAACTGGAGGCCCAGCCCAGATTTGCTGTTTTATGCCTATTTCAGTGTTTCGAGGAAAAGGAATATCAGACGGAGTCAAAACGGAACGAAATCAACTGGAGAAGTTATTTTGGAAGGAAACCCACTGATGGACTTGGACCCCACGTCGAAGATACGGAGGTGCTCACGAGGGTGGGGCGCCCCCGGGCGCGCCTCGCCTCGTGGGGGCCCCCCGCAGCTCCACCGACGCATTTCTTTCACCCATATATACCGGGCGTGCCCTAAAACTTCCGAACAGAGATTAGATCGGGAGTTCCGCCGCCGCAAGCCTCCGTAACCACCAAAACCAATCGGGACCCCTTTCCGGTACCTCGGAGCGGGATCCATCACCGTAGCCATCTTCATCATCCCGGCGCTCTCCATGACGAGGAGGGAGTAGTTCACCCTCGGGGCTGAGGGTATGTACCAGTAGCTATGTGTTTGATCTCTCTCTCTCGTGTTCCATCTATGGCACGATCTTGATGTATCCCGAGCTTTGCTATTATAGTTGGATCTTATGTTTCTTCTCCCCCTCTACTCTCTTGTGATGAATTGAGTTTCCCCTTTGAAGTTATCTTATCGGATTGAGTCTTTTATGAACACTTGATGTATGTCTTGCCGTGTTTATCCGTGGTGACAATGGGATATCATGTGCCACTTGATGTATGTTTTGGTGACCAACTTGCGGGTTCCGCCCATGAACCTAGGCATAGGGGTTGGCACACGTTCTTGATTCTCTGGTTTGGGGCACTCTTTGAAGTACTTTTATGTTGGTTGGGTAGATCTGAGATTGTGTGATGCATATTGTATAATCATGCCCATGGATACTTGAGGTGACAATGGAGTACCTAGGTGACATTAGGGTTTTGGTTGATTTGTGTCTTAAGGTGTTATTCTAGTACGAACTCTAGGGCTGTTTGTGACACTTATAGGAATAGCCCACCGGATTGATTGGAAAGAATAACTTTGAGGTGGTTTCGTACCCTACCATAATCTCTACGTTTGTTCTCCGCTATTAGTGGCTTTGGAGTGACTCTTTGTTGCAAGTTGAGGGATAGTTATATGATCTATCTATGTTATTATTGTTGAGAGAACTTGCACTAGTGAAAGTATGAACCCTAGGCCTTGTTTCCTATCATTGCAATACCATTTATGCTCACTTTTACCACTTGTTACCTTGCTGTTTTTATATTTTCAGATTACAAAACCTATATCTACCATCCATATTGCACTTGTATCACCATCTCTTCGCGAACTAGTGCACCTATACAATTTACCATTGTATTGGGTGTGTTGGGGACACAAGAGACTCTTTGTTATTTGGTTGCGGGGTTGTTTGAGAGAGACCATCTTCATCCCTCGCCTCCCTACGGATTGATAAACCTTAGGTCATCCACTTGAGGGAAATTTGCTACTGTCCTACAAACCTGTGCACTTGCAGGCCCAACAACGTCTACCAGAAGAAGGTTGTGTAGTAGACATCAACGCCTGACAAAGAAATCCAGGAGACCACTCTCCCCGGCAAGGAAGCAGACCGCGACCGGATCATTACTTTGATGGGGCTTTCTCGCTGCAAGGCACCGGTGATGGTGTGCTGCTCGTCGCACCCACCGGAGAACACCTAAAGTACGTGATCGAGATGCACTTCCCCAGGGAGATGTCCACCAACAACACCGCTGAGTATGAGGGATTGCTTGCTGGTCTCAGGATCACGGCAGACCTCGGGGATAAGAAGCTCATCGTCAGGGGTGACTCGCAGCTCGTTGTCAGGCAGGTCAACAAGGATTATCAGAGCCCATTGATGGAAGCTTACGTAGATGAGGTGAGGAAGCTGGAGGAACACTTTGACGGTATCCAGGCGGAGCACGTCCCCCGAGCGGAGAACGACATCGCCGATTACCTGTCAAAGCGTGCCGCATTCAAGCTACCTATGGAACCAGGTACCTTTTTCCTCCGGTTAACTCAACCATCCGTCCAACCATCAGCGAGGCAGAGCAAGCGGAGAAAATTAGGTCCCGGCAAGTACTTTCCTACCTGTGGGGGCTCGATACGGGTCCCTTTCCCCCGCGTTGTCGGGGGCTTTGAGTACTTGTACGTTGCAATCGACAAGTTCACAAAGTGGCCGGAGGTGGAAGAAGTGAGCAAGGTGACAGCTCAGTCAGCCGTCAAGTTCTTCAAACGACTGGTCTGCCGTTTTGGTGTGCCAAACAGAGTCATCACTGACAATGGCACACAGTTCACAAGCCACACCTTCATGCAGTACATCCAAGATCTCGGCAGCAAGGTCTGTTTTGCTTCCGTGGCACATCCACGGAGCAACATCCAAGCGGAGAGGGCAAATGCTGAAGTGTTGCAAGGCCTGAGAAGGAAGACCTTTGAAAAGCTGCACAAGAGCAGAAGGCGCTGGGTTGATGAGTTGCCGGCGGTTCTTTGGTCGATCAGGACGATGCTAAATCGAGCCACCGGCCAGACACCTTTTGCCCTGGTATACGGGGCAGAAGCAGTTCCGTGACAATCCAAAAAATTTTAGTTGGTTTTCACCAAAAACTATGTTGGTTTTGAAGAAGGCCATATAAACCCTTCCAAAAATCTCTCTCTCAAAATTTTCCCCTTTGGCAAAGGATTTTATTTTGGCATCTTTTTCAACCCTGGTGTTGGTTATTAAAAACCTTTCTTCTGCTTATCCCTTCTCAAATTTAATTCTTGGAATTTATTCTCTTTTAAAAGAAAACCCTGGGAGTTTTGGGTCTTCTCTTATATTGGAACCACCCATGGTTTTACCATGCCTCTTGTGGTAAATCCTTTCAAAACCCCTCCTTCCACTTTGGGGCAATCCAAATATTCTGTCCCAACAAGTCCAACTCATTTTTGGATTTTATTTCATTTATTTCTTTCCCCAAAACAATTATGTCCATTATTTTGAGCCTAGGTGATTTGCAAAGCAAGTACCTAATTGCCTTTGATCTTTGATCTCAAACCAACTCCTCTGGATAGTCCCTAGCACCCACAACCTAGAACCATCAAGATCCACTCTTCTTCTTTTCAAAATTTTCAAGTTTCAGCTCGCAAGTTTGGACCAGATTTGTCAAATTTGGTGAAATTCATATCTCCTCTTCTCCAAAAATTCCACCAAAATTCAGGCAACCCCAGCTTGCAATGAGAGGCCACCCCACCAAAAATCAGCTCAAGGAGAACCTCCCACATACCAAAATCATTCTGTCGAATACTTGGCCGGCACTGTTACCTTGCACTTTCAGAGAAATTCAGAGATTCAGAAAGTTCAGCGTCGTTTCTTCATCAGAGTTCTTTCACCTGTCAATAGTGCGCCCTGGCGCGTTGCGCACGGCCCCTCCTCCTGGCGAAGGCCAGACGCCCCTTGACGGGTGCGGCGTCGGTGGCAGCGAGCCTCGCCGGCGTTGGCAGTTCTGGCGGTGGTTGCGCCACCGTGGCGGCCAGCGAGGGCTCGAGCCAGCCTGGCTGCGCCACCCGGCGCCGCCCCATCGCCTCCTCGGCCTCCGCGTGGCTCATGCATGCCAAGACTCCCGCTACACCGTCGTCGTGGCCCGGCAAGCACGAGGCACGCCCTCTGCCGCCGACGGGCCCAAGGCCCGTTCCTGGCCGAACCCACCCCAAAGCTTCTAATCCAAGCTCGTTTAGTGCCTAAACGGAGCCAGTGGACCTCCACGATGACGCTCAACCACTAAACCACCATGACCAAGCTCTGCGCCGCCGTAACCTTCGGCGTAGAACTTCGTTCACGGCCATCACCTCGGACCGCCTATAAAAAGGGGCCCCGAGCTCGCCCTCGATCACGCACCACCCCTGCACCTCACCAACACTCCGCCAGGCCACTAGGAGTACCTCGAGGAGGTCTCCTCCCCCAACTCCGGCCGCCCCGTTCCGCCTCGGCCTCCACCTAGATTCACTCCGGTGAGGCCGTCCCCGGCACCCAAACCTCATCAGCAACCCCCTCGAGCACCCAGAAGTCTAACCCCAACTTTAATTTGCCCTTCACAGCACTCTCCGGCGAGATCCAACTCCACCCGAACCGCCGTCCGCCGGAGCAAGGGCCGCCATCGCCGTGGTGCTCGCCGGTGACCACCACCACCACCCACCGACGCGGAAGGATGCACTGAGCACGGAGGTACCACCCGATCCCCCTGCCTCGCCGTGGATCGCCGCCGGCGACCACCGCAGCTCTCGGGCGCCGACGAGCTCCGTCTCCCCGTTTGAAATTTCAAACCTGACGGGTGGGACCCGTCTGTTAGTCTCTCATTTATTTTTAAAACGAACTATTTTCTGGAAGCGTATTCTGGCAAAATGCGCTTTCCAGTCTGAATCGTTTTCTGGACTTTTCTGCTTAACCCCCTGGGAAGTTTCTGTTTCATTACAGAAAGGTCCTTGGACCAAAACACTTATAACATTTAAACAGAAAAGGATTTTTGATTGATTCTTTTTCTGTCCTCTTTAAAATTTTGTCTAGTGTTTTATCAGATTTATTTGAAAAATATGTGGAATACTTTTGTGCACCTCACGGTATTTACGATAGTGCGTGTATTTACGTATCTGTAGATACGGAGGAGGTGACTTGAACCGCGAACTTCACCGAGCTAGGCTCCGACTACTCCGAACCAGGCAAGCATGTTTGAACTTTCGATATGATGAGTGTTTTGGCATGTTTGCATTAAGTAGTTGCATGGCATGATCATGAGCACCTCGATGAATGTCATAGTACATGCAAAGTGGAGGCAAGTGTGTTTCGAAAATCCATAAGATATTGGATACGAGTTTGCATGGCCATGTGATGGCGTAAGAATGGGTAAGATGGCAGTGTTGTAGCATGCCAGTCTTATGCCTGACTGTTTGACCAGTGTCAACATGAATCGGTTCAGTTTCCATCTGTTTCCCTCCTGTACTACCACATGTTTTTCCGCAAGGAAATATGGCTTAGTAAGTTGCAAACCGCTTTCTGGTACAAACCAAATCGAGAGGCCGGGATGAGGGTTCCATGGCCCTGGATTAAATCCTATCATCCGGTCAGGGGGCATGGGTGTTTCCGGTTGGGACCGAGAGGGGGGCACCCCTTAGAGCGCGCGTATATAAATTTGAACCCATGCTATTCGAGATTGTGATCTCCCCGTCTCAAAGTTTTTCTTGAACGCTGTCTACGGTGATTCCTGGCATCGTGAGGTGGGATGGGTGTGTACTGGTTAGATGTGTTTCCTCCGAAATACCGTAAACGGAACTAGTCCTTCGTGACTACGGAAATCCGTTGGTTGTGGGTAATTTAGTACAAACTCTGCAGAGTCAAAAATCCTTGAAATCATCTTATCCATGTCCAAGTACTGTGTTCATCTTATCTTGTCAAGTGTCGGCCTCGGTGATGTAAACTCCGGAGAACCACATGAGTGTTAAGTCCGATTAAATGTTTATTCCTGTGGATGAACTAACCCGTTTATTATCATGTGTTGAATATTTTCCTATGAACACTATTTCTTGCGAGTTAACAGATATGAAAAGTGAATTTCAAGCCCTTTCTGCGATGTCGCTCAGACGTCCGACTGCGGCATTGTTATTATTTACTTTTGATATAAGCCCTTTCTGCGATGTCGCCGCACGACCGATCGCGGCATTGTTATTACTTTCATCGGATATAAGCCCTTTCTGCGATGTCGCTCAGACGTCCGATCATGCATTGTTATTATTTACTTTTGATATAAGCCCTTTCATGCGATGTCGCCAGACGCTCGATCGCTGCATTGTTATCATTTACTTTTGGTATAAGCCCTTTCTGCGATGTCGCTCCGACGTCCGATCATGCATTGTTGTCATTTACTTTCAATATAAGCCCTTTCTGTGATGTCGCCCCGATGTCCGACTGTGGCACGCATGTCTCTTATTTTCATTATAAGCCCTTTATGTGGTGTCGCTCAGACGCCCGACTGTGGCATGATTTATTTATTTGTTCACCCTTCGAGGCGCCGCTGAGACAATTCGATAGGTTTTCGCTATTTTTACTACCGCCTAACTTCCTTATTACTAAATAATGTCGTGCAAGTTCATCATTTGAATGTACATTACTTATTGCTCATGACGCATTCATGCATGCATTTGTTATATCTTATGTCCGAACTGTCTTAAGTAGTACTTTCAAAGTACTCACCAGGCTTGTTGATTTGGCCAGATGTCTTGTGAAAGGCGATCTCATGGATGAAGAGTTCAATAGCGAGTCCGACGCTTAGAGGAATCCCAGTCAGTCTCGTGCGACCCTGGATTGGTCACTATGTTACTTCCGCTTCCGCTACCCAAATAAATTCATCGAGCCTCACCTCGACGCTCGATGAGCCGCCAGTGTAGGAGTCATATTATCCACTCCACTGTGTTATTCCACCACCATTTTACCTCGATTCAGTAGTATGCCACCCCACTCCATTGTGTCATATCCGCCATTATGTATAATTATTGGCGTGCGTGTAATAAATGGTTGAGCACCCCAGCTCGACCCTGTAATATATCTAATGCTACTGGCTTATTGTATCAAGATTTTGTCTACCAGTCAGGAGGATTTTTCCTCGTACTAGACTCAAAAGGTCGGTTTCTCAATAAGAATTTTATTGGAAAACCGGTCGTGACAAGCTTGGTACCAGAGCCAGGCTGACTCTAGGAGGCCACTAGGTGCGATCGCTAATCGGTTATTAGCATAATAGTGCTAATTCATATTTTTACAAATGTAGTCAATTTCTGACAGTCGGCATAAATTTATGATCTGACCACTCAGAATTTTTGCCTACTTTTGTAGATGGTCGGCAACGATCGCGAGTCACAGATGTTCGCCAACATGCCCGATGGGTTCATCAAGCTTCTCTCCTTCACCGTACATGTCGCGATGGGGCCATCTCAGGCGCCTCAGCCTTCACACTCTCTCAAAGACAAGGTCAACGACAGTCTAACCATGCACCAGGCCGGGGTGCAATTCAAGGGAGGGCGTGTTGAGTTACGCCGTTTCCGGTTCTTGGGGAGAGCCATGCCTACGGAGAAGCATGCGACGCAGATGGCAGCCCATGAGGCGATAGCTCGTCTCTGGGATGTCCTTCCTTCGATGAAGACTCGTCGTTACCGCTACCTTCCATGTCACATGCCATACACCTGTCACTACGCTGCCTTCTTGCCCCAGAGGAGAACGAGACGAGGCTTTGAGATGCTTATCGAATATCTCCGGGCTCGAGGCAGCCTTCGACAACCTGGTGGGCGACCTTGTGGTTGCCCGCATGGACTCAGTCCATGGCTGTGCCGCCAACAGGAGGGAGCTCCTGACGCTGCACCGCCACCGACTTTCGCCTCACATCGGCATCTTTTGCACCTACTACTCTCGCCACTACTCGTCAGCCTGCCTACCACCGAGGAGTTCAACCAAGTCATTGCACCTACTCCAGCCTGCTCGCACCACCCTTGTGCCCACACATGTCCGTGTTGTCTCAAGATAGGGCGCCAGCTCCACCAACTCAGCGCAGCACTTCACGCCCTGAGCCTATTAGCGAGGAGGAGGTTGAGTCCCCAGCCTCATCAAGCGCCTCACCCTCAGCAGGCCAAGGGAAATCCTTACCATCTCCGACTGAGTATGCTTAGCCGCCATGTGATGTACCGACTTGTACGATATGTTTATATGTACATAGGTTGTGAGAAGTAGCTTGTTTGCGCGTCATGTAGGAACTGGGAGAAGTGCACTAGCCTAAATAACATGTCAGGTATATGTACGCATATCCTGAGTGATGTATTGTATAATTACTGCTTGCGTGTAAGATATGTAATGAGCAGTCCTTCTCCGCGCACAAACATTTATTCTCTTGAAAAATCTTGGAGCATTTAAGACTTTTTCCGTCTTCATGAATTTACTGATTTTTTGCGACTCAATTTCTTTTCTTATGAGTTTTACAAAATATATCCCTAGAGTGAACAATGTATCGTCCTTGGACGCGCTCCATGCCAACTCCGCCAGAGCAAAATTATGGCACACCACCAAGCAACAATTTCACACAGGGGCAGTCAAGCCAACAGGACAGTGAAACAACACTTTCCCAAATGTGCCGTCTTTATGAGCAAAGTCAGCAACAACATCAGGAAATGATGAACCAAGTCATCAATATGGGAAATCACCATGGACAGTATCAACAGCAATCAAAGTTATCTGAGCTACAGAAGACGCGTCCCCGAACATTTTCTCATACTGACAAACCTCTTGAAGCCGAGGACTGGCTTCGAGACATGGAAAGAAAATTAATTATTGCACAGTGTTCAGATCTTGAGAAAGTGCTATATGCACCGCACTATCTCACTGGAGCAGCTGCATCGTGGTGGGAAAATTTCCTACACATGCACCCCAACGAAAATAATATAACCTGGGAGGAGTTCAAAGAAGGTTTCCGTGGGGCACATATTCCTAAAAGTCTTATGAAGATCAAGAAGAGAGAATTTGGTCACCTAAAACAAAGGACCATGACGGTGTCAGAATACAACGGTCAGTTTACTCTGTTGTCTCGCTACGCCAACGAGGAGCGTATGTCTGAAAGCAAGAAGATGGAAAAATTTCTAGACGGTCTGGCGCCCGCGCTTAAATGCCAGCTGGTTGTGCACACCTTCCCAGATTTTAAAACGCTAGTGGATAAGGCCATTACTTTGGAAAATGAGAGACGTAGCTTGGAAGATTTCCGCAAGCGAAAAAGGGACCAGACTAATCATGCTCGCAACCACCGCAACAAGACAGATTTTTAGAAAGGTGGGACACCCAAACCCACGACAAACGTCCCACGCCCAATCAAGAATTTCCATGCAAGGGACAAGGAGTTCACATACCGCCCAGCGCATTTGCTACGCTTGTGGAGAAGAAGGACACTATGCCAAGCAAAGGCCCCAAGCCAAGGAACTTCGACCCCAAAGCCGAACAACCGAGGCAATAATTCGGCACCAAAGCGCAACAATTTCAACCCAAATAACAACCACAGGAAGGGTCATCTGAACCACGTGACCAAAGAGGAAGCACAGAATGCCCCAGATATCGTACTCAAGACGCTTCCTGTCAACACAATACCTGCCATGGTTTTGTTTGATTCTCGAGCTTCTCACTCATTCATTTCGAAAAGTTTTGCCTTGCAAAATAATTTTTCGATGCTTACCTTGGAAAAATCTATGATCGTCAAGTCCCCTGGGATTAAGCAAGTTACCCAGAGTTATTGCCAAGGACTGGATGTCATCTTAGGGACGGATTGGTTAACCACCAACAAAGGTTTTATTGACTGCTTCAACCGGAGCGTAATTCTCACCCACCACCACGGGAGGACAATAAAAGTTTCAGCCAAAGAAAAAAATATCCCGGCAACCAAGATTGAACAAGGTGGATATTTCTGAATTAAGCAAGGTTCCAGTAGTGTGTGAATTTCCAGACGTATTTCCCGAAGAACTACCAGGCATGCCACCAGACCGAGAGATAGAATTCAACATTGAGCTAGCACCCGGAACCACCCCCATATACAAGAAACCATACAGAATGGCACCATCCGAATTGGTAGAACTGAAGGACCAAATAAAAGAAATACTGGACAAAGGATATATACGAGCCAGCTCCTCACCTTGGGGTTCACCAATTTTATTTGCCAAAAAGAAGGATGGAACACTGAGATTGTGTATAGACTATCGAGCGCTTAACATGGTCACAATCAAGAACAAATACCCGATGCCATGGATAAATGGTTTATTTGATCAGCTCGCTCGTGCCAAGGTATTCTCAAAATTGACTTGAGGTCGGGATACCATCGCTAAAAGTACGAATGTAAGATATTCCCAAGACGGCATTCACCTCCAGATACGGATTATATGAGTTCACAGTAATGCCATTTGGACTAATGAACGCCCCCGGATATTTTGTTCACCTCATGAACAAAGTATTTATGAAGTTTATGGACAAGTTTGTTGTGGTATTTATCAACGATATTCTGATATACTCCAAGACACCAGAAGAGCACGTTGAACATCTCCGAATTGTACTAGGGGAACTCAGGAAACATCAATTGTATGCTAAATTAAACAAGTGTGAGATTTGGCTAAGGCAAGTAGGTTTTCTGGGCCACGTACTAACCCAAGAGGGTATTGCCGTAGACCCGGAAAAAGTCAAGGCCGTACTTGGCTGGAAACCACCAGCCAGCGTAACGGACGTACGAAGTTTCTTGGGAATGGCAGGATACTACCGAAGATTTATTGAAGGATTCTCCACCATAGCAAAGCCAATGACGCAGCTACTCAAGAAAGACAAGAAGTTTGAACAGACGGAAGCTTGCGAGGAAAGTTTCCAAGAATTAAAAAGGAAATTAACAACAGCACCAGTATTAATTGTACCAGACATACACAAGAATTTTGAGGTGTATTGTGACGCATCCCGGAAAGGCCTCGGATGCGTGTTGATGCAAGAAGGCAAGGTAGTCGCATATGTCTCTAGAAAACTTCGCAAGCATGAGGAAAATTATCCTACTCGTTACCTGGAGTTAGCAGCAGTTATTCATGCACTCAAGGAATGGAGACACTTTTTACTTGAAATCGTTAGAAATATACACGGACCATAAGAGCCTCAAGTATATTTTCACACAACCGAACTGAATTTACGGCAACGACGCTGGT
The DNA here is from genome assembly GCA_021605145.1 of Aegilops bicornis. NCBI lineage: Eukaryota > Viridiplantae > Streptophyta > Magnoliopsida > Poales > Poaceae > Aegilops > Aegilops bicornis. The sequence continues at coordinate 160,778,058 of CM038675.1, read as the reverse complement.
TGGAATTAGTGAAGGATTATGCGGTTGGATTCCCCTACCATCCAGGAAATTAATATGTCGTGGCTGACGCTCTAAGTGGTAACCCTAGCCCAAACGACGCCAACCTACCACACCGAGACCTGAATTTTGGCAGAGTTTGCTAAACTCAACTTGTCAGTAGTTACCGAAGGCAGCATATCGAATTTAGAAATGCAGCCTACCTTGATAGACAAGATTAAAGAGGCTCAGCATGGACACCCCAGCATTGAAGGCATTAAACAGAAAGTGAGTTTGGGCAAGGCCTCAGAATTCATTATCGACGAACAGGGAATATTGTGGTACGGAAATAGACTTTACGTACCAAATATCAAGGACCTTAAACAGCAGATCTTAGCTGAAGGCCACACCGCCCCGTATTCAATCCATCCTGGAGGGACAAAAATGTACAAGGATATTTAGGAAAGATTTTGGTGGCATGGTCTAAAAAGGGACATAGCCACGTTCATCGCATGTTGTGAGTCTTGTCAACACATCAAGGCCGAGCACCAGAAACCGGCCGAACTTTTACAGCCAAATAAAATACCCGAGTGGAAATGGGACGAGATTGGAATGGATTTTATTGTTGGGCTACCTCGCTCACGGCACAGAAATGATGCACTATGGGTCATCACCGATAGATCGACTAAAGTAGCACACTTCATCCTCGTGAAGACAATCCACACCACTCGTAAGCTTGCTGTGCTTTATCTCTCCTGCATCGCCCGCTTACATGGAGTTCCAAAGACAATAATATCGATGTAGGCACTCAATTTGTCTCCGATTTTGGGGATCACTTACAACAAGCTCTGGGAACTCAATCATGCGTTCAAGATCGCATACCACCCCACCGATGGACAAACTGAACGCCAGAAACTAAATTCTAGAAGACATGCTAAGAGCATGTGTTCTCACCTATGGGACCAGTTGGGAAGAAAGCTTACCATACGCAGAGTTCGCATACAACAACAGTTACCAAGCCAGCCTGCAAATGGCACCATTTGAGGCTCTGTACGGGCGGAGATGTCGTACCCCGCTAAATTGGTCGAAATCGAGACAGCCATATCTTCGCCCGGACATGCTCAAGGAGGCTGAAGATAAGGTCAAGGTGATTAGGGATCGACTCAAGACAGCCCAAAGTCGACAGAAGAGTTATTACGATCAAAAACATCGGGGAGTCAGTTTTGAACCCGGTGAGTTTGTGTACCTACGGGTATCTCCTATGAGGGGCCGGTAAGATTCAAGATTAAGGGGAAGCTAGCACCAAGATTCATCGGACCATTCTGCATAGTGGCACGGAGAGGCACGGTAGCCTACCAGCTAGACTTACCCGAAGATTTATCCGACGTCCACGACGTGTTCCATGTCTCGCAGTTGAGGAAGTGCGTAAGCAACCCAGAGAAGCAGGTATCCCATGAAAACCTTGACGTGCAGCCAGACCTCACATATCGGGAACATCCAACAAAAATCTTGGAGGAGTCTAAAAGGAGGACCCGACAGAAAACCATCAAGTTTTTCAGAGTTCAGTGGAGCAATCACACCGAGAGTGAAGCCACTTGGGAAAGGGATGATTTTCTTCGGACAGAGCACCCACATCTATTTGAGGATCAGCTGAAATCTCGGGGACGAGATTTTTCCTAAGGGGGTAGGTGTTGTGACACTCCAAAAAAATTTAGTTGGTTTTCACCAAAAACTTTGTTGGTTTTGAAGAAGGTCATATAAACCCTTCCAAAAATCTCTCTCTCAAAATTTTCCCCTTTGGCAAAGGATTTTATTTTGGCATCTTTTTCAACCCTGGTGTTGGTTATTAAAAACCTTTCTTCTGTTTATCCCCTTCTCAAATTTAATTCTTGGAATTTATTCTCTTTTAAAAGAAAACCCTGGGAGTTTTGGGTCTTCTCTTATATTGAAACCACCCATGGTTTTACCATGCCTCTTATGGTAAATCCTTTCAAAACCCCTCCTTCCACTTTGGGGCAATCCAAATATTCTGTCCCAACAAGTCCAACTCATTTTTGGATTTTATTTCATTTATTTCTTTCCCCAAAACAATTTTGTCCATTATTTTGAGCCTAGGTGATTTGCAAAGCAAGTACCTAATTGCCTTTGATCTTTGATCTCAAACCAACTCCTCTGGATAGTCCCTAGCACCCACAACCTAGAACCATCAAGATCCACTCTTCTTCTTTTCAAAATTTTCAAGTTTCAGCTTCTGCAAGTTTGGACCAGATTTGTCAAATTTGGTGAAATTCATATCTCCTCTTCTCCAAAAATTCCACCAAAATTCAGGCAACCCCCAGTTGCAATGAGAGGCCACCCCACCAAAAATAAGCTCAAGGAGAACCTCCCACATACCAAAATCATTCTGTCGAATACTTGGCCGGCACTGTTACCTTGCACTTTCAGAGAAATTCAGAGATTCAGAAAATTCAGCATCGTTTCTTCGTCGAGTTCTGTCTCGTCAACAAGGCGCCTGGCGCGTTGCACGGCCCTCCTCCTGGCAGAGCGCCAGACGCCCCTTGGGCGTGTGCAGGCGTCGGTGGCGGCGAGCCTCGCCGGCGTTGGCAGTTTCTACGATGGCTGCGCCACCCGTGGCGGCCAGCGAGGGCCCGAGCCAGCTCGCTGCGCCACCCAGCACCGCCTATCGCTCCCTGGCCCTCCGCGTGGCTCATGCATGCCAGCGCACTCCCGCTGCACCATCGCCGTGGCCCGGCAAGCACAGGGCACGCCCTCTGCCGCTGACGGGCCCGCGCCGCCCCGTTTCGTCGAACCCACCCCAAAGCTTCTAATCCAATCTCGTTTAGTGCCTAAGCGGAGCCAGTGGACCTCCACGATGACGCTCAACCACTAAACCACCCCGACCAAGCCCTGCGCCGCCGTAACCTTCGCCGGAGAACTCCGTTCACGGCCATCACCTCGGATCGCCTATAAAAGGGGCCCCGAGCTGCGCCCTCGAGCACGCACCACCTCGCACCTCACCAACACTCCGCCAGCCACTAGGAGGACCTCGAGGAGGTCTCCTCCCCCAACTCCGCCGCCCGTTCCGCCTCGGTCTCCACCTCGATTCACTCCGGTGAGGCCGTCCCGGCACCCAAACCTCACAAGAACCCCTCGAGCACCCGTAAGTCTAACCCCACTTCAATTTGCCCTTCGCGGCACTCTCCGTGAGATCCAACTCCACCCGAACCGCCATCCGCCGGAGCAAGGGCCGCCATCGCCGTGGTGCTCGCCGGGCGACCACCACCACCACCCACCGACGCGGAAGGACGCACTGAGCACGGAGGTACCACCCGATCCCCCTGCCTCGCCGTGGATCGCCGCCGGCGACCACCGCAGCTCTCGGGCGCCGACGAGCTCCGTCTCCCCGTTTGAAATTTCAAACCTGACGGGTGGGACCCGCCTGTCAGTCTCTCATTTCTTTTTAAAACGAACTGCTTCGAAGCGTATTCGGCAAAATGCGCTTCCAAATCAATCGCTCGACTTTTCTGCTTAGCCCCCTGGGAAGTTTCTGTTTCATTACAGAAAGTTCCTTGGACCAAAACACTTATAACTTTTAAACAGAAAAGGATTTTTGATTGATTCTTTTTTTGTCCTCTTTAAAATTTTATATAGTTTTTTATCAGATTTATTTGAAAAATATTTGGAATATTTTTGTGCACCTCATGGTATTTACGATAGTGCGTGTATTTCTGTATACCGTAGATACCGGAGAAGGTGACGGAACCGCGAACTTCACCGAGCTAGGCTCCGACTACTCCGAACCAGGCAAGCATGTTTGAACTTTCGATATGATGAGTGTTTTGGCATGTTTGCATTAAGTAGTTGCATGGCATGATCATGAGCACCTCGATGAATGTCATAGTACATGCAAAGTGGAGGCAAGTGAGTTTCAAAATCCATAAGATATTGGATACGAGTTTGCATGGCCATGTGATGGCGTAAGAATGGGTAAGATGGCAGTGTTGTAGCATGCCGCCTTATGCTCGACTGTTTGACCAGTGTCAACATGAATCGGTTCAGCTTCCATCTGCTTTCCCTCTGTACTACCACATGTTTTTCCGCAAGGAAATATGGCTTAGTAAGTTGCAAACCGCTTTACGGTACAAACCAAATCGAGAGGCCGGGGTGAGGGTTCCATGGCCCTGGATTAAAGCCTATCATTCGGTCAGGGGCATGGGTGTTTCCGGTTGGGACCGAGAGGGGGGCACCCCTTAGAGCGCGCGTATATAAATTTGATCCCATGCTATTCGAGATTGTGATCTCCCCGTCTCAAAGTTTTTCTTGAACGATGTCTAGGGTGATTCCTGGCATCGTGAGGTGGGATGGGTGTGTACTGGTCAGATGTGTTTCCTCCGAAATACCGTAAACGGAACTAGTCCTTCGTGACTACGGAAATCTGTTGGCTGTGGGTAATTTAGTACAAACTCTGCAGTCAAAAATCCTTGAAATCATCTTATCCATGTCCAAGTACTGTGTTCATCTTATCTTGTCAAGTGTCAGTCTCGGTGACAGAAACTCCGGAGAACCACATGAGTGTTAAGTCCGATTAAATGTTTATTTCCTGTGGATGAACTAACCCGTTTATTATCATGTGTTGAATATTTTCCTATGAACACTATTTCTTGCGAGTTAACAGATATGAAAAGTGAATTTCAAGCCCTTTCTGCGATGTCGCTCAGACGTCCGATCATGCATTGTTATTATTTACTTTTGATATAAGCCCTTTTCGCGATGTCGCCCAGACGTCCGATCGCTGACATTGTTATCATTTACTTTTGGTATAAGGCCTTTCTGCGATGTCGCTCCGATGTCCGACTGCGGCATTGTTGTCATTTACTTTCAATATAAGCCCTTTCTGTGATGTCGCCCCGACGTCCGACTATGGCACGCATGTCTCTTATTTTCATTATAAGCCCTTTATGTGGTGTCGCTCAGACGCCCGACTGTGGCATGATTTATTTATTTGTTCACCCTTCGAGGCGTCTCTTCGCATAATTCGATCGGTTTTCGATTATTTTACTACCGCCTAACTTCCTTATTACTAAATAATGTCGTGCAAGTTCATCATTTGAATGTACATTACTTATTGCTCATGACGCATTCATGCATGCATTTGTTATATCTTATGTCCGAACTGTCTTGCGAGTACTTTCAAAGTACTCACCTGGCTTGTTGATTTGGCCAGATGCTGACGAAGGCGATCTCATGGATGAAGAGTTCAATAGCGAGTCCGACGCTTAGAGGAATCCCACCAGTCTCGTGCGACCTGGATTGGTCACTATGTTACTTCCGCTCGCTACCCAAATAAATTCATCGAGCCTCACCTCGGCCGATGAGCCGCCATGTAGGAGTCATATTATCCACTCCAATCGTGTTATTCCACCACCACTTTACCTCGAGTCAGTAGTATGCCACCCCACTCCATTGTGTCATATCCGCCATTATGTATAATTATTGGCGTGCGTGTAATAAATGGTTGAGCACCCCAGCTCGACCCTGTGATATATTCTAATGCTACTGGCTTATTGTATCAAGATTTTGTCTACCAGTCAGGAGGATTTTTCCTTGTACTGGACTCAAAAGGTCGGTTTCTCAATAAGCATTTTATTGGAAAACCGGTCGTGACAAGTTCTCCCCACGGAACTCATATACGGGTCACCTCTAGTGCTCGCTTATGATGAGCTTGAGAAAGAGCGGTTGCACCAAGATGACGCGACGCTCCTTGAGGAAGATCATCTTCGGGCGGCTGTGAGAGCGGCACGCTACCAGCAAGCCTTGCACCGCTATCATAGCCGCAAGGTTCATGCCCGAAGCTCTGAGGAAGGTGACCTTGTTCTTCGGCGCGTTCAGTCGGCCAAGAATTCCAACAAGTTGACGCCAAAGTGGGAAGGCCCTTATCAGGTAATACGAGTCACTGTGCCCGGGCGCAGTCCGCTGGAGACCGAAGATGTCGTCCCCAAAGTGAGCAACTCCTGGAACATCGAGCATCTTCGCAAGTTTTACCCATATAGGCGCGGCTTGCCGGCCTCCCGGCAAGCCACCTTTTGTACAAGCTTTGCCGACAAGGCATGTGACCCTTTGTACAAAGCCAGGCCAGACCCTGAGCATAAATAAATGAAGCGCTGGCGCCCTAAGTAATAGCATGCATGCCAGGTCGAGTCTCTTCCTTGGTTAGGGTTGATAGTGCTTAGCGGTGCCTAACCCCTAGCCTAGAGGTCGAGTGCGCGCCTATCTGTTCCTTTTCTGTCCTCCTTTGGTTCGCAGGGCATATGAGCAATTCTGCTGAGCTACTCGGAAAGAAGGAAACGGACCGGCGCCCTGACCCCGGCAAACCAGAGTTGTCGGGGGCTGCAAGCACATGGATCCAACCGCGGCAATATGAGATTGCCGGGGGCTACAGATCCAGATAACACTTTTATACTCTGTCATGCATTTCAGAACCGGACTGGGGTATGTGAAACCTCGTTTTTATCTCTAGGCTGCCGTGCTCCCCTGATACGTCTCCGTCGTATCTATAATTTTTGATTGTTCCATGCCAATATTATTCAACTTTCATATACTTTTTGGCAACTTTTTATATTATTTTTGGGACTAACTTATTGATCCAGTGCCCAGTGCCAGTTCCTGTCTATTGCATGTTTTTTGGTTTCGCAGAATATCCATATCAAACGGAGTCCAAACAGGATAAAAACGAACGGAGCTTATTTTTTGAAAATATGGAAAATTCGGAAGGAAAAATCAACGCAAACCAGAGCCTGAGGTGGTCACGAGGCAGGGGGCGCGCCTGCCCCCCTGGGCGCGCCCCCTACCCTCGTGAGCCCACCGTAAGGCGGTTGATGCTCTTCTTTTTCCGCAAGAAAGCTAATATTCAGAAAAAAAATCATGGCGAAGGTTTCAGGCCAATCGGAGTTACGGATCTCCATATATACACGAAATGGTGAAACAGAGCTAGGACAGAACACGGAAACAGAGAGATAGATCCAATCTCAGAAGGGCTCTCGCCCCTCCCAAGCCATGGGAGCCAAGGACCTGAGGGGAAACCCTTCTCCCATCTAGGGAGGAGGTCAAGGAAGAAGAAGAAGAATGGGCCCTCTCCCCCTTGCTTCCGGTGGCGCCAGAGCGCTGCCGGGGGCCATCATCATCACCGTGATCTTCACCAATACCTCCGTCATCTTCACCAACATCTCCATCACCTTCCCCCTTCTATATCCAGCGGTCCACTCTCCCGCAACCCACTGTACCCTCTACTTGAACATGGTGCTTTATGCTTCATATTATTATCCAATGATGTGTTGCCATCCTATGATGTCTGAGTAGATTTCCGTTGTCCTATCGGTGATTGATGAATTGCTATGATTGGTTTGAGTTGCATGTTTTATTATTGGTGCTGTCCTATTGTGCCCTCTGTGTCGCGCAAGCGTGAGGGATTCCCGCTATAGGGTTTGCAATATGTTTATGATTTGCTTATGGTGGGTTGCGTGAGTGACTGAAACACAAACCCGAGTAAGTAGGTTGTTTGCGTATGGGGTAAAAGGGGACTTGATACTTTAATGCTATGGTTGGGTTTTACCTTAATGAATCTTTAGTAGTTATGATGCTTGCTAGAGTTCCAATCATAAGTGCATAGAATTCCAAGTAAGGGATGATATGTTAGCTTATGCCTCTCCCTCAAATAGAATTGCAATAGTGATTACCGGTCTAGTAACATAGTCAATTGCTTAGGGGCAATTCCACAATTCCTACCACCACTTTTCCACACTCGCTATATTTACTTTATTGTCTCTTTGTCTAAACAGCCCCTAGTTTATATTTACGTGTTCTTGTTTTTCTTGCAAACCTATCCTGTCACGCCTACAAAGTACTTCTAGTTTCATACTTGTTCTAGGTAAAGCGAAAGTCAAGCGTGCGTATAGTTGTATTGGTGGTCGATAGAACTTGAGGGAATATTTATTCTACCTTTAGCTCCTCGTTGGGTTCGACACTCTTACTTATCAAAAACTGTTGCAATCCCCTATACTTGTGGGTTATCAAGACCTTTTTAAGCGCCGCTGTCGGGGAGCAACAAATATGGGGTGAATATTCTCATGTGTGCTTATTTGCTTTATCACTAAGTAATTTTTATTTGCTGTTCTTAGTTGTTTTCTATCTTTAGTTATGGGTAGGAAACGCAAAATACCAAAAAAATTAGTTCTACCTACTGAACCAATGGTTGAAGAACCACTCAAAATCTATCACACTCCTGAAGCTTATTACTTGGATCATCTTCGATCCCTATGTGCTCAGGTCTTTGAAACCCCAACTAGCTTAGTTGAGGGCAAATCTTTAGATGAGCATGCTTGTTATGCGCGACACGAATATCTGAAAAAGGGAAAATTCTATTGGGTCAAATTCATCGTTTGCAATGCTATGCTTGGAATTTATGTGAAATATATGATGTTACTTGTTGTTCTGAAAACCCTAAGAAACACCTTCCCTATCAATGTGAGTTTAGTGATAATGCAATCGTATCTTCGTATGCTAAGGGTGTTTACAATTACTATGATGTTCAACAAATTGAAGAATTTGTTGCTTTTAAGGGTGCTAATGAAATTGCTTCTTTGATTGAAACATATGATGCTACTTTTCACAAATATGAAAATTTTTCCATACTTGAATATTGTTATGAGAATTATGCTTCTAATGCCTATGTTAAACAATTTATTGAGGAAGTCTCCGCTGTCCAAGAAGAGATTAATATTTTGCAGGAAGCTATGGAAGAAGAAATTGATGAAATTGTGAGCTCATTGGATGAAAAAGATGATGAGGAGAGCGAAGAACAAAAGGAGGAAGAGCGGATTGATCACCCGTGCCCACCTTCTAATGAGAGTAACTCTTCAACTCATACATTGTTTAATTCCCCTTCGTGCTTACCGAAGGATGATTGCTATGATGACTATTATGATCCCATTGATTCTCTTGAAATATCCCTTTTCGATGATGCTTGCTATGCTTGTGGCCAAGATGCCAATATGAATTATGCTTATGGAGATGAAATTGCTATAGTTCCTTATGTTGAACATGAAATTGTTGCTATTGCACCCACGCATGATAGTCCTATTATCTTTTTGAATTCTCCCAACTACACTATATCGGAGAAGTTTGCTTTTATTAAGGATTATATTGATGGGTTGCCTTTCACCGTTGCACATGATGATTTTGATGAATATAATATGCATGTGCTTGCTGCTCCTACTTGCAATTATTATGAGAGAGGAACTATATCTCCACCTCTCTATGTTTCCAATACAATAAAATTGCAAGAAACTGTTTATACTATGCATTGGCCTTTACTATGTGTGCATGAATTGTTCTTTTATGACATGCCGATGCATAGGAAGAGAGTTAGACTTTGTCATTACATGATATATGTTACTTTGTGCTCACTACTAAATTACAAATCATTGCTAATTAAAATTGGCTTTGATATACCTTGGGATCCGGGTGGATCCATGACTTGAGCACAATATGCCTAGCTTAATGGCTTTAAAGACAGCGCTGCCAGGGAGACAACCCGGAAGTTTTAGAGAGTCATTTATTTCTGTTGAGTGCTTTCATATAGTTTAAAAACACAAAAGTAAGAGGGAACCTAAAAAAACTTTTCAAAAAGGAAAGTGAAAGTGAGAAAGACAAGCATTGTTGAAGTGGGAGAGCTCCTTGAACTTTGTTCATGATCACGGAAACTTTGTGAATCTTGATTACAGAAACTTTTCAACAAAAATAATTACCCCCTTGTACAATTCCATTGTATTATAAAAATAATGTGCCAAGGTTTGCCTTTAGGATGTTTACAATGCTTGTTGGTTTGTGCGGTGCAGGACAGAAACTTTGGCTGTAGTGCATGAATTTTTAATGTTTTACTGGAACGTTAAATGGTTCTGATTCTTTTTTCACTGTCTTTCTGTACAAATTTTTTATTTTTCCTAATTTTGGAAGAATTTTTCAAGTATCAGAAGTATCGTGAATGTTCAGATTGCTACAGACTGTTCTGTTTTAGACAGATTCTGTTTTTGATGCATAGTTTGCTTGTTTTGATGAAACTATCAATTTATATCAGTGGATTAAGCCATGAAAAAGTTATATTACAGTAGACACAATGAAAAAACAAAATATGAATTGGTTTGCAACAGTACTTAAAGTAGTAATTTAATTTATTATACTAACAAATCTTACCGAGTTTTCTGTTGAAGTTTTGTGTGGATGAAGTGTTCGATGATTGAGAAGGTTTCGATGTGAGAAAAAGGAAGAGAGGCAAGAGCTCAAGCTTGGGGATGCCCGAGGCACCCGAAGTAAATATTCAAGGAGACTCAAGCGTCTAAGCTTGGGGATGCTGGGAAGGCATCCACTCTTTCTTCGACAAATATCGGTATGTTTTCGGATTCGCTTGCTCATGCAATATGTGCAAACTTGGAGCGTCTTTTGCTTTTAGTTTTCACTTTTTATTTTATGCACCATGCTGGTATGAGATGGTCCTTGGTTGATTTATAGAATGCTCTATGCACTTCACTTATATCTTTTGAGTATGGCCTTATAGAATGCTTCATGTGCTTCACTTATATCATTTGAAGTTTGGATTGCCTGTTTCTCTTTACATAGACAACCGCCATTTGTAGAATGCTTTTTGCTTCACTTATATTTGTTAGAGCTTGGGAATATCTTTTGTAGAAAGAATTAAACTCTCTTGCTTCACTTATCTATTTAGAGAGATGACAGGAACTGGTCATTCACATGGTTAGTCATAAAATCCTACATAAACTTGTAGATCGTTGAATATGATATGTTTGATTCCTTGCAATAGTTTTGCGATATAAAGATGGTGATATTAGAGTCATGCTAGTTGAGTAATTGTGAAATTGAGAAATACTTGTGTTGAGGTTTGCAAGTCTCGTAGCATGCACGTATGGTGAACCGTTATGTAACGAAATCGGAGCATGAGGTGTTTATTGATTGCCTTCCTTATGAGTGGCGGTCGGGGACGAGCTATGGTCTTTTCCGACCAATCTATCCCCCTAGGAGCATGCTCATAGTACTTTGTTTTGATCACTAATAGATTTTTGCAATAAGTATGTGAGTTCTTTATGACTAATGTTGAGTCCACGGATTATACGCACTCTCACCCTTCCATCATTGCTAGCCTCTTCGGTACCGTGCATTGCCCTTTCTCACCTCGAGAGTTCGTGCAAACTTCGCCGGTGCATCCAAACCCCGTGATATGATACGCTCTGTCACACATAAACCTCCTTATATCTTCCTCAAAACAGCCACCATACCTACCTATTATGGCATTTCCATAGCAATTCTGATATATATTGCCATGCAACTTCCATCTTCATCATATACATGAATTGAGCATTTATCGTCATATTGCTTTGCATGATCGTAAGATAGCTAGCATGATGTTTTCATGGCTTGTCCGTTTTTTTATTCATTGCTACGCTAGATCATTGCACATCCCGGTACACCGCCGAAGGCATTCATATAGAGTCATATCTTTGTTCTAGATATCGAGTTGTAATATTGAGTTGTAAGTAAATAAAAGTGTGATGATCATCATTATTAGAGCATTCCCCAGTGAGGAAAGGATGATGGAGACTATGATTCCCCGACAAGTCGCGATGAGACTCCGGACTTTACAAAAAAAAAGAGGCCAAAGAAGCCCAAATAAAAAAAAAGAGGCCAAACAAGCCCACCAAAAAAATAAAAAGAAAGGAAAAAAATGAGAGAAAAAGAGAGAAGGGGCAATGTTACTATCCTTTTACCACACTTGTGCTTCAAAGTAGCACCATGTTCTTCATATAGAGAGTCTCTTGAGTTATCACTTTCATATACTAGTGGGAGTTTTCATTATAAAACTTGGCTTGTATATTCCAACGACGGGCTTCCTCAAATGCCCTAGGTCTTCATGAGCAAGCAAGTTGGATGCACACCCACTTAGTTTCTTTTGTTGAGCTTTCATACACTTATAGCTCTAGTGCATCCGTTGCATGGCAATCCCTACTCCTCGCATTGACATCAATTGATGGGCATCTCCATAGCCCATTGATTAGCCGCGTCGTTGTGAGACTTTCTCCTTTTTTGTCTTCTCCACGTAACCCCCATCATCATATTCTATTCCACCTATAGTGCTATGTCCATGGCTCACGCTCATGTATTGCGTGAAAGTTGAAAAGGTTTGAGGAACGTTAAAAGTATGAAAAAATTGCTTGGCTTGTCATCGGGGTTGTGCATGATGTGAATATTTTGTGTGGTGAAGATGGAGCATAGTCAGACTATATGATTTTGTAGGGATGAGCTTTCTTTGGCTATGTTATTTCAATAAGACATAATTGCTTGGTTGGTATGCTTGAAGTATTATTGTTTTTATGTCAAATGATAGACTATTGCCTTGAATCACTCGTGTCTTAATATTCATGCCATGATTAGACATATGATCAAGATTATGCTAGGTAGCATTCCACATCAAAAATTATCCTTTTTATCATTTACCTACTCGAGGACGAGCAAGAATTAAGCTTGGGGATGCTGATACGTCTCCGTTGTATCTATAATTTTTTATTGTTCCATGCCAATATTATTCAACTTTCATATACTTTTTGGCAACTTTTTATATTATTTTTGGGACTAACTTATTGATCCAAGGCCCAAGTGCCGCCTCGTCTGTTGCATGTTTTTGGTTTCGCAGAATATCCATATCAAACGGAGTCCAAACGGGATAAAAACGGACGGAGCTTATTTTTGGGAAATATGGAAATTTCGGAAGGAAAAATCAACGCGAACCAGTGCCCGAGGTGGTCACGAGGCAGGCGCTACCACCCTCGGGAGCGCCCCTACCCTCGTGAGCCCACCGTAAGGCGGTTGATGCTCTTATTTTGCCGCAAGAAAGCTAATATTCGGAAAAAAATCATGGCGAAGGTTTCAGGCCAATCGGAGTTACGGATCTCCATATATACACGAAACGGTGAAACAGAGCGAGGAAAGAACGCAGAAACAGAGAGATAGATCCAATCTCGGAGGGGCTCTCGCCCCTCCCAAGCCATGGGAGCCAAGGACCAGAGGGGAAACCCTTCTCCCATCTAGGGAGGAGGTCAAGGAAGAAGAAGAAGAATGGGTCCTCTCTCCCCCTTGCTTCCGGTGGCGCCAGAAGGCCGCTGGGGCCATCATCAACACCGCGATCTTCACCAACACCGCCGTCATCTTCACCAACATCTCCATCACCTTCCCCCTTCTATATCCAGCGGTCCACTCACCCGCAACCCGCTGTACCCTCTACTTGAACATGGTGCTTTATGCTTCATATTATTATCCAATGATGTGTTGCCATCCTATGATGTCTGAGTAGATTTCCATTGTCCTATCGGTGATTGATGAATTGCTATGATTGGTTTGAGTTGCATGTTTTATTATTGGTGCTATCCTATTGTGCCCTCCGTGTCACGCTAGCGTGAGGTATTCCCGCTTTAGGGTTTGCAATATGTTTATGATTTGCTTATGGTGGGTTGCGTGAGTGACTGAAACACAAACCCGAGTAAGTAGGTTGTTTTTGTATGGGGTAAAAGGGGACTTGATACTTTAATGCTATGGTTGGGTTTTACCTTAATGAATCTTTAGTAGTTGCGGATGGTTGCTAGAGTTCCAATCATAAGTGCATAGAATTCCAAGTAAGGGATGATATGTTAGCTTATGCCTCTCCCTCAAATAGAATTGCAATAGTGATTACCGGTCTAGTAACATAGTCAATTGCTTAGGGGCAATTCCACAATTCCTACCACCACTTTTTCACACTCGCTATAATTACTTTATTGTCTCTTTGTCTAAACAGCCCCTAGTTTATATTTACGTGTTCTTTTTAATCTTGCAAACCTATCCTGTCACGCCTACAAAGTACTTCTAGTTTCATACTTGTTCTAGGTAAAGCGAAAGTCAAGCGTGCCTAGAGTTGTATCGGTGGTCGATAGAACTTGAGGGAATATTTATTCTACCTTTAGCTCCTCGTTGGGTTCGGCACTCTTACTTATCGAAAACTGTTGCGATCCCCTATACTTGTGGGTTATTATCCCTTTTTCCTATACCTAAAGATTATTTCCTGGGTCCGGATTTGGTCATAGCCACGGCGGCAAGGAGGTGGGACGAGGAGCCTGAAGCCCACTTCATCCCTGCCTCCAGCGCGAGAACGGTCGAGTGGAGTGGGGGGATGGCAAGGCATGTTGCCGGGCGAAAAACGTTTATCTTAAACAATAACAAGGATTCTCTCCTTGTTGCAGGATTTACCCGCGAACGAAAAACCCGGCAAGCATCCCTTTTTTCATTAAAAACATCCCATACAGGTACAGTTCGTGCGAGATGAAAAACATGAGCAAGTGGATTAAAAGTTTTAAATTTAACAAAGGCCCGCAGGCTTACAAACTAAAAAAGAGATAAGATGCATGTAATCCCTTTCTTGTCCCTCTCCTCAGGAGGCAGGTCAAGAGGCGAAAGGGCAGAAGGGGCGCCTAGGCGATCTAGGAGCAGCAGAAAGCACCAAGAGAACACCTCAGTGGCCGCCCATGGGCGGGCCGGTGATGACGGTGCCGGGAATGGAGCTGGAAGACGAGGTGGGAGGCCGGCAATACATGATGAAGGCGTCGGTTCCCGCGTACTCTGAGTTGACGGCCTTGCCGCCCGCCCTCTTCCTCTTCCGCAGCCTCCCGACGCCAGACGCCCAAGGAGACGGCCCCGAGAAGTTCAAGGAGCTGGCCCCGCCCCCGGCAAACCTCTGCCGGAGGAGCGGCCAGGTGCAGATGCTGCTGCTGCTGCACCCTCCCACGCGCGGGGCGTCCGACGCCTAGTCAGACTCGTCCCCACTATCCGCCCCGCTGTCCTCCTCATCACTTTTGCTCGAGGAAGAGCTTCCATCGTCAGAATCTCCATCAGAGGAGCTCTCCACGTAGCACTTCAGGCGAGTCCCGAACTCTTCGAAGACCTTGACGGAGAGTAGGCCGTCCTCGATTAATTTGAAGTAGAGGACGAGCCCCGCCGTCAGGTTGTGGATGCGAGCGAACGTCTTCCACCCACGACGGAGGTACATGACTCGACGAGCCGGGAAGTCGACGTCGACACGCGTGCCCCTGTTCCCGCAACCCCTCATGTGCAATCTGAGGGATTGGGGCCGGTCACGCTCCATCTCCGAGAAAACGGGGCGGGAAGACGAAGATAGCGACGCGGAGGCCGGCGCAGCCTGATGAAGAACTCGCGGGGCTGGTCTCCGACATGGCCTTCCATCGGGAAAGGCATCATTGGCGGGGGCGAAGCCGGCGTGCCGCCCCGTCCTCCTCTTCCCCAAGCACTGTGACCTCTGCCCCGGCCTCGCCCACGGCCTCTCCCCCCCCTTCCCGTCGCGGCCGGCTCCACCACCGCGGGCTCAGGAGGAGGAGGGACGCGTTGTCGAGTAGCGACCCTCGCCGCCACCGTCGAAGGACCAGGATTCCCTTTCTCCATGGCGAGTGAAAGAAAGAAGCAAAAGCAAGAGGAGATTGATGACAGAAGAGTGCGGGACGCCATCCCCCCTTCCCCCTCCTTATAAAGGAGCAGCGTCGGGTCTCGGCCGCCCCGTTCGGCCAATCCAGACACCAGAGGCGTGCGGAATCGGGACCTACCCTCTGCCCCAACCAGCGACGGCCCGGTTTCCCGCCCCCGCCGCTTGCTACCCCAAGTGCATGGGGGACACGTGGCAAATGTGCAGAACCGAGGGGACAGGCGAAGCGACCTCTCCCCATCCTGTGGGGAGTGGACACCTTGAAGACCGCCACCACTCCTCCCTCTTTTTACGGGGAAGGCATGAGCCGCCTCTTTACTGTGATGTGACGCATGCGTGTGAAAACCGCCCCACGCATGCCGCCCATGTCACGCACACCCCTCCACGCCACACCGCGCGCGTGGGTCGTGGGAAGCGGAGTGCGCGGAAAGTCTTACCGTGGTAAAAACCGCCCCGCCTACTCGCGCACCGTTTTGGGCCTGACCCAACAATGTGTCGCGCTTATGTGTGGCCTAGGCCCGGGGGCTCCTGTCGGTGTACAAAAAGAGGGGCACGCTTTTGTACCCCTTTTTACTGCACGGGCAACAGAGCCGCCTACGACCACACCAAGTAGAGCAGGGGAGGTGAGCCAAGGTAAGACCGAAGCCCAAGATAATCAGAGCAACGCCAAGGCCAAGACCACAAAGAGCAGAGGGATGAAGCAGGTTGCCCCAGCAAGATCCTTGCCGGGGCAACCTCAGCGGCCCCGGCAAGATCCTTGCCGGGACAGCTCGACCCACCCAACAGAGCAAGCCACCCTTGAGCCCACGGCCGCCAACACCGTCATCAACGTGGGGCCAGGGCTCGGGAAGGCCACTCTGTGGTGGCATGCAGATCTTTGTGAAGACATATTGAAGATCAGATGAGGATTAGAAGATGACGATCCTCGGCAAGATCCTTGCCGAGGAAGGTTACAGACCGGCAAGACCCTTGCCGGGACGACAAATACCACGGCAAGACCCTTGCCGGGCCACACGGCAAGACCCTTGCCGGGCCACCCGGCAAGGCCCTCACCAAGGACACCGACGGGACCACCGCCAGGCCCGCGACAACCAAGCTTCCACCGCCATTCCCACACAGCAGCCAGCCCAACCAGCTGGGCGGGCACTTGCGTGGCAACATGCAGCTCCCAGGCCAACTCATCAAGCGCCTATGTGGCGGCATGCAGATCTTCGTGAAGGCTCCACCACCGCGCCACCTCAGCTGCCTGCCTGCCTGCCTACATGGCACCGCACACTTCACTGGTCGGGCGCGTGTCAAAGCAAGGAGGAGCAACGACAGACGGCACGGGCCTCGCCCCCATCCCCGATAAAGCAAGGGGACACCTAAGCCACGCATTAAATGCGTCTTGTCCCGTAATACGAGCGATAAGCTCAGGGCACTGTACGCCTTTTCCACCTCCTGTGTGCCACTGTGGCAGCCCCTTCTGACTATAAAAGGAGGCCCATGGCATACTGGAGAAGGATTCGGCTCTTTCGAACCACGCGCTGACCACAGCTAGTTCGAGAGCTCAAGAACTCTCAGAAATACACCCACCAAAGCAGGACTAGGGTTTTACGCATCCTCGGGGGCCGAACCTGGGTAAACGATCCTTTGTGTTGTCTACTAGCCCTGCTCTCCTCGCAACCCTGCGCCCCGACAACCGTAGTAGGGATTCTTGTGATCCCATAGGTGTCATTCCACACCGACACTAGATGTATGAGAAGAGGTGGCTCTGATGACCATGAAAGATCATAGCTGCTCCTACTCCCTCGAGGGGAGCCGCTGAGGGAGTCCCGGATTAGGGGGTCCTCGGGTGACCAGACTATTTGATATGGGCCGGACTAATGGGTTGTGAAGATAAAAGCAAGAAGACTTTCCCCCGTGTCTGGGTAGGACTCCTATAAGCGTGAACGGCAAGTTTGGTGTCTGAATATGTTATTTCCTTCCCCCACAAACCGACTCTGTACAACCCTAGGCCCCTCCGGTGTGTATATAAACCGGAGGAGTTAGTCCGTAGAGGCTATCCGAATAATCATAAGCTAGGTTGCTAGGGTTTAGCCATTACAATCTCGTGGTAGCTCAACTCTTGTAACCCCTATACTCATCGAATATAATCATGCATGACATATGGTTTTACCTCCTTTAAGAGGGCCCAAACCTGGGTAAACATTGTGTTCCCATCGTCCCTTGTTACCATCGATCCTCAGACGCACCATTCGGGACCCCCTACCCGAGATCTGCCGGTTTTGACACCGACATTGGTGCTTTCATTGAGAGTTCCGTTGTGTTGTCGGCAGAAGGATCGATGGCTCGCCTCAACAACAACGCTGTTTCCGGGGAGACCTTTCTCCCCGGCCAACTCTTTGTGTTTGGCTGCTTCGTGCTACGTGCCAACTCAACTGGTCACCTTGAGCAGATCGACAGCTATGCCCCTGGTCACCAGATCAGGTTTGGAAGCTTAAACTACATCGCCGATATCCGAGGAGACTTGATCTTTGAGGGTTCTCGGCCTCGCCCGTTGCTCCCCACCCACCTTAAGGAGGCCCTTCAAATCCACCTTCAGATTCTGCTGAAGGGTCGATGCCCACGCCTGCCTCAGCCTTAGTTCCGAGGCGGAGCGCTTCGTCTGAAGATGGGAGCATAAACCCTGCCGGACTCTCTCCCATTACGGAGCTTCCTGCCGGAGACCCATATGCGACCATGCCGTTAGAGGGCCCGGAGTCAAACAGGACTCTCCCGGTCATTGGGAAGCCGGACTCGCCTCTGGACGTCAACTCTGGACTCTTGAGGTCTGCGTCCATTGAGCTCGGTCAAGTGGTTATTACCGGACCTAGCTCCGCAGGTGCTCAGACGCCTGGCCGAAGCCGCTCTTAAACGAAACACTGGACCTAATGCAAGCTCTCGCCATCACGGAAGTGTTACCTCCGGACTACACCCAGCTTGGACCAGGGGCTGAGAAAAGGGAAGTTTACGTCCCACCCACCACCCACTTAATAGCCACTGTCGAGGACCTAACCGACATGCTAGACTGCGCCTCCGCAGACATCGATGGCATGGACGACGATGCCGGAGCCGAACCAGGTCAAAACCCGCCTATCACTAGGTTCTGGAAGGCCACCTCAACTTACGATGTATACATGATGGATACGCCCGAGAAGAAGGACGACGATGGCACTCAAGACAAAGATGAGGATAAGCCCGTCGATGAACCACCAAAGCGCCGGCGCCAGGGACGCCGCTCTCGATCGCGTCGGGTGAGGGACAGCAACACTGGCACCGAAGATAATGACACTCAAGACAATGCCGAAGACCCCGACGACCCCGTCCAGCCTGCGTTCGAGCAGTATGAGAAGGAAGAGGGACAAGTCAAACCCGACGAACTTGTCGATCACGAGGATTCAGAAAATAGTAACTATTTACCGGCCTCCGAAGAGGATGTTAGCCTCAGTAACGAAGATTTCATCGTGCCAGAGGAACCACCTGAACAAGAACTCTTCAAGCGATAGCTCATCGCCACTGCGAGGAGCCTGAAAAAGAAACAGCAGCAGCTCCAAGTCGAACAGGATAAGCTCAACGACAGATGGACCAAGGTCCTGGCCGCCGAAGAAGGAAATGACTGTGAGTGCCAAACAAAAAGTTACCCCCAAACGCAGGTTGCTACCACAATTCAATGATGAGGCCCTTGAGCCAATACCGTCAATATACAATCATGCTGATCAACCGGACCGACCACCACGTGGACGGGACAAAGCGGCTAATTATGCCGAATACCAGCCCGCGCCCCCTTATTGTAGAGGCAAGGAGGCAGCGGCTCCGGGCTACACGTATGACATACGCGAGGACCTAAATAATAGAGCCAATCAGACCTGATCAATCTATGGATCAAGAGGACGCACTCCAGCATGAGATGATGGCCATCAGGCCTGGCATGACAAACACAATCAAATCCGGGGTCAACCCCGAACACAGATGTCATCCGAACTCCGTCGTAATGTCGCCCGGTATAGAGGTGCCGCACACCCCATGTGCTTTACTGATGAGGTAATGCAGTACCAGTTTCCAGAAGGGTATAAACCCGTAAACATCGAGCTTTACGATGGCACGACAGATCCCGTTGTATGGATCAAAGATTTTCTTCTCCACATTGATACGTCTCCAATGTATCTATAATTTTTTATTGTTCTATGTTGTTATATTATCAATCTTGGATTTTTTATAATCATTATAGTCATTTTATATCATTTTTTGGTACTAACCTATTGACATAGTGCCAAGTGCCAGTTGCTGTTTTTTGCATGTTTTTTTACATAGCAGGAAATCAATATCAAACGGAGTCCAAATGCAACGAAACTTTACGGAGATTTTTCCTGGACCAGAAGACACCCAATGGGCCAAGGCAGCGCCTCGGGGTGCTCCAAGGGGAGCACACCCACTAGGGCGCGCCAGGAGTCCCAGGCACGCCCTGGTGGGTTGTGCCCACCTCGCGTGCCCCCCGGACCACCTCTTTGCTCTATAAATACCCCAATATTCCAGAAACCCTAGGGGAGTTGATGAAATTATCATCCAGCCGCCGCAGAGTCCAGAACCACCAGATCCAATCTGGACACCATCACAGAGGGGTTCATCATGTCCATTGGTGCATCTCCGATGATGCGTGAGTAGTTCCTTGTAGACCTACGGGTCCGTAGTTAGTAGCTAGATGGCTTCCTCTCTCTCGGATGATTCTCAATACAATGGTCTCTTGGAGATCCATATGATGTAACTCTTTTTGCAGTGTGTTTGTTGGGATTCGATGAACTTTGATTTTATGATCAGATCTATCTTTTTATATCCATGAAAGTTATTTGAGTTTTTTGATCTCTTATATGCATGATTGCTTATAGCCTCGTATTTCTTCTTCGATATTTGGGTTTTGTTTGGCCAACTTGATCTATTTATCTTGCAATGGGAAGAGGTGCTTTGTTGTGGGTTCGATCTTATGGTGCTCGATCCCAGTGACAGAAAGGGAACCGACACGTATGTATCATTGCTACTAAGGATAAAATGATGGGGTCTATCTCTACATAGATAGATATTGTCTACATCATGTCATCGTTCTTATTGTATTACTTCGTTTCTCCATGAACTTAATACACTAGATGCATGCTGGATAGCGGTCGATGTGTCGAGTAATAGTAGTAGATGCAGGCAGGAGTCAGTATACTAATCTTGGACGTGAGCCCTATATAATGATCATTGCCTAGATATTTTCATGATTATTTGAAGTTCTATAAATTTCCCAATAGTAATTTGTTCACCCACTGTTTGCTATTTTTCTCGAGAGAAGCCACTAGTGAAACCTACGGCCCCCGGGTCTCTTCTCAACATATTTGCCTTTGCGATCCATTTTTCCTTGCTTTTATTTTCAGATCTATATTTCCAAAAACCCAAAAATACCTTGCTGCAATTTTTTGTTATTTATTTATCTCGTGTTCCCACGAGATCTATTTCTCCAAATTACTACAAAACTATCTATCCTTTTACCCGTGAGGGATTGACAACCCCTCTCTTACGTCGGGTTGCGAGTATTTGTTATTTGTGTGCAGGTGATGATTAGGTTGTGTTGCTTGGTTCTCCTACTGGTTTGATAACCTTGGTCTCATCACTCAGGGAAATACCTACCGTTGCTGTGCTGCATCACCCCTTCCTCTTTGGGGAAATATCGATGTAGTTCAAGCAAACATCAAGTCAAGATACTCTCCCGGCCACGTGCCAATTTCTGGCGCCGTTGCCGGGGAGACATCATCAACAAATACCAGGTTCCTCATCACAAATCTCATCTCCCCGCAATTACATTATTCGCCATTTGCCTCTCGTTTTCCTCTCCCCCACTTCACAAAAAATTGTTGTTTTATTCGCCCCTCTTTTTTGTTTGCCGTTTTCTTGCTTCCTAGTCCTGATGGCTAGCGTGCCTACCGCTCCTTTGTCACCAGATTTTGAAGTTCTATACTTGAAGCAAAGGCAAGGAGAAAATTTGAAAGATGCCTGGTATAGGATAATGGAATCCTATCGTATTTGCAACTTAAAGGGGGACGCTAAGATCTTGCTTCGTAATTTTTACGTAGGATTAGCTTTGCATCATAGACAACTCTTAGATTTTGCCGCTAAAGGGAATTTTATTGAGCTTGATGCTAATGCTGCCTATGAATTACTAGAAGGAATTTTGGGCGTTCCACCTTTAAAGAAGGGGTTTTCTTTCACCCCTGAGGGAGTTCAAATGTTGGACAAACTTGGTGATTTACATAAACATATGGTTGAATTGCAAAAATATAATGAACCCCTCAAACATCTTAATGGTAGTATCAATCGCATGAATACCTTGATTACTCTTTGCAATAAGAGATTGGATATTTTGGATGTTAAGATGGTATCTTTTCTAGAGAATTTAGGGAAGCGCAAAGAGCCTCCCGGGTTTGAGAAAACCCTCACGAAGTTTGCCAAAACCATTGATGACAAAACTTAGATCCTTGCCTTATGCCTAGCTAAGCGCGTAAAATTATAGCGCTTGTTGGGAGGCAACCCAATGAATAAAATTTATTTTTATCTTTTACTTTCTGTTCTTGAGTGTTTACACAATTATGCTACTATTATGATTGTGTTTTTTGTGTTTGAGTTAGTGTGCCAAGTAAATCCTTTAGGATCTTCTTGGGTGATAGTTGTTTGATCTTGCTGAAAAAACAGAAACTTATGTGCTCACGGAAATAATTTTAGTAAATCACAGGAATGTGATTTTGATCTGAATTTTTTGTAAAAGATAGATATACAAATTTCCTAGGGCGTCCTAAATTTTCAGAATTTTTGGAGGTTGCTACCTCTTGAGCTTGCGTTGGGTTTCCCCGAAGAGGAGAGGATAATGCAGCAAAGTAGCGTAAGTATTTCCCTCAGTTTTTGAGAACCAAGGTATCAATCCAGTAGGAGACCACGCGTGAGTCCCTCGTACCTACACAAAACAAATAGCTCCATGCAACCAACGCGATTAGGGGTTGTCAATCCCTTCACGGTCACTTACGAGAGTGAGATCTGATAGAGATGATAGATAATATTTTTGGTATTTTTGATATAAAGATGCAAGGTAAAATAAAAGGCAAAGTAAAAAAGCAAAGCAATAATAAAGTGATGGAAGATTAATATGATAGAGAATACACCCGGGGGCCATAGATTTCACTAGTGGCTTCTCTCAAGAGCATAAGTATTTTACGGAGGGTGAACGAATTCATCATGGAGCAATTGACAGAATTGAGCATAGTTATGAGAGTATCTAGGTATGATCATGTATATAGGCATCACGTCCGAGACAAGTAGACCGACTCCTTCCTGCATCTACTACTATTACTCCACTCATCGACCGCTATCCAAAGATGCATCTAGAGTATTAAGTTAATGAAAACAGAGTAACGCCTTAAGCAAGATGACATGATGTAGAGGGATAAATTCATGCAATATGATAAAAACCCCATCTTGTTATACTCGATGGCAACAATACAATACGTGCCTTGCTGCCCCTTCTGTCACTGGGAAAGGACACCGCAAGATTGAACCCAAAGCTAAGCACTTCTCCCATTGCAAGAACTACCAATCTAGTTGGCCAAACCAAACGGATAATTCTAAGAGACTTGCAAAGATAACCAATCATACATAAAATAATTCAGAGAAGATTCAAATATTGCTCATAGATAATCTTGATCATAAACCCACAATTCATCGATCTCAACAAACACACCGCAAAAAGAAGATTACATCGAATAGATCTCCACGAGAGAGGGGAGAACATTGTATTGAGATCCAATAGAGAGAAGAAGCCATCTAGCTACTAACTATGGACCCGAAGGTCTGAGGTAAACTACTCACACTTCATAGGAGAGGCTATAATAATGTAGAAGCCCTCCGTGGTGGATTCCCCTTCCGGTGGAGCTCCGGAACAAGCCCCAAGATGGGATCTAGTGGATACAGAAAGTTGCGGCGGTGGAATTAGGTTTTTGGCTCCGTGATTCCGATCGCTCAGGTAATGAGGTATATATAGGTGGAAGGAGTACGCCGGTGGAGCAACGGGGCCCACGAGGCAGGGGCGCCCCACCCTCGTGGCCACCTCCGGCTTTCTTGGCGGGGCTCCAAGTCTTGGATCATGTTCGTGAGAAAATCGCGTTCCCGAATGTTTCATTCCGTTTGGACTCCGTTTGATATTCCGCTTTCTTGAAACTCTGAAATAGGCAAAAACAGCACAATTTCGGGTTGGGCCTCCGGTTATTAGGTTAGTCCCAAAAGTAATATAAAAGTGGAAAATAAAGCCCAATATGGTCCAAAACAGTAGATAATATAGCATGGAGCAATAAAAATTATAGATACGTTGGAGACGTATCAGGCGTCCCCAAGCTTAATTCCTGCTATTCCTCGAGTAGGTAAATGATAAAAAGATAATTTTTGATGCGGAGTGCTACTTGGCATAATTTCAATGTAATTCTTCTTTATTGTGGTATGAATATTCAGATTCGAAATATTTCAAGACAAAAGTTTAATATTGACATAAAAATAATAATACTTCAAGCATACTAGCAAAGCAATCATGTCTTCTCAAAATAACAGGGCCAAAGAAAGTTATCCCTACAAAATCATATAGTCTGGCTATGCTCTATCTTCACCACACAAAGTATTTAAATCATGCACAACCCCGATGACAAGCCAAGCAATTGTTTCATACTTTTGACATTCTCAAAACTTTTTCAATCTTCACGCAATACATGAGCGTGAGCCATGGATATAGCACTATATGTGGAATAGAATGGTGGATGTGGAGAAGACAAAAAGTGAGAAGATAGTCTCACATCAACTAGGCATATCAATGGGCTATAGAGATGCCGATTAATAGATATCAATGTGAGTGAGTAGGGATTGCCATGCAACGGATGCACTAGAGCTATAAGTATATGAAAGCTCAACAAAAGAAACTAAGTGGGTGTGCATCCAACTCGCTTGCTCATGAAGACCTAGGGCAATTTGAGGAAGCCCATCATTGGAATATACAAGCCAAGTTCTATAATGAAAAATTTCCACTAGTATATGAAGGTGACAAAATGAGACACTCTCTATCATGAAGATCATGGTGCTACTTTGAAGCACAAGTTTGGTAAAAGGATAGTAACATTGTCCCTTCTCTCTTTTTCTCTCATTTTTTTATTTGGGCCTTTTCTCCTTTTTTATGGCCTCTTTTATTTTCTTTTCTTTTATTTATTTTTCGTCCGGAGTCTCATCCCGACTTGTGGAGGAATCATAGTCTCCATCATCCTTTCCTCACTTGGGACTATGCTCTAAAAATGATGATCATCACACTTTTATTTTTCTTACAACTCAACAATTACCACTCGATACTTAGAACAAAATATGAATCTATATGAATGCCTCCGGCGGTGTACCGGGATATGCAATGATTCAAGAGTGACATGTATGAAAGAATTATGAACGGTGGCTTTGCCACAAATACGATGTCAACTACATGATCATGCTAAGCAATATGACAATGATGGAGTGTGTCATAATAAACAGAACGATGGAAAGTTGCATGGCAATATATCTCGGAGTGGCTATGGAATTGCCATGATAGGTAGGTATGGTGGCTGTTTTGAGCAAGGTATATGGTGGTTGTATGATACCGGCGAAAAGTGCGCGGTATTAGAGAGGCTAGCAATGGTGGAATGATGAGAAAAGTGTGTACAATCCATGAACTCAACATTAGTCATAAAG
Source organism: Aegilops bicornis (assembly GCA_021605145.1). Classification (NCBI taxonomy): domain Eukaryota; kingdom Viridiplantae; phylum Streptophyta; class Magnoliopsida; order Poales; family Poaceae; genus Aegilops; species Aegilops bicornis. The sequence continues at coordinate 160,752,701 of CM038675.1, read as the reverse complement.
AACTCATATACTTATTGCAAAAATCTACAAGTTATCAAAGCAAAGTATTATGCGCATGCTCCTAGGGGGATAGATTGGTAGGAAAATACCATCGCTCGTCCCGACTGCCACTCATAAGGAAGACAATCAATAAATAAATCATGCTCCGACTTCATCGCATAACGGTACACCATACGTGCATGCTACGGGAATCACAAACTTTAACACAAGTATTTATCAAATTCACAACTACTCAACTAGCATGACTCTAATATCACCATCTTCATATCTCAAAACAATTATCAAGAATCAAACTTTTCTTAGTATTGAACGCACTCAAAAGAAAGTTTTACAAATCTTGAATACCAAGCATATTATTTTTATGAAGCAAATTACCATGCTATTTAAGACTCTCAAAATAATATAAGTGAAGCATGAGAGATCAATGGTTTCTATAAAACAAATCCACCACCGTGCTCTAAAAGATACAAGTGAAGCACTAGAGCAAAACTATATAGCTCAAAAGATATAAGTGAAGCACACAGAGTATTCTAACAAATTCCAAATCATGTATGGCTCTCTCAAAAGGAGTGTGCAGCAAGGATGATTGTGGTAAACTAAAAAGCAAAGACGCAAATAATACAAGACGCTCCAAGCAAAACACATATCATGTGGTGAATAAAAATATAGTTCCAAGTAAAGTTACCGATGGAAGTAGACGAAACAGGGGATGCCTTCCGGGGCATCCCCAAGCTTTGAATTTTTGGTGTCCTTAGATTATATTGGATGTGCCATGGGCATCCCCAAGCTTAGGCTCTTGCCACTCCTTGTTCCATAATCCATCAAAAGATTTCACCCAAAACTTGAAAACTTCACAACACAAAACTCAATAGAAATCTCATGAGCTCCGTTAGCGAAAGAAAACAAAAGACCAGTTAAAGGTACTGTAATGAACTCATTCTTTATTTATATTGGTGTTAAACCTACAAAACTATTTTACTAGCCATAGATTCATCAAAATAAGAAAACAACACATGAAAAACAGAATCTGTCAAAAACAGAACAGTCTGTAGTAATCTGTAACTAACGCAAACTTCTGGAACTCCAGAAATTCAGCAAAAATAGGAAGACCTAGGCAATTTGTTTATTGATCAGCACCAATTGGAATCATTATTTTATCACGTTCTGGTGATTTTTGACAATTGTTTTCGTGAACCGAAAGTTTCTGGAAATTACAGCAAGATCCAATAACTATCATCCAAGAAGATCCTATTGGTTTAACTTGGCACAAACACTAATTAAAACATAAACCCACATCTAAACAGAAGTTAGATGGATTATTTATTCCTAAACAGAAGAAAAAACTAAAAACTAAAAATAAAATTGGGTTGCCTCCCCAGCAAGCGCTATCGCTTAACGCCTCTTAGCTAGGCATAAAAGCAAGGATAGATCTAGGTAGTGCCATCTTTGGTAGGCAAACCATAGGTAGCTCTCATGATAGATTCATATGGTAATTTTATTTTCTTTCTAGGGAAGTGTTCCATGCCTTTCCTTAACGGAAATTGGAATCTAATATTCCTTCCTTCATATAAATAATTGCACCAATCGTTCTAAGGAAAGGTCTACCAAGAATAATAGGACATGAAGGATTGCAATCTATATCAAGAACGATAAAATCTACGGGCAGATAATTCCTATTTGCAACAGTAAGAACATCATGAATTCTTCCCATAGGTTTCTTAATAGTGGAATCCGCAAGGTGCAAGTTTAGAGAGCAATCATCAAAATCGCGGAAATCTAGCAAATCGCACAAAGTTTTGGGAATAGTGGAAACACTAGCACCCAAATCACATAAAGCATAAAATTCATGATCCTTAATATTAATTTTAATAGTTGGTTCCCACTCATCATAAAGTTTTCTAGGGATCAAAACTTCCAACTCAAGTTTTTCCTCATAAGATTGCATCAAGGCATCGACGATGTGTTTAGTAAACGCTTTATTTTGACTATAAGCATGAGGAGAATTTAGCACAGATTGCAACAAGGAAATACAATCAATTAAAGAGCAGCTTTCACAATTAAATTCCTTGAAATCCAAAATAGTGGGTTTAGCAACATCTAGGGTTTTCATTTCTTCAATCCCACTTCTATCGATTTTAGCATCAAGATCTAAAAACTCCAAATTTTTGGAACGATTCTAGGTAAAGATGGATCATTAGGGGATACATCAATAACTTTTAGATCTTCATCTTTATTTTCATGGAAATTTGGTTTAGCGACCATCTTATTGACTAAGGTAGCCTGATTATCCGAAATTTCAGCAGTCAACTTCTCAAGATGAGCAATTTGAGATCTTATACCATCAAATTCTTTAGACATATCATCGAGCTCTTTATTCATATAACTCATAAAGCTTTTTTGTTCTTTAAGCTCGTTCCTGAATAAATTATTGTGCTCAAATTGCAAAACCATAAAACTCCTGACATTGCTTTCTATCTCTTCTAACCTTTTAAGGTGAAGGTCACCAAATCTAGGTAGAGCCATCGAGACAAACAAGCAATTCAACACACAAGCAAACAAAAAGCAAGCGAAAAAAACAAATGGAAAAGAGAGGGCGAATAAAACGGCAAGGGTGATGTGGGGGAGAGGAAAACGAGAGGCAAATGGCAAATAATGTAATGAAAGAGATAAGGGATTGTGATGGGTACTTGGTATGTTGACTTTTGCGTAGACTCCCCGGCAACGGCGCCAGAAATTCTTCTTGCTACCTCTTGAGCTTGCGTTGGATTTCCCCGAAGAGGAGAGGATAATGCAGCAAAGTAGCATAAGTATTTCCCTCAGTTTTTGAGAACCAAGGTATCAATCCAGTAGGAGGACACTCGCGAGTCCCTCGTACCTACACAAAACAAATAGCTCCACGCAACCAACGCGATTAGGGGTTGTCAATCCCTTCACGATCACTTACGAGAGTGAGATCTGATAGAGATGATAGATAATATTTTTGGTATTTTTGGTATAAAGATGCAAGGTAAAATAAAAGGCAAAGTAAAAAAGCAAAGCAATAATAAAGTGATGGAAGATTAATATGATAGAGAATAGACCCGGGGGCCATAGATTTCACTAGTGGCTTCTCTCAAGAGCATAAGTATTTTCATCGTTGAGCAATTGATGTAATTGAGCATAGTTATGAGAGTATCTAGGTATGATCATGTATAGAGGCATCACGTCCGAGACAAGTAGACCGACTCCTGCCTGCATCTACTACTATTACTCCACTCATCGACCGCTATCCATCATGCATCTAGAGTATTAAGTTAATGAAAACAGAGTAACGCCTTAAGCAAGATGACATGATGTAGAGGGATAAATTCATGCAATATGATTAAAAAAACCCATCTTGTTATCCTCGATGGCAACAATACAATATGTGCCTTGTTGCCCCTTCTGTCACTGGGAAAGGACACCGCAAGATTGAACCCAAAGCTAAGCACTTCTCCCATTGCAAGAACTACCAATCTAGTAACAAACCAAACGGATAATTCGAAGAGACTTGCAAAGATAACCAATCATACATAAAAGAATTCAGAGAAGATTCAAATATTGCTCATAGATAATCTTGATCATAAACCCACAATTCATAGGTCTCAACAAACACACCGCGAAAAGAAGATTACATCGAATAGATCTCCCCGAGAGAGAGGGAGTGTCGGGGTACTAGAGTAGGGGTACCCTAGTATCCCGTACTCGTGCACGGACAGTTGTAGCACCCGCGCAGGTTTGCCTCACACCGCTAAGATCCTCCGTGGCTCCTTTGGAGCCATTCAAGATCAAAGTATTTGATTAAGAAGACAAGGCCCCAAAGAAGAGGAGCTTGTCGGAAGGCCACTCAAGGCATGCAGAAGACAAGGCCCCGCAAGAGGAGCTTGCTGGAAGGCTCGAGCGCCGACAAGCCTCCGGACGCGACAAGGATTCGGCGCGGCAAGGCGCTTGCCACGGCAAGCAACCTCTCTCCATCTCCACTCCAGCTCATCCAGAACGTGTCGCCATGGGACCATTCCATGCGCCACAGGTCGAGAGGTCAGGTGCAGCCAGCGGAGAGCAGCGATAAGCGGCGCCGACAAGCTTGCCATCGTGGCGATCGGAGGCGCACCGACGGTCTCTGCAAGTAATCGTTTGGCGACAATCGACGGGCATTTATTGCTTTTGTCCCTTGTCACGAAAGTTAGGTATTTTGCACTGTACATTGTTCGAGTAGGTGTACCAACTCCTATTTTTACATTTGTACCCTCGCCTATGTTGCCACCTGTCGGAGACCCCTTGAACATATAAAAGGAGGCCCATGCGCAACGTAGAGGAGGTTCGAGCTTGGGTTCATTCGACCCACCAGAGACCAGATACGCTCACGCTAGGTTTTGTAGCTCGCATCGCTCCCTAGCAAGAACACAATACATCAAACAAGCAGCAGTAGGAGTTTTATCTCTCCGGAGAGCTCCGCTGGGTAAACTGCTCGTGTGCCTCGCCTCGATCCGCTCTTCAGGCGATCTCCGCCTCCGAACCACAAAGGGGCCTGGTCCGCCCGGCCCCATAGGTGTTCGTGGGTACGATCAGCCTCCCGACATCTTTGGCGCGCCAGTAAGGGCGCCGAGGCCGTGTGAATCTGATCCGACGCTCACACGAAAGCAGCGTCCTCAACATCTTCCTCAACATGCCACCGAAGAAGAAGGCTTCGGCGGCAGCAGAGCCGTCCGCGTCGTACCCACCCTCGCCGCAGCAAACGGGTGGTGGGGCAGACGCTGGCGGAGGAACAGGCGCCGACGAAGGTGTTCGCGACGTTGCCAAGTCCAAGGACAAGGCCCCGCAAACCTCGGCGTCCGCGCATCCCCCGCGCCCATCTCAGGAGACGCGGGACCAACAACGTCATGGCGTTCACAATGCCATACGTTCATTGGACCGAGACCCTCAAGACCAGCATGCGCGCCAACATGCTGGCACGAGTGAGATACGGTCGCTCGGACGGGGTGCTGCTCCTTCTAACGTAGTTAGAAGTCCGAGCATATCCCGCTCCTCGCACCGTTCGCCGATGCCACCCACTACTCCAGCAGAAGCTCTGGCGAGAGCTCACCGCTTCCTCGACTACCCTCCAACGGCCGACAAGGTCGACGAGTGGAGGGCCACTATCCAGAGCCTCATCGGCTTTGCCAACGGCGACGCCCCGCGGCAACCAACGCCATCGTTGCCGCGGCAAGACGACAAGGCACGAGCCGGTGGCGACGAGACTGTCGGAGGTGCAACCACCATGCACTCTCCGCCACGAAGGCCAGGATCGCCGACTCACCGGATCCACCTCGACAGCGACTCCACCGCGTCATCGGATTCGCGAGCTCGCCGCGATCAGCGCCAAGTTCTTCATGAGCGACAACAAGAGGACGCTCGAACTCGTATCGAGCGCCAGAGAGAAGCGCGACGTCAGTCCGACAAGCGCGATGGGCCTTTTGTTGACATGCGCACGCCGGAGGAGCCAGGCGACTTGCCGTACGCGGTAGGTTGCCCTGCGTTCACTCGTGAGCTGTGGCAAGTCCAGTGGCCCAGCCAGAAAAACTTCAAACCAGACGTGCCGGAGAAGTATGATGGCAGGACGCATCCGTCGGAGTTCCTCAGCATCTACACCATCGCGGTGCAGGCTGCGGGAGGACGGGACGACAAGATCCTCGCCAACTACTTCCCGCTCGTGCTCAAGCCCAACGTCCAGATCTTGGCTCATGCACTTGCCGGACAGCTCCATATCCTCTTGGCAGATCTGTGCCATCGCTTGTTGGCGCCTTCACAGGTGGCCACAAACCTCATGGCCAAGAGAGTGACCTTCATCTGCTCGCCCAGAAAGAAGGAGAGTCCTTGCGCAAGTTCATTCAAAGATTCAGCCATGTGCACTACAACATCCTGCACGCCCACCTTGTCATGCGGTGATCAGCGCTGCTCCATCGTAATGTGCGGAACCGCAGGATGAGGGAGGAGATGGCGATGTGCAAAGTCAAGGACGCTGCGAGCTGTACGCCTTGGCCGACAAGTGTGCACGCTACCGAGGAAGGGAGGAGACTCCTGTGAGAGAATGCGGAAGCAGAGATCTAATAAAGGAGGAGACCGCCCGGCAAAGAAGAGCCGTGGTGAGGCAACAGGAAGAAGAAAGGTAGAGAAGTGCTAGCTGTTGAGCAGTCCGCAACCGGAGGTGGCGACAAGAACACCAAGGCTGGTGGCTCCGGCAAGGAGGTTGTCACGACGCCAACCACTGGGCCGGTGGCGGCCACGACAAGGTGACGGCTCGCAAGCGATCGCAAGATCCACCGCACCAAGGGCCACGACCTCCAGAGCTGCAAGAAGGTCGAGCAGCTTGTCGAACAGCCAGAGGGCTGAGTACGAGCGGCGCGACAAAGAGAAGGCCCAGGAGGGTGCTGGGGGAGCAAGCAAGAAACGTCCCGGCCGGGGAGGACGCCGCGGCAAGGCCAAGCAACGGCAAGGAGACAGACCTCCCCGCGTCCGCGACAAGGATGAAGATGATGACGACGACGAAGATATGGAAGACGATTTATGCTGATGAGCAGGAGTTTCGAAAGCCACAGAGGTCCTTCCGCTTGACGGGGTGCTTCCTGCATACCTCCCACCGCCAACTCAAGCAATGGATGCGGAGGTCAATGCAGCGGAACCATCCGTAGAGTCACGCAAGCCTCTGAAGTGGTCCAAGACGCCTATCATTTTTGATATTGAGGACCACCCCGATCGCATAACTCCGGTCGGGTGCTTGCCGATGTTGGTCTCACCAACCATCCGCAACCTCAAGGTCACCAAAATGCTAGTTGACGGGCGGGTCAGCTTGAATCGATCTCCTCCGCGGTGCTCCGAAGCTTCAAATCCTCGACAACAGCTCGAAGAGACCGCACCTTCCAAGGAATCAATCCGGGAAGGAGCAAGCGAAGGGAAGATTACGTTGCTGGTAACATGTGGCAGCGAGCTGACCTTTAGGACTGAGAGGGTCACATTCGACGTTGCCGATTTCCCAGTGCCTTACAATGGGATACTTGGCCGTCCAGCACTCGCCAAGTTCATGGCAGCCTCTCACGACGCCTACAACTTACTCAAGATGCCAGCCCGATAAGCGCCATCTCTGTCCATGGCGACAAGAAGGATGCCCTTATCTGTGCCGACAAGATCTACCGGGATGCAGCAGCCGCGACAGTTGCCAAACACTTGCCAATCAAGCTCCGGGAGAAGAAGACAAAGTCCAAGTCCGCAAGGGCTCGATGCTTACTCGCAAGCGCACCTCTTCGGCGCTGCGCTACCGTCGAGGACGCACCATCGAGCTCCACCGGCAAGTGCAAGAAGATGGTGGCTCCGCCAAAGAGCAAGAAGGTGCCCGCCAAGGAGGGCGGCCCTGGTGGTACCTTTACCATCAGTGCCTCTCTCGACCCTAAATAGGAAGGCGCGCTCATTGCTTTCCTGCGGGCGAATGTCGACGTGTTTGCATGGCAACCGTCCGACATCCCCGTGTTCCTGTGAAAGTGATTGAGCACCGCCGCCGCTTGTCCTCATGCACGGCCCGTCAAGCAAAAAAGTCGAGGAAGCAAGTAGTGGAGCGCCAAGAATTCATAGCGTAAGAGATCAAGAAACCGGAAGCGGCAGGCCTTGTCGAGGAGTGCTCCATCCTACGTGGTTGGCCAATCTGTAGTCGCGCAAGGCAAATGGAAAATGGAGACTTTGTATTGACTTCACGGATGTTAATAAAGCTTGTCCCAAAGATCCATTTCCCTTGCCGGCGCATTGACCAGATTGTTGACTCCACGGTGGATGTGATTTGCTTTCGTTCTTGATGCATACTCGAGATACCATCGATCTTCATTGCTGAAGAAGATGAGGAGAAGACCGCATTCATTACACCATGTGGCACATACTGTTTCATACGGATGCCTTTCGGTTTGAAGAATGCTGGTTCAACATTTGCAAGGGTAGTCCATGACGCTGCTTTTGAGCCGCAAATGCACAGAAATGTAGAAGCCTACATGGATGACATAGTGGTCAAAAGCAAGGAAAAAGCAACTCTGGTTCAAGATTTGGACGAGACCTTTGCAAATCAGCGCAAGATCAACCTCAAGCTCAACCCCGAGAAGTGCGCGTTTGGAGTCCCTTCCGGCAAGCTTCTCGGGTTCTTCGTGTCTCAAGGAGGGATTGAAGCTAATCCCGACAAGATCAAGGCCATTGAGCAGATTGAAGCACCAAAGCGCGTCAAGGATGTACGAAGACTTGCCGGTTGCGTAGCTGCTCTCAGCAGGTTTATTTCTAGGTCTGCTGAGCGCCTCTACCATTTTTCAAGATTTTGAAAAGGCAGGTCCAATGAAATGGACTCTCGAAGCGGAGGCTGCGCTGCAGGACTTGAAGAGATACCTGTCCTCCACTCCAACACTTGTCGCACCTAAGCCACAAGAGAAGTTGTCTGCTATATATAGCGCAACCAATCAAGTGATTAGTGCTGCGTTAGTAGCGGAGAGGGAGGCGGATGACGAGCCAAGAACCACGGCAAGCACATCCAGCGACAAGCGGGGGGCTTCGCCCGGCGAACTCTGTACCGACAAGGACGAATCCGCTGCAGACACATGACCAGATGCAAAAAAGGATGGTGCAGCGCCCAGTCTACTTTGTCGGGCCTCCTGCAGGGGCTAGGTCAAGGTACTGGTGTGCAGAAATTGCTTTTCGGCCTCCTCATGGCCTCGAGAAAGCTGCGCCATTACTTCCAAGCACATGAGATCACAGTTGTCACTCGCTTTACTGCTGAAGAGGATACCGCAGAATCCGTATAACGGGCAGGATTGTTGAGTGGGCATTGGAACCGCAAGCTTTGGTCTCAAGTTTGAAAGCACATCAATTATCCAGCAGAGCGTTGGCAGAATTCATAGCGTAATGGACGCCAACACCGTATGAAGAGGTTCCGAGACGAGCATTCCGTCAAGGAAGCAAGCAAAGAGTGGTCGATGTACTTTGATGGTGCCTTCTCGCTGCAAAGGCGCCGGTGCCGGCGTCGCTTATCGCACCCACCGGAGAGCACCTCAAGTACGTAGTCCAGATGCACTTTCCCAAGGAGCAAGCAACAAACAATACTGCAGAGTATGAACGTTTGCTTGCCGGTCTCAGGATCACGGTGGACCTTGGGATCAAAAAGCTTATTGTCAGGGGTGACTCGCAGCTTGTCATCCGCCAAGTGAACAAAGATTACCAGAGTCCGTTGATGGAAGCCTACGTTGATGAAGTGAGGAAGCTAGAAGAGCACTTTGACGGCATGCAAATGGAACATGTTCCAAGAGCTCAGAATGATATTGCTGACGGCCCGTCAAAGTGCGCCGCACTTAAGTTGCCTGTGGAACCAGGGATTTTCGTGCTCAAGCTGACTCAGCCAATCGTAACACCATCAACTGGACAAAGCAAGAAGAGGAAATTGATCTCTGGTGACTACTTTCTGGCAGAGCTTCCCGAAGCCGTCGTTGCAAAGGTCCCCAAGATCAACTCCAACAGTGCTGAGGGGCAGTCTGCTCCGACAAGCCCCAGGGTTTGTTTCATTGAAGCAGACGCTTCTGACAAGTCTTGCTCCGGCAAGCTTGCCGGGGAGCATCAAGCTCCGGCAGAGCCGCAGATTCTTGCCGTAGAAGCCGATGTTCCCGCAGCAGCCAGATGTGCCTTTGGTCCTTGTTGTCGAGCCACAAGCTCCAGATGGGCGCAGCAGATTGTCCATTTCCTTCAGACAGAGAACTTCCCAAGAGCAAGAAGAAGCGGAAAGAGTAGCCCGGCGGTCAAGTATGTACCCGGTTTGTCGACAGATACTGCATGTAAGAAGACTCAACGGTGTGAAATTGAAGTGTATTCCTGTGGAAGACGGACAGAAGCTGTTGGCGAGAGATACACGGAGGCATATGTGGTCACCACATTGGCGCAAGATCACTTGCCGCAAAGCTTTCCGGCAAGGTTTCTTCCGCCGACAGCCCTCCAAGATGCAACTGCACAAGTAACCAAGTGTGAAGCGTGCGGCCCATTCCAAACAGATACACCAGCCAGCTCAAGCTCTCCGGACAATCCCTTTATCCTCGCCATTTTCGGTCTGGGGCTCGACATCCTCGGCCCCTTCCCCGAAGCTGTCGGGGCTTTGAGTACTTGTACGCCGCCATCGACAAGTTCACAAAGTGGCCGGAAGTGGAAGCAGTGAGGAAGGTGACAAAGACGCATGCGATCAAGTTCTTGGTCGATTGTTTGCCGTTTCGAATCGCTAATGTGATCATCACCGACAACGGCACACAATTTACGACTCGCACCTTCATGCAGTACATCCAAGATCTTGGCGCCAAGGTCTGCTTTGCTTCTGTTGCTCGCCCGAGAAGCAACGGTCAAGCGGAGAGGGCAAATGCTGAAGTGCTGCGCGGGCTCAAGACCAGAACTTTCGACAGGCTGCACAAGTGCGGAAGAAACTGGATCGAGGAGCTGCCGGTGGTTCTTTGGTCGATCAAGACGACGCCAAATCGAGCCACCGGCCAGACACCTTTTGCTCTAGTCTATGGAGCAGAGGAAGTTCTCCCCACGGAACTCGTATACGGATCGCCTCGAGTGCTCGCTTATGATGAGCTTGAGCAAGAGCAGCTGCGACAAGATGACGCTGCTTCCTTGAGGAAGATCGCCTTCAGCCGCCATGCAAGCTGCTCGCTACAAAGAAGCTTTGCGTCGCTACCATAGCCGCAGAGTTAGTGCCAGAAGTCTCGAGGAAGGCGACCTTGTTCTTCGGTGCGTTCAGTCCGCCAAGAATTCAAACAAGTTGACGCCAAAGTGGGAAGGCCCTTATCGGGTGAAACGAGTCACTAGGCTCAGCGCTGTCCGCTTTGAGACCGAAGATGGCATCCCGTGAGCAACTCCTCGAACATTGAGCATCTTCGTAAGTTTTACCCATAGCGCGGTTGCGGAACCTGCTTAAGCAACCACCTTTTGTACAAGTCTTGCCGCTGTTGCATGTAATCCTTTGTACAAAGCGGGCGCAGACCCGTGCATCGATAAAGCTCATGTGTTGCGCACAACTTGTCAAATTCATGCTTTCATCATTTTATTGCATGTTTTGGCTAACACTTTGTGCAGAAACCACACCCGTAAGCAAAATCGAGTCATTGGCTCCATAAATTTATCTCCTCTTCTTTCTTTTCTCAAAGAAAGGAAGGCTCCCTCGCGCACAAGTTAACTAGGGGAAGGAGGAGATAATACTACAATGGACCAGGCACCGCCGAGGAAGTTTAAGCCTCATCGGGAAGCAAGAGATGTAAAAGCTAAGTTGCCAAAGTTTGAGCAATCAATTTTTAAATTTTCAAGTTATCTTCCTCAAACGATAGTACTTTGTATTGAAAACCTTTGCGCAGAGGAACCAACTCTCAGGCGAGGCGCGCCCTTACTTTGTTTCGAGTCCGCTCAACAACTTTAGTGAGCTGCGGCTAGTCGCGACAAGGTTGTATGTCGGAGGCGGCACTGCCAAAGAAGTCGACGTTCGCACTCTCGGCCTTCATGACAAAAGTGCCCGCACCGACAAGTCCCCCAAATGCGTAAGGCGTAAACGCATAAAGGAAGGAATCAAGTAGAGGAAATAACGTTGCATTGATCGCCTAAGATAGAGTATATTACAAAATAACTTGTCGCTGATCTAACAAAGTGTTCTAAACATGATCGACAAATGACAAGGGAGAGATAAATTTGGCGGCCTAGTCTTCGCGGTCACCATAGATCCGCCTGATCTTGTTCACCTTGTCCACAATGGGTGCGACAAGGGCTTTGAGCTCCTCCACGTTGGCATCTGGCGGCAAGGATCTGAGGACGCCGCTAAGGTTGAGGCCCGGATTGCGGAAGTCCACCTTCATCCACACCTTCTCGAGGGCTCCTGCACAGATCTGGCGTGATTCCTCGGCCAGCTGCTTTGGGACCTCTTCCCGGAGTCGCTGGAGGCCCGTCACCACGCCTTTGAAGAATAAACTGAGTTTGGTGCTGGGTTGGATATGCTCGTCGGAGGAGTATGCAAGGTCCGCCATCCCCAGCTCCATCACTGCTAGGATGTCGGCGGCGGTGTCCACAAGACCTTCAGTCCAGTGCTCCATGCTCTCCCTCAAGGTGCTCTGGGTGGAGGCAACATTCGCTAGCAGCTCCTCCTTGGCCTTGATCGCCTCCAACAAGCCCACCTCCCGCTCCCTGGCGCCGTCCAACATCTGCGTCAGTGGTCGGCTTCAGCTCAAGATCCGCCTTGGAATCCTTGGCGGCGTCGAGCTCCTTGCCCCTATCGGCGAGACGACTGCGCAGCTCGCCAAGAGTGTAGGCGTCCTTCTCGCGCCACGCTTGAGCGTGGCAAGCTCTTCGCCGCTCTTCTTGAGGCTGGCCTCACCGTGCCACCTTCGCCTTCAACTCTTCCTTGGCGGCCTCGGGCTGCGGCGGCATCCTTCGCTTCCTTAAGCGCCCGCCAAGTGACTCCTCGCTGCAAGGTCTTCTTCGTGGCTGTCCAGGTTGACCTTCATTGCGCCACCGCTTCCTCTGCGCGGAGAGCTTCTCGGCCACCAGCCGCTCCTCCTCGGTGTGGCTTTCTCAAGGATGAAGGCCGTGCGCTCTTCTCGCAAGTTGCCCCCCGCTTCGCTACGTCATGGAGAGCTTCTTGGTTGGCGCTCCGAGCTCTTCTCGCGCCTCTCCATGTCTGCTCCTGCCCTCGCGACAAGTGCTTCCCGGGTCTCCAACTTGGCCTGCCGGGCGCGCAGTAGAGCGGCAATGACTTCTTCAATTGCTCCTCCTCATACTCGCCACACTTCTTTGCTTGGCGCATATATACCAATCAGCCCAAGCAGAGGCGAGTAGCTTCATTGTCAAGGTCTCTCCCTCGACCGGTGCCCTGGAGCTCGGTTCCCAGGGGAGTTTGATGAAGACACGCTTGCCGGCCTTCAGGTAGGCGCCGGGCTGGGGCTCCTCGGAGCCTGACGCTGCAGCGACGGCGGGGGAGTCGGCTGTCGGTGTAGCGCTTGGCGCTCCTGCGGCCTCAGGGCCGTCAGTGCGATCGCCCGACCCCTCGCCGGCTTCTGCGTCGGCAGCCTCGGTGGCCTTCTCCCCAACAGGCTCGTCGGCGACGGGCCTCTTCTTCCACAAAGAACGACCTCTTCTTCCTCGACGGCGGCCTCGTCGGTGTTGCCGCGCGCTTCCTCCTCGCCGGCGGCCTCGACCTCCATCGGCTCTGCGTCAAACGAAGAAAGAGCAGTCAAGCGAATGTTCAAAAAGAGAAACAAAAGAAAGCAAGCCCAAGGAAAATTTTCGTGTAAGGAAATTACCTGCAACGGGATCCGCAGCCATGGCCTCGACCACTGGAGGGTCACTGGCACTGTCCCTTGCCGGGGTAGCCTCCCTTGCCGGAGTGGCCTCCCTTGTCGGAGGGCGCTCCCTTGCCGGAGATTCCTCCCTTGGCGGCGTAGTGGCAGCAGACAGGATTTCGGGGGCGGCTTCCGAGCCCTCCTGATGAGGCTGCTCTGCTCCTACACAAGCAAACAGTCAGGTATCAACGAAGAAAGGGCACCCTTGCACACCTAATAGTAAGGAGAAAACTGCACACTTACTCTGGGGGCTGTGCTGGGGGCTGCTCTGAGGAAGGGTTGCCGGGTCCGGCAAGGGGGTCTCGGACGCATCCCCTATTGCCACGGGAGAATCGTCCTCAACGACGACTGTCGGGATCTTGGCCCTCTTCGACGCTCTCTGGGCCAGCGTCCTGAAAACGAAAGAGTCCAGAACGAAGCAAATCAGATTCGAGATGAAGCAATAAAATTGGAGAAATACAAGCACAATCTCAAGAGCTTACTCTTCGCCTTCCTCCTTGGAGCTGAGCGCGGAGAAGTCAAACTCCGGCTCGCCTCCGGTGCTACGAGGCGGGGGAGTAGGCTCTCTTGGCCGCTTGGCGGAGGCGTCGGCGGTGGCACGAGAAGATCCGCCCAGTTGTCGCCGCATGGCGAGGCGCTCCGCAGCAACCTCGCTTGCAGCGGTAGAGCGCGTCATGGCGCCATCGCTGTGGGCGATCTGCCGCCCGACTTCGTCTCCGGCCTTGAGAGCGCCTCTTCGGCGGAGCCGGGGCTCACTGGCGGCAAGTCGCTGGGTGGTGGAGAAGAAGTGCCCTCGGCGGAGTCCACTCGACCCGGCCTCGGGCTCGACAAGCTCGTCCTCGCCGGCGATCTCCCCTCGCTCGGCAAGGCTTGCCGCCTTTGCAGCGTCCGCCTCCTCCACGGTATACCCGAAGGCTCCAGCGGCAGCGGCTGCTGCCGCCTCCTCCACCCTGGTGGCAATACGCGACATCTCCTCGTTGGTGGTGTCGCGGGTGAGCCTTTTCTACTCGTCGGAGCGGATCGGCACTTCTTCTAAGTCGTCGAAGAACTGCTGTACGACCTCGTCGGGGGGCTCCTGCCAGGTTGGAACGATCCCATGGGAATCGCACAACGGCATCATGGCGCGGATGCGGTCAAGCGCTGAGTTGTTGCACAATGGTACGACCCCCCTCGGCAACCTAAACCACTCAGGGTGATCGGGGTCGTTCTTTAATAGCTCTAGCAGCATCGCGTCCAACTCCAAGACGGTGAAGTTCCAATTCAGGCCCGGGCGCAACCTCATAATGTCTGCCGCATTTTGGAACTCCCAAGCAGGCCTCCTCCTCTCCTGCAAGGGAGCAATGCGGCGGCGAAGGAAGTCTGCGCCAACTGCGCCTACGGTTAACCCGGCAAGCCTGAGGCGCAAAATCCGGGTCACAGCTATCTTCAACTTCGCATCCTCCGGCGCCAAGTTACTCCAATCTCTGCCGCACACTATTGGGGTTTGGCGCACGGCAGTGAAGGGCTGGGGTTCTCCTCACGACCCAACACCAATTGGCTCTCCACTCCTCCCACTTGTTGTGGAACTCTCCTTCCGTAGGCTTCTTTCTTGCCGATCCCGGAGACCCAAGCTATCCCTCCGGCAAGTGGCTCTCCTCTCTCGACGCTGGGAACGAAGAAGTGGCGGAAAAGTGCCACATTTGGGTGGACTCGACAAAGTTTTCGCAAAGATGCGCCGAAACTGCCATGGTCAAGACGGCGTTGGGGTGAAATCAAGGAGGCGGAGGCCAAAGGTGTTCATGATGTCGCAGAAGAACTTCGGAAAAAGGCGGGCAAAGCCCGCAATAGAAGAAAAGGGCGAAAAAGGGTACCCAATCGGGCCAACTCAGACGCGGAGGCGGGGAGTACCTTCGTGCGCGGATGCGCACGCGTCTCCGTCGACCAAAAGAGATAGAAGACATCCCGCAGCTCCCTTGCGCCGAGCTGCGGGGGGAAGATGGCCCGCTCCTTGCGCAGCACCGCGAGCCGCTGCGCCTCGGCCGACTTGACGCCCTTCTCCTTGTCGGCTTTCGGAGCCATGGCGAGGGCGGCGGAGGAGGCCGACGGCGGTGAGCGCGCTTGTGGCGAAAGGGGGCGGGGCGCTGCTCTCTTCGCACCGGAGAAGAAGGGGGGAGCGGCAGTGGTTTTCTTGACAAGACAGCGATGGCGGAGTGGACGGCCTGCCCCTGTTTCCTCCGCTTATAAACAGGGGCAGGGGGCGGACGTTCCGCTTTTCCTAATAAAGAAACCCCCACGACCACGCCCACGATCTCTCGCACGACGCCACGTCCGGTGCGTGCCGTTAGTGGGGATCATGGTGGGTCCGGGCGAAGTTGCGACGTGGTCGAGGCGCGTGTGCCCGATCGCTTTTGGGCCTGGCCCGACAGCGCTTCGGCACCGTGTGCCCAGCCCGGGGCTCTGTCGGGTACTAGAGTAGGGTACCCTAGTATCCCGTACTCGTGCACGGACAGTTGTAGCACCCGCGGCAGGGTTTGCCTCGTCACCGCCAAGATCCTCCGTGGCTCCTTTGGAGCCATTCAAGATCAAAGTATTTGATTAAGAAGACAAGGCCCCGGCAAGAGGAGCTTGTCGGGAAGGCCACTCAAGGCGTGCAGAAAACAAGGCCCCGGCAAGAGGAGCTTGCCGGGAAGGCTCGGAGCGCGACAAGCCTCCGGACGCGAGGCAAGGCGCTTGCCGCGGCAAGCAACCTCTCTCCATCTCCGCTCCAGCTCATCCAGCAACGTGTCGCCATGGGACCATTCCATGCGCTGCGTGTCGAGAGGTCAGCCAGCCCGGAGAGCAGCGATAAGCGGCGCCGACAAGCTTGCCATCGTGGCGAAGCGGAGGCGCACTGACGGTCTCTGTTAATTGTTTGGGCGACACTGACGGGCATTTATTGCTTTTGTCCCTTGCCGCCAGAGTTAGGTATTTTGCACTATACACTGTTCGAGTAGGTGTACCAACTCCTGTTTTTACATTTGTACCCCCCGCCTATGTTGCCACCTGTCGGAGACCCCTTGAACATATAAAAGGAGGCCCATGCGCAACGTAGAGGAGGTTCGAGCTTGGGTTCATTCGACCCACCAGAGACCAGATACGCTCACGCTAGGTTTTGTAGCTCGCATCGCTCCCTAGCAAGAACACAATACATCAAACAAGCAGCAGTAGGAGTTTTATCTCTCCGGAGAGCTCAAGCCGGGTAACTGCTCGTGTGCCTCGCCTCGATCCGCTCTTCGTGCGATCTCCGCCCCCCTCCGAACCACAAAGGGGCCTGGTCCGCCGGCCCCATAGGTGTTCGTGGGTACGATCAGCCTCCCCGACAGGGAGAACATTGTATTGAGATCCAAAAAGAGAGAAGAAGCCATCTAGCTACTAACTATGGACCCGAAGGACTGAGGTAAACTACTCACACTTCATCGGAGAGGCTATGATGATGTAGAAGCCCTCCATGGTGGATTCCCCTTCTGGCGGAGCTCTGGAACAGGCACCAAGATGGGATCTCGTGGATGCAGAAAGTTGCGGCGGTGGAATTAGGTTTTGGGCTCCGTATCTAATCGTTCGAGGGTATGTAGGTATATATAGGAGGAAGGAGTACGACGGTGGAGCAACAGGGGGCCCACGAGGCGTGGCGGCATACAGGGGTAGGCGCCCCCACCCTCGTGGCCACCTCCCGCTTTCTTGACGGGGGGTTCCAAGTCTCTGGATCATGTTCGTGAGAAAATCGCGTTCCGAAGGTTTCATTCCGTTTGGACTCCGTTTGATATTCCGCTTTCTTCAAAACTACTGAAATAGGCAAAAAGCGACAATTACAGGCTGGGCCTCCTGTTAATAGGTTAGTCCCAAAAGTAATATAAAAGTGGAAAATAAAGCCCAATATGGTCCAAAAAAGTAGATAATATAGCATGGAGCAATCAAAAATTATAGATACGTTGGAGACGTATCAGAGGTCGATAAGTATTCGAATAATTCGGATTGCTACAGATGTTCTGTTTTTGACAGATTCTGTTTTCTTTCCGTTATGTGCTTGTTTTGATGGCTCTATGGTTTTCTTTGATGAGTTTTTGCCATAGAAAAGTTGAAACACAATAGATATAATGCAAAAATAAAATAAGAATTGGTTTGCAACAGTACTTATAGTAGTGATTTATTTTCTTATACTACCGGATCTCACGAAGGTTTTGGTGAGTTTTGTGTGATGTTTTGGGTTATCTTACGATGGATGAAGGAATAAGAAGAAGAGCCTAAGCTTGGGGATGCCCCGGCATCCCCAGCTATTATCCAAAAGAGAGCAAGCAACTAAGCCTGGGGATGCCCCGAGTGGCATCCCCTCTTTCTTCCAACGATCATCGGTATTTTACTCGAAGCTATATTTTTATTCATCACATACTATGTGTTTTGCTTGGAGCGTCTTGTATGATATGAGTCTTTGCTTGTTTTCCTTTATGTTTTAAGTCATCAATCCTTGCTGGACACACTTATTTGAGAGGGCCAAAATTATGTCATGACTTGTTAGAATTGCTCTCTATGCTTCACTTAAATCTTTATGAGCTATGGACTTGCTCTAGTGCTTCACTTATATCTTTTGGAGCATGGTGTGCTTTAGTATTTTTGAAGAATTGCTCTCCTGCTTCACTTAGATTTATTTGAGAGTTAGTAAAATTTTCAAGAAATTCTCTCTTGCTTTACTTAAATTATTTTGGGAGAAAGAAATATTATGCTCATGATCTTCACTTATATTTGTTTGAGCTTATCAAAAGCAACACATGAAATTTAGTTCCAAAGTGATAGATATCCAAGAAGGATATAATAAAAACTTTCATGAAGATCACTGGACAAAATAAACTTGATTCCTTGTAATAGTTTTGAGATATGATGATGTGATATGTGAGTCACATTGATGAGTAATTATGCTTTAGTAAGAATATTGATGTTAAGGTTTGTGATTCCCTATGCAAACACGAAAGTCAATAATTTTGCAATGAAGTTATATCCTACTTGTGGTGCATTATTTGGTGTTAATTATGCTTAATGCTCACTTATGAGATTATTTGTTTCTTGGTTGGTCGCTTCCCAGTCTTTTGCTATCCTTCATTTTGCACTAAGTATGAGCTCTACTTGTGCATCCAAATCCTTTAAATCAGTTTTTGCCACATGAGTCCACTGTACCTACCTATATGCGGTATTTCCGTGCCGTTCTAAGCAAATTCGTATGTGCCATCTCTAATTTCAGAATAAATTTCCATTTTTGTGTGCTTGTACCGCTTGCGAGGCGGTGAGGGGTGGCCTATGTTTTCCATGCTAAGATGTGTTATTCTCACAATGAGTGTTTATTCACTTGTCATTGCACGAGAGAAAAGGCAAAGGTATTAGGGATGCCCAAATTCCTGAAATGAAAAAAATTATGTTCTCAAATAATAAATTCCTTGGAAAGTGTTGGTATGGAGGGCACCCGAGGATACGGTTAGCCATGGAAAGTGAAGGTTTGGTGGAAAAAGGAATAACTTTTATTTTCTGTTTGGAAAAACGCCTATGACATATCTAAGCATGGAAGATGCGAGGAACTCTAAGTCGTTTTCGTTGGTGGGAAAATTATACCTCCCAAAATGTTTTTATCTCTAACTTTTTCGCTTTGAGCTTTGGCACCTCTACAAATCCTTACTTCCCTCTATGAAGGGCCTTTCTTTTAGTTTATGCAATTTTTATTTTTTGAATTTGAGTCTCCATCTAGGAGGCAATATGATCATACTTGAGTATTGGGTGTAGCTAATATGCAAGTGTGTTTCATGAATGGATCAATGATTGAGCATGATGGGCTAGGGATAACTTATTTTAGCGTTGATATTTTGAAAGACTTGGTTGCTTGTTGATATGCTTGAGTATTTAAGTCATTGTGTCAAAACTAGACTATTGCTTTGAACCATATAAAAGTCCAAATGTCCATGCTATAAAGAAAAGAATATGATATGACATGATAGGCAGCATTCACATCATAAGTTCTGTTTTTATCACTTACCTACTCGAGGATGAGTAGGAGTTAAGCTTGGAGATCTTGATCGTCTCCAACGTATCTATAATTTTTATTGTTCCATGTTGTTATATTATCAATCTTGGATGTTTTATAATCATTTTATAGTCATTTTATATCATTTTTTGGTACTAACCTATTGACATAGCGCCAAGTGCCAGTTGCTGTTTTTTGCATGTTTTTTACATTGCAGGAAATAAATATCAAACGGAGTCCAAATGCAACGAAACTTTACGGATATTGTTTATGGACCAGAAGACATCCAATGGGCCAAGGCATCGCCTGGGGGTGCTCCTAAGGGATCACAACCCACCAGGGTGCGCCAGGAGGCCCAAGCGCGCCCTGGTGGGTTGGCCCACCTCGGGTGCCCCCCGGACCACCTCTTTTCTCTATAAATACCCTAATATTCCAGAAATCCTAGGGGAGTCGATGAAATTTTCATCTAGCCGTCGCAGAGTCCAGAACCACCAGATCCAATCTAGACACCATCACGGAGGGGTTCATCATGTCCATTGGTGCCTCTCCGATGATGCGTGAGTAGTTCTTTGTAGACCTACGGGTCCGTAGTTAGTAGCTAGATGGCTTCCTCTCTCTCGGATGATTCTCAATACAATGGTCTCTTGGAGATCCATATGATGTAACTCTTTTTGCAGTGTGTTTGTTGGGATGCGATGAACTTTGAGTTTATGATCGGATCTATCTTTTTATATCCATGAAATGAAAGTTATTTGAGTTTCTTTGATCTCTTATATGCATGATTGCTTATAGCCTCATATTTCTTCTCCGATATTTGGGTTTTGTTTGGCCAGCTTGATCTATTTATCTTGCAACGGGAAGAGGTGCTTTGTAGTGAGTTTGATCTTACGGTGCTTGATCCCAGTGACAGAAAGGGAACCGACACGTATGTATCGTTGCTACTAAGGATAAAACGATGGGGTATATATCTACATAGATAGATCTTGTCTACATCATTTCATCATTCTTATTGCATTACTCTGTTTCTCCATGAGCTTAATACACTAGATGCATGTTGGGTAGAGGTCGATGTGTGGAGTAATAGTAGTAGATGCAGGCAGGAGTTGGTCTACTAATCTTGGACGTGATGCCTATATAATGATCATTGCCCGGATATTGTCATGATTATTTGAAGTTCTATCAATTGCCCAACAGTAATTTCTTCACCCATCTGTTTGCTATTTTTCTCGAGAGAAGCCACTAGTGAAACCTACGGCACCCGGGTCTCTTCTCAACATATTTGCCTTTGCGATCTATTTTTCCTTGCTTTTATTTTCAGATCTATATTTCCAAAAACCCAAAAATACCTTGCAGCAATTTTTTTGATATTTATTTTATCTCGTGTTCCCGTGAGATCTATTTATCCAAATTACTACAAAACTATCTATCCTTTTACCCGTGAGGGATTAACAACCCCTCTCTTACGTCGGGTTGCGAGTATTTGTTATTTGTGTGTGGGTGTTGATTACATTGTGTTTCTTGGTTCTCCTACTTGTTCGATAACCTTAGTCTCATCACTGAGGGAAATACCTACCATTGTTGTGCTGCATCATCCCTTCCTCTTTGGGGAAATACTGACGTAGTTCAAGCAAACATCACACATTCACATGGCTCGTGGAGAAGATCTCCATGCCATCAAATACCTCCCCCTAAAGCTAAAAGGACCAGCACGCCACTGGTTGAATAGCCTCCCAGAGAACTCCATTGGTAATTGGGAGGACTTAGAGGATGCTTTTCGGGACAACTTTCAGGGCACTTATGTCCGGCCACCGGACGCTGATGACCTGAGTCACATAGTACAACAACCCGGAGAGTCAGCTCACAAACTTTGGACTAGGTTCTTAATTAAAAAGAACCAAATTGTCGGCTGTCCGGACACCGAAGCCTTAGCGGCATTTAAACACAGCGTCCGTGACGAATGGCTCGCCCGACACCTCGGTCAGGAAAAGCCGAAGACTATGGCAGCTCTTACTTCACTTATGACCCGCTTCTGTGCAGGCGAAGATAGCTGGCTGGCTCATAGAAGCAACAGTACCATCGACCCAGGCACCTCTGAGGCCAAGGATGGCAAAAGGCCACGATGCAGCAAAAACAAGCGTCGGAACAACAACAAAGAAACCGAGGATAAGACAGTAAATGATGGATTCAGCGGCTCAAAACCTGGTCAACGGAAGAAGTCGTTCAAAGGAAATAGAGACGGTCCATCCAATTTGGACAAAATATTGGATAGGCCCTGCCAGATTCATGGCGCCCCTGACAAGCCTGCCAACCACACCAACAGAAACTGCTGGATTTTTAAACAGGCCGGTAAATTAAATACCGAACATAAGGGGAAAGGAACTCAAAGTGAGGAAGATGATGAGCCCCACCCTCCGAACACAGGGGGACAGAAGAAGTCCCCCCCCCCCCCCCCGAGGTGAAAAATGTGAACATGATATATGTCACACACATCCCCAAGAGGGAGCGCAAGCGCGCATTAAGGGACGTCTACACCGTAGATCCTATCGCCCCAAAATTCAACCCATGGTCGGCTTGTCCGATCACCTTTGATCGTAGGGCCCACCCAACCAGTATCCGTCACGGAGGTTCGGCGGCCTGGTCCTCGATCCCATCATTGACGGATACCATCTCACTAGAGTCCTTATGGGCGGCAGCAGCAGTCTCAATTTTATCTATCAGGACACTGTCCGTAAGATGGGTATCGACCCATCAAGAATCAAGCCTAGTAACACTACCCTTAAAGGAGTGATACCTGGCGTGGAGGCCCGCTGCACGAGCTCCTTAACACTGGAAGTAGTATTCGGCTCTCTAGATAACTTTCGAAGTGAAGAATTAATCTTTGGTATCGTCCCTTTCTGCAGCGGTTATCATGCACTGCTTGGACGAACTGCTTTTGCCCACTTTAATGCAGCCCCACACCATGCTTATTTGAAGCTCAAAATGCCTGGACCGCGCGGCGTCATCACAGTAAATGGAAATATGAAGCGCCCCCTCCGTACTGAGGAGCACACCTAGCATCTGAGGTAAAGAATAGACTCATTAAGCCAAATAACTCATCGGTCATCAAGATGCATGGCATTGCTAAGAGAGTCCGATCTGCATTACAGAGCGATAGCTCAGCAGATCCGGAGTTAGAATAGGAGTTTATCCTCCGCCAATCGCCTTATAAGTTTGCGGCATATGTACCGCACGTACATAATTACTCACTTCAAATACCTTGTGCATCGCCGGAGGCACACCGAAAAAGGTCTATAGTACGGATTGACCCTATTAGGACCTTAATATTTTTCTACGACAGGTTCATTAGAAACCTACCCACTCTATGGTTGTAAAAGGGCTCTTTTCTAGGTCCTTCTTTCTTGCAGACAACCATTGACCTTTCCTCTCAAAGGATCTCTGACCAAGGAGAAACGACGCAGACATGCAGCAGGGCATCATTGGGATCTTCAAACCACTACTTTTAGGCCCTGTGTAAAACTTCCCCTTGTGTAAACTCTTAGCATGTAAAATAGCCTCCATATTTATGGCATTATCTGTAATAACACATCCCGACGTATTAATCAGGGTATAAAGGGAACAGTTGATCACCACTTTCGTTTGGTATTGATCTATTTTATATTACCATCTGTATTCCCTCCTTACTTCAGACTGCCACACGTGCTTTAGTCCGGCCTTACCACCGGGGGCTGTATTCGTCTCCGCACGTTTTCAAGTCCGAATACATATAGGGTACTCTTCGGCGTCCCGGATATTGCATTATATGCATCGGCTCCGAGTCATGTCTTTGGTCTACAGTTGGGTTGCCCGGCTCCTATGCTTACCACCTTACATTCTGCTTGTTCGGCTAAGGTAGTAAAGGGAGAACTACTGCGATTGTACTTCTGGTTCCTCCGGCCAAGTACCTCAGTAGAGAAAGCCGGAAACTGACTGTCATGATAACCGAGAGCTGGTCGGTGATTCGGCGACTTACTACAAATCATTAGTGATTCACTCCGTGTTATATGAGGGGCTAGTGTTCGTCCAGCCGCGTGTAAAACGCACTATAGTCCGGATTGCCGCACACGCACAAGGGGCTAGTACTTAGCCCCACAGTCAAACTCCTATGGCGAAGTAAAAGTAATAAAGCTGCATAGTCTGATTGCCTGGTTCACCTCGCGGACACCTCCTTTGTGGACCAAGACGTTGGATAAAGTGTGGTCACGTACGATGAACACCCCCATAGCATCTACGTGGGGGCTGAAGCCGGCGACTGGCAACTTTTATAAGTAAAACAGCCGCACAAGAGGAAAAATCGCTTGAAACAAAAGGCGCAACACAAAGAATATATTACAAGCATGGGTTCATAACATAGTTTTTACAACCCGAATACATCTACTCAAATATGACATCCTTAGAACATTGGCCCTCTACTATTCAGGCCCCTTCCAGGATGTCAATGAAGTATCTCTCCGGCTTCCGATGATCTTTTCCTTCGGGCGGGCCTGCGGTCGCCACGTCGGTGGCCTTCATCTTTGCCCATTGCATCTTGACACAGGCAAAGGCCATCCGGGCACCTTCTATGCAGGTCGAGCGCTTCACAACATCAATCCAAGGCAGCGCGTCGACGAGCCGCTTCACCAAACCGAAGTAGCTACTGAGAATTGGTTCGACCGGCCAAAGCTAGATTATCAGATCCTTCATGGCCAAACTGGCCACCCTATGCAGCTCCATCAACTGCTTCAGCTGGTCGTTCAGAGGCGTCAGGTGCTCCGGCACAAGAAATTGCGACCAGAACAGCTTCTCGGTCGAGTTCCCCTCCTGGGCTCGGAAGAACTGTGCAGCATCGGCAGCACTCCTCGGAAGATCCGCAAACACGTCTGGAGAACTCCACACTCGAAAGTGAGCAAAGCATATCTTTGACCTCCAAAATACTCTACAAAAGAAAGGCCTTAGCAGCCGCTTATCCTGCTCGCTCGACAGATCTCTTCGCGGGCACCGGGACTCGACCGTGCCTCTTTAGCCTCTTGGAGAGCTTTGGCGAGTTCAGACAATTGGGAAAAAGTCTTCCCCTGTAAAGCCTCGCATTTGCTGATGGCATCCTTCAGCTCCTGCTCGACTTCGGTTGCCCGAGCTGGAAGGATGAATTCTAGGATCTGGTTGGGGATTGCGAGCATTCACAACATACTAAATCAACAGACTCAAAATGATAATGACAAAGAATGCCAATATGATTACCAGACTTGTGGGATTAATCATAATGCAGGCAAGCAAGAATTTCAAGAGCAATAGGTTGTTGAGGATTTTCGGAAGATTGAATAGCATTTCGAAGACTTTTGTGAACACACGAACAACTGGGGAGAAACAAATCCTCGGTAAGTGTGAGGATTAATTTGTAGGTGTATTCATGCGACAAGAAACTACAAGGCAGTAAGCACAAAGTTTTCTCGGAGCAATAGAGATAAGTTCGGGGTATCTTGTAATAACAAGTCCAACTGGGAATAAAGGTAAGAACGACAGGTGTATGCATTTATCCATACTGATGTTTCGGTGGTAGGGAATTGCAAAAGCAACGGGGACAAAGTCTCGAGAGAACATCGGAGAGTATCTTCAGGATGTTCTGATGCAGCAGGCGACCATCAGTAATAAGGGGCTCTCCGGGTGAAAGTGATCACGAGATCCTAATGTAGATTAAAAAAAATTATTTAACCCGAATAGAAGAGAGATCAGAGTCCCAGAGTATAGAGGAGGAATAAAAGATCCTAATACCACCCAATGGCAACGTGGGCCCATGGACCGCACAGCCATGTTAGTAAAACAGTTTGCATCGACTAGACTCAACTTCGGCCAAGGAGTGTGGAAGGGGGATTCCTACATGCAGTCAGCTCTGATACCAACTTGTGACACCCCCGATTCAATCATACACTAATCATGCATGCAAACGTGTACGATCAAGATCAGGGACTCACGGGAAGATATCACAACACAACTCTAAAAATAAAATAAGTCATACAATCATCGTAATACAAGCCAGGGGCCTCGAGGGCTCGAATACAACTGCTCGATCATAGATGAGTCAGCGGAAGCAACAATATCTGAGTACAAACAGAAGTTAAACAAGATGTCATAAGATGGCTAGCACAAACTAGGATACTGCCTGGGATCCTCCTAAACTACTGCTGGTTGTCGTCAGCGGCCTGCACGTAGTAGTAGGTACCTCCGGTGTAGTAGGTGTCGTCATCGAGGGTGGCGTCTGGCTCCTGGGCTCCAACATCTGGTTGCAACAACCAGGTAGAATGGAAAGGGGGAAAAGAGGGAGAAAAGCAACCGTGAGTACTCATCCAAAGTACTCGCAAGCAAGGATCTACACTACATATGCAAGGGTATATGTGTAAAGGGGCAATATCGGTGGACTGAACTGCAGAATGCTAGAATAAGAGGGGGATAGCTAGTCCTGTCGAAGACTATGCTTCTGGCAGCCTCCATCTTGCAACATGTAGAAGAGAGTAGATGGTAAGTTCACCTAGTAGCATCGTATAGCATAATCCTACCCGGCGATCCTTTCCTCGTCGCCCTGTTAGAGAGCGGTCACCGAGTTGTATCTGGCACTTGAAAGGGTGTGTTTTATTAAGTATCAGGTTTAATTGTCATAAGGTCAAGGTACAACTATGGGTCGTCCTTTCACCGAGGGACACGGCTATTCGAATAGATAAACTTCCCTGCAGGGGTGCACCACATAACCCAACACACTCGATCCCCTTTGGCCGGACACACTTTCCTGCGGTCTTGCCCGCCCTCGGAAGATCAACATGTCGTAGCCCCACCTCGGCGCAACAGAGAGATCAGCACGCCGGTCTAAATCATATGCGCCATAGGGTGCAGGGCCATCGCCATCGTGACGCCCGCATGTTGCGATGTACGTGGCGGTAAGCGCACCTAGCCTCCCTAATACAAGAGCAAAGCGTTCGGTCCAATCCGGCGTCGCCGCCGGCCGACGCGTCAATAAGGCCTCGGCTGATACCACGACGTCGAGTGCCCATAACTGTTCCCGTGTAGTTGGTTAATGCTTATAGGCAAGTGGCTAGACTCAGATCAAATACCAAGATCTCGTTAAGCGTGTTAATTGAAGTATCCGCGAACGCCGACGAGGGCCAGGCCCACCTCTCTCCTAGGTGGTCTCAACCTGCCCTGTCGCTCCACCACAAAGTAACAATCAGGGGCCGTCGGGAACCCAGGCCCACCTCTACCGGGATGGAGCCACCTGCCCCTTCAGCCCCCATCTCCGAACAGTATCATAAGAAATGTAACAGTATAAAGTATATAGCATATGCCTGTGATCACCTCCCAAAGTGATCACGGCCCAGTAGTATAGCATTGCAGACGGACAAGAATGTAGGGCTACTGATGGAATACTAGCATCCTATACTAAGCATTTAGGATTGCAGGTAAGGGTAACAACTGTAGCAACAATGACAGGCTATGCAGCAGAATAGGATTAACCAAAAGTAGTAACATGCTACACTACTCTAATGCAAGCAGTAGAGAGAAGGAATAGGCGATATCTGGTGATCAAGGGGGGGGGCTTGCCTGGAAGCTCAGGCGAGAAGGAGGGGTCATCAACACCGTAGTCGAACTGGGGGTCGCAAGCAGTCTCGGGGTTTACCGGAAAGAAGTAACGGAGGGGGAACACAATAAATAATAGAGCAATCAAAGGAACACAAGGCATAACATGGCAATACGCGGTGCTAGGTGTGCCCTAACGCAAAGATTAGGTGATACCGTGAAGGGGGAAACATCCGGGAAAGTATCCCCGGTGTTTCGTGTTTTTGGACAGATGAACTAGAAGGGGAAAGTTGCAAGTTTGCTATGCTAGGGATGTGTGGCGGACGAGCGGGCTATGTATCCAGATTCGTCTCGTCGTTTTGAGCAACTTTCATGTAGATAACATTTTCATCTGAGCTACGTTTTATTTTCTATTAATTTTTAAAGTTTTAAATCATTTTCTAGAATTTATTTAATTAATTTAAATCAATATTATCCGGAATAGTATGGGATGACGTCAGCATGACATAGGCGTGACGCCGCCAGTCAACAAGCAGTGGTTGGATCATAGCCTAACTCTCACTGTGGGTCCAGTGGGACCCACCTGTCATAGACTAAACATGTTAATTAGGTTTTAATTAAGCAGGATTGATTATGTTTAATTAAACTAGATTAATTAACTAATTAATTAATTAATTAATTGATATTTTATTTATTCATTTATTTTTAGATTAAAAAAAACGTTCCAGGGCGGGCCCCACCTGCCATAGGCACAGGGGCCTATCGGGTGCTCCTTAGTAGGTGTGGGCGCGGGGCTAACCGGGGCTTCGCCCCGATGGTGCGGGCGCAAGAACGCGCGGCCAGGGGGTAAGGGGTCGGCGCGTGGCCCAATGCCGGCGACCGTGGCCGGAGCGAGGCGGCGCGGTGAGATCGGCCGAAGCGAAGGGAGGGGAGGTGGCATGTGCTCGGGGCGCTAGAGGCCCGGTCAGAGGCGGCGATGCACGCGGGGGCTTGCGGCGAGCAGCGCAGCGGTGGGCGGTGCTCGGCCGCGCGGGCGGGCTCATGTTCACGAAGCGGGAGGCGGAGGCGGGAGGCAGACGCAGGGCGCGACGAGGCCGTGAGCGGTCGACGGGAGCAGCGGCAGCGGCGGTCGCGGCGGCTGCAGGGGGCGCGAGCAAAGATCGGGCGCGCGAGAAGGAGCGGCGCAAGACACGGACGCGCGCGCCGGGCGCGCAGAGGGGCAGTGAGCGCGGCGGTGAGTACGGGCAGGGCGCGTGGCAGTGCTTGGCCGGTGGGGTCGATGCGCGGCGGACGCCGAAAGCGCTGGAGGTTTTGGGCGCGGTCTCGCACGAGCGAGCGCACTTGGGGGAGAAGGAGAGGACGGAGCCTCACCGCGGGAGCGTGGGGACTAAGGCAACGGTGCGTGAGGAGGACGACGGGGATGATCGACGAAGACGGGGAGGCAGACCGGCGACGGGCGCGACGATGGGGTGGCCGGTCGTGGAGGAGGATGAAGAGGCGGGGAGGCGTCGCCAGTGAGGTGACGATGATGACTGCGAGCGGCGGGCACCGGCGTTGGCTGGCGGCGACGCCGGGGCGGCCCCCTCCCGATCCAGATCGGGATCGGGCAGAGGGGGCAAGGGAGAGGGAGTGGGGGCGAGTGGGAGTAGTGGGGAGGAGTGCGGTTAGGGTTCGGGGTGGCCTTATAGGCCAGAGAGAGTGAGGCCCAGTGAGAGGGGGGGTGTTTCCCCCTTTTGCTTTTATTTGTTTTGTCTTTCCTTTTTTATTTGTAGTTTCTTTTATTTGTAGTTTCTTTTATTTTTAGTTTTATAAAAATTACCACTAGTGCCTAAATTTGCATTTATAAACAAACTACTGTCAGATTAATTCTTAACCCATAATAAAATAGTTTTAGCATTTTATAAATTCAATAGGCATTTGTTTAATTGTTTTCACAACTGTTTTAATTGTTTTAGAGCCTTTAAACATTTTATCAAAGTTTGGTTTCTCCACGATAATTACTTATGATTTATTTGACACAACCCGAACATTTTAGTTTTGATATTTGAAAATTTTACCATTTTCCTATATTTTAAATTTGAGTTTGAATCATTTTTGAACTAACGCGAGTTCATCTACAGTAACCGAGGTGACGTGGCATCTTTAGTAGGGAATTACTGTAGCTTAATTATCCAGGCGTCACAATTCTCCTGCACTACAAGAAATCTCGTCCCGAGATTTAAGAGTGGGACTAAGGGGGAAAGGTTTGGTTACGAAAGTCTAAGGAATCTTCTTGGTCTTGGTTGCTCTTCTCGAAGTGGTTGATCCATTACATTGATGTCTTATTTTTCTGCTTCAGGTCATCAAGATGAAGTCGGCATCCTTTCTTCGGAAACTCCATCGTGCCACGAAGAAAGAATAAAGGGGAGCATTCCAGAGAATGGACCTCGCCAAGGTTGACTATCCGTAGATAACATCGAGGAGGAGGCGGAAAGTAACTCCGAATTGAAACCTTAGATAATATCGAGAGCAATGTAAGAAGGTATCATGAGAAGTTTCGAGCAGCAGCAATCGTTCGTGCACTGAAACAGTATGCGTGAAAGGGGTTAAATAGCAACGGAATAAGTATTGTGTCCGATACGAGTTGATGATCTCTCGAAGGTAGCCCGTGAATTACATACGAAGCCACACGTGAGGAATAACTATGGAAAGCAGGGGTGCATAGGAGAGTCGAGGTTTCGATCTCTGTGGGCTGCGGGTTATTGGCCCACCAGTGGGTTAAAAGTAGGAAGGGTGATGACGTCTTGCACGATCATGTAAGCTAGGCATGTCAGAGGTTAGTCTGTCGGTTATGTCGATAACAACATCGGTACCAAGGGCGAGGGACGAAGAGAACCATTTTCCTGCTCGTTGAATGATTCGGACCAATAGGCAAAGTTCTCGTCCATCGATGGCTACCAGAATGTCATCAACAATAGTAACAGGGTCTTGCTGACAGAATTGTACAATGAGGTGTTTACATAAGCAGGGAAATATTACTGCTTAGATCATATAGATCACAAGAAAGGTTAAACAAACCAATGGAAATAAAGATGTGATCATCAGACTAAACAAAACAATGGAAAGGAAAATGTGTTTAAACACATATTCAGGCGGTATATCCTTCAGACAAACAGAGCACGATATCCATGAGAAGATAGAAGTAGAAAACCATTTATGTAAGGGGAGATGAATTTCATGACATTATCCAAACAACAGTGTTTGAATAATTGATAAAGAAAATTTAGCATTGTGCTTCAAATGTTCTTATTGAAAAGCGGAGTACCAGTGACATGCTTCGAGATAGCATTGACAAGGTCTTCAAGCAAAGTTCAAACTCTGGATACACGAAGGATCCATCAGGAACAGCTTGTAGAATAAGTCTTACAATTTCCTCATGGAAGAATGGATAGCCTTGCTAAAAGGAAATTATAACAATCGGTCCTCCGGCCAGGTGTGCTAGGCATGACATCAACATACCGGGTCATATAAGTACCAATGTTATGACTCTTGGAAAAATGTTCCAACCATCATATCTGACCGAGTTTCAAATCTGATTGGGGTCAGGATACCTCAAACTCAGGATGCCTCAGAAGAAAAGGTGCAACACAAATTGACGAGAAGACATTGTAAGATTCTCGGGAAATGAACTATGAGAGCGAGTTCCAAAACAAAAGTTCATCATTAACCAAGGGGAAAATGAGGATGTGGTTGATGGACTCAGAGACAATTCATCAAGATTTCCAACAAGATGGATTTCCACAATTATGTGAACAAGGAGATAACAATTGTCGAATCAAATGATATAATGATGTATGTTCGAGGAAAACATCCACAATTAAACATTGGTTGACAGGTGCACCCGAAATATGGGATGGGTTGCACGATAAATGTTAGAACGGCGACTTAATGAACGAAAGAATTAAAATGAATCAATCGACCATTCACTTCAAAGCAATTGGGTTGCTAGAAGTTTTGAATTCACACATCATAGTTCAATTGCCGGTATTCCGGTTAGAAACAACACGGATACCAAGAAAGAATGGTGAGGGTGAGAAGTATCACTATACCAAGAATTCTTAAGAGGTGGTGAAATTCTCGCTACATTCTTGACATAAAAGAAGGCAATACTCAAAGGTAGAACATAAAATAAGCTGGATAGCAAGGAGCTCCATAACATGAACAAGTTTGTGTTGGAGGGAAGGCAATAATGTTGTTGATGATAACACAAATCATCAAGGGGCAAGGGTGGTATCTCTCAACACAAATTCGGTCGATATCCTTGAAGAGTTTAGAATGTTGATGATTATCATGACACATTTGTCGAGGGGTTTCATGAGGATATAATCGATCATCGATGACACCAAGCAAAGGAAGGGTGAAGCGAAAGTTATCGGAACCACGGGTGCGACAAAACTTGAAATCAAGCTTGCAGATCAAGGTGAAATGATATGACGAGGAAGATAGACGTAAGCTTAGCTCACCGTCAAAAGTTGTGCTCCGGGAAAAAGGACCAGGTAGCACAGTTAAAATTAGCACGATAATGATGTAGCCGATCAGGCTCGAAATGACGTGATGGAGTATTAAACTTCTCAAAAACAAAGTACTGGAAGTACTGAATCACAGTGTTTATTTGATTCACAAGTCGGTGTTCTCGGTTGACGACAACCCAGAACCCATGGAGTGACCATGACGGGGAAAGTTACTACATCAGAAATTGATAAGATGTAGTGTAACGGATTGATATCCTCGAGATACCAGGGTGTAATACTCGAAGGTAGATCAAAATAGAGGTTGGGCAGACGTAATGATCTGCAGAAGGCAAGTACTTTTAACTTGTCCGAGAATGGGATCAAAGAAGAACAATCACGGTCGGAACCACGATTGCAAAGGACAAAATCATGGATACAAGATCAAATTATGCCAAGTGAATAATTATTGTTACGAGAAGCTATCATGATAAGCTCAACATCGTTTCCATGGGCATGAACACAAAGTTCAAGGTCGACTCCCACTTCTCCAATGCATAATCTTTCATTCACTTCTCACTTTCCATGAAGTTGTAGCATTGAAATTTTTATCTGACTAAAAGCTAGTAGAGTATAACCCGCATAACTTTTGAGTTCACACGGATTATGAAAGTCACAGGTTCAACCCATCGGGGCATCTTAGAAACATATACCAAAAGCTTCAAGAGTAAATATCACCAGCTCGAGAGCAGAGCATGGTAGGCCAAATCAGAGCATAGGATTTATCAATGGCATTATGTATCAGGGATTGAACTTCCAAAGTGATTGAATATGAGGGACATTGTCGAATAAAATCCAACAAGGGGTATTATGGTCTACAATTGAGCTGATGCAAGTATCGGTACTCTATCAGAGGAAGAAGTAATGAAAGGACATCGAATTATAGAAACAGTTGACTAATTGAAAGATCAAATGCAAAGGAATTATGATTTCCAATTCAAGAGTTCAAAAGCAAACGCTCTGATTAAGAATGGATAAATTGAATAGACTTAGGGTTACATCTGATGACAACTTGATTGGTCGAGGTACAGCTCATGTTCAAAATGACGCCTGAGCCGGAAGGATGAATTCTAGGATCTGGTTGAGGATTGCAAGCATTCACAACATACTGAATCAACAGACTCAAAATGATAATGACAAAGAATGCCAATATGATTACCAGACTTGTGGGATTAATCATAATGCAGGCAAGAAAGAATTTCAAGAACAATAGGTTGTTGAGGATTTTCGGAAGATTGAATAGCATTTCAAAGACTTTTGTGAACACACGAACAACTGGGGAGAAACAAATCCACGATAAGTGTGAGGATTAATTTGTAGGTGTATTCAGGCGACAAGAAACTACAAGGCAGTAAGCACAAAGTTTTCTCAGAGCAATAGAGATAAGTTCGGGGTATCTTGTAATAACAAGTCCAACTGGGAATAAAGGTAAGAACGACGGGTGTATGCATTTATCCATAGTGATGTTTCGGTGTTAGGGAATTGCAAAAGCAACGGGGACAAAGTCTCAAGAGAACATCGGAGAGTATCTTCAGGATGTTCTGATGCAGCAGGCGACCATCAGTAATAAGGGGCTCTCCGGGTGAAAGTGATCATGAGATCCTAATGTTAGATTTAACAAAATTTATTTAACCCGAATAGAAGAGAGATCAGAGTCCCAGAGTATAGATGAGGAATAAAAGATCCTAATACCACCCAATGGCGACGTGGGCCCATGGGCCGCACAACCATGTTAGTAAAACAGTTTTCATCGACTAGACTCAACTTCGGCCAAGGAGTGTGGAAGGGGGATTCCTACAGGCAGTCGGCTCTGATACCAACTTGTGACGCCCCCAATTCAATCATACACTAATCATACACGCAAACGTGTACGATCAAAATAAGGGACTCACGGGAAGATATCACAACACAACTCTAAGAATAAAATAAGTCATACAAGCATCATAATACAAGCCATGGGCCTCAAGGGCTCGAATACAAGTGCTCGATCATAGACGAGTCAGCGGAAGCAACAATATCTGAGTACAAACATAAGTTAAACAAGATGCCATAAGATGGCTAGCACAAACTGGGATACAGATCGAAAGAGGCGCAGGCCTCCTGCCTGGGATCCTCCTAAACTACTCCTAGCCATCGTCAGCGGCCTGCACGTAGTAGTAGGCACCTCCGGTGTAGCAGGAGTCTTCATCGACGGTGGCGATTGGCTCACAGGCTCCGGCATCAGTTGCGACAACCGTAGAATGGAAAGGGGAAAAGAGGAGAAAAGCAACCGTGAGTACTCATCCAAAGTACTGCAAGCAAGGATCTACACTACATATGCAAGGGTATATGTGTAAAGGGGCAATATCGGTGGACCGAATCGCAGAATGCCGTAATAAGAGGGGGATATCTAGTCCTGTCGAAGACTACGCTTCTGGTAGCCTCCATCTTGCAGCATGTAGAAGAGAGTAGATGGTAAGTTCACCAAGTAGCATCGTATAGCATAATCCTACCTGGCGATCCTCTCCTCGTCGCCCTGTTAGAGAGTGGTCACCGGGTTGTATATGGCACTTGAAAGGGTGTGTTTTATTAAGTATCCAGTTCTAGTTGTCATAAGGTCAAGGTACAACTCCGGGTCGTCCTTTTACCGAGGGACACAGCTATTCGAATAGATAAACTTCCCTGCAGGGGTGCACCACATAACCCAACACACTCGATCCCCTTTGGCCGAACACACTTTCCTGGGTCATGCCCGGCCTCGGAAGATCAACACATCGCAGCCCCACCTAGGCACAACAGAGAGGTCAGGACGCTGGTCTAAATCCTATACGCGCAGGGGTCTGGGCCAATCGCCCATTGCACACCTGCACGTTGCGTACGCGGCTGGTAAGCAGACTTAGCCTCCCTAATACAAGAGCAGGCGTTCCAAATCAAATCGCACGCTGCCGATCGGCCACGACGTCAAGAAGGCTTCGGTTGATACCACGACGTCAAGTGCCCATAACTGTTCCCGTGTAGTTGGTTAGTGCGTATAGGCCAGTGGCTAGACTCTGATCAAATACCAAGATCTCGTTAAGTGTGTTAATATAAGTATCCACGAACGCCGACCAGGGCCAGGCCCACCTCTCTCCTAGGTGGTCTCAATCGCCTGCCGCCCGCCACAAAGTAACAATCGGGGCCGTCAGAACCTGTGCCCACCTCTTGGGATGGAGCCACCTGCCCTTCAAATTTCCCCATCTCCTAACAAGATCATAAGCAATGTAACGGTATAAAGTATATAGCATATGCCCGTGATCACCTCCTCAAGTGATCACGGCCCAAAGAGTATAGCATGGCGCACGGACAAGAATGTAGGGCCATCGATGGAATACTAGCATCCTATACTAAGCATTTAGGATTGCGTGTAAGGGTAACAACTGTAGCAACAATGACAAAGTTATGCAAAGAGAATAGGATTAACCAAAAGTAGTAACATGCTACACTACTCTAATGCAAGCAGTAGAGAGAAGGAATAGGCGATATCTGGTGATCAAGGGGGGCTTGCACGAAGCTCAAAGTAGAAGGAGGGGTCATCAACACCGTAGTCGAACTGGGGGTCGCAAGCAGTCTCGGGGTTTACCGGAAAGAAGTAACGGAGGGGGAACACAATAAATAATAGAGCAATCAAAGGAACACAAGGCATAACATGGCAATATGCGGTGCTAGGTGTGCCCTAACGCAGATTAAGCGACATCTGCGGCGAAGAGAAACATCCGGAAAGTATCCCCGGTGTTTCACGCTTTTGCACAGATGAACCGAGGGGAAAGTTGCGAAGTTTGCTATGCTAGGGATGTGTGACTAATTTAACGGGCTGCGTATCCGGATTCGTCTTATTGTTCTGAGCAACTTTCATGTAGAAAACATTTTCATCTGAGCTACGGTTTATTTTCAATTAATTTTTAAAGTTTTGAATCATTTTCTAGAATTAATTTAATTAATTGAAATCAACATTATCCAGAATAGTATGGGATGACGTCAGCATCACATAGGCCTGACGTCAGCAGTCAACAGTGTGGTTGACTGGAGTCTAACCTGACCTGTGGGACCCACCTGTCATAGACTAAACATGTTAATTAGGTTTTAATTAAGCAGGATTGATTATGTTTAATTAAACAAGAATAATTAAGTTAATTAACTAATTAATTAATTAATTGATTTATATTTTATTTATTTATTTTCAGATTTTTTATAGGAAAAACGTTCCACGGCGGGCCCCACGTGCCATAGGCATAGGGGCCTATCGGGTGCTCCTTAGCAGGTGTGGGCGCGGGGCTAACCTGGCTTTGCCCCTTGGAAAGGCGCCGAGAGCACGCCGCCAGGGAAGGGCCGTGCAGATGGCCCAATGCCGCGCATCGTGGCCGTGGCGAGGCGGGCGCGGTGAGACTGGACGGCTTAAGGGAGGGGAGGTGGCATGTGCTCAGGCGCCAGAGGTCTTGGCCGAGGCGGCGATGCTGGGCTTGGCTTGGCAAGCAGCAGTGGGCGGTGGCTGGTCAGCAAGGCGAGGCTCCATGGTTCATGAAAGGGAGGCAGGAGGTAGACGCAGGGCACGGCGAGGCGGTGAGCGGTCCACGGGGAGAAGTGGGCATCAGCGACCTTGGCCACGAGCGGCGGCTGGGGCGCGGTGTTGCGAGGAAGCAGGAGCGGAGGCGCGATGGACGCGCTAGGCAGGGGAGCGCTGGCGTGAGCGCGACAGGATGGCGAGCTTAACTGTCTTGGCTCAGGCGACGTGACGCTGGAGGCTCGCTCAAGGTCTCGCAAGCGAGCGTGCGTGGGGGAGAAGGAGAGGACGGAGCCTCACCGCGGGAGCGTGGGGACTAAGGCAACGGTACATGGAGTGGGCCGTGGGCTGGCTGTTTGGCCAGCTGGGCCGAGGCCCAGCTAGAGGGGGGGTGTTGCCCCCTTTTGCTTTTATGTGTTTTGTCTTTTCTTTTTCTTATTTTCTTTTTTTATTTGTAGTTTCTTTTATTTTTAGTTTTATAAAAATTACCACTAGTGCCTAAATTTGTATTTATCAACAAACTACTGTCAGATTAATTCTTAACCCATAATAAAATAGTTTTAGCATTTTATAAATTCAATAGGCATTTGTTTAATTGTTTTCACTACTGTTTTAATTGTTTTAGAGCCTTTAAACATTTTATCAAAGTTTGGTTTCTCCACCATAATTACTTACGATTTATTTGACACAACCCGAACATTTTAGTTTTGATATTTGAAATTTTAACCGTTTGCCTATATTTTAAATTTGAATTTGAATCGTTTTTGAACTAAAGCGAGTTCGTCTACAGTAACCGAGGTGATGTGGCATCATTAGTAGGGAATTATTGTAGCTTAATTATCCGGCGTCACAGTGAGTCACGTGGGGGGTCCGGATCTGAAGTCAGGCGCCGCCCACTTGGCGTCGCGGGGTTCGGTGATGTAGAACCACTCTTGCTGCCACACCTTGACAGTCTCGACAAATGCCCGTTTGGGACAGACGGAGTTGGGGAGTTTGCTTACCATAGCCCCGCCGCAATCCGTGTGCTGACCGTCGACCACCTTCGGCTTCAAATTGAAGACCTTGAGCCATAGGCCGAAGTGTGGGGGGATGCGGAGTAGAGCCTCACACACGACGATGAACACCGATATGTGGAGGAAGAAATTAGGGGCTAGATCATGGAAATCTAGCCTGTAATAGAGCATGAGGCCACAGACAAAAGGTGGAGGGGAAAACCTAGCCCTCGGAGGAAATGGGGAATGAATACGAAGCTCTCGTCGGGCTTCGGAGTGGGGATGACCTGATCCTTGTCAGGAAGCCTGTGCGCGATATCCCCGAACAGATATCCCGTGCTCCGGAGCTCCATGGTGTCCTTCTCGGTGACAGAGGAAGCCCCCCACTTGCCCTTGGAACCGGATCCGGCCATGGCTGGGGAGGGTGGTGGCGGTGGGAAAGATTGAAGTTTCAGGCGCTGGAGCTCAGAGATGGGAAGGCATGAGCAAGAAGAAGGCATGGAAAAAAATAAGAGATCTTTATCCTCTTATAGGCGGTGAAATACCAAACACCCCACCTCTCAAGCCTTAAAACTCGCCTGTTCCCTATGAGATCGTGAGAAAGGCACAGTTGGATTACCCAAAACCGTATTGATCAGAATCCCACAATGGGCGGGCACGATATCTATTTTGACAAGATGTGCTAATGAAGGCTATGCCTCAAAACATGAAACGGGAGGTGTGAAAAACAGTATGAAATGCTAAACGGCCAAGTGACGCTTCGTCGAAAAAGTTGTCAGTAAAGGACACTATTTTATTATGACATCTTGCCTTCGTGGCTAAGGGTTGTATTAATTTTGCAGAGTCAGATACAGTTCCTCTGTGCAGGAAGTTATCCTAAAATATTCAAGAGAGGGAACCCGCCTTGCAATGCCGAAGACAATAAGCGTGCCGAACACATCGTCATCGAAGACATGTTCAGGGGCTACTGAGGGTGTCCAAGATTAGGGGTTCCTCGGGTGACCAGACTATTTGATATGGGCCGGACTGATGGGCTGTGAAGATAAAAGCAAGAAGACTTTCCCTCGTGTCCAGGTAGGACTCCTATATGCGTGAACGGCAAGTTTGGTGTCCGGATATGTTATTTCCTTCGCCCACCAACCGACTCTATACAACCCTAGGCCCCTCCGATGTGTATATAAACCGGAGGGGTTAGTCCGTAGAGGCTACAGAATAATCATAGGCTAGGCTGCTAGGGTTTAGCCGTTACAATCTAAATGGTATATTAACTCTTGTAACCCCTATACTCATCAAATATAATCAAGAAGGACGTAGGGTTTTATCTCCTTTAAGAGGGCCCGAACCTGGGTAAACATTGTGTCTCCATCGTCCCATGTTACCATTGATCCTCAAACGCGCCGATCGGGACCCCCTATCCGAGATCTGCCGGTTTTGACACCGACAACCGCATCGTGTAGATATTGATGTGGGCAGAAGCCTTGCCTTGGCATACAAGATGATAGTTACAAGAGTTTGAATAGAACAAGGAATAGGGAAGGAAGTTGAGATTACAACGATATTCTCTAACACTCCGAGACGAGGTTGCGGGCATGCCTTGCCACAGCAGGCCGTAGGGCGTCGAGCTTATGTTGTGGTGGCGCTGGCGCGAAAGGACGGAGCTGGCCTCGCTTGTTGGGGGGGCGATTGCAGAACGCGCCCCCGGCGCCACCGAGGATGAGGAGGTGGTGTGCGGTCACATGGTCTGTGACGATGACTCCTGCCGCAAGGCA
This sequence comes from Aegilops bicornis, assembly GCA_021605145.1. Classification (NCBI taxonomy): domain Eukaryota; kingdom Viridiplantae; phylum Streptophyta; class Magnoliopsida; order Poales; family Poaceae; genus Aegilops; species Aegilops bicornis. Next base: position 160,713,904 of record CM038675.1, on the reverse strand, counting down.
GCGGAGAAGTCCCGTACGAGAGCCCACTTGGCAACGGCGAGGCAGGTTTGCATTTCCTTGAACAGCGGTGCACGCCGAAGCAGGTTGCCGACCATGACGAGGAGGGCCATGGGTAGCAAGAGGAGGATGATCATGTCTTGCATCATTGCATGGCTAGCAGCTGATGTCTCACTAGTAGAAAACAGGGCTTTGGTTCGGGCCTGGCAAGCCCATTAGTGTCGGTTGGGGGGCATTTGTCCTGGTTCATGAGCCCAGGGGGCCGGCTGGGGCCTCGTGGATATTGGTACCGGTTCGTCTCACTGGTGGAAAAACAGGCTTCCGTCCAGCCCCATAAGTCGCGAAGCTGTAGGAACCGCGACTAATGGGACCTTTAGTCGCGGTTCTGGAGGTGAACCGCGACCCAAGGCCTGGGCCCTGGCGCTCGGTGGCGGTGGCGCCGTGAGGTCTTTAGTCGCGGTTTGCCGTGACAACCGCGACTAAAGGCCTTCGGCACCTTTAGTCACGGTTTGCTGTGCCAACCGCAACTAAAGCCCCTCCCTATATATACCCATCCAAAGAGCCAACACTTAGCCATTTGGAGCCATTCTCTTCACAAGTGGGTGTAGGTTTGCTTTTGGTTCCTCTTATGCACATAAGGTGTTTGATGAAATGCCCCAAGAGCATGAAACAAACATGACATGAAGTGTTGGAGCCACACTCCTCGATCGCGGTTAGCAACTTGATGAACCTTTGATGTGTCATTGATAAAATATGCATGTGTGTAGTTCATTGTTTAATTTATATTGTTTGTAGCTAGTTAGTTTAACAAATGCATGATGGTTAATTATATATTTTATATTATAATAATGCAGATGAATCGGCAATGGATGTACGGTAACCGACTCTCCGGCGAAGTTCACTACGGGTTTGAAAGATTTCCTCGTAGTGGCTAATGCGAACAAGCCGGGGGGTTTTGTTATCCGTCCATGTGTTATCTGTAAGAATCGGAAGGTTACTCTTCCTCAAGATATGTTCACATGCATCTGCTTCGGCACTGTTTCATGCCAAGCTATAATTTTTGGACCAAGCATGGAGAAAGAGGGGTTATAATGGAAGAAGATGAAGAAGGGGATGATTTCATCGATGAAAGCTATCTTGCTCATTTCGGTGATACTTTCATTGAGGATGTCAAGGTGAAGGGAAGGTGAAGAAGAGGCACGTGATGATCCCGTTGATGATCTTGGTCGGACCATTGCCGATGCACGGAGACGCCGCTAAACCGAAAAGGAGAGGGAGAATTTGGATCGCATGTTAGAGGATCACGAAGGCGCTGTACCGGATGCGATGATGGTCTCAAAAAGCTGGGCTGCATAATCGGATTTGCTGAAATGGAAGGCAGAGGCAGGTGTAGCTGACTCGGCATTTGAAAACTTGCTGAAAATGTTGAAGAATATGTTTCCAAAGGATAACGAGTTGCCCGCCAAGACGCGTCTGAAGCAAAGAAGGTTGTCTCGCCTCTAGGTTTAGAGGTTACGAAGATACATGCATGCATCAACGATCGCATCCTCTACCGCGGTGAATACGAGAATTTGAATGAATGCCCGGTATGCACCGCATTGCGTTATAAGATCGAGGCGATGACCACGGTGACGATGTTGAGGGCCGAAACCGGAAGAGGGTTCCCGCCAAGGTGATGTGGTATGCTCCTATAATACCACGGTTGAAACATCTGCTCAGAACAAAGAGCATGCCAAGTTGTTGCGATGGCACAAAGAGGACCGTAAGTCGGACGGGGAGTTGAGACACACCGCAGATGGAACGCAATGGAGAAAGATCGATGATGGTTCAAAGATTTTGCAGTGACGCAAGGAACATAAGATTTGCTCTAAAGCACGGATGGCATGAATCCTTTTGGCGGCAGAGCTCCAGCCATAGCACCCGCCCGTGACTCTATGCATCTACAACCTTCCTCCTTGGTTGTGCATGAAGCGGAAGTTCATTATGATGCCAGTGCTCATCCAAGGTCCGAAGCAACCCGGCAACGACATCGATGTGTACCTAAGGCCATTAGTTGATGAACTTTTACGGTAATGGGGTGGTGTCCGTGTTTGGGATGAGCACAAACAAGAAGAATTTGACCTCTGACGTTGCTTTTCGTAACCATCAACGATTGGCCTGCTCTTAGTAACCTTTCGGACTGTCAAATAAGGGATACAATGCATGCACGCATCGCTTACATGAGACCGAAAGTGTACATTTGCCAAATTGTAAGAAGAACGTGTACCTTGGGCATCGTCGATTTCTTCCGAAAATTCATCCGAAGAAAGAAAGGCAAGCATTACAACGGCAAGGCAGATCACCGTCAAGCTCGCGAACGACCGGTGCTTTGAGGTATTTGATATGGTCAAGGATTTGAAAGTCATCTTTGGAAAGGGTCCTGGCGGACAATCAGTTCGAAGGGAGCCGACGGGCACGCAGCCATGTGGAAGAAGAAATCTATAATTCGGGAGCTAGAATATTGGAAAGTCCTAGATGTCCACTCTTGCAATCGACGTGATGCACGTTACGAAGAATATTTGCGTGAACCTCCTAAGCTTCTTGGGCGTGTATGGGAAGACAAATGATACAAAGGAAGCACGGCCCGGGACCCGAAGAACGTTTGAAAGACCACGATGACCGGCATCCGGAATGGTTTCAAGGTCGTGCTACCTACGCTCGACCAAAGAAGAGAAGGTCATCTTTTTGAATGCCCGAGCGGTATGAAGGTCCCGTCTGGATTCTCGCCCAATATAAAGGGAATACTAAACATGGCGGAGAAAAGTTCCAAAACCTGAAGTCTCACGACCGCCACGTGATTATGACGCAATTGCTTCCGATTGCTTTGAGGGGCTCCTGCCGGAAAATGTTCGAGTAGCCATTGTGAAGCTATGTGCATTCCTCAATGCAATCTCTCGAAGGTAATCAATCCGTAAGTTCTACCACGGTTACAAAACGATGTGATCCAATGTCTTGTCAGTTTCGAGTTGGTGTTCCGCCATCCTTCTTCAATATTATGACGCACCTCCTGGTTCACCTAGTCGAAGAGATTTTCGTTCTCGGTCCTGTATTTCTACACAATATGTTCCCCTTGAGAGGTTCATGGGAGTATTAAAGAAATATATTCAGAACCGTGCTAGGCCAGAAGGAAGCATCGCCAAGGGCTATGGAAATGAGGAGGTAATTGAGTTTTGTGTTGACTTTGTTCCCGACCTTAAGCCGATTGGTCTTCCTCGATCGCGGCCACGAGGGGAGACTAAGTGGAAAAGGCACGATCGGAATGAAATCAACGATATGTATGGACTGCCATTCTCTGACCAAGCACACCACCTTTGTCTTGACCAATTCCAGCTTGGTGGCTCCGTACTTTGAGAAACACAAGAATATTTTACGTTCTGACAACCCGGGGAGCCTGAATCCTGGATTAGGAAGGCCCACATGGAGACTTTCGGCAGTTGGTTGAGAAAACATTTAATGAATGACAATGATGTTGTAGATCAGCTGTACATGTTGGCCAAGACACCATCTTCGACTATAACGACTTTCCAAGGGTACGAGATAAATGGGAATACATTTTACACGATCGCCCAAGATAAAAAAGAGCACCAACCAAAATAAAGTGGTGTCCGCTTTGATGCAAAGCAACCGAGAATGGGCAAGAGGTCACATATTATGGTTACATAGAGGAGATATGGGAACTTGACTATGGACCCTCCTTTAAGGTCCCTTTGTTCCGGTGCAAATGGTTCAAGCTAACAGAGGTGGGGTAAAGGTGGACCAGCAATACGGAATGACAATGGTGGATTTCAACAATCTTGGTTACCTTGATTTAACCATTCGTCCTAGCGAAAGATGTCGCTCGGGTTTTCTATGTGAAGGACATGAGTAGCAAACCGAGGAAGCGGAAAGATAAGAAAACGATCAAGACATCATGCGATGATCCAAAGCGCCACATTGTTCTTTCAGGAAAAGAAACATCGTGGGAGTGGAGGACAAGACACATGTCAGAAGATTATAATATGTTTGCTGAAATTCCGCCCTTCAAAGTGAACACCGACCCAAGCATTAAGTTAGATGATGAGGATGCTCCATGGATACGGCACAATCGTAAGCAAGCAGGGACACAAGGGAAGAAATGATGTGTAATAATTTATTGTACCAAACTTTGTTGAATGGATCATGTGAATTATATTACCCGTGATGTGTTTGGTGTCCATTTTGAATGATTCGAGATACCACCGATGATACATGAAATTTGGAGTGATTTAGTCATACTCCTGCTTAGGCGTATAATATGCATACCGTAGTCTTCATAGCTTGCCGTCAAATGCGTTATCTTGGTAGTCGCCGCCTTCTAAGTTGCCGCCGCCGCCGTCGCCGCCGCCGTCGCTGCCGTCTGTCGTCGGGCGGCGCTCGTGGCTCGAAGTGAGGGTAGCGCAGCGGGGATATCGCCGGCCGTGATGTAGTCCATGACGCTCTGCGAGTCCGCCATACCACCATAGCCGACGGCCGCCTCGTGGAAGTTCCCGTGAGGCGCACCGTCCTCCTCATACCTGGCGGCGCCTCTCACGCCGATTGATGAAGAAGGCGTCCCAAGTATGCTGGTTATCGGGATGCCGGGGATTCATCCGCTGCTCGGCGTGAGGTCGAGGTAGTAGTGGTTCGTGATGGCCGCCCTGCGCGCAGTACTCGAGGGACGGAGGGACTGCGCCGCCCGGCGCTTAGGCTCCGACCCGGTGGGGGACGCTTGTAGCCCGGTGGACAAGGGTAGTTCGAGGCGCAAAGCTCCTCCACCTGCTGGTAGGTTAGAGTGGGTGCGGTGGAAGCCATGAGAGAGTGATGAGAGATTGTAGAGATGTGATAATGCTGGCCAAGCCGGGCTACATATATGTAGTGAGAAATGGCGGGAAAAATGGGAGCGGGAAGACAGGAGGCGGGAAGAAAGTGGCGGGAAGAAAGAGGCGGGAAGACAGGAAAGAAATGGCGGGAAGAAGAGGAATCCAGAGCTGGTCATCTAACCTTTAGTCCCGGCTGGTTGGTGCAACCGGGACTAAAGGTTAGACAGGACGCGTGGGTAGCGCACGATGCCCTGTCGGAGGAACAAGACAAAGAAGAAGCGGTGCCGTGCCTATAAAAGGAGCATCGATACGCGCGAAGATAGAGGCGTGAAGAAATGGCGGGAAGACATAGGCGGGGAAAGAATCGGGCGGGAAGACTGGCGGGAAGAACTTGTGGGAAGACAGAGGCGGCCGGGAAGAACTTCTCTGAATTTTTTGATATGTTATTTGTATTTTTAGAATTTTGAAATGAATTAGTTCTATTTTTCTGAATTTTTGATATATTATTTGTATTTTTAACATATTGAATTGAATTAGTTTTATTTTTGACATATTATTTGTATTTGCCTCGTAGGGTTTGGAGACGGTTCGTAGATACAAAGGACGTAGAACTTTATATGCATTAAATTATGTATGGAAACTTGTTCAAAATTGTATATGGTCATCCGATGATATTGAATATATATTGTATATTCCTCTTGAATTCTTTTTGGTTCTAATTTCAAATTTGTTTTCAAATTTGAAAACTAATGGCACTAACAGAAAGTTTATAATTTTTCTAAAACTAAAAGCAAAAAGAATTAAAAAATAAAGCAAAAAACAACAAAAATAAATAATAATGCAGAAAACAAAACAAAAACTGGAAAAAAATAGTGCCGCCTCATCGGACCCCCACGGCTGAATACGACTAGAAACCCTACATGGGCTGTGATTCAGGCCCTTGAGGCCGAGTAGGCCCACAGCACATAGCTAGTGATGATTAGGCCCGAAGCCTGCAGTTGAGAGGAGCTCGAGAGGGTGGCGCAGTAGCCGCTTATAAACCACTCTCGAGCTCTCTCAACTAGCGAGGTGGGACTAAACTTTTGGGCGCGGGGCAGCACCTTTAGTCGCGGTTGGGCAGGCGACCAGCGACTAAAGGGTACCTTTAGTCGCGGGTCTCGCCGCCAACCCGCGACTAAATGGGGGCGCGGAACATAAAAACCCGCCATAAAACCCTTTAGTCGCGGTTGGGCAGGCGACCCGCGACTAAAGGGTACCTTTAGTCGCTGGTCGCCCAACCGCGACTAAAGGGGGGCTACTATAAATACAAGGCTCCTCGATTCTCGCTTGTTCGTCTCTGCCCGCGCCCTCGGCGCCGCCCATTGCCCTCGCCCTCGGCGCCGCCGTCGCCCTCGCCTACAGCCTTGCCACGGACGGCCTCAATCTTCTGCCGCCTCGCTCGCCCGCCCTCAACGCCGACCAGGCGCCTCCCTCGCGCAGCGCTTCAACGTACTCTGGAACCTCCGAGGCTAACCAGCCACTTAGCCGCTCTCACGTGCCTTGCATCGCTGGCGCACGGCCGAGCCTGAAGCTCCGGCCGCCGCCTCCGTCGTTGCTGCCATCTCTGTAGGCCGCCCCGGCTCCTGGCGCTTGCCCTAGAAGATGCGCCGCACCACCAGCTCGTCGTAGCCGCAAACCACGCATGAAGCGGTGCTCTGTAGCGCCATCCCGAGAAACTCCGGCGAGTCCCCGCCGTTGCTGTGGTCGCCGGTGTCAACCGCTGACGTGGCGCCGGTTTAATTAGCGCTAATGAACCTACTAAACACCCCTAGAGTCACTGCCATGCATGTGGGCCTCTGTGCCTGTTTAGGTTAATTTAATTTCTATTTAGATTAGTCACTGGTGGAAAAACTGTTTTCCTTTTATTTAAATCTGTTAATTCCAAATAACTGTTTAAAACTTTGAAAAATCATATTAAATAAACCGTAGGTCGGATCAAAAACTTTATACATGAAAGTTGCTCGAGCAACGAGACGAACCCGAATACGCTACCCACATACATGTCGATGCCTCTAACTATCTGAACATGGAACTTTCCCTCCGGTCTTCTATCCGACACAGTCCTAACCGGAAAACATTCCTGCTGAATCCCCTTCACCTTTATCGTGTAGCCATATGTTAGGTCACTCCCGGCACATCATATTGCCACGTTCTGCTTTGTGATGATATGCTTGCTGTATATTTACTGTTTTCCCCCTCTTCTCTCCGGTAGACCCCGAGACCGATGCCGCCCCTGTGATCGACTACGTCGACGACGACCCCCCTCCTTGCCAGAGCAACCAGGCAAGCCCCCCTTTGACCATCCCGATATCGCCCATTCCGTGAAGACGTGGTTGTCTGTTGTCCTCGCCTCCCTCTCCGTGTGTGTTGTCCTCGCCGCCCTCGCCGTGACGTAAATGCACGCCGCCCGTCTCGCGCTCTACCGCGACACCCTCTCCCACCCTTCCTCGCCCCCTCCTTTGCCACCGCCCTTTCGCCACCGCCACCGCCACGCCCCCTTCTTCACTTAATTAATTTGTTTTTACTACATGTTTTCAGGACTGACATAATGGCGGACGATAGAGCTGACCCGATTATGGACAACTATGATCCGGACGGTGAAGCACATATGTTCGGCATCATAAACGGTGATATTCCATATGTGCCGACCGGAGAAGAAGAAGATGATATCTCTTCTTATCTGAACCTTGACGGTGAAGATGAAGGGCAAGATGATGCCGAACAAACGTCGATAAACGACGATCTTCAAATGGAAGTAGCAACCACCTCCGGCGCCGAGGTATATATATACATTGAGCCTCCGGTGATACAAACTAACTGATTTGAATAAATATGTGTGTACTAACGCTGCGACTCTCTTTCTTATTTTAGCCCTCGGCGGATCGTCGAAACAATCGAGTACGTCGTCAAAGCGTGGGCGCAACCAAGACGATGAAACAAGGAGAAACATGCACCATCGAGGTTGTCGACAAGGCAACCGGCAGTCAGCTGGAGCCCCGCAAGAACGCCACCAAGTTTGTCAGCCAATGCGGAGCCATTGTTAGAGACAACGTCTCGATCACCGTCGAGGAGTGGAATGAGCCAAAGAAGGCACGAATTGATGGTTTCACTTTTGTCGATAAGAGAACAAAAAAGATTGCTTCAAGAAGCTTATGGAACATTTCGTTCTACCTCCGAATACAACAAATTCAATGAGGAGGGTAACAAGATTGAGGAAAACAAGGAGAGGAGGAGGCTAGTCAAACAGTTCGCTCTTCATAAGATGGCCGACGCATTCCAAATTCAAGCAAAATCTAGCCCATGACTTTGTCAAGCGAACAAGACTCCGGATTTCAAAGGACAATATGAGAAACTGAAACATGATTGGCCAGAATTTGTGAAGCAAAAGAAATCGGAGCAGTTCATTCAAATATCGAAAAAAATAAGGAAAATGCGGCTAAGAAGGAGTACAATCATGTTATGGGGCCAGAGGGTATCGCATTTGGGTGCCTAGGTTGGAGAAGATGGAGAACGAAATGAGGGCGCGAGGAACTGGCCCAGTGCGGAGGATGGGACCCAAGGGCCAAAAGCTGGTGGTACGGGCATGGGGAACGCCGAACCCGGAGACAGGGGAGTGTGTTTACCGGGCAAATTAATTAAACCCACCCAAGCCCTTATTGACGCAATGAAGGATGCTCAACGAGGGGAAGATCAAGTTCAACAGAGAGAACGACGCTACCGACAAAAGCCCTCGGGAATCCTGAACACGGAGGACGTGTACGAGGCATGGGGCACATTCCGTGGAAAATAGGGTTCCCCGAGCGATGACCCGTCTGATTCTGAAGCCGTAAGAGAAAGATGGATCGAATCGAGATGTTGTGGCGCGGTTGGCATCGGAAATGGATGTGATGAAGAAAACCATGAGTGTACTAGTAGTCGAAAGAGATGCAGCTCGGTGCAGCATGAAGATCATCCAATGGATCTCGGAAGCCAGAATGAGAAGCGGCGTGGCTTCCACGGAGGTCCCACCACCGGTGCGTATGCACCGACGATCGAAATTATCGCACCGGAGCCTCCGTGGTCGAAATTACTGCACCGGAGCCTCTCCGGTGGTCGAAATTACTGCACCGGAGCCTCCTTGCTACCCCGTGGACGATATAAAGGAGATGAAAGAATGTCATCTGTATTATCCTATCGGGAACATGTCCATGAAGGTAGCCATCGGCAGTGCTTTACCATGTTTACAGAGCACTCCACCACAACAACCCCATTCAAGATGGCTATGCTCGTGTCACGGTGGAGGACATAGTCCAAGGGTTTGAGGACACAGAGATTGACATTGCTACACCAAGGGGAGAAAAGACTTGGAGATGTCAAGCGCCATTTCATTCTATGGCAAAAGAAGTTTATCAAGTTTCCAGCGAGGCGCCAAGGACAACAAGTCCACCTCTACGGTGGTGGTGGTGGCGGTGGCGGTGGTGGTGGTGGTGGTGGTGGTGGCGGTTCACCTACACCTCCGCCACGTCGACCGACGCCGCCCCCGATCCTAACGTCCGGCGGGTGATCAGCCGCCCCGATCCACCTCCGCAAAGAAGCGAAGCAGTCTGGATTATTAACCCGGACCCTTATGTACCTAAGACCACAAAGGTACCGGAGCCATCATCAAGCCTCTCCCCACAAGGCCTTGGGAACGTGGTGCCGAGGAAGTCGACGCGCCGCTGCTGCTGATTTGGAGAAATGGAAGGCGACTGCAAGAAGAAAAGAGAGCCCGAGCCCAAGCCAAGATTTTACGATGAGCAAAAGAAGTGGGCTAAGTCATTTTTGAGCACACCGTCCCAAGCCGCGAAGAATCTACCTAACGACTATGCACGTGAACTTCGCAGTGTGCACTCATGTTCAAGGAGAACAAAGAGCGGAGAAGGCCGAAAGTAAAAAAGCGGGAAACAAGTTGCCCAGCTCGGGGAACAAAGTAAACAATCGATTGCCCGCTTATAGTGGAAGCCTTCTGTCCGGATGCCCCGAGATCATACAAGCTGCGGCAAAGACAGGATTGATCAGAACGAAAAGCGAGAACAAGCGGCCAACTTAGGTATTACTCTTCGTGGAACTGTTAGGCCTTGATGAGGCGCCGGTGAAGGAGGTAGTAATTACATATGTCAAGAATGGGCCTCTCGTCGAGCCTCGCGAGGAAAAGGATCTACCTCCACAAATGAAAGGTCTGCTTTGAAATGGTACAAGGGTTACATAAAAAATAAAACGCCAAAGAATATATTTATGCGGAAGTTAGACATGAGCATCACTTCAAACATTACTATGTACAAATTGAACTGAGTGAATTGTTCCAGCTTTTTCAATCTGCGCTGTGAGCTCGACAAATCTATCATCATCGGTTGCTACGTTACGTAAGTGATTTATTAATTTCTACCCCATCTCGTTCATATTGCCTGCACTATATATATGTCCTAACTATATTGTTGTGTCCGCTATTATACATGCAGAATGAAGATTAAGGAATGCGAGTAAGGAACATCCATGATGTTGGGTTCATTGACCCACACATCGTTAATGGACATGTGTTGGAGCATCACCCGCCGACGTGGAGGCGGACTGTGGCAGTTTCTTACAAAGCAGGAACTCAAAAGTGATATTCTATTTCCTTACCATTTTGGGTGAGTGTTTACATCTTGAGCACATTCTCTTTTGTTTACTCCATGCATGGTATGTGGCGGCTAATCGATGAGTTATGCATGACGTCTTGTGCATGTATCGTGTCCGCAGGTTCCACCGGATTCTGCTAGTAATTAAAGTTAACACCTCGTAATGTCTCGCCCACGACTCTCCGAATATGGATCCAAAGCTTTGGGGCGGCATGAGAAGAATGCTGCGAAGTAATTATTTTCATTCATTTGCGCTCTATATCGATCGGCCTATTTCGTTTCATTTCCTAATATCAAGTAACTAATAACTCTCTTGTTCATTTAATTTTCTTTTGCCTCGTAGGGTTTGGAGACGGTTCAGAGATACAAAGGTCGGTGAATTCAAAAAGAGCTAGAATTCAAAAGGTCAAAGCCTAAGAATGCTTTGGGGATATTCAGCCACCGGAGACCAATCTATGTGGATACTATGTTCGTGAGATGATCCGAGATACACCTCTCGAAGCGGGTTCCGAGTGATAACAATGCTCAGAGGAATAACCTCCGGATGATGCTTAGTCCGAGCTCGCTTCCGACCACTTCAAGAGGAACTAGCTGGATGGTTCGGCAGGAAGTCCTCCATCCTAAAGGAGAACACTATTACGAGGACGTAGAACTTTATATGCATTAAATCATGTATGGAAACTTGTTCAAAATTGTATATGGTCATCCGATGATATTGAATATATATTGTATATTCCTCTTGAATTCTTTTTGGTTCTAATTTCAAATTTATTTGAAATTGTACATTCATATGCATGTATGTAGTACCGTAGAATATATGAAACTCCTTCAAAATTAAAATAAAGCACAAAAGGAATAAAACAATACAAATTAAGCAGAAAACAGGTTTAGGGGGGCTAAAACCCTAAAACCTGTGGCGGCCTTTAATCGCGGTTGGCGGAAGAACCGCGACTAAAGGTCCTCCGCCGACGGCACGCTGGCGCCCACGTGGACGGGCCGTTAGTCGCGGTTCTTAAGCGGCCGCGACTAAAGGTGGGGGCTTTAATCGCGCTTATTTGGTCGCGGTTGCGCAACTGCGACTAATGGCAGTTGCGAACCGCGACCAAAGGCCTTTTTTCCACCAGTGTCTGGACCCATGTGTCCCGGTTCTAGGCACGAACCGGGACCAATGGTCCTCGCTCCTGGCCCACATACATTGGTCCCGGTTCGTGCCTAGAACCGGGACAGAAGGGGGAGCTTTAGTCCCGGTTCCACCCACAAACCGGCACAAATGAGTTGCCTATATATACCCCATCGCCGCAGCAAAGCACTCCATGGCGCTCTGTTTTTTCTGGCCGGTGAGGGGAGGGCATTTGGGTGCTCTAGCTCACCTCGTGTGCACATGAGGTGTTCGATGAAATGCCCAAGCCACACTAGTTAAGCTTTCTCCTCTCGAAGCTCGACCTCCAAGCTCCATTTTCCCCGAGATTTCATAGGTTTAGCGGTCTGTCACGCCCCGTCCCCGTCTTCACCGCCGTCGATCGATCGCCCGATCTAAATCGCCCGGCACCACCGTCTTGAGCCTCTTGTTCTTATCTTCTTTACGAAAGAAAAATATTCTTACTTTAGATAGATACTTGTCTAATTTTCTTACTCTTATTATTTCTTGTTATTACATAGTGCAATGGTTTTGGTATCCGCCCCCGTCGGCCCTCATCCTGTCTATGATTCGGATGTGGTATATATTATCATTTTATAACTATTTGGTTCATTTATTGTTTATGACAATTATGCCAACCAATGTGACATAGATTTTATTTATGTAGGAGGTAGTTGAACCGGAAATGCCAACCGACCCTATTGTCGAGAGGTTAAATTTAGTTGGAGAAAAAAATAATTACTTGAATGAAAAAATAAAAAATTGAGGAGGAGAAGATGATATTGGAGTTGCATGTTGCGGATGTCGTCGATAATCACGAGATCAAGATGGATGCATTGCGGTTGAAGATTAGAAAGATTAGAAAATATGCCATTCATACCGAGGCATGGTATCATTATGCCCTTGGATCAATTGTTACCTTGGTAGTGATTATGATCGCATTTGTTGTTGCATTGAAAGGTTTTACATAGTTTCAATGTATGATTTAACTAGATGCTCTGGAGAGCTATATGTTGTTCAATGAGAACTATGTATGTACTTTGTTTTTAATGTGATGATGAACTTCTATAAATTTGGTCACTTATCTATCCATGTGAATCTTAATGGTTTTTGACACACATGAGTTTCCGTATGAAACCCTGATACTTCGAAAGAGATTGTCCATTTTGTACACGAAGTGCATCTATTTTTTGTTGTAACCCTCTCAACTTTTTTGCACATGCTATGTGGGTGAAATGATGATAACATGCCAACTTTCAACCTTTTCAGAGTTCATTTGAAATGCTTTTGAATTTCAGGGTCTTATAGCTCAAAAAAATCATTAAATGCATGAAAAATAACAAATGAAGTCAGAAAGGGTTGAAAATTGATGATGTGGCTTTGAATGGTGCATTTTGAACCAAGCTTCAAAATATCGGATATCGGGTTCGTATCGGTTTGGCTTCTACATATCGGATGTCGGATGTCGGGTGATATATCGGACGATATGTAGATATATCGGAGATAACATGTCTAGTTTTTTTCATTATTATTGTTCAAAACATGTATTTTTTGTAAAACAAAATGTATGATGCCAATACTTCAACATAACACTTTTATATTCCTAGTTTGTTAACTTGTTGATTAAGAAACTATTAAGGAAAGATTCACAAAATTATTACTCTTTGATTAAAAACAATAACATATGTATGCATTTGTACAAAACATTGTGCATGACTTTGATAATATATGCCGAAGTTGTAAATGCATAATCTTATTTCACTATTATTTAATAAATAACTATTGTTATCTACGTATCGTTCTATATCGGTGGACATATCGGGCTAGATATCGGCCATATCGGTTGGTATTTCGGTCCATATCGGGTGATATGTTTGAAAATGATATTTACAAAATGATATGTTATGTATATATTGGTAGAGCCCCAAAAGTGATATATCGGCCTATATATCGGTCATATCAGCCTTGATTTAAAAGCTTGTTTTGAACAGACAAAAAGTCTGGAGTTCAAATAAGTTAAAAAAATGAAATCCCTTTGTCATAGATGAGTTTTCGTATGAAACCCTGATACTTCGAAAGAGATTGTCTGTTTTGTACACGAAGTGCATCTAGTTTTTGCCGTAACCCTCTCAACGTTTTTGCACATGCTATGTGGGTAAAATGATGATACCATGCCAACTTTCGACCTTTCAGAGTTCATTTGAAATGCTTTTGAATTTCAGGGTCTTATAGCTCAAAAAAATCATTAAATGCATGAAAAATAACAAATGAAGTCAGAAAGGGTTGAAAATTGATGATGTGGCTTTGAATGGTGCATTTTGAACACACAAAAAGTCTGGAGTTCAAATAAGTTCAAAAAAATGAAATACCTTTGTCACAGATGAGTTTCCGTGTGAAACCCTGATACTTCGAAAGAGATTGTCTGTTTTGTACACGAAGTGCATCTAGTTTTTGCCCTAACCCTCTCAACATATTTGCACATGCTATGTGGGTGAAATGATGATACCATGCCAACTTTCAACCTTTTCAGAGTTCATTTGAAATGCTTTTGAATTTCAGGGTCTTATAGCTCAAAAAATCATTAAATGCATGAAAAATAACAAATGAAGTCAGAAAGGGTTGAAAATTGATGATGTGACTTTGAATGGTGCATTTTGAACACACAAAAAGTCTGGAGTTCAAATAAGTTCAAAAAAATGAAATCCCTTTGTCACAGATGAGTTTCCGTGTGAAACACTGATACTTCGAAAGAGATTGTCTGTTTTGTACACGAAGTGCATCTAGTTTTTTCCCTAACCCTCTCAACTTTTTTGCACATGCTATGTGGGTGAAATGATGATACCATGCCAATTTTCAATCTTTTCAGAGTTCATTTGAAATGCTTTTGAATTTCAGGGTCTTATAGCTCAAACAAATCATTAAATGCATGAAAAATAACAAATGAAGTCAGAAAGGGTTGAAAATTGATGATGTGGCTTTGAATCTTGCATTTTGAACAGACAAAAAGTCTGGAGTTCAAATAAGTTAAAAAATTAAATCTCTTTTGTAACAGATGAGTTTCCGTATGAAACCCTGATACTTCGAAAGAGATTGTCCATTTTGTACACGAAGTGCATCTAGTTTTTGCCGTAACCCTCTCAACTTCTTTGCACATGCTATGTGGGTGAAATGATGATACCATGCCAACTTTCAACCTTTTCATAGTTCATTTGAAATGCTTTTGAATTTCAGGGTCTTATAGCCCAAAAAACAGTAAATGAATGAAAATTAACAAATGAAGTCAGAAAGGGTTGAACATTGATGATGTGGCTTTGAATGGTGCATTTTGAACACACAAAAAGTCTGGAGTTCAAATAAGTTCAAAAAAATGAAATCCCTTTTGTAATAGATGAGTTTCCGTATGAAACCGTGATACTTCGAAAGAGATTGTCGGTTTTGTACACGAAGTACATCTAGTTTTTGTCGTAACCCTCTCAACTTTTTTGCACATGCTCTGTGGGTGAAATGATGATACCATGCCAACTTTCAACATTTTCAGAGTTCATTTCAAATACTTTTGAATTTCAGGGTCTTATAGCTAAAAAAAAATCAGTAAATGCATGAAAAATAACAAATGAAGTTAGAAAGGGTTGAAAGTTGATGATGTGGCTTTGAATGGTGCATTCTGAACACACAAAAAGTATGGAGTTCAAATAAGTTCAAAAAATGAAATCCCTTTGTAACAGATGAGTTTCCGTATAAAACCCTAATACTTCGAAAGAGATTATCCGTTTTGTACACGAAGTGCATCTAGTTTTTGTCGTAACCCTCTCAAATTTTTTGCACATGCTATGTGGGTGAAATGATGATACCATGCCAACTTTCAACCTTTTCAGAGTTCATTTGAAATGCTTTTGAATTTCAGGGTATAGCTCAAAAAAACAGTAAATGCGTGAAAAATAACAAATGAAGTCGGAAAGGGTTGAAAATTGATGGTGTGGCTTTGAATGGTGCATTTTGAACACACAATGCTCAAAATAAAAGAGAGGCGCAATGCTCACTTGCGTTGCTTAACCGGGCCTTGAGGAAATAGTGTAGACCGCGGAGCTATGTGTAGTTTTCGTCCGAAACCACGATAGCTCCGTGCAGGTACACCACTTCCTCAAGGCTGAAGCTAAGCAACGTGCAGGTGAGCATTGCGCCTCTCCTTCATATCGTCTCGCACTCGTGGCTTATAAACGCTATGCGAGTGCCTCTCGCTTGGTGAGGTGGGACTAACAAACAGCTGCAGAACCGGTACTAAATGAAATGCTTTGTAACAGCCTTAGAACCGGTACTAAAGGAATCAACTAAAAAGCTTTTATAAACCTCTAGCATTATTGGAACTAAAATTATGTAAAATCTATGCAACTAAAATTATCAAAGTATTTTCTGTTCAAAACATTAAAAGCAAAAAATAATTTACATAAAATCAATAAAAAATCAAAAAAGAAAAGAAAATAAATAAGTAGAAACAAAATAAACTTTAATGAAACTCTAATAGAAAAGAATGAACTAGAAAACTTTAATGAAACTCTAATAGCAAAAGGAATCAACTAAAATTATCAAAGTATTTTCTGTTCAAAACACTATAAGCAAAAAAGAAAAAAAATAAGTAGAAACAAAATAAAATAAATAAGTACAAACAAAATAAAATAAATAAGTAGAAAAAAAATAAAAAAATAAGTAGAAACAAAATAAACTTTAATAAATAAGTAGAAACAAAATAAAATAAAATAGCAACAGTAAGTATTTTGTTGTAAGTAGAAACAAAATAAAATAAATAAAGCAACAATGAAAACAAAAAAAGTGCCACCTACTGGGCCACCACGGCCTGAATATGACTAGAAACCCAATCATGGGATAGGATTCAGGCCCGCAACAGGCCTAGTAGGCCCACAGGCACATAGTGTACGGTTAGGCCCGAAAGCCTGCAATTGAGGAGCTCGAGAGGGTAGGCGCAGCAGCGCTTATAAACCACTCTCGAGCTCTCTCAGCTAGCGAGGTGGGACTAAACTTTTGACACGGGGCAGCACAAGGCCTTTGGTCCCGGTTGGTGGCACCAACCGGGACTAAAGAGGTGCTTTGGTACCGGTTCGTGGCACCAACCGGTACCAATGCCACCCTTTAGTCCCTGTTGGTGCCACCAACCGGGACCAAAGGTCCAACCGGTACCAATGCCACCCTTTAGTCTCGGCTGGTGCCACCAACCGGGACCAAAGGCCTCTGCTTCCCGCCCTTTGGGCTGCTGAAAAGAGACCTTTGGTCCCGGTTGGTGGCACCAACCGGGACTAAAGGGGGCACTGGTCCCGGTTGGTGCTATGAACCGGGACCAATGCTCTGGGTATATAAGTAGGACTTGTGAAAATTTTCACTTCTCATCTCGCAGTTGTCGCCCCGACGACGCCGACGACATCGACGCTTCAAGGCTACCGCCCCCGTCCGCCGTCTCTGTCGTCGCCGTCGCCCCTGCCTCGACCTCGACGCGCCCTGCCCCAAGCTCGCCGTCGCCGAGCCCTGTCCCGTCCTCGCCGCGCGCTGCCCCCGACCTCGCCGTCGCGCACGCCGAGCGCCATGCCCCGACCTCGTCGCTGCTTGCCTTCACTGTGAGCCTCACCGCACCGTTCCCCTCCTCCCCCCTCCCCCCCCCCCCCCCGCGCCCCAACGCCGCGCCACTCCAGCCCCAACACCGCCGCCCTCCCCGACGCCGATGACGAAGGCGTTGTTCACATATATAGAGATTTTTTTGTTCATATTGTAGTAGTAGTAGTAGATGATGATGTATGTATGTTTTCATATGCGAAAGTTAGGATTTTTTTTCTGTTCATAGATTCTTTTTGGTGATATTATTGTAGAATATGCAAATGCTTGTATGTGCATATGCAAAGAATATGTCATTTTTTATATAATTTTAATGATTTTTTTCTGTTGTAATTTTGTTCATATAATTTTTATTTTGTTCATAGAATTTTTATTGTTTTTTTCTGTTGTAATTTTGTTCATAAAGTTATAGGATGAAAAAAAGAAGAAGAAGAAAAAAAAGGGACGAGCAGAAGTTTCGTTTAGTTTTAGGATTATTTTAGTTTATGTATAGTTTAGGAAGAAGGAAAAGAAAAAGGAGAAGAAGAGGAGAAATAAATAAGATGAGGAAAAAAGGAAAAAAAAGAGGAGAAGAAGAAAAAATAGAAAATATTATATTTTTTCTTATTCTCTATTCCTTTCTTCTTCTCCTGTTTTTCTTCTTCTTCTTCCTTTTCTTATTTTTTAGCGGGTATGTCGTTATCGATATACCCCCTCCCCGATAACTTCGACATGAGGGGGGGGGGAGGGGTCGCCGAGGGTTCGAGGGTCGTCGAGGGACCGAGGGTTACTTCGTTTCCATGTTCGTACCATCATGCGCATGTTACTTTCGCCTAATGATGAAGACATGGTTTTGTTGAATCCTTTGACACTAGACAAACGTGACATGAGGGGGTCGAGGGTCGGGAAATAGGGTAGAGGGTCGTGGATCGCCCGAGCAGTCGAGGGTCGAGGATCGCCGAGGGGTCGAGAGGTTGCCTAGCTAGTGTCAAAGTATTGAAAAAATCCATGGCTTTTGCATATGAACCCTTGAAGCGCCGAGGCCACCCAAATTTAACAAGTTAAAAGAGCGTTGTCGTCGAGGCCACCCCGAACCCTTGAAGCATTGCCGAGGCCACCCCAAACCCTAGAGAAGCGTCGAGGCCACTAATATGATTCCTTGTTGTGATTAGGTAGCTAGTTCTATGTTTGCCACTAATATATCCACATGCTGTCATGTTTGTATAATAATTGCCATGTTGTAATATTTGCAGAAACAGTGGAGCACGGACGAAACGAGGCAACAGAAGAGGTGTTGGGGGACATAATCTTAACCAGAGCTGATGTCTTGTCGTATCTTAACGACGATGATGGTCTGGAAGGATAGGGTGAAGAAGTAGGCTACGGTGATCGAACAATGGAGGAGGAAAGACATGATTATGATGGCTCCGATGACCGAATGCCGGTGCAAGAAGGAGACCGTGATGACGGCTCCGGTGACCGAACAGAGTCCGGCCAGGTATATATATTAATTAAGCCTGTGCTGACTAGCTAATTGATGCATTCATTGTTTTGTTATGTACACATATTAATTAACTCTCGTCTTTCTTTTTTTTATAGCCCTCCGAATCGAGCACAACTTCGGTAAAGAAACGAAGCCCGAAGAGAAAGTTGCACTCGGATGAAAGGTTTGAGAACACAGCAATCGCTCGCGATGGCCAACCGATTGAACCCATCCGGACCAAGTGAGGGAGTCCTGGATTAGGGGGTGTCCGGATAGCCGAACTATCACCGTTGGCCGGACTCCAAGACTATGAAGATACAAGATTGAAGACTTCATTCCGTGTCCGGATGAGACTTTCCTTGGCGTGGAAGGCAAGCTTGGCGATACAGATATGTAGATTTCCTACCATTGTAACCGACTCTGTGTAACCCTAACCCTATTCGGTGTCTATATAAACCGAAGGGTTTTAGTCCGTAGGGACGAACAACAATCATACCATAGGCTAGCTTCTAGGGTTTAGCCTCTACGATCTTGTGGTAGATCTACTCTTGTACTAACCATATCATCAATATTAATCAAGCGGAGTAGGGTATTACCTCCATCGAGAGGGCCGTAACACAGGTAAAAACATCGTGTCCCTTGTCTCCTGTTACCATCCGCCTAGACGCATACGATTCAGACCCCCTACCCGAGATCCGCCGGTTTTGACACCGACATTGGTGCTTTCATTGAGAGTTCCTCCGTAGCCGTCACCTATAGGCCCGATGGCTCCTTCGATCATCAACAACGACGCGGTCCAGGTGAGACTTTTCTCCCCGGACAGATCTTCGTGTTCGGGCGGCTTTAATCGCGGCCAATTCCCTTGGCCATCCGGAGCGGTCAAGCTACGCCCGCCATCAGGTCAGATTTGGGAGTTTGAACTACACGGCCGACATCCGCGGAGACTTGATCTTCGACGGATTCGAGCCACAGCAAGCGCCGCCTTGTCTCGATGGGCACGATCTAGCTCGCCACGGACAAGGTGCCACGAGGTCAAGCCGGCGTCGCTCCGACCCTTAGCTCGAGCCGACTTCGCCGATCGAGGGCGAGTGGTTGGACACCGCCTTTGGGGGCTACGATCTCAATGGCGATTGAGCCGAACTCCATCCCTCGTCCTTTGCGAGACTGACTCCAAGGTGCCGGACTCCGAACCCTCCGCGCCCCTGCAGATCGAATCCGATTGGGCGCCGGTCATGGAGTTCACTGCCGCGGACATCTTTCAGCACTCGCCCTTTGGCGACATCTTGAAATCACTAAAGCATCTCTCTTTATCAGGAGCCTGGCGGACTACGGTCGGGAAGGTTGAGATGCGGACGACGAAGAAATTCAACGCCCACCCACCACCCACTTTGTAGCCACCGCCGAAAGCTTAAACGACGCGTGCTCGATTTCGACTACGAAGACATCGATGGTATGGACGGCGATGTAGGAGACAACCATGAACCAGCACCTATAGGATCTTTGGACAACCACCTCATCCCATGATGTATACATGGTGGATACACCTAAAGGAATTGACGACGAGGAACAACGGGACACTACGAAGGATAAATCCCTCGGAAAGCGTCAAAACGGCAGCGTAAACGCCGCACCAAGTCCCGCCTCGACAAAGACCCAGCCATAGAGCGAAGCGAACGGTGGACAACGAACACGCTTATCGAGCAACCGTCCAAACAGCAACTTGGATAAACAACCCGTCCGGCAAAGATAACGATGCGGGCGATCTCACGCCGGACAAATTTTGGAGCGAAGAACCTCCACAAAAGGCTCGCCGCCGCTGCGCGTAGCCTGAAAGCGAAGAGGAAGCTCAAAACAGCGAAAGATGCACTCGAGAATCAGATGGAGCAAAGTATTCAACACATGAGACAAATCTGGCGACGATCGCCCGAACAAAGAGCTACCCAAAGAAAACTATCGCCGAATTTGATGAGGAGGCCGAGAGCCCCCACAATCAAAAAGCAAGAAGGCCACCCGGTCGGATGGACGACCACTCAAGAACAGAGAGCGGCAAGCGGCGCCGCACACAAGCCGTCACGCGATCCGCATAAGGATTCGCACCAAAAGGATGGCCCAGTTAGATCTATCTACGGGCCAAGGAAACAAGTTCTGGCGAGCAATACAAAACACCAAATATCCGAACATCACGACACACCCAAATATAGGGGTGCCGCACACCCCCTGTGTTTCACCGATGAGGTGCTGGATCACGAATTCCCAGCGGGATTCAAACCCGTAAACATAGAGGCGTACGACGGAACAATGCACTCGAGTCTGGATTGAGGATTACATCCTCCACATACACATGGCCGTGAGGAGACGATCTCCACGCCATAAAATACTTACCCCTCAAGCTCAAAGGGCCAGCCCGGCATTGGCTCAAAAGCCTCCCTGAAAATACCATTGGAAGTTGGGAAGAGCTCGAGGATGCTTTTCGGGCAAATTTTCAAGGGACTTATGTCCGTCCTCCGGATGCAGATGATTTAAGTCATATAACTCAACAACCCGGAGAGTCAGCCCGCAAATTCTGGAACAGGTTCCTCACCAAAAAGAACCAAATAGTCGACTGCCCGGACGCCGAAGCCTTAGCAGCTTTTAAACACAACGTCCGAGACGAATGGCTCGCCAGACACCTTGGCCAGGAAAAGCTAAGAACAATGGCTGCACTAACAAGCCTCATGACCCGCTTTTGCGCGGGAGAGGATAGCTGGCTAGCAAGATGCGCACCAGCGACCCAAGTACATCCAAGTCGAGGGATGGAAATGGGAAACCACGACGCAGCAAGGACCAAATAGCGGATTAAGGAACGGTCCAAAGAGCGCGGCAGTCAACGCCGGATTCAAAAGCTCACGGCAGAACAATAAAAAACTGCCCCTTAAGGATAATAGCGACGAGCTATCCAACTTAAACTATGTCAAATCCACAGTACTCCCGGGAAGCCTGCAAACCATACCCACAGAGATTGTTGGGTTTTCAAGCAGTCCGGCAGACTCAACGCCGAACACAAGGGGCTCGACACACCAAGTCGGGATGATGACGAACCCCACAAGCAGAGCACCGGAAAACAAAAGAATTTCCCACAAGAGGTTAAAACAGTAAACTCACTTCACGTGATAAAAGGGAAAAACAGAGCGGCGCCCACTAAAATGTGCGCCGCACAGACTACCCTAGCGGAGTACCAACACTGGTTGTCAAAACCAATCACCTTCGACCATCAGGACTACTCTGAAAGTATCCGGAACGCATGATGTACTGCCTTGATATTGGATCCTATAATCGACGGATTCCAATTTACACAAGTCCTAATGGAGGGAGGTAGCAATCTAAACCTGCTATATCAGGACACAATCCGCAGGATGGGGATAGACCCAACCAAAATTCGCCACAGCAACACCGCCTTCAAAGGGGTAATGCCAGGCCTGTATGCCCATTGTACGGGCTCCCTACTGCTAGAAGTTGTGTTCGGCTCATCCGACAACTTCCGCCGCGAAAAGTTAACCTTCCACATCGCCCCATTCAAAGTAGCTATCAAGCACTCTTTGGGCGTGAAGCTTTCGCCCGCTTTAACGCAATACCGCATTACGCATCTCTTACACTTAAAATGCCCTTTCCACGCGGCATCATCTCATTAAAAGGGAGTATTAAGTGTTACTCGAGCACGGAAGAACCTGATACTGCCTTGACAGCCCCACACCAATCCGGCTCCGCTAATCAAAGCACCTGAATAGGTCATTCAAACCCCGGACACGGCTAGACGAGTCCGGCGCCTACTAGCGGCATACCCCCATACAAGGGGCTGCACGCACGTACAACAAGAGACAATAAAGCTCAATTTTTTCACCTTTCGAACCGTACTCTGTTTATTTAATATAAAGTACATTTCTCGCACGATATTTTTTCTTTTCAACTAAGTTCTTCTCTTTTACAGATGAACACCGTATACACCCGCCCAGATACTGCTGACAACGGAGACACAAAGCGCAGACATGCAAAGAGGACCCGTCGCAAGGATTCTTTTCAAATTAAGACCCTGCTTAAACCTTTTTACTGTCTCTTGTTGATACACATCCCCGGTTTCTTGCTATAACCGAGGAGGAGGTCGGCATTTTGGCATCGGCCGCACTTTTTTTTATGCGTGCACTGACACCAGGGCTTAGGGCATTATTCTGCCCATTTTCATAAAGACCGAATACCTTAGGGAGTGTTCGGCGTCTCGAGTTAGGCCTTATATGCATCAGCTCTGAATCATGTCTTTGGTCAAATGTTGGGTTTGCCCGGCTCCCATGTTTTGGTACCTTACGTTCCGTTATATCGGCTAAGCTAGCGCTGGTAGAACCACTGTGATTGTGCCCCGGTTGAGCTGGGTTGAGCACCTCAGTGGAGAAAGCTAAAATTGACTGTCATGATATAGCGTGAGACTGGTCAACCACTCGATGACCCAGCGGAATGTTTAGAATTCCCCCGCATTGACGAAGGGTCGTTTTTCCGGTCAGGCACATACGCGCCCCGAATTCGGGAGAGCGCGTGCCCCTAGGGGCTATATAGTAGCCCCACCATCGAGCTCCTATGGCTAAGTGAAAGTGATAAAGCATTATAGTCCGGTTGCCTAGTTTGCTACGCTATCACCTCCTTCACAGGACCAAGACATTGGATTAAGTGTGAAAATGCGCCTTTTTGCAAAAACCCCGCACCATGTGCGTGGGGGCTGAAGCCGAAGACTGCCATCTTTCGGGTTATATATACATATACATCAACGGCGATACAGGAGTAGTTTACTACTTGAACGCACAAGTATAAAAAGCCCTTATATTATATTGAAACATTGTTTTCACAAATCATACATGTCATTTAAACATAATATCCTTCGAAAGCATCGTCTCTATTAAACGAGCGCCTGCAGACTTCCTCAAAATAGTGCTCGGCGGGTACTCGGCTTCATCTCAATCTTGGGATGCAACGTCGGTGGCCTTCATCTCCGCCAAAGATGTCTTGACACGGGCAAGAGCCATCCGCGCCCTCAATACACGCCGACCGCTTCATTGCGTCGTCCCAGTACCGCACCAAGGAACTGCTGCACTAAGCCAAAATAACTCTTCGGTTGGGGTCCGCTCGCCACAAATGAGTCATGACATGCTTCATGGCAAGTCCGGATAATCGATTCAGCTCGGCCCATTCGCCAACCGATCGGTCAACGGAAGAGGACGCTCCGGACTATGGAATTGCGACCAATATAGATCTTCCCTTCTGCGCCTCTTCCGCCTCGGAAGTGCTCAATCGCGTCGCGGCGCTTCGCCGCTAAGTCCGAGATAAGCATCCTTCGAACTCCACAACTTGTCCAACTGAGCATACTTCGGATCCGTATATTTCCTCCGCAGCAAAAACGGTTTTCCAGCCGCAATAGCCCCGGCCTGACTCAGCTCCTCCTTGGCAGCTCTCATAGCGGAACGAGCATCCTTGGATTCGGCGGTGGCCTTTTTCAGGTCCTCTTGCTCCGTTTGACGTTCTTTTTCAAGAACCCCCGCAGCAGTCGGTAGCATTCTTCAACTTTATGGCCATATCGGCCATTTCCTCTTTGCTTCGGCAGTGAGCAGCCCGTTCGGCTTTTAGCTCTTCGGCCGCCCTTAAAGCGGCAGCATTACTATTTTTGGCTTGCTCTTTAGCTCGGGCGAGTTTCGCCCGCAGCTCCTCCACAGCAGCGGCACCACCTGCATTCACCATACAAGTAGTAAGGCACGGGCGTCAAGCTCCCTTACCAGGCGTCCGCGAAGAAGTCGCATACCTTGTGACTCATCAAACCGCTTATTGACAAGCGCGATGTCCGCATCTGCCTCGTCAAGTTGCCGCTTTAGTTCGGCAAATCCATCAGTCCGGCTGGCCACCGGACGCCCCGCCACCTATTTAGGAGCGGCGATATGTTATAATCGAGATTATGATCCTCGCACGCTGTCAATTTTGACAACATACCGAGTCTCGAGGCTACTATCTATACAGTATGCATTCTATATGCATAATCGCTGAAGGTACATCATTTTTTCAGACCTCAAACCCCGTCGATAAGAACTGGCGGCTTCATGCAATCCGCTCTCAGCGGATGCAATTCTTTCAATTATCGTAGCCATTAGCGCACGGTGATCTTCTGAGATATACGCTCGCCCGAGCAGGTCCTTTAGCTCCTCCGACCGCATGCCAGTTGGCGCCGGACCGTCCGGCCCCGCCGGACTCGGGGAAACTCTCCGTGACGACACTTCGGGGTCGCCCGCCTCACACGAAGGCGCGATAGGTGGGGGAGTTTCGCTCTCTATCATCTCCGGACGAAGATCCCCCGAAGACGAAGCTCACGAGAAGGGCTGAGATCCGAACTACAAGGTACAATTTGGTTATCTTCGTAAATAAATACTGAGGATGTTCTTTATTCACATGACCCCTTCTTTTTACTTACGGCTCATTTGGAGGGCTGATCCCTTGGGGAAATAGTGCGGCTGGGATACTTCCCGGCGGACTTTCATCGAAGACTTCTTTCCCGCTTTGAGGCCTTGGCTTCCGGGTCGTCTGAGGCGGTCCTCTTCTCCCTTGGAGGAGGATCCCTGATCCCTCTTCCTTGAAAGCCTCCTTCACGGAGGCAGTTGCTTCTGCTCCCCCTTTGCCTTCTTTAAAAGGCGCGACCTTCAACATCTTGGTCAAGATGGGATCCGCGTGGTCTCTGGGAGGGAGCCGACACCTTATCAACTTTGCCTTGGCTATCCACTCCTGTTCAAGAAACGGCTCCCTTAAAGGGCATATATATGATAAATGAATGAACAGCCTGTCCGATTCTGTGGTTACTTACTTGAGTATCTGGGTGATTGCAGCTTAGACCTGCGTCCTCGGTCAAGTCCGGACACTTCTCTTGTGATCCGAAGAACAATTTGTACATCTCCTTGGGCGTCCCGCCCATAAAATGTTGGAGAGCTCGTGGTCCCTCCGGATTAAACTCCCACAAACGGAGGGGGCCATGTTTGCAGGGCGTATACGCCCGAATCAGCATAACTGCGCCGCCACGACAGATTGATCTCTCTTTCTTGGAGGTCTCGACACGGCCCTGCAACAGAGGAACGCCCTTGGACGGCCCCAGTCGAGCCTCCGGTTGACCCATGATGCCACCATTGTGGTGGACCTAAGCGGAAGGCGGGTGGCGCCACCCATTTGGTGCCCCTGGGAGCGGTGATATAAAACCACTCCCGTTGCCACAAACCAAGCTCCTCTTGAAAAGAGCCCTCGGGCCACGGGGCATCAGCGCACTTGCTTATGACCGCCCCTCCGCACTCTGCTTGTTGCCCCTCGATCATCTTCGCCTCCACCTTGAAGGTCTTGAGCCACAATCCAAAGTGAGGGGTAATATGGAGGAAGGCTTCACATACGACAATGAATGACGAGATATGGAGGATGGACTCGGATTCAAGTCATGGAAATCCAGCCCATAATAAAACATGAGCCCTCGCACAAAGGGATCCGTCGGGAAGCCTAAACCCGAAGGAAGTGAGACACGAACACCACGCCTCGCCGGGCTCGGAGTGGGAATGACCTACCACGAGCAGCAGCCTATGAGAGATCTCGCCGGTTAGATACCGGCGTCTGCTCGCAGCTTTAGCACATCTTCTTCGTGACGGAAGAAGACATCCATCGCCGAGCTGGTCGGAGCCGGACATCATCAAAGGTCCAAGCGCCTAAATCAAGCTTTGGGTGTTAGAACTTCCGGGCCCGGCGAACTCGATGGAGGGTGGAAAAAGAAGAGGCCTTGGTCTCATTATAAAGAGGTTGAAGACCAAGAGCCCTCCCCGTGGTCGATTAGGACTCGCCTTCGATAGAGGAGGCATGCCAACGGGCACGGTTGGGTTACCCACGTCCGTATTTGATGAGAATCCCGGAATAAGGGGGCACGATCTCCGCTTTGATAAGACGTGCCAAGGAAACCGCCTTGCTAAACGCGCTGAGGTGGGACAGTAAAAAACAATTCGAATAAAGGCTTGGCCATGGTGTGATGTCACGCCGCGGAATACGTTACCAGATCTGTGCAAAAATTATTCTCTCTACGGTGGTATGTGGAACTTGTTTTGCAGAGCCGGACACTATCCTTGTGTTCAAAACCTTCTATGAAGTATTCCGAGGAGGAACCCGCCTTGCAATGCCGAAGACAATATCTTGCGCCCGGACTAAATGCGTCATTGAAGCCTGGTTCAGGGGCTACTGAGGGAGTCCTGGATTAGGGGGTGTCCGGATAGTCGAACTATCATCGTTGGCCGGACTACAAGACTATGAAGATACAAGATTGAAGACTTCATCCCGTGTCCGGATGGGACTTTCCTTGGCATGGAAGGCAAGCTTGGCGATACGGATATGTAGATTTCCTACCATTGTAACCGACTCTGTGTAACCCTAACCCTATTCGTGTCTATATAAACCGAAGGGTTTTAGTCCGTAGGACGAACAACAATCATACCATAGGCTAGCTTCTAGGGTTTAGCCTCTCCGATCTCGTGGTAGATCTACTCTTGTACTACCCATATCATCAATATTAATCAAGCAGGAGTAGGGTATTACCTCCATCGAGAGGGCCCGAACCTGGGTAAAAACATCGTGTCCCTTGTCTCCTGTTACCATCCGCCTAGACGCACAGTTCGGGACCCCCTATCCGAGATCCGCCGGTTTTGACACCGACACCAAGGAAGCATTTTTTGCTCAGTGTGGGGTTCTTGTTAGGGACAAGATCCCGATCAGCATCCACCAATGGTTTAAGCCTAAGAAGGAAGACCCTGAGGTGTCTTATGTCAATGATATGCAGAAAGATGATCTTTCGACCGCGCTGAAGGCAAATTTCACCCTACCGCCAGAGGAGGATCCGGAGAAGCCAGTTAAAGAGCAATTGATCAAGTCTTATGCTCTTAAGAAGATGACAGATCTAATCAGGAGGTGGAAGAATGAGCTGAAAACATCGTTTGTCGACAAAGAAAAGACACCAGAATTCACTGGCCGGTATGAGAAGATCAGAGATCACTGGCCCGCATTTGTGGCCCACAAGACATCGGACAAGAGTAAGAAGATGTCAGCGACAAACAAGAAAAATATTGCGAAGAAGCAGCTTCACCATCGCACGGGGTCAGGTGGCTACCTCAAAGCCCGGCCGTTGAGGGCCAAGGCTGAGAATGACCTGCTTGATAAAGGGGTCGAACCAGAGACATTGAACTAGCCAGACCGTTACCGGACTTGGTTCTTCGGGGTTGGCGGAACCTTGGACCCTGTATCACGGAAGTGCGTTTGGACGAATGACCAACTTAACATACCCGTCAAGAAGCTTCAGCAGTATATAGATGCAGCGCAACAAGGGACGTTCATTCCAGACAGAGAGAACGACAAGCTCATAATGGCCCTCGGGAATACTGAGCACCCTGGACGGACACGAGGCACGCCAGGCTCTGTTCCGTGGAAGGCTGGGTTTCCGGACGCAGGCGGTTACAAAATGCCAGGAGAGGAGGAAGAAAGTGGAGTAAACCCAACTCCAGGCGCTACACGCAAGGGTACAAGGGCTAGAGGAACGAGAAGCAGTTCGCAACAAGCGACCTGCCGAAGCTACCCCCAAAGCTACACTGCAATCTCAGCGGAGAAGCAGCGTGGCTTCCACCGAGCTGCTTCAGCTGGAGCATGTCTTCATGGTTCTTGCTAGCTACCCCATGGATGGTATCACGGAGTCTCAACATTGCCACCTTATGACGCAATGGCAGAACTTCAAAGTCAAGGCGGTTGTCGGCTCTATTCGACCTCCTGAACCCGACGCAACTTTTCACTGTTGTCCAATTCCAGAACGATATGCTAGGGTGATGGTGGACAAAATAACGAAGGGATTTGAGGACCTCGAGCTTGACCACCCTACCGGTGAAGGGGAGACTCGGCTGGGTTCTGCTCTGAAGACTCCATGCCTATGGCAGAAGGAGCTCATCAACCTTCCAAACTCGACGCCTCTGCCTCCTCCTCCGGCGAGTCAGGGCACTCCGCCTCCTCCTCCGGCGAATCAGGGCACTCCGCCTCCTCCTCCGGCGAGTGATCAGGGCACTCAGCCTCCTTCTCCGACGCATGGCGGCACTCCGCCTCCTTCTCCACATGTGCCGGCGCGCCCGAGCAGCCAGCCTCCTCCTTCTCCGCCTCGTCAGCAAGGGCGGAAGAGACCCGCCGCCGCTCCGGCTGCTCCGGCGCGTCGTAGTACTTCTCCTCCACCTCGTAAGCAAGGAAAGAAGATAGCCGCAGCCGCTCCATCTGCTCTGGCGTCTAGCTATACAGCCAGAGGCGGGAGGCAATACAGGTTCGGTCCATCTCTCAAGCCTCTAGATAAGTTACCATACGAGATGACCGTGGAGGAAAACGCGAAGATCGTGAAAGCCCAAGTGAAGGACTTCTTTGAAGCGGTGAAAGCAAAGAAACATCCACCTCCGGAAGAAGATAGATCCGGTGAAAGCGAAGCGCACTATCGATGCCCTGAAGCGACCACCACCTTCTCTGTCGCAATCCAACTATGATCGCATTATTGAAAAGTCATTTGTTGAAGAGGATTGGTCGGGAAGTACTATTAGTGATCGAAGGTTAGCAGAACGACGAGCTGGGAAAAAAATTGCCCAGCTCGGCGAACAAGCGAACCAATCGTGCCCCCCGCTCAAGGTGTCTAGCGATATCGTCGCTAATCATCCGGAGATTTTGCCCAATACCAATCTTGGAGATTACCTGCCCGACGATGTACATTATGATTTCTTGGAGGTGGACAAACACAAATACCATTACGGGAAGCCTCTCGTCAAAGATGAAAGATCTCTAACAACGATGATGCGAAGATTCCATGGCTGGTACATGAAAACCTGCAGAGAGTCCGGGGAGAAGAATACTTTGACGCTGAGAGTTAAAGAGGAGCATGACCTCGTTGGAATTGATCTGTTGTTTGTTCCATTTGAGGAGTTCTTCCAGTTTTTCAATCAAAAGGCCCTCGATAAATTAACGGTCACTTGCTACAGTCTGTAAGTATTACTTCTGTCATTAATTCTCTATATATAACTCAGCTCTTTTATTGCATGTATATATAATTATACTCACTATATTATGCAGATTGAAGATTGCCGAATTGAAGAAAAGACAAATCGGTGATATTGGGTTCATTAACACAAATCTCATAGATGAATTTATGGTTGAATTTCAGGCCAAAGATACCGAGGCCAACTTGCTACAATCGTTGGTAATAAATCAAAACAAAGATATAATACTCTTCCCTTACAACTTCAAGTGAGTATTACTGTCTTTTGCATATTCGGTTTCCCTTATTAGTCGAGGTTATAGTAATGTAATTAATGAGTTATGCATGCGTGCGCAGGTTCTACTATATTCTCCTAGAGATTAAGCTTGAGCAGGGACTAGTAACCGTCTTGGACTCGAGACGAAAAGATCCCCAGGAGTATGCGGACATGACTGAAATTCTCGAGAAGTAAGTTAAATCGATCATTATCGCACCATATCGGCAACTTTGTTCACTTCCTGATATCAAGTAATTGTTTTCTTTGTCTGGCAGGGTTTGGAAAAAATTCACCGCAAAAGCTCTGGGACTACCGGCGAAGCTACATTCACACACCCGAAAGTAAGTACTACTAGCTAGTTCCGCGCATCTCCTAGTGATTCAAGCGCTAGTTTCATCAATACCATTTATCATGCTTGCTTATCAGTTTGATTGACCTCTATTTCTTGTAAAGTGGTTGTGGCGGGAACCCGGAAATAATTATCAGGATACTACGTTTATAGTCCATCCGCCACACCTAATTCGTGAGCGGGGCTACTCTAACAAACAATATGTAGTGCGTAAGCAATAATATTCACAATTTTATTTTATTACCATCATTTGTGTTGAGTTTCATTCATTCATATATATGTATTGACCCCCTTCTTCAAATTAGATGTTTCGGATGTGGGATGAACTCCTAGCACCAGATCGCATGCGAGCAATTCAAGAGGAATTGGCGGGATTCTTTCTTGACCACGTGATCGATAAAGACGGAGAATACCATGTGGACCCTGAGTTCATATATAATTAGAGGATTATATTGTAAGAGATCTTCTATTGTATATATGTAGCCATGTATCGTCGGATAGATATACGAAAACTTGTTGTTCGACCAATCTCTCGAAGAAGGAAATGTCAATATCACTTCTTTCTGTATGCATATGTTCATGACGATCTTCTGTATTTAATGGTTTCCTTCATTTGCTTACTAGCTAGCGTGTCGAGTCCTCTCTATGCGTATAGTACGCAACGTCGACCAAGCACGGAGATAAGAGAGGACACTTCTCTTTATTAATTAGCTAACTAACACAATATATGAAACACCTAAATTAACCCCTCAAAACCCCCTAAACCCACCCCCTTTCGAAAAAAACAAAACCTCAGCTCACCGGTTCTTGTGGCGTGGATGCCTTTTGGTCCCGGTTGGTGCTACCAACTTGGACCAAAGGCCCTCCTGCCAGGGCTCACCGCAGCGGCCACGTTGAGACCCAACTGTCCCGGTTGGTGTAAGAACCGTGACTAAAGGTATATGACTTTACTACCGACCATTTAGTCCCGGTTCGCTAACCAGAACAAATGGGCCTTACGTATCGGAACAAATAGCCCTTTTTCTACTAGTGATCTAGGCCTGGCCTGACTTGACTTGCTACCGCTACTTAATTTCACTTCTTATCCAAAACAATAAGGTGTGCATCAAAGGGGCTTGCTCGCGCGTGCCACGTGGGCGGAGGCGCAGCCAATGAAAGGAGCGGAGGTCTCGCGCTATCAACGTCGAGAGAGAGAAAAAAGGGGAAAGAGCGCCAGCCCCACCAGGCCCAGATTCGTTCCCCATCCCTCGATTCTTTGCCCTCTCCCTCTCTCTGGACAACCTCCCCCGCCGCCGCCGCCGCCACTGACGCCGTCTCGCACAGCCTGCGCCCCCACGCCTTCTCTTCTCCCCCTCACCTTTCCCCATCCACCAGCGACCTCCTCCCATTCCCCTTTCGCAGATTGAGCAGCAGGCCCGAATTCTCCCCAAACAGGCAACATCCCCTTTCTTTTCTTTCCCCATTCTTGGCCATCGGGAGGAGGCAGCAGAGCAGCTGCCAGCGGCTGGGAAGATGGGGCGGAGGAGGAGGAGAAGGAGAGAGGTGTGGCGTGAGCCTAATTCGATGAAGGAGAAGGAGAAGGTGGGGCGGAGGAGGAGGAGAAGGAGAGAGGTGGGGCGTGAGCCTATTTCGATGAAGGAGAAGGAGGCTGGGACGCGGCTGCGAGCGCGCCACCGGCCGTGTTCCTCGAGGGAGGATTGGGTGGGAGGAAAAGGCGGCGGCGGCGGCGGTTTCGATTTTTGATGTGTCACCGGCGCCACCACAAGGACGGATGACGGGATATGAGGCGAGCATGATCCCTCGCCTCTTCCCATTCCTTTTCCGCCTGTTCTCAGCGCACTTAGATGGCTGCAGGGGAGGCGCAGCAGAGGAGGCTCATGCAGTGCGTGGGGTGATGGGAGCTGGAAGAAAAGAAAGAGTGGCGGCGGCGGCGGCCGATCTCTCCGTCTCGCGGGGCCAGCTCTCCCTTCTGCGCCGTGACACCACCGGTATGGAGGCCCGGGCTCGGGAGCCACCACGGTGTTGGGTGCGCTGGCGAGGGCTATGTGGACGCGCCGCGCGCGGCGTCCGGCCTTGGGTTCTAGCGGCACCAAGCCGTACATCTGAGCTGATCTGCACCTCTACACCACTACCTCCCTCTCCCACGTAAGCTCGAGCTCGAGGCGGTAAAATCCCTCTCAGGTGGCAGAGGCTAACAGCCTTGACATCTTTGGAGATTCTGTGTGTGCAGTTGTAGTTGTGCACACCAATTGTTTGATGAATTGCTAGAAGAAATTCTACGTCCTTTTGTTGTATTTTTGAAGTAGGTAAAATGTGATTTAGCCGTGCTTTTGAAAATCGCTCATGAAAGCTTTTGAAATGTGATGAAATAGTTCAGTTGACCGAATGTGGTGGCCTATCGCCGACCACGGCGGTGGCGGATTCCCTAAGGTAGTTAACCGAGGCAGCCAGTGTGGGAGGTCACTCTTAGTTCATCTGCCTGTTTGCTCCGTCTCTTGACGGCTCCCATGGAGGTGATTTTGATTGCACTGGATATTAATTTTTGCTTAGGATGTGCTGCTGCTCCTCTTTGTGTCTGTTTAGTCTTCCTCATTGCTTCGTCCATCCTCGGTTTTATAATAAGTACACTGTGGTATGGTGAGGCCCTCTCAATACTAGATGGCTTACTTCCCTTATCTGGACTGTTGATTTCTTTTCGAAGAATAGGCCCTTGTTCCAGTTCAAACCTTGATGAACTGGTTTTGGTTGATACTATTTTAAATTTAGTTTCATATACCGTAGAATTTCTAATTCTCGGATACATATGATATATGCTGCAGCAACTATGTGTTCAGACTTCAAATATGTCAGCAAGTTACTTTAGAGCGTTGCTACATTTACTTGAGTATTTGTTTCTCTTTAGTGCACCGGCTAGCAGGAGCCCTAAGGTTGATGGCGCAGGGAGGAGGCAGAGCGGTAGGACGGGTTCTGTCATGCTGGCTGGAGCAGCGGTCGGAATGGATAACCGGCGTGAGAGGGTGGGATGAGGACGAGGTCCTTTCGTTTTGCCAAGGTAAGATCCACACTTCTCTTTTGTTCTTCCACCACAATGTTGATTCTACTGACCTAATCCATAGCTCTGGATCCATGTTCCTTGCAGGAGCGTTGATCTCTTGGTGCGGCGACGCGAGGCTGTGGGAGCCCAGCCCAGGTTTGCTGAGGTGATCTCCCTGTCCTTGGACGAGGAGGTCGACAAGTATGCCGTGGTGGAAATTGGAAAGCAAGAAGAAGATCCGGCAAAGGAGACAAGGAAGAAGCAGCGAAGGAGGACGCCGCCGCTGACAAGGAGGAGGTAAATGTTGCAGGCCTACGCTTAGCTTGTTATTATGCAATATCATGTATTTATCTTAGCAAAAGAGGCTTTAGTAGCAATGTCATGTAGAATCGCTTTGAATTGGAAGTTACATGGTTCAACTGCATCAAGTGTGAGCTCACTGGAACATTCATGAACTGAATAGCGGATTGAAAACCTTGGCATGTTTAGTACAACTAATTTTATCTTAGTGACCCGACATCTTTGTTTGTTCTTCCTGGAGCTGCAGGTGATGAATGTATTTGTCCCTCTCAGCTTTAGGTTGTTGGCACCTAGGAGGTTTGGGACAGCAAAATCGGTACTCATTGAACATGGCGTTGATGCCCCTTATCCGACAACGTAGTTATGCGGAAGTTTCTTGTAGTGCCAAGTAAAAAAAATTACATGGATAACTGTGGTGAGTTGATAGTTATCTTGCTTCTGCTCATCATGACCAGAGTATACCAAGACACTTCTCCGTATGCGGTAGACACACATACACGGAGTGAGCTTTTCTCTGCAGTTTTGGTGACCGACGCACAGGGTCTCCGTTCCATGGTGTTGCCGATGAGCAAGGTAAATCCTCAACGCTTGGTCACTTTGATTCTGTATTTATTCTATGGTCACTTGGGATTTATGCATCTGACCTTCTCATTTTTGTCTATGATAAACAAAGTATGGTTTTGATAGATCTTTCCTATGTAAACCACTGTACCTATGTAAAGCACTGCGGCGCAAGCGCCCCAATGCAGGTTCAAGCCGCTTGAAGAGGGTGCTCGCTGCGGTTCCGACCCTGGCGCCAACGCCATGGACAAGGTGCCCTCTCCATACTTCTCTCCATTTTCGCTTTGGAGTTGGTGCTCTGTACGTGAAGCTCCCTCTCTTCTCTGCTGCAGGAGAACATCTCTCTGTTCGTGAATCTCTTCTCTTGTCTGGTTTTCTTCATCCCCCTATGTGATATCCAATTTGCTGAAGGAGGGTGCCCACCATCCAAGGTGCTGAACATCATCACCATCTGTTGCCTGCCAAGGTAACCTCTCCAATATATATGTTCTGCTGTGACTGTTATCATATAGTTAGATGGCAATTGTCTTCCTCGTCTATCTATTCATAGTGCGTTGTTCTTTTATTTTGCAGGAATTGCTCTAGTGGAAACACTTGTTAAATTCAAGGTGTATAACCATATGTTGTTGTGGGTTTGTTCGGGGGTTGTTGATTCCTCTGGTTTCTCCTTGGACAGAAGACGGCCATAATCATTTTTGTGAGTAGTAAATATTGACCACAATAGGTATGTTCAAGTCTAATTTCACCTAGTCACTGCAATTTCAGCTACTTTCCCTCGGTGTTTTGGAAGCTTTTAGTTTAGGTAGCTATCACTTCCGTCGGGAGGAGATTGACTGAGTTTCGGTTGATTGGGTGTGTAGATGAAGGTAGAGTTGCATATATTTATTGAATTGTGGAGAAATAAAATAATGGCTTGCATCAAGAGGAGATTCAGCAATTCTTAGATGATTGGATGTGTAGATGAGGCTAGAATGCATATATTTAACAATCTAGACTCATGATAAACGCCGCCGCAATCCATGAGCTACAAGCTATGTTTTTAAGGCAGTAAGGCGACCTAAGGCGCTGGGGGGGCGCCTTATCGTCTAGGCGACGCCTAAGCGCCTAAGGCGGACGCCTAAGCGCCTAAGGCGGGCATATTTGTAAGGCGCTGGGGGGGGGGGGGGGCCTTATCGCCTAAGCGTCCAAGGCGGGACGCCTTAAAAACAATGGCTACAAGACTTGAACTCGTTTCTCATCACCACTTCTATTAGAACATTCAGATCCGCAAATCATTCACTTCTTAGGAATAGACATGTCTCCTTGGCGTACTGTAGCCCGTTCAGATTATTCTTCAATCAACAAAACTAAGCTTGTCTTATGTGCTCAGATCTGGTTTAGTTCCTTTTCATGCATTAGTTGCTCTTCTTCTAGATGCATTAAGCGGTCGTATCTGCTCGCTGTAGATTTCGTGTTAGTTTTCCTTACTCTCTGATTTACCTATTTGGCTTTAGGATTACTCCATGGATTACTCAAAAATATTTCTATTACTTCATTTTGGTCATTGATTTAGTTTTTGGCTTAAGGATTAATTACATGAATGCTTAGTTGTAGCCATCATGCCTATCCTAATTGTAGTTTTCAAATCTTTGATTGATGCCTATCGCACAGAGGGGATGAGATGGGTTCTGCATGGTCTTCTGTTTTTGGAAATTGTCTACCTGAGTTCATTACATGATGCGTTGATTTCGTTGGAAATATAGAGAAAGATGTGTGTATATATTGTGGATGTTGTCCTGTGAACCAAAAAGAGCTTCTCAAAAGATGGATTTGTTTGCGTTCGATTGGGATGGATCTGTTTCTTTTCATATACTTGGTCCAAACTATCAGAAATCTGAATCCATGGATAAATGCAATGTTTGCTTGCTTTCATTCATCTGTTATAATTTACATACCTAATTTTTAACAGAAAACAGAAGGATTTGAATGCTGGCCATTTATAGATAGATACCCTTATGCTTACTGGGAAGGGAATCCAGAGGTCGCAGCTATAAGGCAAGAGCTTATCAAGTGTAATGTTTCCAGTAAATAAGAATGTAATGCACGGATCTACAAATAGGCACTTGTCTGTGTTTATGTTGCACTGCACTTTGTTATACTTGATGGGAGTGTTAACATTCTGTTTATTCTCACAAGTAGAAAATCCTATTGTATCTTGTCAAATCTTGTTGCTTTTATAATTATTCTAATCCTTCTGATCTAGAACATAGCCTTTTTCCAAAGAACGTAATTTTCATAATGCCTATGGCTAATTAGAGTGTTTACTTTTGCCTTCTCATTTA
The DNA here is from genome assembly GCA_021605145.1 of Aegilops bicornis. Lineage (NCBI taxonomy): Eukaryota > Viridiplantae > Streptophyta > Magnoliopsida > Poales > Poaceae > Aegilops > Aegilops bicornis. The sequence goes on along the minus strand of CM038675.1, from coordinate 160,677,253 downwards.
GGATTGGATCGAAGAGAGCAAGGCAGGATACAAGAAATCATATTTGGCCAGTCAATGCACACATAGGTTTGTTTTCTTCGATTAGAAGTTAGGTAGGGACTTATTTGTTATGTCATCAATATTGAAATTGTTGTGTTGGGTGATAGGTACAAGATCTACATTGAATCAGCATGGTTAGTTAGTGAGGAGTATATCATAGCTTGTGATTAAACCAAAATACTACGATTTCTTTTCAAGGGCTAATTGCTAATTAATTGATGAATAGATAAATTCCTATATCAAATATGTCATCTGCTGCTTGATATTTGTTGTTGTACTAAACAGTACTGACATGCCTTCAAGTTCTGATGCAATTTAGAACATCCCTCTCTAAACAAAAGTGTGGTTGACACTAAAAAATTGTAGCTCTGAATTTAGGAATCAGTTGTCCTCACCAGCGTGATGATGATTTGGCAATATGTCTAGCTATCTAACATATATTACTTTTTCTTTTTACAAGCTCAAAGTTGTTGGTCATGATGTATTGATTAGAAGCAATAATACAAATTACTGATACATTTTCCTAGTGACATGACTTGATATTCTGATAGATGGGGTCGCGTGTCACAAAACTGTACATATAGTTTGAATGCACTGACCTACTTTGCTTCTTTCCCATTTTTCGTTTGTCTGATATCGTAGCATGTTTCATTTTGATCAGTGAGATAAATATTCTATTTACTTCTTTAATATGTAATTTTGAGTGTGTTACTTTTGCCTTTTCCATTGGTAATACAGAAGTATGAGAACTTAATTTATTTGCATTTTATAAGATAGACATTTTTCTTTGAGTGCAGGGAATCAATGATAATTAGTACTGGATTTTCATGATCATTCAAGTCGCATGCTGAGTAGATACTACGCTAAGCATAATTAAATATCTATGAGTAATTAGAGCAGTGGCTACTACTCCCTCCGTTCCTAAATAATTGTCTTTCTAGAGATTTCAACAAGTGACTACATACGGAGCAAAATGAGTGAATCTACACTCTAAAACATGTCTACATACATCCGTATGTTGTAGTCCATTTGAGATGGCTAGAAAGACAATTATTTGGGAACGGAGGGAGTACTATGTAAATTATAGTTCAACGAATACTTAGTCACTACTATGTAAATTGTAGTTCAACGGATACTCCATTTGTAAATGCGTCAAAACATCCCTTTGGAATTCATGTCCTCAAGTTTGAAAGCATTTGATTTGTGAAGCATAGGTTAGTTGCTATATGGCTTTGTGAGAAAAACACTATCCATTTTTGACAAAAGCAATATCATATTGTCATACAGAGACATTAACAAATACGGCAGCATGATTAGTGCGCACAGTCGTGCCTCAAGAGACGTGCCCAGGGTGTGTCCCAGCCACTAGCCACGGACATAGTGGTTATCATTCATCATCATCATGAGATGATTTCATTTTGTGGATGCTTGAGTTTCAAAAATTTAGGCTCTGCACTCCATCTCTATAGATATAAGTCTTTGTAGGATGTAAGACCGCTACTCTGTGTTCATATAAGCCTACCCTATTGATAATATCATCTCTATAGGTATAAGTCTTTGTAGGATGTAAGACCGCTACTCTGTGTTCACATAAGCCTACCTATTAATAATATCTCTGATTTATTTTATGAATGTACATTGCAAATAATGCATTTCTGTTGGTCCTGTAACTACTACCTACATTGCTCAGCTTGATATGTAATCAAAGTACACATGAGTTAACCGGCAGTTCCATGTACATGTTCTACCCATAGCGCCAAAAGGGAATGAAAAGTGCGGCCACCTATCTGGCACCGCACATGCACGCCTCAAGCGGCGCCATCAGGTGGCGCCCCAATCACTAGTAGATATTACACTCTCCAAGAGCGAACCTCTGGGCAGCCTCTCGAGCATGCCACGTAGGATTGGTATAGTTCTCATACGTGCACAAGTATTGGGCAGAAAGAGAGAAAGAAGTGTATTGGCTAGGACAAACTATCCCAGGCCTTCCTTTCCCAAATGCAGCCGTCCCTGACTCAAGCCAGCGATTGGATGCTTGATTTTATCTTACCCGCAAAGGCAACCCATGATTTCTTTCCCTACTCTGCTCATATACGCCCCCCCCCCCCCCCCCTCTCTCTATTCCACTTCTCTTGCCTTCCCCACGAAGGATCCTCAAACAGCAGGCATCAACGACCATGGGTAGGCGAAGGAATGAAGCAACAGGCTCGATCTGCTCGTCGCCCACCTCGCGCCGCCCATGACCTACAGATTCTTGCCTGTCCCGGCGGAGAACATGGAGGAGGGCGGGGATGAGCTCACCGTCTTCCTCGTGACCGGCGCTGGCGGGGCTACAAGCTTCGTTTGGGCGACGGACGGCCCCGTCCTGCTCTCGCGCTGCCATGGATCCGCCCTTCTCGTGTGCCGCGCCCTATGCTCGTAGGTGGGCGGGGAGGGCAGACGAGCTCAACCCGGACGGAAGTAGCTACGGTTGTCGGCGCCTCCTCTGTCAGCCGGAGGCCATGGGCCCTCCTCATCAACCGCATAATCCACCTCTGCTGTTGTTTTCATCGGGCGTGAGGTGAGTCTCAGTTTCTATTTCTGCCAATTAGTATTTTTTTGTTAGATATTCATAGAAATTTAGGGAGTATCTGTCGTCAAAATATTTAAGGTATCTACACTCAAATGCTTATTTCAGGATCAAGTGAAGGTGAGCAGCATATTCAAACTTGCATATCATGGCCAACCTGCTTGTTTAGCACAATCCCCTAGGCTGCACAAGAAGTTGCCTTGGCTATCTGTGGTTGGTTTCGTAGTGTATTTGAGGTTATGCTTGTGTTTAGAGTCGAAGATTCCAACACATGTAGGCATCTGTATGAGTTTGTATGAGGCACTATTTTGGGGTGAAGAAGATTGATAGGGTATAGTTCATCTGCAAAACAATGACTATGAATTTGTTTCTGTTTAAAGGTTAGCGATATTATAGATGGATTGTTCATTGAATTGTTTAGACTGTTTACTGGAAATTGCAAGAACGAACTTGAGACAATTAATAAAGCAGTATCCATTTGAGCAACTGAAGGTAAAATATTCTTGCTTGGTTATTCCAGTTATGTTGCAATATTTTAGTTTTGTGGCTCAAGATGGCGATTCACATTGTCTTAATTCTTGCGTACTGGTTTCTTTATACCCCTTGACAGGGAGATCCAGGGAGGAGGGAAGGAGGCGAGTCTCTCCCACGGCGTCGCTGTCAAGGAGCACTAAGGGATCTCCCTGTCGTGGTTTGTAGCATGTACATTCACCACACTGCCACCAACTATAAGGGCATCTCCAGCCACGCCCCCAGGACGCCCCCAAGCACCTTTTTTTAGCACCGGCGGATAAAAAACGTCCCAGTCAGGCCCCTAGGACATCTTTTTTTGCCGGATTTTGTGAAAATTAGCACCGGCACGCCCACCCCGCACCCAGCCCGCCGGGGGGCAGCTGGGGACGCCGACATTGCTTTTTGCAGGCACTGCCCCACTTGCCAGCCTCTCTCTCTCCCCTCTCCTCTCCTTTCTCTCTGTTCTTTCTCCTCTCTCCTCTCCTTTTTTCTTCTGCCACCTACCACCCACCGTCGTGGCCTCCTCCTCGCCCGCCCTTGCCTCAGGCGCGCCTCATGACCTCCTCGCCCTCCCCTCGCCCGGCCACCGGCCCGCTCCGCCAGGTGGCCGCCTTCCTCTTGCGGCCTCCTCTCGCCCTCCCCTCGCCCGATCGACTTCGCCGCCGCCGCCCTCCTCCTCCATGGCGCACACCGAGGGCAGTGCCCTCGCTGAGTGTTCCTCTCCAAAATTGCTTTCGGCCAATGGTGTCCTCCTCGGGCCTTGCAGCGTTCAAGGGAACATCTCGCCGGGCCCCCGCCGACCGCCTCGCCGCCCGACACCTTTCGACCGCTCCGTCGAAGGCACCCGGCGTGCTCAGCAGGTATTCCTCGCGATCGCCTCGCTCCGGAGCTCCCTCCGCGCTGCGCTCACCGCCGCGTCCTGCCTCCGCGCCGCCGCTGCACCGCCGAGGAGGCCTGGGACGCGCCGGGGAGGAAGCGGAAGGGCCCAGAGCTGGACGTCGCGAGGAGCATCGAAGCTCTTTGGCGAGCTTCGTTCTGAAAGATCGGCGGAGACCATGGCCAAGACGCATTGCAGATCGCCGAGCTCTTCGCCAAGCGGCTCAAGGAGTGCGTCGGCGCTAATGGTGGCAGCCCGTGGAGCTGCCCTCCTCCCTCGACGTGCTGCAGGAGCTCCGGGCGAGGCCGGGGCCGGACGTGGCCTGAGGCGGGCGTGAACAGGGCAGCCGTGGCCTGGACGGCGTCCTCCTCGGCCGCGCGCTCGCGTGCGAGCAGCGCATCTCGGCGTCCTCCTCGGCCGCGCGCTCGCTGGAGACCGCGGCGATGGACGGCACGACGATTCGCAGTAGCGCCGAGGCCGCGGACGGCGTGGCTGTATTGGCTGGCGATCCCGGCAGCGAGGGGGGCTTGGTCGGGGACGTTGGTGAGGGCAACGGCTGGGCTGGGGAGGGCAACGGCTGGAAGAAATCTGAGCCCCGGAGTAAAATTGTCGCCGGCAGCTCCCCAGGCGGCGAAAAAAATGCCTCCTGGGGAGGCCAACGGCTGGAGATGCCCAGGAGGACAAAAGTGAGCACGGTACCTTCGACAAATCAATCCCATTTCTCTCCTTTGCGATGCAGATAGGTCACACTGATTCAACAAGTATTTGTGATTCATTGTGCACAAATTAAACATTTATGCAATTAGGATCTAGATCTAGATTTTCAGCTTTGTATGTTCATTAGGGATTTGTTGTTAGTGAAAGAGAGAGTGAAATAGAGGGAATATTCCTTTTTTCAAAAAAAGTTTAGATATTAAGCTGTACGCCTGTACTTTAGAATGTAATCTTGGTGTTCAAACTGCATAAAACCGTTACTAAAAAGATTTGGAATTTATCTTGTATGTATTTGGTTTGTAGGGCTGTAGGCTGGTGAGATACATACTTGTTAAGGTTATGTTATTTGTGTGACGTGTCGGATCCATCTAGCACAATGCTTCAGACTCAGATCAAAAGAAAAAGCTGATCAATAGGTTTCAGCCATGGTTAGCCTCTCTTGCAATTTTGTGATGTCAGGTTTTAGCCATACTTTTTTGTCAACGAATGAAGATTAGGTTGGTAGCCCGCATCTGTATCTCTTTGCAGTTTTTATCAAGTCGTCAGGTGTGATTAACTAACATATCCTTGGATGTCTTAGTAAACTCAAGGACTATGTGGGAGCTGACCTAAAGAATTTTACAGTGACAAAGGTTTCGCTAAAGCTAGCGGGCGTTTCTGAACCTGTAAGTTCATTTTGTTTTCTATAGTTCTATGTATTCCGGCGTCATTAAACTTATGTAGCAGCTAAAGCTACGTGTAAGTAAGTTGGAACGTGGAACTTTCTTGTCTCCCATCCCAGTAGTTCCATCTTTATTTCTCATAGATGCTGCCTATTATATAATACCAGGCTGTAGAGTGTTTGTATGCTAAATTCTACCAGAGTTAGTGGTACAACTAATGCATTTGCTCTACTGACTAAATACATTGACAAAGCTACTCTTTTCTCTAGGCATTGCATTTTGTAAATTAAAAGAAAACGAGTAGCATCTAGATAGACGTATTAATTGGTTCGTCAACAATTACAGGAACATGTCGGCAGTCATCTACATAGCATTTGATCAAGCGAATGAAACTGTGAGACTCATTATGCCAATGTTGAAGTGACCAAACACCTGATTGTAAAATGGCACATGTACATCTAGCTCTTTATTCTATCGCTTTGATTTGTGGAAGCCGCTTTGATTTGTGGAAGCCACTAAGTTGCTGTTGTAGGGACGCATAATCAGATGAAGACAGGGACGAAGAGCTCAAGAAGATTAATATGTTTCTATATTATTCCACATATATGAGTTTATGTGATGTTACTTTCAATTACTACAGATGTTGTCTTTGATAGTTTACATTTGCTTCATACTTATGTTCTATTTCTGCGTCAATAAATACACTACCTGTAAGGGTGTTGTAAGAGATCAGAAACATTTTAGTGAACCATATTATGTGGTACATTTGTGACTTGTTGCTAGAAGTGAGAAGAGGCCAAATGATCTTTGTAAGATTTTAAGCTACGTTGTAAGCAAAATTCAGATCATACATATGATTGATCAGGCATGGTATGAACTCTTATAACATATGCACATGACCTTATCTTTGTTTCTGGGTTGATCCATCTAAGCTATAATGCTACATATCTAAACTACTCCCTCCTTTCCGGTTTATAGGGCTCAATTAGAAAATCTCACCAACCAAGATAGATGGTGGGTGGTGGAACATTTTTTGTAGTTTGCAAAAGCACCTAATTAATGCTCTTGTTTTCTCAAAAAATTATGATTATCAATGCATTAATTGTTTACTGAGGACCAAACAAGACAGCCCAATGTACTGACAAAACATAGGGGCGCACATGAACGTCTCAAGAGGCGCGCCTCTGCGCGCCCCAACCACTAGTACCATCTCTACTCCTAATGGACAAGTTAGTTGAATAGTACGGTTTATTTTCGTCTGGCTTTTTTTGTCCTGTTTTTTTCGTCTCACCTCCCACCGCCACCCCTTCACATTGGTTTTTTCATAGTCTAATAAAATCTCTACTCCTAATGGACGAGTTAGTTGAATAGTATGGTTTATTTTCGTCTGGCTTTTTTTCATCCGGTTTTTTTCGTCTCACCTCCCAACGCCACCCCTAAACATTGGTTTTTTCATCGTCTAATAAAAAATTTCCTAACTAACAACTTTTTAAATGGGTAGGAACCGACAGCACTTACCAAACAATGAAATCCAGTTTCATAACAATCAATGCTAAAATCATAACTTTCCTAATGCATCGATCCTTACCTTTCCTAAAAACCAAATCTTCTATTATTAAAAGGAAATTGGTGAATGATGATTCATCATTCAACTCCTCCATAATGGTACGTTGTGGCCTTCCCACACTTACCAAAACAATCAATCACACTTACCAAATCTACTCCTCAACCCACCGCCACTCGCCACTCGCCTTCTCCCCTACCACGGTAGCATCAATCTCCTCCCCCCTCGCTTCATCCTATCTTCTCTCAAGGCATCCGCCATGGCGCGCTCCATGTCGCCGATCTTCGGGCTTCAGTGAGGCAGCGATTTGAAGCCTTGGGGCTGCAGATCAAGGCTTTATGGCGGCGAACTACATGTTGCCTGTCGGCTCCGGCGACGGCAGGTCAAACCTTCCTCGGCCTCTCTCTCCCGCACGTTCCATATCCATCGTTCTTTTTGGTTGTTCAGTTTTTTTTGGTCCAACGCCTAGAATATGCGCGCACACACCTTCAACCTCCTCGCTCGCTCACGTCTCCCTCCTCTCCTCTCTCTTGCGACGTTGTCGCCACCACAATGCCAGTCGGACTCCTGATCCCAGTACCAACATCCACCGCCGCCTCGCTATTCTACCCCGCCCGCCGCGGCGAAACCCTACCGGACTCTTTCTCCATGTTATTGATGCCGCCATCGTCAGCCTCCTTCCATGCCTCCCGTGCCCTGTCACACATCCAGAGATATATGGACTAGATGATTGGAACTAAGCAGGAGCATCTCGTCGCATCTGTCACACACTGAGTTCCAATCATCGAGGTTTATGTGGTCTTGTGAGGTGAGCAGAGCGGTTGGATTGATTTCCTTGCCGTTGTTCTATGCCCTCCACTGCATGGGCGAGCAGCAGTGGCAATGCGGACACCGCTCAGACCCATGTCCACATGCGTATGTAGGGCAAGGAAATGGATGCATCATGCACGTGTGTGTGCATATTCACTTGCTTTCTCTTTCCTTGCTGTCATAGAATAGAGCAGCGGGAGAGGCTTTTTTACTGCCAATTCTTTCAAAACTTGCATATTTTGGCCACTTAAATATGGTTGCCTATTTATTTGATGTAATCTATCTTCTATTTTTTCTCCTAAAAATATATATGTTTTGTTTGACTGACCAAAGCATATATATATATATATATATATATATATATATATATATATATATATATATATATATATATATATATATACCCCATGACATTATTATTTTTTCTTCTTCTTCAGATTAAGTAAACTGAAACAAGCGAGTGTGCTTTTCGAAAAGGAGGGAACAAACAGAAGCACGTCAATCGGATCTGAGCCACCTACTATATATATTGCCACTAATGGAGGAAGAGAAGAAGAATTGTTGCCTCTAATGGCACGACGCACACGAACAGGTGCCCACCTCTTCCTTTTCTGAATATTTCTTCTTTTTTGGGAGTGTCAAAGTGACATAAGTTATGTGATAATGCATGGAAAAATCATATAGAGGCATGTACGAACCAACTACACAAGCAGGTCAGAGCTCATGCGGCGTGGAATTTAGGATCAATCATGCATTTTCATAGTTGATGGTTGACGCACACACAACTTTGGTGACATAGTTGGTAGTTGATGGTTGACTATCCTATGGGTGACCTAACCCATTCGTAATTCCCTCTGTAAAGAAATATAATGATACGGGGCTAACCCGGTGTAGGCCGATCTTTCACGTTTGGAGTGGGATCCCTCGAAGAGCACGAAGAACACGGGGAAGAACGGGGAGAAATCACAAGGAGAAACACTCAAGAACAAGTCCCATCACACATCCACTAGACAATCAGACACACAAGATCCACAAGGTACATGAACAACAAAGGGAAAGATACAAGGTAAGGTTCATCTCCAAGAGGAGGTCTTGATGATATCCTAGAAGGATCTTCCCACAAGGGGGTCTTGATGATATCCCGCAGGATCTTCTCACATGGAGGTCTTGAACTCCATGGGAGTGGTAGTCTCTCTCTCTCAAGAGTAGAGGTAGGAGCAAAGCTCACCTAAGAATGAGCTATCATATTTGCTAACCCTAGAAAGGAGGTGGAGGTGGTCTATTTATAGTCTAAGCCACGAAGGGGTAAGTGGGAGAGGGATACAAGGCCAAAGGCCCGCGGCTGCGCACAGGCAGGGCGGTAGTACCAGACACATGAGCGGTAGTACCGCTTGGAGGGTCTGAGCGGTAGTACCGCTTGCTTTGGGCGGTAGTACCGCCCTTTCTGGACTGGGCAGGTCCTTCTTCTTCCGTCTTCGCTTCCAGGCTTCCCTCGCGGATGGTGTAGTGGTTCCTTGGCGCTTGCACTCCTCCTCGACATCCGTGAAGCTCCAACAATACCTATGCATGCACACGGGAGAAGTGTCAAGTAGTATACCATCCTCGAAGGGTCAAGTGAACACGTGTAAAGGAGAAGATTCACCTTTATGTATGAGAAGTAGAGGTCGCACGTGTCACTTGCCAAATGGACTCTTGACATGGTGATGACCGTAGGATGTTCCGCATCATCCCATCCCCCTTGGAAAAGATCTGACCTCGGATCGAAAACCAAATCACCATGGGAAAGAGATGGCGTCGCCATGTAGGAGTGGTCAATCACCAAGTTCTCGTCATCTTGAAGCTCGAAATGGGCACTCTCGAATGTCGCACCATCTTGTGATTCCTTCAAAAGGAGCAAATAGAACAAACACTTGGAAAAACAAATGTGGTTAGCGTTAGTGCAAAACCAAGCATTCAAGAGGTGATTCACCAAACAAGTGTTGTCATCAAGCATAGCATAGGGTGTGACAAAGGATTGTGACATGGCATGTAAGCATATCAATCGAGCACAAGCAAAATATCATGGGAACAAGCATGTAAATGTGAGGTAGAGATGCAAATATGTGTGACAAGAGCGTAAGCATCTACCTCGAGGTCATAGCAAGCATTCACAAATTGCTCAATGAAAGGTCTATGGTAGGCATAGGAAGGATTCACAACACCAAATGAAATGAAGTGTCTAAACACATGGGTCAAGTGCAAGACAATCCAAACATAACGTGCATAGGGTGTAGTGAATATAGTGTAGCACTCAACACAATATAAAGAGCAATTGTTCATCATGTGTGAGGCAATCAAGTCAAGCATGAGACAAGCAATGGGACATGGCATATGTGAAGAAATGACATTGGTGCAACCAAGCATATCATAGGGGCAAGTAATCCAAGAATTGGATGCAACACACAAGGTACATATGTCATGAAGAATGGAAATGTGGCAATCATGGGTGAAAGCAATATCTAGACCATGCGTGCAAATGGTGCAAGCAACACATGAAGTATGATCCACAATATCCAAGGTCAAGAAGGATGTCACCTTGAAAGCGTGTCCTTGTCCATTCTTCACAATGCCGAAGTGGTAGGAAATGTGGTGTAGAAGCGAGTCGTGGTAGAATGTAAGAGGCTCGCTCTCAAGAGCTCGAATGGTCAACTCACGTGAAGTGGAAGTCGACGCGAAGTCCAAGTATCCTACACATGCACAAAACAAAACAAAGAAAGTATGCGCATGGTAGACAAACACATCATCCATCATGATGGTTCTCATCTTTTGCACATAACCATTAGAAGCACAAGTGCATGAATAATATGATTCAACAATGGTGATATTCATGGCACTAGGTATATGGTGCAAAGAAGTAAGGCAAGCATGCTTCACAAGAATTATATCAAAATCTCCAAATATATGCGAGAATGCTATGGGGGCAATCTCATGAGCAAGATTAAGATCATTGTTGCACTCCATACATGGCAAGTCATTTAGCATGGGAGAGGCAACACATGGAGATATATGACAAGAAGCAATATCAATCATGTGCAAAGCATATAGATGGTTGTCATCAACCGCATGAAATGAGCAAGTATGAATCATGGGTGATGCAACATAAGCAAGCATAGAGATCAAGTCATGCAAACTAGTGGAGGGAAGATGCAACACACTAGAGTAAATCATGGCAATCATGTCATGTGAGAAAATACTAGGCATAGACAATGCACATGACATATCGCAAGCACGAACACAAAGCAAGATGGAAGTATCATCATAGGAATGGTGCACAAAAGGAACATGGAAAGAAGAAGCAATATCTCCACCAAGCTTGCAAATACACATACAAGTACTAGAATCAATCATCATGTGTAATGCAAAGCATGGGTCACAAATGCATGTCAAAGGCATAGGAATGAGCATTGCAAAGTGAACATGGCAAGATGGGCATATGATATGTAATGAACAATAACCCATAGCCAAGTGAGGGCCATGTAGAAGAAATGCGCGAAGTCTTTACATGAAGAGAGCGGTGGGAAAAACAATCCATGAGATCCCAAATCATCGTTGCTCTCTAGAGCTCGTTTTGTCAACTCGTGGGATTGCGTGGTTGACAAGTATTCATGGGTACCTACACAAGAGAGACACAAACCAAAGAAATTGTGTGCGTGGTAAATGTACACATCATCCATCATGATGTGTATGTGCACATGTGAGTTAGCACAAGATAAGCATCGCTCAAAGAAATTTGATGCATGGTATAAGAACATTTCATCCATCATGAAAGAATAGTTGTTATGTATGACACGATGGGGATGCAAATTGAGCATACAATTATATGGCACATCAATAGCATTTTCATTCAAGGGAAACATATGGTGCACATAATTATTGGGATCATGCAATGAATGGGGTGGATCAAATTCTCCTAACATGTATGAGGTAACTATGGGGTCTCCTCATGAGCAATATAGGAAATATCATATGGAGAAAATGGACAACATCCAAAACAATGCATATCCGAAGCTAGGTGGTCATGGCATGGCATATGAGATAAATGATGCAAAGGGAGCATATCAATTTCATCACAAGAAAAACAAATGCCAATAACCATGGGCTTGTCATCTATGCCATAAGTGCAAATTGGGTTTATTTTAATGGCATATGCATAGTCACTATGAAGAGATTGCAAATAAGACATATGGTGTATCTCATGCATAGCATATGACAAGTCAAGCGGATTATCAAACATGATGTGACCTAAAGAATTGTCACAAGAAATCCTATGTAACATGGCATCACAACTAATAGACTCCACATGAGAATCATCATATTCATCATAAATGGGCAAATCATCGCATGGTGAAATCATACTAGCATGAAGCATGGTACTAGGTGGATCGACATCATGCAAGCAATCAATGTCAAGAATGTCCACTAGTGGGACTAGAGCATCACCGTCACCTATGTTACCTTTGTCATTCCACTCAAGTGGTGTAGGTGAGGTGGGAAAGACCAAATTGTGGTTATCTTCATCTTGATGGAACCATGTGGGGGGGTGCATCATATTCCACCATGGCCATCGTCTTGTCCAAAGGGAGGACGAAGTCGTCGAGGATCGGCGCGTCATCATAAATGGGACCTAGCACCAAATGAGAAGACACAATAGAGGTAGAGGTCAACTTGTTAGAAATGCAAATGGCCTCACGAGACCTATCAACTATCTCACTCTCTCTATGTGGTGGTTCACTCACTCCCTCAAAGTAGGTGCACTCAAAGTCACATATGGTGGAGTCACTCATCTCACTTAAGTGGTGGGGTTTGTGACTCTCCTCACATGGGAATTGTGGCAACTCATCATATGGGGCTAGTGGTGAAGTCACTCTCACTCTCCATATGGTGGCACAAGTCACTCAAGTCATCATACATCGCCATGGTCGAAGGGAAAATCCCATGCTCAACCATCTCGTCGTGGTCGCCGTGGATGAAGGCCGAAGATGGCACATCATCACTCTCCTCCATGAATGAAGGGAAAATTCCATGCTCGATCATCTCGTCACCATCGCCGTGGATGAAGGCCGAAGATGGCACATCATCACTCTCGCCTCCTAAGATGGAAGCATCATCCTTGCTCTCCACCTTGTCGCTTGCCTCCAAATCTTGGTCCTTGAAGGTCTCCGTAGTCGTACTTGTCGCCGCACCATCTTGAAAAAGAGTCAAGGTAGACTCGGCATCATCAGTGCCACAAAGAGGGATGGCGGTGAAGTCGCACTTGGGAGCATCGTCTTGGAGCTCGTCGGGCTTGGACATCGTGGTGGTACTAGCCTCATGCTTGTCGTAGAGCTTGGTCGCATGAGAAGTGTGCTTGGGGTCGAGAAGCCTTGGCCTTCATGAGTTCTTGTTCCGCCTTGAGAGCACCAATGTAGTAGTCGTCGATGGACTTGTAGTTCTCGAGGAAGATAGTCTTGGAGATGTCGTTGTTCAATCCCATCATGAAGTAGAACTTCATCGAAATGGGGTCGTCCATGCCAGCTCGTCGCAAGGCAATCTTCATCTCCTTGAAGTACTCGTCGATGGACTTGGATCCTTGGATGGTGTTCTCCAATTTGCGTCGAAGTTGTTCCGTGTAGGTTGGAGGCACGAACTCTCGCCGCAAAGCTCTCTTCATCTTGGGCCAACTCATGTCGTAGTACTCCGAAGGTGTGTGAAGCCACCATGCCAATGCGTAGTCGTGGAAGTTTCTTGTGGCACACTTCACTTGATCTTCGGAAGGGACTTGATGTAGCTTGAGGTGATGCGTCCATCAAACGCTCCCTCTCGAGGGACTCCTCGGGTTCGTGAGTCCCATAGAAAGGAATCTTGTGGTCGGTGTCGAGGTCGTAGTAGCTCGTGGAAGTCGCGGACTTGAGCTTGGGGAGCTTCTCTTGAGCGTAGTCTTGGGGTTCTTGTTGGCGAAGATGCCATATGTCCGTAGGTGAAGATGCCTTGAAGTCACTTGGCGAAGATGCCAAGGGAGATGGTGAAGTCTTTGAGCGGTTGTTGGTGTAGAGCTCTTGACCTTCACGTTCTTGTTGTTGATGGTGTCGATGCCGATGTGATCTTGCCGGAGATGGAAGCTCGGAAGCATGTGCTCTTGAGCGTCTTCTCGAAGATGAGGAAGATTGCTTGTAGGACTTGATGAGGGCTTTGATCTCCTCCATTTGAGCTTGCATCTTGGCGTCGGAGTTGTTGTTCATGGCATCGAACTCGTCGTTGTTGTTGTAGACCGAACGTGAAATGCCTTGCCTATCCATCACAAGACTCGAGTAGAGGTGAATAGAAAATGAGATAAACAATACCAAGTTACCTTTTCCCAAAGTTGAGGATGTATCCCGTTTCACTCAATGTGAGATGAAAGAATAGTGGAATTGGTACCGGACTTGTTCACTCACACCTATCAAGTAAAGCTTATGGTAGAGCTCGGTGAGGATAGTGGCACAAAAATTTAATGCAAAATGTTAGCAAGAGTCAATAATGTTGAAAGAGATTCACAAATTTGCAAGCGAAACAAGTAGACCAATAGCAATATGTGGCACACTGAAACACACACACGGATAGATAAATGGGGTCGTGCAACCAAGGAATGAGCACAAAATGTGGAATCCACGTAAAACGCCCGTGTTGCACAACTCAAGAGAGAGACGCTAGAACGATTGCTCAATAGGCGGATACGACACTTGTGCACAACCTATAAGATGCAAAATGGATAAACTTTCTATCCCAATTATGCTATATATGTATGGTTCCCGGTGTTTTTCACACAATGATCCAAAATGATCAAGTATGATACCATATGATATATTGTGATGCTATGGCACTTGCTTACAAGCTTCTTTGCTCTTTCTCTTTTGCTTAAAAGCTTTATTCTCTTTTTTTTGATATGGCCACTTATGCGAAATGCACAAACCAAGATAGCAATTGTGTATATGCGGGAACAATCTTGTGACACAAGGGATGATATGATGATACCAATATGATATGGTATGTATGCAATGGAAGGGTGGATCACTAATGTGCACAAGTAACGTTGCCGGCAATACTCAAATGGCTAGTCTCGATAGGTAAGTTACACAAAATGGGCTAGGGGTTATCAATGCAATTTGCAAGGGGAATGTACAATGGTGTCGTCGAGGTTACCGTCCTTTGCGATGATGAGTGGCGGTGTTCTTGATGTAGATACCAAGATGATGGAGACTCATCCCTAAGTAGCCGAAACACCTTAGGAAACGGAAAAACCGCGAACTCAAAATCTCAAATGACAAATGTCAAAAGGTGGTAGCGGGAAAGCGGTGGTGGTTGCGGAAACTCAATGGGATTGCGGGAATGCAATGATGGGTTTTGAGATGCAATGCGGAAGTGGAGGGTAAGGTGGTGGACTATACACGGTGTCAGAGTTGAAGCAATGGTCCCTAAGTAGTGGCAAACACCTTAGGAGACTTGAATCACAACTCAAACAACCTCAAATGCTAAGTGGAACAAAATGGGTTAGGTTGCGGTGATCGGTGGTGGCTATCACGAATGATATGGTGGAGGGCCTAGGCAAACTTTCCAAATTTTGAAAAATTTGATGGAGTCAAATGGTGTTGGAACCTATCTAGAGGGATAGAGGATGTCAATAGCTACTCAACGAGCTAAAGAACGCAAAAATTGGACTCCGTATGTGGAAGTTACGGGCAAAACGGTGAAACTCAGAACGCTGAAACTGGGAGGGGCGGTAGTACCGCTTGGAAGGGCGGTAGTACCGCTTGTAAGCGGTAGTACCGCTTGGGAAGGGCGGTAGTACCGCTTGTGTTGGGTTTTTTCGCAAAATCTGGCTCTGGGAGGGGCGGTAGTGCCGCTTGCGGTGTGGTAGTACCGCTTGTGGTACTAAGCGGTAGTACCGCTAGGGATGAGCGGTAGTACCGCTCGTGTCGAGATTTTTCGCAAAATCTGGATCGGGGCGCGATTTTGGAGCGGAAATGGATGATTTCAGGGTCAAAATTGGAGAGATTTCGTGGATGGAAGGTGGGGAAACTTGGGGAGATGCTAGATCCACTCGAAACCAAGCAAATCCATGGATCAAAATCAACAAAACATCATCAAACCAACAAATCACAAAAAAGAATTGGGGGCTATTTTTGGTGGGGATTTTTGGATTTAGGACGAAATCAACAAAATCAAGCTAGAAAACAAAGGGTAGGGGCTCCAAAAACGTGATCAACGTGGCTCATGATACCATATGATACGGGGCTAACCCGATGTAGGCCGATCTTTCACGTTTGGAGTGGGATCCCTCGAAGAGCACGAAGAACACGGGGAAGAACGGGGAGAAATCACAAGGAGTCAAGAACAAGTCCCATCACACATCCACTAGACAATCAAACACACAAGATCCACAAGGTACATTAACAACAAAGGGAAAGATACAAGGTAAGGTTCATCTCCAAGAGGAGGTCTTGATGATATCCTAGAAGGATCTTCCCACAAGGGGGGTCTTGATGATATCCCATGAGGATCTTCTCACATGGAGGTCTTGAACTCCATGGGAGTGGTAGTCTCTCTCTCTCAAGAGTAGAGGTAGGAGCAAAGCTCACCTAAGAATGAGCTATCATATTTGCTAACCCTAGAAAGGAGGTGGAGGTGGTCTATTTATAGTCTAAGCCACGAAGGGGTAAGTGGGAGAGGGATACAAGGCCAAAGGCCACTTGACAAGCAGGCGGTAGTAGTACCAGACACATGAGCGGTAGTACCGCTTGGAGGGTCTGAGCGGTAGTACCGCTTGCTTTGGGCGGTAGTACCGCCCTTTCTGGACTGGGCAGGTCCTTCTTCTTCCGTCTTCGCTTCCAGGCTTCCCTCGCGGATGGTGTAGTGGTTCCTTGGCGCTTGCACTCCTCCTCGACATCCGTGAAGCTCCAACAATACCTATGCATGCACACGGGAGAAGTGTCAAGTAGTATACCATCCTCGAAGGGGTCAAGTGAACACGTGTAAAGGAGAAGATTCACCTTTATGTATGAGAAGTAGAGGTCGCACGTGTCACTTGCCAAACGGACTCTTGACATGGTGATGACCGTAGGATGCTCCGCATCATATAAGAGTGTTTAGGTGATCTAAACACTTATATTTCTTTCAAGAGGAAGTACATTTTATTTTTTGATAATAGATCAATGTTTGCGCTCGTGTTTCATTTTCATTAAATCAATCTTTGTCCATGGTATTATTCATATTCCTCTGATTATTGGAGTTGGGAATTAGATCGAGGCGTGGAAGAACTGTAGGCGGGATCATGTGCAGTTGGCTTGGGGATATATGTTTGCCTTATATTTTTAGATTACTCTTATTTGCTTATGCATGTCCTTCTACGGATCAGTTTTGGATGTTTGACTTCTGGAAGTTCCCGGCTGCACATCCCAACCTCAACTGAAATCTCACCATCGAGGATGTTCTGGTGCTTGTTGTTCTTCAGTTACTGTTGCTCTTTAGATTCATGTCTTAGATATTCTTAGGACATAAATCTTATGGAGTTTAATGATCATTCATTTCAACAAATATATGTGATATTTCCGTGTAAAAGGATGCCTTCCAAAATTATGGTGGTTTGATGTTTCTTTCAACATTATTCTGTTTATAATCTAAATCTGAAGCTAACTATACGTCCTTTAGTGCCAGTTGATAATAATAAGAAGATCTGGAAGATGAAGATACCTCTTAAGAATAAAATCTTTGCATGGTATCTTCGTCGCGGAGTCATTCTTACTAAAGATAATCTTATTAAGAGGAATTGGCATGGAAGTACGCAATGTGTATTTTGTCCGCATGATGAGATAATAAAACATTTATTCTTCCATTGTAAATTGGCTCGTTCTATATGGTCAGTCATCCAAATAGCTTCTTGCCTGTATCCTCCGTGTAGTGTTGCTAATATATTTGGCAACTGGTTACATGGGATTGATCACAGGTTTAGAATTCTTCTCAGGGTGGAAGCGCTTGCCGTGATTTGGTCGCTTTGGCTATGTAGAAATGATAAGGTTTTTAACGATAAAAGTACTTCACTTATGCAGGTTATCTACAGATGTACCGGGACGCTTTGTTTATGGTCCTCTCTACAACGAGTGGAGAATCGAGACCTGTTTACGGAGGTATGTACACGATTGGAGGCTGCGGCGAGGGATACTTTTACCCAACATGGGTGGCGGCATGATCTTAGGATTGGGCCACCTATGCTTTAGGCGTCATACAAATTTCATCTTTGTATTTCGCCTTCTTCTTTTATATTGGCTTGTTGTGAGGACTTTGTTGGCTATGTGCATTTTAGTTATGCAGAGGCCGGGTGTAACGCTTAAACCTTTTAAGTAATAAAGCGCCCCTTTCGAAAACTATACGTCCTTCAAATGTTGCCAGTTAAGTAGTAGAAATTTAGTTAGTCCCTGCTGGAACCCTAGCCTTGCCCTAGCTCACCTCTCTCTCTCTCTCTCTGTGCACCTCACTCTCCCGCTCTGGCAAGAACTGAGAAGAAGGAGGAGGAAGAAGAACACGGTGGACACGACGAGAGTTTGCGGCGCATGAACGCCACCACACGAACGGTATTTTTCCCAAGCAACAAACTCGCCCCACACATGTTACAACGATCACCGTGGCGATCTTATACCCGGGCCAACGCTGGGCCACGACCCGTACGTCTACCCACTACTTCGCCTGGTCCGGCCTGCTCCACGCGTCGCGCTTGCCACACTGAGCCCGCAACATACCTGCGCGATCATCCTGCCCAGATCACCAACAGCATGGCCTATGCACACACACGTATGGTGTCCACCCACATGGGCACCCCCGTGCACCACACGCACGCGCGCGCGCACACACACACACCTACGTCGCGGACCCGATGCGCCCAGCGCGCACCCACACACACGCCCGATGCGTCTGGCGCGTGGCCGCGGCTTATTTGGCCAACACTCACCCCTAAGTTGCGGCTCAGAGGAGTCCAGGCTCGAGGCAGTCGCCGATCTCCACCAGGAGCGCGCGCTCCGCCGCCGGCGCCTTTCGCAGCTTTGGGCACTCGCGCTTGAAATGACCGCGCTCGCCGTGGTTGTAGCAGCCGTCGTCGTGGTGGTCGAGGCCGCCTCCGCCATGCCGACGTTGCCGAGCTACCCACTGCGCCGCAGTCAGCATCAGCTCCTCACCGTCGTGCCTACCCCCGTCCTGCCCGCGAGGCCGGGTCTGTTCGTCGAATGCTTTGAGCCGCCCCAAAGCCTCCTCGTACGCCATCTCTTCAACATTGAAAAATTGTTCAATTCTAGTGACGGCGGGGTAGAGGCGGTCCGGGACCATGTCCAACATCTTCTTCATGAGCGCAGCGTAGTCGAGCACCGCCCCCAGTCCTGCATAGCGTGTCGTCATGGTGCCGAGCTTCCCGGCGTAGGCTGTCCAGGTCGTCGTCGTCCGCCATCCGCAGCCGCTCAAACTCGCCGCGGAGCGACGCGAGCTGGGCTGCCCGCACCCGATCGGCGACGACGAAGCGCACCTTGAGGGAGTCCCATACCTCCTTCGCGATGGGCTTCGTCTACACCGGCAGCAGCACTTCCAACGACAGCGTCCCGAGAAGCATCGCCCGCGCCGTCTTGCTCTTGCCGGCGTTGATCGTCGTGCCCTCCGCCGGAGCGACCACCCCCCAGAGCCTCTGGGCATCAAGAAAAGCTTCCACCTTGATCGCCCAAGAGGTGTAGTTCGTCGTGATCAGCAGTGGGACTGACAGCGAGAACGAGCCACCACCGCCACCGTGCGGTACGAGCGTCGTGGCCACCGGCGTTCACCTCCGAAACCGGGCTCTGATGCCAATTGTTGGAACCCTAGCCTTCCCCTAGCTCACCTCAATATCTCTCTGTGCACCTCACTCTCCCGCTCTAGCATGAACCGAGAAGAAGGGGGAGGAAGAAGAAGAACATGGTGGACACGGCGAGAGTTTCCGGCGCACGAACGCAACCGCATGAACGGTATTTTTCCGTAGCAACAAACTCGTCCCACACATGTTACAACGATCAATGTGGTGATCTTATACCCGGGCAAGCACTGGGCCACGACCCCACCTGGTCCAGCCAGCTCCGCGCCCCCACGAGGCACTCCCGCTCGCGCTCGCCACGCTAAGCCCGCAACAGACCTGCGCGATCACCCCGCCCAGATCGCCAACAGCATGGCCTACGCACACACGCGTATGGTGTCCACCCACACGGGCACCCCGGGCACCACACGCACGCACACATGCAGATCTACACTGCGGACCCGACACACCCAGCGCGCACCCACACATGCGCCCGACGCGTCTAACCCATGGCCGGGGTCTATTTGGCCAACAGTCCCTCTACCGAGGATGGAACTCGGCAAACGCATGGCTGAGTTTATTTGGCTTTACTGAGTTCCCAAGAAACTCTACTGGGTGATTCCAATAGTGAAAACTATCACATGAACCGCCCTAATTGTACGGGCAAATAATATGTATGCATGGTCTATAATGAAATTTACAAGAGATTCACTCGCTCATGATTCTACCTAACACGGTCTATTATGCGGGGAGGCGTTTTGGCTCAAAAAACAGTAGAATTTAAAAAAATCTGAATTTTTTCATAGATGTTCGTGTTAGTGTCGCAAGCATGCTTGACAATTTTCATGCAAAACCGAGCAGCAATGTTTCGTCTGTGAAAAGAACAAATTTGGGTGTGACATTGTGGGGTAACAATTGATGTTCAATTTGTTTTTTTTGCACAGACCAAAACGCTTCACATTTTTGCCTATATTTTCAGGTAGCATTTGGATTTAGCAAAGAACACATACAAATTTTATTGGGATTTTTTTGACATTTCAAAATTCATTTTCCACATGCAGGAGCACGTGCTCCCGGGAGGCGAATTGCATTTCCGGTCTATCATGCTTATATTCAATTTTGTCCATTATACCAAATTTCAAAATACTTGTCATCACCATGATGTATGTATACAATTATATACCAATTGCTCCAGAACTTGGTATTTTAATAGGCTAGATAAATGCATGTAATACTTGCAAAAAAACATGATTCCCAAGGCGTCTTTTTGAAACAGTGAAGCCCCCCATGTTCCCCCACTTCCACTTATGTGGGATGGCAGTTTCAGTCATAGCTTTTGTTTCATTTATTATCAACGGGGCAAAGGGCAATATTATACAAATGATGGACGTGCAATCGCATGCTAACCTACTCGATAGTTGATGGTTTCTAAATATCTTGGCCCCATGATAATGGAATGCATGCATAATTATATATGATGATCTAAGTAAACAGGCGGTGGCTTATCGGCAAATGACGTCTTTGGTTGCTTCTACTTATTTCCCGACGGATTCTTGAAGTCTAAGGAAGAGGGGGAGGAATAGTAGCAATGGTCCGAGGAGGAGAGAAGTGCTATAGCGAAGGTGAGATGGACGTTATCCGGTTTTAAAGAAGAGTGTTCCAATGAGAAATGCCCCGCTACGGCAGGAAACCAAGTGGGAAGGGAAGGGTCTGACATAAAAAGGGAAGGGTACATCACAGGATGGAGTTTTTGAGATGGTGCCATGTGTTGGATATAATATAGCGGATAGTCCGGACAACTAGATTTCTCCCCAACATACCGGATGGATTTGGAGGAGCCCGACCTGCCCAGACGGTTGAATTGTGGGGACCACATTAGGCCTGTTTGATGTCCGAGCATGCCTGGACATAGGAGGGAGAAATGAGTTTGGACGAACACGCTTGGACGTAGGAGGGAGAAATGAGTTTGGACGAACACGCCTGGACGATAGGAGGGAGAAATGAGTTTCGATCTTACGGACGGCTTTAATCATTTGTCTGATTCATTTATATGCATTGTAGCCCGTAGCGACGCATGGGCATTCTATTCTACTAGTATTAAAGGTTGAGCACTTGAGCTTCGGTCGCTTTGCCCAACAGCGAACGAAAATTTTTAATTATAAAACGTTTTCGGCAAGACATTGTTGTTTAGGACCTAAACGAATCTCTCTAATTAATGTTCTATTTGCTTTACTGATTCTTCTAAGAAGAAAAAACCATCAACACATACATTTCAAACACGTGAACTGTATCAAATTATTTAAATGATTCAAATTCAACATACGCAAGAAATCAACCATAAACATATATATAGTTCATCCAATCCAATAATTCAAAATATAAACATGCATATTTTTTTCTTTTTTTTTGCATAGCGGTTGTGTAACCTAGCGGCCCGAGTTCAATTCCTAGAATTGAAAGGTGATGCACATGGGGGTTTCTCCCATTTATTGAGGATCAAACTTGGTGTGTGGTGGAACCACTCATTAAGAAACATCTTGATGCACCGGGCGGTCACCACCCATCCTCCCCTCGACCCCTACGCATCCCCCTCCCTACGTCGCCGGGCGTCGGCCTTGTGGTGCGGCAGCGGTGGAACTCCTCTGGTGTTCAGGGATCTGAGTTGGCGGCGGCTGCCAGATCTTCACCCCCTTGTGACGTGCATGGAGGGCAGCGGCGGCCGGGACAGCACTCCGGGTCTGCCACGCATCACGAGGATTATGGCGGTGGCGGCCATCTCCTCCGTCGGAGGTGGTCGACCTGAGAACTGTTTGCATGGATTTTTGTTCGGACAGTATTTCCTTTGCCACATATATGTTTCCTGCTATTATTTTTTCACGAAACTTCACACAGGAGTAGATGAGAACTCAGGTTTGATATCCCCAAATTTTAGATGTTTTTCATTTTTTTTTCTAGAGAACTCAGGTTTGATATCCCCAAATTTTAGATGTTTTTCATTTTTTTTCTATTTTTTACGTTTAATATTCGTATAGGGGTGTGGAGCACCCAGGAGCTCATTTGTATTTTCCTACCTCTCTCCCTTAATATAAGATAAGACGCTTTTATAGTTTAAGGGACAGAGGAGTAGTTAAAAAAATGATTTTTCGTAAGATGCCAATCTTTCAAGCAAGTTGAAGTTTGTCATATCCCCACAAAAGAAGAAAAAAGATGATGACTTGCTTTCCACTTGTCAACTCGTATTTAACAAATCTATACCAGTACAGCAATGAGAGACTTTTTTTCCTGTTTGGTGTTGGCTAAAGCGATCCATCGATGGCTCAAGTGCAAGTGTGCAACCTACAAGGAGGGGGCAAAAGGTGGAATTCACTCTAAAACTTGTCAACTCGTATTTAACAAATCTATACCAGTACAGCAATGAGAGACTTTTTTCCTGTTTGGTGTTGGCTAAAGCGATCCATCGATGGCTCAAGTGCAAGTGTGCAACCAGAGCGGCTGAAAAGATGGTCTCTCTCCTAGGCTCCTGCGACGCTGCGGCGACTGGCGGTTTCCTAGGGTTTGATCTCCTTCTGAATTAGCGATCATTCCGCTGATTCTAGATCTCTCTCCCTTCCTTTCCAATCTCCAGCCGCGTAGGTCCGCTAGGGTTTCTCTATCTCGTTGTCGTTCGGGGTGATTATGGGGCGCTCGTTGTAGCGCTGCCCACCCTTGGCGGCGACTTGTCGGGGTTTCTCCAAGCGTTGCCATGGCGGAGGTGCGGGGAGTGGGGGATCAAGGTGCCCTGGGGGCGTGCTGACTGTGGCAGGTGGAGGCGGCGTCTCTCCAGCCCAAGCGCTCTCGGAAGGACGGGCGGGGACGGTTGGCCCCAATCCGCCCGCCCGGGATGGTGGTTCTTCCTTCGCGAATCGCGTCGAGGAAATGATGGAGCGTCTTCGCTTGACGGCTGTCAAGGCGAACCCGGTGGTTCTGGATGACGAGGAGGAGGTCGATCTGGTTGCCCCAGACTGCGCCCTGGTGGGGAAGGTGCTCTCCCCAACCCTCTGCACATTCAGACAATCTCGTCGGCAATGCGACCGGCATGGGGCAACCCTAGAGGGCTGATGTTCCATCCTGCTGGGGACAATGCCTTCGTTGCGGAATTTGGTACCCAGGCAGATAGGACCAGGGTGATCGAGGGCTCGCCATGGATGGTGGGTAAACATGCTGTTCTGCTTAAAGATTTTTTTTATTTGAACATTCAGCCTCTCCAAGTTCAGCTTGATCGCTTGGCCGTTTGGACCCGCATTATGAATCTGCCTCCAAGACTAATGAAGGCTAAGCTTGGGATGGAGTTTGCTAAACCCCTTGGTCGCATTCTCAAGGTTGAGGCCGATGCTGATGGCCGTTGCTGGGGAGGTTTTATGCGTGTTCGGGTGGAGATCGATGTTGATGATCCGATTGTTCGCTATGTTACGGTGACATCTACCAAGCTCCAATCTACTAACACTTTTGCTGTGATGTATGAGCGCCTGCCATTCCACTGCTTCTCTGTGGGCGGCTTGGGCATTCGTCGGTCCTCTTTCCTTCCGCAGGGACTAGAGATGAGCTGGGTGATCTCCCATATGCTGCAAAAAAGCTGTGTGTTCCTGATGATAGCTACAAGAGAGCTGGGGGTTCACATTCTAGCCACACATCATCTTCATTTGGTGGTGAGGGTTCTGGTGGTGGTTCTGGTTCATCTGCTGCGAGCCGTCCCAAACCTCGGGCCAAGGCAGGTGTCTCTGATCTGGAGGGAGAAGTTTCCTCTCCCCCTAAGCGAGGGGGTGGCCATGGCCGTGGCCGGGCTGCCTCCCGTGGCAGAGGGCGGGGGAGATCAACTGTGGTTGGGAAGGAACTCCTTCCGGATGGTCAGGTGAGGAACGGCCCTACGGGACAGAAACGGAAGTCAGACAAATCAGTCCTGCCAGGTTCTTCTTCTGCTATTGCGGCTTCAGATGACAATGCACTTGCTCTCGTCTTGGTAGCTGATTCTGAGACACCTGTTGATCCTGACTCGGAATCCAACAAGAAACAAAGGCTCTCCAACATTCGATCGGCGGATCCGGCGGCGGCTGTGACGCAGCCCCGCCAGACGCAATGAGTCTTATATGTTGGAACTGTCGGGGCCTGGGGTCGGACTCGGCAGTTGGCGAGCTTCGCTGGCTTGTGAAGCTTTACCGACCCTCCCTCCTCTTTCTGTCTGAGACAAAGATGAGGGATGTGAAAGTGAAGAATTTTATGTGGTCTTTGGGTTTCTTTGGATGTTTTGCTGTCAATTGTGATGGCCGTAGTGGGGGCCTTGCTCTTTTCTGGACTTCTTCTGCGGATGTGTCTATTAAGGCTGCCAACAAGCATTGTATTGATGCCCATGTCAAACTTGATGATGGGGTGCCGTGGAGAGCTACTTTTGTCTACGGGGAGCCTCGTCAGGAGGATAGACACCTGTTTTGGGAGCTACTCTGTCGTATGCAGTCGGCCTGGAGGGGTCCATGGATTTGTTGTGGCAACTTCAATGAGGTTCTGGCCCAAGATGAACATTGCGGTCCCAGGGACCGGTCGGATGCTCAGATTGCTGCTTTCCGTGACTGTATGGACTGTAATCTCCTGGACTTGGGATTTTCTGGCACAAAATTCACCTGGTGCAATCGACAGTACCCGAATAGCCATGTGCGATGCCGGCTTGACCGAGCCATGGCCAATAATGAGTTCTCTAACCTGTTCGCTGCATGTGATGTTGAGAATGTCATCGCCACTTCGTCTGATCACTACCCTGTTTATGTCTGTCTGGACCGTGGCTTAAGGCAGCGTTGTGTGTCTCCGGTTCAGCAGGGTTTCAGATTTGAGGCGATGTGGCTGCAGGCCACGGATTACAAGGATACCTTGGAGCATGCTTGGTCGGCGGGGAGAGATGGGCTCTTGTCTCTTCAGTCAACCTGGGCCAATTTGAAGAATGTGGCTTCCTCCTTGAGGACTTGGAGCAAAGAGACGTTTGGGTCTGTGCGTAAAAAGATCAGGCAGTTGGAGCACCGTTTGGCCACCATCAGGGCCTCCCCGCCCACCCCGCCTGCCCTAGCAGAGGAACGACAGATTGAGAGCTCGTTGTGTGAGCTTTTCGAGCGGGAGGAAGTCATGGAGAGGCAGCGCTCCCGGGTGGATTGGCTTAAAGAGGGGGACCGGAACCGGGTTTTTCCAAGCTCGGGCGGCTGCAAGAAGGAGAACCAACCGAATCCATGCACTCACTCGGGATGATGGGTCAGTTTGTTCTTCTCAAGGTGAGATCAAAGGTATGGTGCAATCTTTCCATGACAAATCGTTCACCTCGGATCCTTGCCCAGACGCCGAGGGGATCTTGCAGGCAATCCCAACCAAGGTTACTCCTGCGATGAATGAGGAGCTGTGCAAACCATATTCCATGGAGGAGGTTCGGGCTGCTCTATTCCAAATGGGGCCTACTAAGGCCCCAGGGCCGGATGGCTTCCCAGCATTGTTCTATCAGACCCATTGGGATTTCTTGGGGAATGACATCTATCATGCGGTTCGGGGCTTTCTGGAAGGCAAGCCGATCCCTGAAGGGTTTTGTGACTCGGTGGTTGTGCTTATCCCAAAGTCTACTCGTCCAAAGCAGCTCAAGCACTTCCGCCCAATCAGCCTCTGCAATGTCTTGTATAAGATTGCTTCCAAGGTCTTGGCTAATCGCCTCAAGTCCATTCTGCATGTGGTTGTGTCTGAGAGCCAGAGTGCCTTTGTCCCGGGCAGGTTAATTACTGACAATACTCTGATTGCCTATGAGTGTCTACACACGATCAGAAAGCAAGGGTGAAGAAGCCTTTCTTTGCTCTCAAGATAGACATGATGAAAGCCTACGATCGGTGGAGTGGAGCTATCTCCATGGTTGTTTGAGCAGGCTTGGTTTCGCTCCATCATGGATTACGGCGGTTATGAGATGTGTCACTAATGTTAGATATGCTGTCAGAGTCAATGGGGAGCTTACAACCCCAGTGGTGCCTTCTCGTGGCATTCGTCAAGGGGATCCAACCAGCCCATACCTTTTCCTCTTGTGCACTGAAGGTTTGTCTGGTCTGCTACTTCAGAAGGAGAATCGTGGCGAGCTACATGGGATTCTAAACGGGCGTCATGGCCCATCTATCTCACATCTCCTGTTTGCAGACGATAGCATCTTCTTTGCTAAGAGTGATTCTCAGAGTGTGTGCTCTTTGGAGGCTACCCTCAATTCCTATTGTGCCGGTTCGGGCCATGCTATTAATAAGGATAAGTCCTCGGTGTTCTTTGGCAACCACTGTCCTGATCATGTCAAGAACAACGTGAAGAATCAGCTGGGTATATTCAATGAGACGTTCCATTGTTCTTATCTTGGTATGCCCACGGATGTTGGTCGTTCGCCCACCTGCACCTTCAAGTTTCTCACTGATAGAGCGTGGCAGAATATCCACGGGTGGTCGGACCGGCGTACTTCTAGGGCTGGGACGGAAACCTTGCTCAAGTCCAAGACTCAGGCCATCCCCACTTTCATTTCGAGCTGTTTTCGGTTGCCGGTGGCGATTCGTGAGAGGTTTTGTCAGATGGTGGAGGATCAGTGGTGGGGAAGGGAAGATGGCAAGAAGAAACTTCACTGGCAGTCTTGGGATTGGCTCTCAACGCCGAAGTCTTTGGGTGGCATGGGTTTTCGTGATATGGGCCTCTTCAACCAGGCGATGTTGGCGAAACAGGGCTGGCGGCTATTGACCGATCCTGATTCCCTGTGTGCCCGGGTTTTGAAAGGGAGGTACTTCCAGTTCAGCAGCTTTTGGGAAGCACGGGCACCTCGATTCGGCGTCTGCAACTTTGGCGGGCGATTTTGCATGGCCGGAGGTGTTGAAGATGGGGGTTCAGTGGGGTATTGGCGATGGGAAGAGCACGCACATCCTTTCCGATCACTGGATCCCCTCGACTCCTCCGGCTCTCCTCTGTCCCATCTCTCCAATCCCAGCCTCGGCGACGGTGCACTGTTTGATCGACGTGGAGCATGCCTGCTGGGACGTGGATTCAGTGAGGGCATTTTTCAGCGAAGCGGTGGCGAATGAGATCCTTCAGATTCCTATTAACATAGCTGGTGGGTCGGACTTTGCTCGCTGGCCTTTTACAACGTTTGGTGTGTACACAGTTCGGTCTGGCTACAACATGGCCAGATATCCCGTTTCATGATCAAGCAAAGTGGCAATGGCAGAGGTCAGCATTCTGCTTGGACTTCGGAAGAGAAGATGTGGAAGAAGCTGTGGAATGTTAAAGCCCCAAACAAGATGAAAACTGTCCTGTGGAGGCTAGCACACGATTGTCTGCCCTCAGGCGAGCAGTTGATCCGGCGTCAGGTTCCGACTAGAACAGACTGCTACTTCTGTGGTAGACCAGAAAGTGTGGGGCATGCGCTGCTTTTCTGTCCGCATGCTCGGGCTGTTTGGGATGAAATCAAGGAGGCCTTTGGGATCAAGTTATTTCGTTCGTCCTATGCTTCTCCGAGGCAGTGGCTCTTCAACTACCTTTCCAGATGTTCTGAGCGGGATATTTCTGTCCTGACGGTGTCTTTGTGGCATATTTGGGAGGCCCGAAATTCGGCGCGGAACGAACCGGAGGCCCATCCTCCAAAGCAGACTGCGGCAAGGGCTCGAGCGCATATTGAGATGGTGCTCCAACATCTGTTCAAGCCCCTCCCCGCTCCAAGGCGTGAGTCCACTGCTTGTAGCTCCATTTGGTCTCCGCCTCCGCGAGATTCTGTGCAGGTGTCCTCTGATGCGGCAGTGGATCTTGCTCGGGGTTGTTCTGCGGCTGGTGTGGTGATTCTTGATCACTCTGGGCAGTTTGTGGTTGCTGCTACCGAGCCATTTACTGGTATTTCTTTGCTGGACGTAGCTGAAGCCCTTGCTCTCCGTTGCGCTGTCAGGCTGGCCCGGGAGAAGCACCTTCTCAGGGTGGTGTTTCAATCTGACTGCTTGTCTCTGATTCATCGAATGAATTCTACCGCCTGTGATAGATCGGTTGTGGGCGCTGTTGTCGCTGACATCAAGGCGAAGCGTGTTGCCCTGGCTTCGATTTCTTTCAAGCATGTCCGTCGGCACTGTAATGTTGTTGCTCATGTTTTAGCTCAATCTAGT
This sequence comes from Aegilops bicornis, assembly GCA_021605145.1. Classification (NCBI taxonomy): domain Eukaryota; kingdom Viridiplantae; phylum Streptophyta; class Magnoliopsida; order Poales; family Poaceae; genus Aegilops; species Aegilops bicornis. The sequence goes on along the minus strand of CM038675.1, from coordinate 160,648,490 downwards.
TTGAACTCTGTGAGTCCATGTATTTTCCTTTCTGCTCCGGATTGTATCCGGGATAACTTGTGTAATTTGGTTGCTTAATTAATAAAGGCTGACGTTTCCCAAAAAAAAGTGCAAGTGTGCAACCTACAAGGAGGGGGCAAAAGGTGGAATTCACTCTAAAACTTGTTCTGTGTGTGTGGACGGCACGACTCATAATTGGTAAAAGGAAAAAGTCTATTTTAAATCCTAAACTCGTAGAGCTTTGACGAATCAAACCCTCAAATCAAAATCCCGATCGTTTCAACCCTGAATTATATAATCCCGATCTAAATAAAACCCTGGAGTTGTTTGTCAGACAGGGATTGCAAAGAATGGCCGGGATTGGTGGCGGATTGCTATTTGCCGCCCGTGGGAAGTAAACAGCAGTGGCTACGCCCCGCAGCGCCCGCGGGTGGGCCGGCCCATTTCGCGGCAGTGCATGTTGCTTGTTCACTGCTTTGTTTTCTCGTTCGTTTCTGCTGTTGACTTTTTGTTTTATTTTATCTTTTTGGTTTTATTCTGGTTTTTTCATGTTTTTTATGCCTTTTTTCTTTCTGGTTCTTTCGTGTTCTTTCTGGCTTTATCTTTCTTTTCTTTTTTCCTTTTCTCCTTTTTCTTCGATTAATAAATTACAAGGAAATGTTTCATCGTGTATTTTTAATCATTAATAATACTTTAATACAACGAACAAGCTGTGTTTCTTCTGTTTATTTTTACTTCTCTTCCTTTTTGTGTATTATACAAGAGTTTATCATGTATTAATAAAATGTTCATCGTATATTTAAGAAAAATGTTAGTGTATTAAAAAATGTTCATTTATGTACTTTCTCTGTTCACTTTTGTGAGTCCTTTAGGACAGTTGAAATCGAACTGTTTTAGGTGCTGTCTTAAATGTCTAAAAGGTCTTACAAAAGTGAACGAGTGAACGAAGGGAGTACTTCAAAATGTTCAGCATATATGAAAAAAAAGTTCAGCATACATGAAAAAATGTTCAATATGTATTTTCCAATTGTTCAGTATACATCATAGTAATGTTCATTGTGTATTTTCAAATTGTTTAGCGTATATCACTGAAGTGTTCGTTACGTATTTACAAATTGTTTAGCGCATATCACAAAAATGTTCAATGTGTATATAAGAAATTTTCATTGTGTTAAAAAAATGTTCAATGTATATTAAAAGGTCCTCGTGTTTTGTAACAAGATTCATGAATTTGAAACAAACATATTGAAAAAAGGTTCACACATTAGATAAAAAAAGGTGCGCGCATTCTCTTAGCAGTGCAACAGAAAAAATGGGGCGGCCCAGCGCGGAGGACAGGTACGCGGATTTGACACGGATTCTGCGTTTAACTTTTTTCTTAAACTTGTGCACTCCAATTTAGTAACACAGGCTTGTTAGGTTGGCTGGTTTAGCAACTCTCGTGGGGATCTTCAGGTCTGTTGTTCGAATCGTAGGACTTGCTGTTTTATCTTTTTCGACAAACGATGAGGCCGGGACGTGGACGAGCGAGGGCCGGCGAGAGCTCGCTCGAAACGTGATGGCTGCAAGTCCAGGGGGGTCGTCGAAGATGTTCATTGAGGGTGACGGCCAGCACAGCGGCCGGGCGATCGCTGGTGGTTGTGGCCGGCGGTTTAAGGCTGGGCTGGGAGGAGGAGCCGGAGGAAGAAGATACCGGCCGTTGGATGGATATCGCACAGTAAAAAGAAGTGACTTACAAAAAAAAGGTCGGCTGACTTACAGGTAATCGCTCCCATAGTTCTAGCATAATTAGCAAAATCCGTTATACATTTGTACGAGTACACGATCACACCCGACAAACTATCTTGACGAACTCGTCGAAGTTCTTCCTGCAGCCGCCGTCCGGCTGGAACGCCTTGCCCACCATGGCCTGCAGCTCCTGCGCCTTGGCCCTCATCCGCTCCCCATCCTCCCCGCGCAGCAGGGTCGCCACCGCGTTGGCCACGCCGCCGCGCGTCATCGGCCCGTCGAACGCCGTGCCGAAGCCCCACACGCTGGCCACCGACCGCGCGTTCATCGTCTGGTCGCCGAAGAAGGGCCGGCACGCCATGGGCACGCCGCTGGACACGCCCTCCAGCACCGACGCCCACCCGGCGTGCGTCACGAACGCGCCGACCGCGGCGTGCCGCAGCACGCCCACCTGCGGCGCCCACGGCACCACGAGGCCCAGCGCGCGCTCCAGGAACCCCGGCGGGAGCAGCGGCCACGACTCCTCGCGCAGCGACCACAGGAACGGCGCGCCGCTCGCCTCCAGCCCGGCCGCGAGCTCCTGCAGCTCCTCCGGCCGCGCCGAGGCGATCGTGCCGAAGCTGACGTACGCGACGGACCGCGCGGGCCGGCGGTCGAGCCAGGCGAGGCAGCCGTGCGGGTCGGCCGGCGCTTCGTTGGTGTCTGTTGTGGGCTCGGCGCCGGAGAGGAGGTGGTAGGGGCCGAGGGGCAGGCAGTTCGGGAGCTCGGCGTCGAGAGCGGCGCTGAGTTCGGGCGGGTCGAGGCCCGGGAAGGTGTTGAGAGCGACGGCCGTGGCCGCTTTAGGAAGGCGCTGCGCCAGGCGGTGGAGCAGGAGGCTGATGACGTAGTTGAAGTCGCCGGAGATGACGCCGTCGGGGAGGTCCCGGACGCGGTAGCCGCCCAGGCCGGCGTGCGCGGTCAGCAGCTCGTCGGCTCGGCTGGCGGCTGCACGCGACATAGAGATAAGATTACGACTCTCTAATTAATTAAAAGTTTAAAACCCAAGAAAGAGATAAGATAAGATTCTGTAGTTAAACTCCATGAGAATCTCAACGGCACGCACGTACCCTGATCGCCGACGTCCTGGCGGAGCGCGTCGGTGCGGAGGTGCGCAAGGAGGGCGCAGGACGCGGCGGTCCAGACGGCCACCCACGGCGCCCCCGCAGCGGTGGCCGCCTCCGCGGCCATCCAGACGAACGCGTCGCCGACGACGCAGCTCACCCTGGCGCCGCCCGCGGCGGCGCGTGCCGCCTCGAGCCCGTCCCTGACCCCGCCGGCCTCGGCCGCCGCCATGAAGAGCTCCATCCGGCGCGGCGGCGGCAGCCACTTCGTCTCGCCCGGAGGCACCCCGTCCGGGACCTCGACGAAGCGCAGGTTCACCGGGAGCGCGCCGGCCTTGCCGAGCTGCGCGGCGTTGTCGGCGGTTGTGAGGAACGAGAGGCTCGTCCCGGGCGGCGCGGCGGCGGCGAGGGCGCGCGCGAAGGAGAAGAGCACGGCCGCGTGGGAGCTGAAGGGGAAGGCCACCACGGCGATGTGCGGCGGCGGGAGCACCATCGCGGTGTCGGTCTTTCGGTGGAGTAGCGAACGCCGCGATGGGTTTTGCTTGCCTTGCCTCGTGCCGTTGCCGTGTCGCGTGGCGGGTTTTATGGGAGAGACGGTGGCATACACGGGCGCGGGCGCGCGTGATAGATAGGTGGCGGGGAGCGGCCGGCTTCTGGTGTGACGTTCAGGTGGGGGTGGGCGCGCGCGTGCGGTGCGTTGCGATGGATGGCTCGCGTGTCGCCACGTCGCGTGCGGCGCCGGTAGTTAAGCCTGGGCGGTGCGCTTGCCTGATTGGAAGGTGGCTGGCCCGTGCACTGTGTTATACAAAAAAAAATCTACAGGGATTAAGCACGTCACACTTTTCTAGAATGGGTACGTAGGAATAAGATTTCTGAAGAATGATTCGTCATTTGACATGATTATACAAAAGTTTAGTGTTGCACAGAAAAGGTACGCAAGCTGCCGCCTCCTAACCCAAGCCACCGCTACCGCCTCAGTCCCCTCATCTCCCCCGTCCGACCACCCGTCTGGCAGTACAAGGAGTGGGCACCTATCCGTCTTGTTTTATTTTTTCTAGGTTTTTGCTTCTTCAGCGACATCAACAAGGTGGTGACGACGATGGGGTGTTGGAATGAGGTCTCTCCAATTTCTTTCTATCTCGACGACGTTTGATCCGGCGCCGATGAAGAACATGCAAGAGTTTGTGTCCCTAGATCTGTTGGTTCTCGCCAGCTCTTGGCAGTTCGTGTGTCTTTCAAGGGTAGCTTTTGGCCAGCTATTGGTGTGGCGACTACGACATCTTCTTTTGTGTTGTTCTGTGACTTGAACCGGTTTCTACAACCCTCTCCCCTTCCCCCTTCCTCTGCCCATACTCTATGCTAATATGTAGCAAAATCCATTAACTAGGTACTAATTATGATTGAAACTCTAGCAAGTATCCGCAAATACCAAATACTTCCTCCGTTTTTAAATATAAGTCTTTTTAGATATTTCACTATGAACTACGTACAGAGCAAAATGAGTGAATCTATATTCTAAAATATGTCTATATACATCCGTATATAGTTTGTAGTAGAATCTCTAAAAAGACTTACATTTAGGAACGGAGAGAGTATACATTAAGGTAAAACTCAAACTCGGAAGTCCCCTTAACCCCTTTAGTCCCATATGCAACAACTCACAAACTGGGTTTTATGTTTCTATCACTCCCATAACGTCCATCATAATCAAATCTATCACATAATGCAACACCCTATAACATGAATCACATACTGATATGTCTCCAACCACTATTAGGAAATACCTTATAGGTTGACGCTTAGCAGCAGCGGTGCGTAAGTGCCCCACACCGTTGATAAGTAGCAGTAGCGAGGTCAAAATCCAATGCTACAGATATAGATTAGTAGTAGCACGGGTACGTCCATCCCGTGCTGCTGCTCAGTGGGCCTCACGGCACCCCTGGGTTGAGCCATAGTTGCAACGCCGGGTATAAGCCCCACGCTACAACTAACCATGTAGCTTTAGTGAGAGTCATATGGCCCTCACTGCCACTACCCGTACACGGGGCCAGCTGGTGGGCCCCATTTAGCAGCAACACTGGTCATGGCTCGTTCCCTTTTGTTAGACAACCTTGATTCAAATATTGCCAAAAAGCTTTCGTATCTCATAAAAGTGATTCCATTAGTTCAACTATAAAACAAAAGGGTTTCTTGTGCCGCTGTCGTCATCGCCATCCGAGAAATTTTGGTCCCCTCGCCTCCAGCTGCCATTTTGGCGCCGAGAGGTGGAGGGACCTGGATCTTCAAGACCTCTTTGTTCTTCATCAACGCCTAGTGGTCATCATAGTTTGGTGAGAATAAACTTCCTCTCATTCTTCGGCAGTGCCATGAGGTTAAAGAGTTTTCTGTCTTCGCAGATTCGATTATTCGGATCTCATGAGTTTATGTTGTTCTGTCAATTTTTTTGGTTTGATTCTTTGTGGAGGTGAAATCTTTCATCGACATCATTGTGAAAATATAGTGATTCGACAGCCTGCACTTCTAAGGGATCATCCCCGTCCCAAGTACGTTCATCGATCAAGGCTTCCCATCTGTTTAGATGGACGACTCAAAGCGCTTTAAAAAATCATTATTGGTACTGTTCGTGCAGGTGAAAGAGTGACAACATCGTTGCTCTAGTCTAATTGCAGCCTCTTTACCGATGTCTTTGGAGTATTTCTTCAAACAAAGATTACTACCGCGAAGAAGGTGTTTACAAGAGATTTCATTGTAATTCTTTGTCATAGGAGTTACTTTGTATTTTCTTCAATCTTAGGTTCAAATTTGTGTACCTGTAATTGTTATGATCAATAAAGTTACATGTGTTTCTAAAAAAAACAATGATCTTAATTGTTTTTCTTTTTGAAAAACTACAAAATAATGTATGCTTTCTTCTCATCCATCGCCAGCCAAAATTTTAGAGTTGCTAAAAAAAGGCAGAAATAGAGCGAGCATCCTTAATAGTCGACTAATGAGAAGAGAGCGTGCATGCATGTATATCCATCTAAACTGGAGAATCATCGCCGAAGCTCGGAGCAGAAGGTGGGAGACCGACCATAACGATGTGCAGGTACCAGCAGGATGGCCGGGATCTGGAAGAGGCGCCGTTGAGCTCGCCGCGGCTGGTGGCGGTGTGCGTCGACAGTAGCAAGAACAGCGTGAGCGCGTTCAAATGGGCCGTCGAGGAGGCGCTCGCGGGGAACAGCCAGCCCCAGCCCATCGTCCTCGTCCACGTCAAGCAGCCGGCGCAGCCGCACGTCAGGGAGATCCTACTGGTGGAAAAACAGGCTTCCGTACAGCCCCATAAGTCGCGAAGCTGTAGGAACCGCGACTAATGGGACCTTTAGTCGCGGTTCTGGAGGTGAACCGCGACCAAAAGGCCTGGGCCTGTGGCGCTCGGTGGCCAGCAAGACGCGTGAGGGTCTTTAGTCGCGGTTTGCCGGGACAACCGCGACTAAAGGCCTTCCGCACCTTTAGTCATGGTTTGCCGTGCCAACCGCAACTAAAGCCCTCCCTATATATACCCATCCAAAGCAGCCAACACTTAGCCATTTGGAGCCATTCTCTTCACAAGTGGGTGTAGGTTTGCTTTTGGTTCCTCTTATGCACATAAGGTGTTTGATGAAATGCCCCAAGAGCATGAAACAAACATGACATGAAGTGTTGGAGCCACACTCCTCGATCGCGGTTAGCAACTTGATGAACCTTTGATGTGTCATTGATAAAATATGCATGTGTGTAGTTCATTGTTTAATTTATATTGTTTGTAGCTAGCTAGTTAGTTTAACAAATGCATGATGGTTAATTATATATTTTATATTATAATAATGCAGATGAATCGGCAATGGATGTACGGTAACCGACTCTCCGGCGAGTTCACTACGGGTTTGAAAGATTTCCTCGTAGTGGCTAATGCGAACAAGCGGGGGGGGTTTGTTATCTGTCCATGTGTTATCTGTAAGAATCAGAAGGGTTACTCTTCCTCAAGAGATGTTCACTTGAATCTGCTTGACGCAGTTTCATGCCAAGCTATAATTGTTGGACCAAGCATGGAGAAAGAGGGGTTATAATGGAAGAAGATGAAGAAGGGATGATTTCATCGATGAAAGCTATCTTGCTCATTTCGGTGATACTTTCATGGAGGATGTGAAGGTGAAGGGGAAGGTGAAGAAGAGGCACGTGATGATCCCGTTGATGATCTTGGTCGGACCATTGCTGATGCACGGAGACGCTGCGAAATTGAAAAGGAGAGGGAGAATTTGGATCGCATGTTAGAGGATCACGTAAAGGCGCTGTACCCGGATGCGATGATGGTCTCAAAAAGCTGGGCTGCACAATCGGATTTGCTGAAATGGAAGGCAGAGGCAGGTGTAGCTGACTCGGCATTTGAAAACTTGCTGAAAATGTTGAAGAATATGTTTCCAAAGGATAACGAGTTGCCCTTGATGCGTCTGAAGCAAAGAAGGTTATGCGCCCTCTAGGTTTAGAGGTTACGAAGATACATGCATGCATCAACGATTGCATCCTCTACCGCGGTGAATACGAGAATTTGAATGAATGCCCGGTATGCACCGCATTGCGTTATAAGATCGTGAGGCGATGACCACGGTGACGATGTTGAGGGCCGAAACCGTGAAGAGGGTTCCCGCCAAGGTGATGTGGTATGCTCCTATAATACCACGGTTGAAACGTCTGTTCAGAACAAAGAGCATGCCAAGTTGTTGCGATGGCACAAAGAGGACCGTAAGTCGGATGGGGAGTTGAGACACACCGCAGATGGAACGCAATGGAGAAAGATCGACAGTATGGTTCAAAGATTTTGCAATGACGCAAGGAACATAAGATTTGCTCTAAGTCTGGATGGCATGAATCCTTTTGGCGAAAGCGAGCTCCAGCCATAGCACTGCCCGTGACTCTATGCATCTACAACCTTCCTCCTTGGTTGTGCATGAAGCGGAAGTTCATTATGATGCCGGTGCTCATCCAAGGTCCGAAGCAACCCGGCAACGACATCGATGTGTACCTAAGGCCATTAGTTGATGAACTTTTACAGCTGTGGGGTGGTGTCCGTGTGTGGGATGAGCACAAACAAGAGGAATTTGACCTCTGGCGTTGCTTTTCGTAACCATCAACGATTGGCCTGCTCTTAGTAACCTTTCGGAATTTGTCAAATAAGGGATACAATGCATGCACGCACCGCTTACATGAGACCGAAAGTGTACATTTGCCAAATTGTAAGAAGAACGTGTACCTTGGGCATCGTCGATTTCTTCCGAAAATTCATCCAAGAAGAAAGAAAGGCAAGCATTACAACGGCAAGGCAGATCACCGGCGAAGCTCGCGGAACGCACTGGTGCCGAGGTATTTGATATGGTCAAGGATTTGAAAGTCATCTTTGGAAAGGGTCTGGCGGACAATCAGTTCGAAGGGAGCCGACGGGCACGCAGCCATGTGGAAGAAGAAATCTATATTCGGGAGCTAGAATATTGGAAAGTCCTAGATGTCCGCTCTGCAATCGGCGTGATGCACGTTACGAAGAATATTTGCGTGAACCTCCTAAGCTTCTTGGGCGTGTATGGGAAGACAAATGATACAAAGGAAGCACGGCAGACCAGCAACGTTTGAAAGACCACGATGACCGGCATCCGGAATGGTTTCAAGGTCGTGCATTACGCCTCGACCAAAGAAGAGAAGGTCATCTTTTTGAATGCCCGAGCGGTATGAAGGTTCCGTCTGGATTCTCGCCCAATATAAAGGGAATAATAAACATGGCGGAGAAAAAGTTCCAAAACCTGAAGTCTCACGATCGCCACGTGATTATGACGCAATTGCTTCCGATTGCTTTGAGGGGCTCCTGCCGAAAATGTTCGAGTAGCCATTGTGAAGCTATGTGCATTCCTCAATGCAATCTCTCGTAAGGTAATCAATCCGTAAGTTCTACCATGGTTACGTAACGATGTGATCCAATGTCTTGTCGGGCCGAGTTGGTGTTCCCGCCATCGTTCTTCAATATTATGACGCACCTCCTGGTTCACCTAGTCGAAGAGATTTTCGTTCTCGGTCCTGTATTTCTACACAATATGTTCCCCTTCGAGAGGTTCATGGGAGTATTAAAGAAATATGTTCAGAACCGTGCTAGGCCAGAAGGAAGCATCGCCAAGGGCTATGGAAATGAGGAGGTAATTGAGTTTTGTGTTGACTTTGTTCCTGACCTTAAGCCGATTGGTCTTCCTCGATCGTGGCACGAGGGGAGACTAAGTGGAAAAGGCACGATCGGAATGAAATCAATGATATGTATGGACGACCATTCTCTGATCAAGCACACCACCTTTGTCTTGACCAATTCCAGCTTGGTGGCTCCGTACTTTGAGAAACACAAGAATATTTTACGTTACGACAACCCGGGAAGCCTGAATCCTGGATTAGGAAGGCCCACATGGAGACTTTCGGCAGTTGGTTGAGAAAACATTTAATGAATGACAATGATGTTGTAGATCAGCTGTACATGTTGGCCAAGACACCATCTTCGACTATAACGACTTTCCAAGGGTACGAGATAAATGGGAATACATTTTACACGATCGCCCAAGATAAAAAGAGCACCAACCAAAACAGTGGTGTCCGCTTTGATGCAAAGCAACCGAGAATGGGCAAGAGGTCACATATTATGGTTACATAGAGGAGATATGGGAACTTGACTATGGACCCTCCTTTAAGGTCCCTTTGTTCCGGTGCAAATGGTTCAAGCTAACAGGAGGTGGGGTAAAGGTGGACCAGCAATACGGAATGACAATGGTGGATTTCAACAATCTTGGTTACCTTGACGAACCATTCGTCCTAGCGAAAGATGTCGCTCAGGTTTTCTATGTGAAGGACATGAGTAGCAAACCGAGGAAACAGAAAGATAAGAAAACGATCAAGACATCATGCGATGATTCAAAGCGCCACATTGTTCTTTCAGTGGAAAAGAAACATCGTGGGAGTGGAGGACAAGATGCATATGTCGGAAGATTATAATATGTTTGCTGAAATTCCGCCCTTCAAAGTGAACACCGACCCAAGCATTAAGTTAAATGATGAGGATGCTCCATGGATACGGCACAATCGTAAGCAAGCGAGGGACACAAGGGAAGAAAATGATGTGTAATAATTTATTGTACCAAACTTTGTTGAATGGATCATGTGAATTATATTACCCGTGATGTGTTTGGTGTCCATTTTGAATGATTCGAGATACCACCGATGATACATGAAATTTGGAGTGATTTAGTCATACTCCTGCCTAGGCGTATAATATGCATACTAAGTAGTCTTCATAGCCGCCGCCGTCGTTGTCTTGGTAGTCGCCTTCTAAGTTGCCGCCGCCGTCGCCGCTGCCGTCGCCGCTGTCGTCGGCGCGCTCGTGGCTCGAAGTGAGGGTAGCGCAGCGGGGATATCGCCGCCGGGATGTAGTCCATGACGCTCTGCAGTCCGCCATACCACCATAGCCGACGGCCGGCCTCGTGGAAGTTCCCAGAGGCGCACCGTCCTCCTCATACTGGCGGCGCCCTCTCACGCCGATTGATGAAGAAGGCGTCCCAAGTATGCTGGTTATCGGGATGCTGCCGGGATTCATCCGCTGCTCCGGCGTGAGGTCGAGGTAGTAGTGGTTCGTGATGGCCGCCTGCCAGTACCACGAGGGACGGGAGGGACTGCACGCCGGGCGCTTAGGCTCCAGCCGGTGGGGACGCCAGCCCAGTGGACAAGGGTAGTTCGAGGCGCAAAGCTCCTCCACCTGCTGGTAGGTTAGAGTGGGTGCGGTGGAAGCCATGAGAGAGTGATGAGAGATTGTAGAGATGTGATAATGCTGGCCAAGCCGGGCTACATATATGTAGTGAGAAATGGCGGAAAAATGGGAGCGGGAAGACAGGAGGCGGGAAGAAAGTGGCGGGAAGAAAGAGGCGGGAAGACAGGGAAGAAATGGCGGAAGAAGAGGAATCGAGTTGGTCATCTAACCTTTAGTCCCGGCTGGTTGGTGCAACCGGGACTAAAGGTTAGACAGACGCGTGGGTAGCGCGCACGCCTGGCCGGAGGAACAAGACAAAGCGAAGCGGCCCGTGCCTATAAAAGGAGCATCGATCTGTGAAGATAGAGGCGTGAAGAAATGGCGGGAAGACATAGGCGGAAAGAATGGCGGGAAGATGGCCGAAGAACTTGTGGGACGACACAGGCGGCCGGGAAGAACTTCTCTGAATTTTTTGATATATTATTTGTATTTTTAGAATTTTGAAATGAATTAGTTCTATTTTTCTGAATTTTTGATATATTATTTGTATTTTTAACATATTGAATTGAATTAGTTTTATTTTTGACATATTATTTGTATTTGCCTCGTAGGGTTTGGAGACGGTTCGAGATACAAAGGACGTAGAACTTTATATGCAACTCAAAATACAGCAAAAACAACTCAAAAATAAATAAAACAAATAAAAAAGCAAAAAATTAAGAAAATAAAAAGCCCTCCCATCGGGCCAAAGCGGCTGCATATTTACTAGAAACTCAACCTTTTGTTGGGCCAGATGCAGTTCAAGAAGGCCGAGTAGGCCCACATGGCAGCAATGAATTGGTTGGCCCAAGAGGGCCTGCTTAGGAGAGGAGCTCGAGAGAGCTACCGTGACCGGGCTTATAAACCAGCGGTAGCCCTTCGACTAGCGAGGTGGGACTAAACCGCCAAAAACCCTTTAGTCGCGGTTGGGCGGGCGACCGCGACTAAAGGGTACCTTTAGTCATGGGTCTCGTCGCCAACCGCGACTAAAGGGGGAGGGCGAGGCATAAAAACTCGCCAAAAACCCTTTAGTCGCGGTTGGGCGGGCGACCCGCGACTAAAGGGTACCTTAATCATGGTCTCGCCGCCAACCGCGACTAAAGGGGGGGCTATAAATACAAGGCTCGATTCGATTCTCGCTTTGTTCGTCTCTGCCCGCGCCCTCGGCGCGCCCATTGCCCTCGCCCTCGGCCGCCGCCCGTCGCCTCGCCTCGGCGCCGCCCGCCGTCGCCCTCGCCTACGCCGCCCGGCCCGGCCTCGATCGCCGACTTCGTCGAACCCGTTTATATTAAATCGGTGGGAGAGTGGGGAGTGGCGGCGTGGGGAGGAGTGGGGAGCGCGGCGCTGGGAGGAGTGGGGAGTGGCTGTGGCTCTCGTGGTCTCGTGGTGCAGGAGCGGCGGCGCGAGGAGGAGGGGGGGTGCTCGGCTTGGGAAGGGCAGCGGGAGCCGGGTGAGGCCGGACTCCGTGGCGGCGGAGTCGTCCCGAGCGGGACTTCGAGGCGGCGGCGTCTTGTGAGGCGAGGGAGAGGGAGGCGGGCGCTGGGCACAGGGCCTGGGCCTGGCTGGGCAGCCGGGCCTCGATCCAGGGGCAGCGCTTTTTTTAAAATTAAAACAAAACGAAATAAATAAAATATCAAACGAACTCCGATTTAAATAAAACAAATTTTCCCGACTCCTAAAAATGAGTCGAACAAAATGAACTTTTAAAACTGCAACATGCATAAAAATCTTAAATGCTCATTTTGCCTAAGCAAAATAAATCTTTCGAAAACCAAATTTGATTTATTTATAATATCTTCGTTTTTCCTAAATGTTGGGAAAGTCATATTATTCCCTCTCTTGAGATTTTTATAGGAAAACTTTATGAAGATAATTTTAAATAAATCCAATGATCCTATTTCCAAAATTTGAGAAATCCCAAATATGTAAATAATGAAACTTCCAACTCTCTCCGAGGGTCCTTGAGTTATGCGTGAAATTTCCTAGGATCGGAAAATGCGAGAAAATATGATATGCATGATGATCTAATGTATAACATTCCAAATTGAAAACCAAAACAAATTGTATTTTTTTACCAAACATTGACAAATGTTTAAGTGCTTGCAAAGTTTCTTCACAAAATGACATTCGTGAAGACGTGGTTGTCTTTTGTCCTCGCCTCCCTCTCCGTGTGTGTTGTCCTCGCCTCCCTCTCCGTGACGCCTGCTGCGTCACGCCTGCCTCGCGCTCTACCGCGACACCCTCTCCCACCCTTCCTCGCCTCCTTTTGCCACCGCCTTTCGCCACCGCCACCGCCACCGCCTTCTTCACTTAATTAATTTGTTTTTACTACATGTTTTCAGGACTGACATAATGGCGGACGATAGAGCTGACCCGATTATGGACAACTATGATCCGGACGGTGAAGCACATATGTTCGCATCATAAACGGCGATATTCTATATGTGCCGACCGGAGAAGAAGAAGATGATATCTCTTCTTATCTGAACCTTGACGGTGAAGATGAAGGGCGCCACAAGAAGATGATGTGAACAAACGCGTCGATAAACGACGATCTTCAAATGGAAGTAGCAACCACCTCCGCGCCGAGGTATATATATACATTGAGCCTCTGGTGATACAAACTAACTGATTTGAATAAATATGTGTGTACTAACGCAGCGACTCTCTTTCTTATTTTAGCCCTCGGCCGGATCGTCAAACAATCGAGTATCGTCGTCCAAAGCGTGCCGCAACCAAGACGAAGAAACAAGGAGAAACAAGCACCATCGAGGTTGTCGACAAGGTAACCGGCAGGTCAGCCGGAGCCCCGCAAGAACGCCACCAAGTTTGTCAGCCAATGCGGAGCCATTGTTAGAGACAACGTCTCGATCACCGTCGAGGAGTGGAATGAGCCAAAGAAGGCACGAATTGATGGTTTCACTTTTGTCGATAAGAGAACAAAAAAGATTGCTTCAAGAAGCTTATGGAACATTTCGTTCTACCTCCGGAATACAACAAATTCGATGAGGAGGGTAACAAGATTGAGGAAAACAAGGAGAGGAGGAGGCTAGTCAAACAGTTCGCTCTTCATAAGATGGCCGACGATTCGGAAATTCAAGCAAAATCTAGCCCATGACTTTGTCAAGCGTAACAAGACTCGGATTTCAAAGGGCAATATGAGAAACTGAAACATGATTGGCCAGAATTTGTGAAGCAAAAGAAATCGGAGCAGTTCATTCAAATATCTAAAAAAATAAGGAAAATGCGGCTAAGAAGGATTAAAATCATGTTATGGGGCCAGGAGGGTATCGCATTTGGGTGCCTAGGTTGGAGATGATGGAGAACGAGCTGAGGCGCGAGGAATCCGTCCAGTACGGAGGGATGGGACCAAAGGGCCAAAAGCTGGTGGTACGGGCATGGGGAACGCTGAACCCGGAGACAGGGAGTGTGTTTACGGGGCAAATTAATTAAACCCACCCAAGCCCTTATTGACGCAATGAAGGAAGCTCAACAGGAAGATCAAGTTCAACAGAGAGAACGACGCTACCGACAAAGCCCTCGGGAATCCTGAACACGGAGGACGTGTACGAGGCATGGGGCACATTCCGTGGAAAATAGGGTTCCCCGAGCGATGACCCGTCTGTTACATTCTGAAGCCGTAAGAGAAAGATGGATCGAATCAGATGTTGTGGCGCGGTTGGCATCGGAAATGGATGTGATGAAGAAAACCATGAGTGTACTAGTAGCGAAAGAGATGCAGCTCGGTGCAGCATGAAGATCATCGGCGGATCTCGGAAGCCAAGAGCGGAGAAGCAGCGTGGCTTCCACGGAGGCCCCACCGGCTGGTGCAGATGCACCGACGATCGAAATTACTGCACCGAGCCTCTGGTGGTCGAAATTACTGCACCGGAGCCTCGGTGGTCGAAATTACTGCACCGGAGCCTCCTCGCTACCCCGTGGGCGATATAAAGGAGATGAAAGAATGTCATCTGTATTATCCTATCGGGAACATGTCCATGAAGGTAGCCATCGGCAGTGCTTTACCATGTTTACTGGAGCACTCCACCACAACAACCCCATTCAAGATGGCTATGCTCGTGTCACGGTGGAGGACATAGTCCAAGGGTTTGAGGACACAGAGATTGACATTGCTACACGAAGGGGAGAAAAGACTTGGAGATGTCAAGCGCCATTTCATTCTATGGCAAAAGAAGTTTATCAAGTTTCGAGCGAGGCGCCAAGGACAACAAGTCCACCCCCTACGGTGGTGGTGGTGGCGGTGGCGGCGGCGGTGGTGGTGGTGGTGGTGGCGGTTCACCTACACCTCCGCCACGTCACCCGACGCTGCCCCCGATCCACAACGTCCGGCGGGTGATCAGCCGCCCCGGGCCTCGTCCGGCGGGTGATCGACGCCGCCCCAATCCACCTCCGACAAAGAAGCGAAGCAGTCCTGGATTATTAACCCGGACCCTTATGTACCTAAGACCACAAAGGTACCGGAGCCATCATCAAGCCTCTCCCCACAAGGCCTTGGGAACGTAGTGCCGAGGAAGTCGACGCAGCATGACTGCTGATTTGGAGAAATGGAAGGCGGACTGCAAGAAGAAAAGATAGCCCGAGCACAAGCCAGTATTTTATTATGAGCAAAATAAGTGGGCTAAGTCATTTTTGAGCACAACGTCCCAAGCCGCGGAGAATCTGCCTAACGACTATGCACGTGAACTTCACAGGCAGGCACTCATGTTCAAGGAGAACAAAGAGCGGGAGAAGGCCGAAAGTAAAATAAGCGGGAAACAAGTTGCCCAGCTCGGGGAACAAAGTAAACAATCGATTGCCCCGCTTATAGTGGAAGCCTTCTGTCCGGATGCCCCCGAGATCATACAAGCTGCGATAAAGACATGGATTGATCAGTAACGAGTGCCAGAGAACAAGCGGCCAACTTAGGTATTACTCTTCGTGAACTGTTAGGCCTTGATGAGGCGCCAGTGAAGGAGGTAGTAATTACATATGTCAAGAATGGGCCTCTCGTCGAGCCTGCTCAGGAAAAGGATCTACCTCCACAAATGAAAGGTCTGCTGAAATGGTACAAGGGTTACATAAAAAATAAAAACACCAAAGAATATATTTATGCGGAAGTTAGACATGAGCATCACTTCAAACATTACTATGTACAAATTGAACTGAGTGAATTGTTCCAGCTTTTCAATCTGCGCGAGCTCGACAAATCTATCATCAGTTTCTACGTTCTGTAAGTGATTTATTAATTTCTACCCCATCTCGTTCATATTGCCTGCACTATATATATGTCCTAACTATATTGTTGTGTCCGCTATTATACATGCAGAATGAAGATTAAGGAATGCAGAGTAAGGAACATCCATGATGTTGGGTTCATTGACCCACACATCGTTAATGGACATGTGTTGGAGCCGTCACCCCGACGTGGAGGCAGACCTGTGGCAGTTTCTTACAAAGCAGGAACTCAAAAGTGATATTCTATTTCCTTACCATTTTGGGTGAGTGTTTCTGTCTTGAGCACATTCTCTTTTGTTTACTCCATGCATGGTATGTGGCGGCTAATCGATGAGTTATGCATGACGTCGTGTGCATGTATCGTGTCCGCAGGTTCCACCGGATTCTGCTAGTAATTAAAGTTAACACCTCAGAATGTCTCGTCCACGACTCTCTGAATATGGATCCAAAGCTTTGGGGCGGCATGAGAAGAATGCTGCGAAGTAATTATTTTCATTCATTTGCGCTCTATATCGATCGGCCTATTTCGTTCATTTCCTAATATCAAGTAACTAATAACTCTCTTGTTCATTTAATTTTCTTTGCCTCGTAGGGTTTGGAGACGGTTCGTAGATACAAAGGTCGATGAATTCAAAAAGAGCTAGAATTCAAAAGGTCAAAGCCTAAGAATGCTGGGGATATTCAGCCACCGGAGACCAATCTATGTGGATACTATGTTCGTGAGATGATCCGAGATACACCTCTGAGCGGGTTCCGAGTGATACCAATGCTCGTGAGGAATAACCTCCGGATGATGCTTAGTCCGTAAGCTCGCTTCCGACCACTTCAAGAGGAACTAGCTGGATGGTTCAGCAGGGAAGTCCTCCATCCTAAAGGAGAACACTATTACGAGGACGTAGAACTTTATATGCATTAAATCATGTATGGAAACTTGTTCAAAATTGTATATGGTCATCCGATGATATTGAATATATATTGTATATTCCTCTTGAATTCTTTTTGGTTCTAATTTCAAATTTATTTGAAATTGTACATTCATATGCATGTATGTAGTACCGTAGAATATATGAAACTCCTTCAAAATTAAAATAAAGCACAAAAGAAATAAAACAATACAAATTAAACAGAAAACAGGTTTAGGGGGGCTAAAACCCTAAACCTGTGGCGGCCTTTAGTCGCGGTTGGCGGAAAGAACCGCGACTAACGGTCCTCCGCCCCGACGGCCGCCTGGCGCCCACGTGGCCGGGCCGTTAGTCGCGGTTCTTAAGCAGCCGCGACTAAAGGTAGGGGGCTTTAGTCACGCTTATTTGGTCGCGGTTGCGCAACCGCGACTAATGACAGTTGCGAACCGCGACCAAAGGCCTTTTTTCCACCAGTGTCCTCCTCCCGTTCCGCGTCTTCTGCGCGCGCAAAGGCGTACGTTCCTTTCATCCACACGCCGGCCGGCCGGTGCATGCAGAGAGAAAAAAAAAACGATTTGATGTGAAGGTGCATGCAGGTGTTCTGCATGGACGCGGTGCTGGACGACGGCCACGGCGACGTGGCCAGGTCGATCGTCGAGTTCGCGTCGCGCGGCGTCGTCGAAAAGCTCGTCGTCGGCACCACCGCGAGGGGCCTCTTCCGAAGGTACGTACGTACGTGCCTCGAATTAAGTCGTCGCCGTGGCGTGTGTTTCTGTCGTCGTTGTCGTTCTCGCGGCCGTAACAGCGGCAGCGTGCGGATTCCTTGCCAGAAGGTTCATGGCGGCCGACGACATCCCGACGGCCGTCTCCAAGGGCGCGCCCGACTTCTGCGACGTATACGTGATCGGCGAGGCCGGCAAGGTCTCGTCCGTCCGAGCCTCCACGGACAGGGCTCCGCGCGTGTCCCCGCTTTGGCCGGAGATACGCAGGCTCGCCGAGGCGGCTGAGAATCTCTGGTCGGAGATACGCAACCTCGGCGAGGCGGCCGCGAGTCCACCGGCGGGACGTGGCTGGCTGGGGCGCCGATATGGCGGGCCAGTTTCCATGCCCGATAGTATATTGTAAGAGAATCAGGAGCTCCGTCGTGCCAACGAGACTCTGGCACGGCGGCAAGAACTCCACACCCGGATGATTTTGGTGAGTACTACTACAACACAATCTACTTTGAGAATCTAATAGTCGAACCGTAATCCATCCATGCATGACATGTACTGTACGAGTGGTACATTTGTTCTTTGCAGATGCTTTTCGCGGAGTTGGGTAAAGAACCGCCCCGGGAGCTACTACACAATATTCAAACTCCGAGCAATAGGGAAAATATCTAGTGCTACCAATCTTTAGGTGCTACCGTGATACAAGATTTTAGGCCGTCGGATTCTCAGATCAGACGGCTCTGAAGAACTCTGCAACATTTGCAAAAAAAGCCTACGAGAAGTCCAAAAATCACAAACAAGTCCAGCTGATCCCACATCTCCTGGATGCCGTCCGATTTAAGAATCCGACGGCCCAGATGCCCGTATCACGGTAGCATCTAAGTCTTGGTAGCACCAGATACTCTCCCCCGAGCAATATGAATGGACGACAAGAGCCTGTTACATTCAACACCCTGTTTCACGAACAGGATATTCATGTCACATAGCGCCATCAAGATTTGGCTATGTCAAATGCCACATCAGTATTCAGTTTGTGGTACCATGTATTGAACCATTTGTAATGATCTTGAACAACCTTCGAAGAAACAAATACTCCCTCCGTTCCATAGTTTGAACTAAAACCATGACATGTGTTACAGAACGGTGGAAGTATTTTTTTCGTTGTTCAACTATTATTTGTATACTCCAATCCTAGGTCTTCCAAAAATACTTCAATTGGCTTGGAGGTGCACTTGAGGTACAAATTGCTCCTGTGCCAACACATGGACACCAGCGGGGCAAAGTGCACCCGTTGGGCTTCTCAGATTCTTTGCAAAATGGGCACAGTGAGTGTGAAATTTCGGTCAAACAGTCCCCCGGGCTCCGTAGACATCTAATTTAGGTTAATAAAGCTGACCTAATCCAGCCATCTCAGCGCTTAGCGTTTCTGGCCATCTATTTTTCTGATTTGGACATTTCTGACCATTAAATCTGTTGTCCTAAGAGGCTGCTGCAGAAAAAAAACTAAGCACTACGGTTAACTGGGTCACCTCTGCCAGCCCATTTATCTAACCGAGCATAGTCTAGGAGAAAAAAACTATTCGCTCGATTCATGGGTGGTCGATATAACCATCAACAAATTACGCATATAGCACAACGCCGCCACACATGAATGATCTCGATTTTCTTCACCCGTCGGAGCCCAACACCAACGGCGGCGTTGATGTCTGTGGACCCCGTGGCTGAGCCAATTCGACCCCTTCCCTGTGCCGCCGCCTCATCATGCGCCTCGGTGGGTGCAGGCAACCACGTCTCAGGCGCAACTGCACCCAGAGGATGGCCTTTAATAACCCACAAGTATAGGGGATCACGACAGTCTTCAAGGGTAGTATTCCATTCAAATTTATTGATTCGACACAAGGGGAGCCAAAGAATATTTGTAAGTATTACCAGTTGTGTTGTCAATTCAACCACACCTGAAGCCTAAATATCTACAGCAAAGTGTTTAGTAGCACAGTAGTATGATAGTTTGATAGAAGTAGCAACAATAGCAATAGTAATGGTAACATTAACAGTAGCAAATTTGTAGTGATCGTAGCAGCAGCAACGGATATAACTTAGCAAATATCAATATGCAAAAAGTGTAGGCATTGCATCAGTGATGGATAATTGTGTTGGATAACATTCTGTTGGGGAACGCAGTATTTCAAAAAATTTACCTACGATCACACAAGATCTATCTATGTGATGCATAGCAACGAGCGGGAGAGTGTGTCCACGTACCCTCGTAGACCGAAAGCGAAAGCGTCAAGTAACGCGGTTGATGTAGTCGAACGTCTTCACGATCCTACCGATCAAGTACCGAACGCACGTCACCTCCGCGTTCTGCACACGTTCAGCTCGGTGACGTCCCTCGTACTCTTGATCCAGCTGAGGCCGAGGGAGAGTTTAAATCGACCTGACGGCGTGGTGACGGTGATGATGAAGTTACCGACGCAGGGCTTCGCCTAAGCACTACAACGATATAACCGAGGTGGAAATCTGTGGAGGGAGGCACCGCACAGGCTAAGACAAATCTTGAGTGCCTATGGGGTGCCCCCTGGCCATGTATATAAAGGAGGCGAGGGAAGGTGGCCGGCCCTAGGGGGCGCGCCAGGTGTGGGGAATCCTACTAGGACTCCCCAGTCCAAGTAGGATTCCCCTCCTCTTTCCTACTCCTAGTAGGAGAAGCAAGGGAAGGGAGAAGGGGGGAGAAGGAAAGAGGGGGCGCCGCCCCCTACTAGTCCAATTCGGACCAGCCCATGGGGGGGGGCACCCCTTGAGGCCCTCCTCTCCTTTCCACTAAAGCCCATTAAGGCCCATTACTTCCCCGGCGAATTCCCGTAACTCTCCGGTACTCCAAAAAATACCCGAATCACTCGGAACCTTTCCGATGTCCGAATATAGCCTTCCAATATATCAATCTTTACGTCTCGACCATTTCGAAACTCCTCATCATGTCCGTGATCTCATCCGGGACTCCGAACATGCTTCGGTACATCAAATCACATAACTCATAATACAGACCGTCGTCGAACGTTAAGCGTGCGGACCCTACGGGTTCGAGAACTATGTAGACATAACCGAGACACATCTCCGGTCAATAACCAATAGCGGAACCTGGATGCTCGTATTGGCTCCTATATATTCTACAAAGATCTTTATCGGTCAAACCGCATAACAACATACGTTGTTCCCTTTGTCATCGGTATGTTACTTGCCCGAGATTCGATCGTCAGTATATCGGTGTACAAAAGTAGGGGCTCTCCTTTTGAACCCTCTACTTGTGCACGTGCAGTCAGAGCCGCGCCCACGACCACACCGAGCAGGGCAGAGGAGGGAAACCGGAGCACAAGATAGCGAGAGCAACGCCAAGACCCAGAGACCACAAAGAGCAAAAGGGCGAGGCGGCCTCCGCGGTCCCGGCAAGACCCTTGCCGGGGCAACTTGCCCGACGCCAGCAGAGTGTGCCACCGTTCAGCCCACGGGTTCCAACACCACCAACAAACCACATTGGAACCAAGGCTCGAGAGGCACCTCTGTGGTGGCATGCAGATCTTCGTCAAGATCATAAACACACAAGATCAGATGAGGACCAGAAGACGACGACCCTCGGCGGGATCCTAGCCGAGGAAATCGATGAGACCCCCGGCGAGCGCCTTGCCGGGGACGACCGCGACACCACGGCAAGACTCTTGCCAGGCCCCCGGCAAGGCCCTTGCCGAGGGCATCAGCGGGACCACAACCAGGCCCACGCCTGCCAAGACACCACCGCCGTCCCCATGCAGCTGCCAGCTCAACCAGCTGAGCAGGCACCTGCGTGGCGACGAGCGGCCTCTACACCGACCCAGCAAGCACCTGCGTGGTGGCATGCAGATCTTCGTGAAGGCTCCACCACCGCGCCAGCCCAGCAGCCAGCCAACGTGGCGCAACTATGCCTCGTCAGCTCGGACGCTGCGATGTCGAAGCGAGGCGGGCGGCGGCCGACGTGCTTCCTTGTCGTCCCTGATAAAGCAAGAGGGGCACGTCGGCAGCGCATTAAATGCGTTTGTCCGACGGTGCCAGAGGATAGACTCATCCACTGTACACCTTTCCACCTCCTGTGTGCCACTGTGGCAACCCCTTTTGTCTATAAAAGGAGGCCCGAGGCGACCAGGAGAAGGATTCGGATCTTTTGGGCAAATTACAGCCCGTATCTAGCTCAAGAACACAAGAACACTCAAATACATCCACCAAAGCAGGACTAAGGTATTATGCATCTCCGCGGCCCGAGCCTGGGTAAACGATTTGTTTGCTTCCTGTCAGACCCGCTCTTTGCACAACCCCGCGCCCGCCAACCGTAGAAGGGATCCCAGTGATTCCATAGGTGTCGATTTCCCCCGACATCTTTGGCGCGCCAGGTAGGGGGCGCAGCTGTGGAAATCTGGTCTGATCGGGGCAGCGGCTTCATCGTGGCCATTGTTCCAAGGAAGAAGACGACCAAGCTTGACGGCACCATCTGCAGATACGGTGGACGCTCGCGCAATGACAGAAAAGCTAAGTCGTGCGAAACTTTAAGCAATTTCTTTTTACATATAAGATTACTATCCTCGGAAATCCTGCCCTATGTATGGAAAACCTGCATGCAAAGGGGCCCTTCCATTATTGGCAACGCCCTTGCTCTGTTTCGAGTCCGCTCAACAGTTCGGGCGGCTGCGTCAAGAACGGCAGGGTAACCTGCCGCAATTGGCAACACTCTCAATTCTGACTCGAGTCAAGCTCGACAGTTCGAGCGGCCGCGTTAAGAGCGGTAAGGTGGTTCACCTGGCAGCAAGCACACCCGGCAGGCCATTGGGGATCCGTCCCCAAGGCGCTGCGGCATGGGTTTACGCGCCGGCAAGCCTACCCGATTAACGTAGGGTGGACATACGAAGGGAGATCAAACGGGAAGATAGCATGCATAATATCAAAAGTACTGCAGAGTTATACTACATCAATTGATACTGCGGTTCTAACTAAAGATAAAAATTGTCTTGGCCATGAACCCGTAGCTGCGGTGAAAAACGGGGTGCCTAGTCCCGGGGCGGGCCCTCCACCCTCTGGATTCCGTTGATACGGTTGATGATGGGCTTGATACGCTCCTTGAGCACCGCGAGGTCCGCATCCTCCGGCAAGCTCTCCAGCGCGGTGTCGAAGTCGAGGTTGGGATTCCAGTGCGCTACTTGGTGAGGACCTTGGTCATGGCACCCTGGCAAAGCCTCCGGGCCTCATCGGCCAGAGAGGC
Organism: Aegilops bicornis; assembly: GCA_021605145.1. NCBI lineage: Eukaryota > Viridiplantae > Streptophyta > Magnoliopsida > Poales > Poaceae > Aegilops > Aegilops bicornis. The sequence goes on along the minus strand of CM038675.1, from coordinate 160,625,709 downwards.
CGCCCGATTGGAGTGGAGCTGCTCCAGGGCCCTGAAGACACCCTCGAAGTATAGGGTCAGCTTGGCGTTGGGACTCACATTGCGCTCCTGGGTGTACCTCACATTCGGCATCCCCATGGTAGCCTGCTGCATGGTAATCCTGTCGGCGACGTCTTCGAGGCAGCTGATCCAGTGGTTCTCGCCCTCCACAAAATCATTGTGGTTGGCTGTTTCGTTCTTCCGCAACTGCTTCTCGACCTCCAGATCCTTGGCCAGGGTCCCCTCCCGGGCCTTGGCCTCCCAGAGCATCCTCTCAAGACCCTCCAGCTTCAGCTTCAGGTCTTTGATGGAGTCGTTGGCCTTGGAGAGTTGCTCAGCCTTGCCGAGGACTGCGCCCTGCGCCTCCACCAGGGCACCGTTGAGCGTGTCCTTCTCCATGGCTAGCTTAAGGGCCTGATCCTTCAGCCCGTCCCGCTCCACCTCCATCTCTTTCACCTTGTCGGCCTGAACCAGAGCCTGGGCATTGAATGCCTCCTTGTGCCTCTGCTCCAGCTCCTGGGTCTGCTGCACGACAAGTTTCTCCACCTCCTTGTCCTTGCCACGGAGCGTGGCGGCGAGCTTCTCCTCACGGGCAACAAGATCCTCCTCCTGGGAGTTTAGTAGAGCCTGGTGTTGTTGCCGAGCGGCCTCCTCCTTGGCGGCCTGCTCCCTCGCCAACTCCTGGGCCTTCTCAAAATCAGCTTGTTGCAGAAGGAACTCTTGCTGACGCTGGGCCAGCTCGCCTTGGATGTCCTTCAGTTCCTGCTGGGCGTCGCAAAGCCAGGCTTGCGTCTCAGTAACGCGCTCCTTGAAATCTGCTTCTACCTTGTCCGCCACGGCCATCCTGGATTTTATCTTGTCTTGGCGGGCGCGGTGGAGCGCCAGGCTTCGGAAGTTGGCACTCATGGCTGGAGGAGCCACTCTTCACAGGAGCCGCCGCCACCGGCACTCGGCTCATCAACAACTTTGAGCCCGGGGGCGGCAAGCACCTCCTCGTCGAACACCTCTCCATCGGTGGGCGCCCTGGTGCTCGCCGTCCCTGGGAGGTGGACGAACAGGTTGTCGCTCACCTTCAGGTACTTCTCGAGCCAGAGGCAGCAAAGGAAGAAGGTCGGTCGTCGACCACCTCCTCCTCGGCAGCAGCCTTGCCGGCCTCCTCGGCAGCAGCTTTGCCGGACCCCCTCGGCAGGCCCCTTGGCGGCGTCCTCAGCACCGCCCTCGGCGGCCTCCTCGGCGGCGATCTTCTCGGCCTCCGCCGCGGCGTTCTTGGTGACATCCTCGATGACGGTATCGATGTCATCCCGGTCCGCCGAGGGAGGATCTGGATATCTAGTAGGGGATGAGGCGAAGCCAAGACGAAGATTCAAGAAGAAGAAAAAAAAGAACGGGGACAAAAGGCGAATCACTTACCCGCGATGCCTGGGAAGAAGAGGCCCTCCCCATCGACATCTGGCGCTGGGGCGGAGCCACCAGCGCCCAAGTTTGCCTCCTCCTCCTCCGTATGCATGGGCTCGGTGCTTGGCGCCCTTGCCGGGGACGCCCCTCGGGCCGGCGTGGTTGATGGGGACGGCGAGTTGGGGGCAGCCCTCGGTGGCTCCTCCCCGCTGTCCTCCTCCTGCAACCACGGCAAGGTCAGCGCCAAGGCATCGTGCCCCCAACACACGTTGACGAGGGGTGAATAATGAACTTACGCTAGGGGCTGTGCCGGGGCCTGCTGTCCGGGCTGCTCGCCACCACCAGCGGCGTACTCGAAGTGGCCACCGGGGGTTGGCCGCCCAGCCCCGCCCTCTTCACCCTCTGGGCCAGCGTCTTGGCGTCTCAAGGAGATGAGAACAAATCAAGATAAGCGGCACAGTCACGAGGAGATGGAGACGACAAAAAGAGCAAGATACTTACTCATCCTCCACCTCCTCTTCTGTTGCCTTCCTCTTCCTCCTTGGGCCGAGGGACCCAAAGTCGAAGATGACCTCCGCGTCGTCATCTGCGGGAGGAGGGGAAGCAGATGGAGTCCGAGGACGCTTGGAAGAAGAAGAGGCAGTTACCTTCTTCTTCGCCACCGCGGCCTTCACCACCTTCCTCGCCGCCGCGGCCCTCGTCTGGCGCACGGACGCCTCCTGGGTTTGCTGTGGCTGCACGACCATGCCAGGCCGGACCGGCTCGCCAGAGCTGGCCTGCCGCAGGACACTCCCTCTCCCTGTGACCGGAGGGTCGATAGTCTTGACCTCCTCCTCTGACGACTCGTCGGCCACATCTTCGATGAGAGGGCCCCCGGTGCCGGGCGCTTTGGCCTTCCAGTGGACTCGCCCCATCGGGCGCAGCTCCTTTTCCTCCACGGCTGCCGCGTTTTCCTCCATGCCGTCGGCCTTGCCCGGCCTCCACAGCAAGCTCCGCCTCCGCTGCCCTGGCGACGATGTAGTCTAGCTCCGCTAGGGTGGTGTCCTGGACGAGCCGTGGCTCCTCGCGGAGGTACTTCCCCTCCAACACTACAAAAAAGACACATCCGTGACATTTTGGGCCAAACGAATTTTTTTTCTGTCATACATATGACACTTCTATGATGATAATTGTGACAAAACCCGATATCATCATAGATGTGGTGGGCTCCTACTTCTATGACAAAAAATCATGACAGAAAATGGGCTTTTCGTCCTGGGCGTGTCACGACCGGTTTTTCAATAAAATACTTATTGAGAAATCGATCTCTTGATTCCAAAGATAGGAAGAATTATCCTTCTTGGTAGACAAATACTTGATGCGAAGGCCGATGGCATTATATATTACAGGGTTGAGCTGAGGCTGCTCACAATTTATTACAAACACGCCAATATTGTACATAAGGGCGGTTATGGTACAGGGGTGTGGTGGCATACTACTGACTCGAGATAAAAGTGGTGGTGGAAATATCACAGTGGAGTGGATAACATGACTCCTAAACTGGCAGCTCATCGGCGTCGATGGTGAGGCTCGATGAATTTATTTGGGTAGCGGAAGCGGATATAATCTGATGACCAAATCCAGGATCGCACGGGACTGGACCGACTCCTCTAGGCGTCAGACTCGCTATCGAACTCTTCATCCATGAGATCGCCTTCGTCAACATCTGGCCAAATCAACAAGCCAGGTGAGTAGTTTGAAAGTACTCGCAAGACAGTTCGGACATAATATATAACAAATGCATGCATGAATGCGTCATGGGCAAATAGCAATGCACATTCCAATAATAAATATTTGCACAACATGATAAGTAAAAAGGGAGTCGGGCGGTAGTCTTCCCGAAATCCCTACAAAATAATTGAAAACCGATCGGGTGTCCGGAGCGGCGCCTCGAAGGGTAAACAATTAAATTATCATGTCAGCGATCGGGCGTCTAAGCGACACCACATAAAGGGCTTATATTGAAAGTAAATAACATGCGTACACAATCGGACGTCGTAGCGACATCGCAGAAAGGGCTTATATTGAAAGTAAATAACAAGCGTGCCACAGTCGGACGTCTGAGCGACATCGCATAAAGGGCTTATATAGAAAGTAAATAACAAGCGTGCCACAGTCGGATGTCTGAGCGACATTGCAGAAAGGGCTTATATAGAAAGTAAATAACAAGCGTGCCACAGTCGGATGTCTGAGCGACATCGCAGAAAGGACTTATATAGAAAGTAAATAACAAGCGTGCCACAGTCGGATGTCTGAGCGACATCGCAGAAAGGGCTTATATTGAAAGTAATTAACAAGCGTGCCCGCATCCGGACGTCGAGCGACATCGCAGAAAGGGCTTATATTTCATTATTCATATCTCGATAAATTCACGAGATATAACACTCACAGAAAATTATTCAACACATGATAATAAACGGGTTAGTCCATCCACAGGAATAATCATTTAGCCGGACTTAACACTCATGTAGTTCACCGGAGTTTTTGTCACTGAGACTGACAAGATAAGTTGAACATAGTACTCGGACATGGATAAGATGATTCAAAGGATTTTGACTCTGCAGAGTTTGTACTAATTACCCACAGCCAACGGATTTCCGTAGTCACGAAGGACTAGTTCCGATTTCTGGTATTTCGGTAGAAACACATCTAACCAAGACACACCCATCCCACCTCACGATGCCAGGAATCAGCCTAGACAAAGTTCAAGAAAAACTTTGAGACGGGAGATCACAACCTCGAATAGCATGGGATCAAATTTATATCTGTGGCGCTCTAAGGGATGCCCCTCTCGGTCCCAACCGGAAACACCCATGCCCCCTGACCGGATGACTGGCTTTAATCCAGGGCCATGGAACCCTCATCACGCCCTCTCTATTTGGTGTGTACCAGGAAAGAGGTTTGCAACTTACTAAGCCATATCTCTTGCGGAAAACATGTGGTAGTACAGGAAGGGGAAACGGATGGAAACGTGACTTGATTCACGTTGACACTGGAGTCAAATAGTCTGGCATAAGACTGGCATGCTACAACACTGCCATCTTACCCAATTCTCATGCCATCACATGGCCATGCAAACTCATATCCAACAACTTCCGGATTTTCGAAACTCACTTGCCTCAACTTTGCATGTAATATAACATTTATCGAAATGCTCATAAACATGCCATGTAACTACTTAATGCAAACATGCAATGAACACTCATCATATCAAAAGTTCAAACATGCTTGCCTAGTTCGGAGTAGTCGAGTCTAGCTTGGCGAAGTTCACGGTTCCATCACCTCCTCCGGTATCTACGTTATAAAAAATACTTACTAACGTAAATACCGAGAGTGCACAAAAAAGTGTTCCAAATATTTTTCAAATAAATATGACAAAAAACTAGACAGAAAAATAAAGATGACAGAAAAAGAATCAATCAAAAATCAGTTTCTATTTAAAAGTTATAAAAGTTTTAATCCAGGGACTCATCTGTAATGAAACAGAAATTTTCCAGGGGCCAACTTATAAAAACAGAAAACGCTTCGGCTAAAAAGCCGTCAACTGCAAAGGGAAACGTATTCTGCCCGGCGCGAGAAAACGATTCAAAAAAGAAAAGATCGACGGGGTCCCACCCGTCGGGTTTGAAATTTCAAACGGGGAGAAGCGAGGCTCGTCGGGCGCCGAGAGCTACGGTGAGCCATGGCGATCCACGGCGAGTTAGGAGGATCGGAGAGTACCTACGTGACCAGCGTGTCCTTCCGGTCTGTGGGTGGTGGTGGTGGTCGCCGAGCACCACGCCGACGGCGGTCCTAGCTCCGGCGGATGGCGGCTCTGGTGAAGATGGATCTCGTTGGGAAGGGCTGCGGAGGTCAAATTGCAGCTTGGGTTAGATCACTGGGTGCACGAGAAGACGACTGACGAGGTTTGGGAGGCGGGGATGGCCTCACCGGAGTGAATCGAGCTGGTGGCCGAGGCGGATCGGGGCGGCCGGAGTTGGGGGAGGAGACCTCCTCGAGGTCCTCCTAGTGGCTTGGCGGGGTTACGGTGAAAGCAGTGGTGGTGCGTGCTCGAAAGCGAGCTCGGGACCTCTTTATAGGCGATCCGAGGCGGTGGCCGTGAACGGGGATCTCCGGCGATGGTTACAGCGGTGCAGTGCTTGGTCGGGGAGTTTAGGGGGTTGGGCATCAACGTGGAGGTCCACGGGTTCCGTTTAGAAGCTAAACCAGGTTGGATTAGGCGCTCTTGGGTGGTTTCGACAAAACGAGGCGGCGGGGGCCCGTCGGCGGCAGAGGGCGCGCCCTATGCTTGCCGGGCCACGGCGACGGTGCTGCGGTGTGTGCTGGCATGCATGAGGCCACGCGGAAGGCTAGGGGGCGTTGGGCGGCGCAGGACGGTGTAACGAGCTGGCGCTGGCTCCCGTTGGCCGCCACGGGTGGCTCTGCCACCGCAGAAGCTGCCGGCGTCGGCGATTCTCGCCGCCACCGACACCTGCGCCTATCCAAGAGAGCATGTGGTGCTCTGGTCAAGGAGGAGAGGCCGTGCACAATGCGCCAGGGTGCACTGGTGATCGATGACAAGGCACTGACGAAAAACGACACTGACAAAACTCTGAAACTCTGAATTTTACTGAATATGCACAGGAACAGTGCCGACCAAGTGTTTGATGAAATGATTCAAGCATGAGAAGAATTTATCTGGGGCTGATCTTTGGTGTGGTGGCCTCTCAAAGCACCTGGGGGCTGCCTGAATTTTGGTGGAATTTTTGGAGAGTTGCTCAGCCTTGCCGAGGATCGCGCCTGCGCCTCCACCAGGGCACCGTTGAGCGTGTCCTTCTCCATGGCTAGCTTCAGGGCCTGATCCTTCAGCCCGTCCCGCTCCACCTCCATCTCTTTCACCTTGTCGGCCTGAACCAGAGCCTGGGCATTGAATGCCTCCTTGTGCCTCTGCTCCAGCTCCTGGGTCTGCTGCACGACAAGTTTCTCCACCTCCTTGTCCTTGCCACGGAGCGTGGCGGCGAGCTTCTCCTCACGGGCAACAAGATCCTCCTCCAGGGAGTTTAGTAGAGCCTGGTGTTGTTGCCGAGCGGCCTCCTCTTTGGAGGCCTGCTCCCTCGCCAACTCCTGGGCCTTCTCAAAATCAGCTTGTTGCAGAAGGAACTCTTCTTGACGCCGGGCCAGCTCGCCTTGGATGTCCTTCGATTCTGCTGGGCGTCGCAAAGCCAGGCTTGCGTCTCGATGTACGCAGCTCCTTGAAATCTGCTTCTACCTTGTCCGCCACGGCCATCCTGGATTTTATCCTGTCTTGGCGGCGCGGTGGAGCGCCAGAGCTTCGGAAGTTGGCACTCATGGCCTGGAGGAGCCACTCTTCCTGGGAGCCGCCGCCACCGGCGCTCAGCTCGTCAACAACTTCGAGCCCGGCGGCGGCAAGCTCCTCCTCGTCGAACACCTCTCCATCGGTGGGCGCCACAGTGCTCGCCGTCCACAGGAGGTGGACGAACAGGTCGTCGCTCACCTTCGTGTACTTCTCGAGCCGTGAGGCAGCAAAGGAGGAAGGTCGGTCGTCGACCACCTCCTCCTCGGCAGCAGCCTTGCCGCCTCCTCGGCAGCAGCTTTGCGGACCCCTCGGCGAGCCCCTTGGCGGCGTCCTCGGCCACCGCCTCGGCGGCCTCCTCGGCGGCGATCTTCTCGGCCTCCGCCGCGGCGTTCTTGGTGACATCCTCGATGACGGTATCGATGTCATCCCGGTCCGCCGAGGGAGGATCTGGATATCGAGTAGGGGATGAGGCGAAGCCAAGATGAAGATTCAAGAAGAAGAAAAAAAAGAACGGGGACAAAAGGCGAATCACTTACCCGTGCCAGTCTGGGAAGAAGAGGCCCCCTCCCCACCGACATCTGGCGCTGAGGCGGAGCCACCAGCGCCCAAGTTTCTCCTCCTCCTCCTCCGTATGCATGGGCTCGGTGCTTGGCGCCCTTGCAGGGACGCCTCGGGCAGGCGTGGTCGATGGGGACGGCCGAGTTGGGGGCAGCCCTCGGTGGCTCCTCCTGCTGCTGTCCTCCTCCTGCAACCACGGCAAGGTCAGCGCCAAGGCATCGTGCCCCCAACACACGTTGACGAGGGGTGAATAATGAACTTACGCTAGGGGCTGTGCCGGGGCCTGCTGTCCGGGCTGCTCGCCACCACCAGCGGCGTACTCGAAGTGGCCACCGGGGGTTGGCCGCCCACCGAAGCCCTGGCCCTCTTCACCCTCTGGGCCAGCGTCTTCGCGTCTCTGCGGAGATGAGAACAAATCAAGATAAGCGGCACAGTCTGAGGAGATGGAGACGACAAAAAAGAGCAAGATACTTACTCATCCTCCACCTCCTCTTCTGTTGCCTTCCTCTTCCTCCTTGGGCCGAGGGACCCAAAGTCGAAGATGACCTCCGCGTCGTCATCTGCGGGAGGAGGGGAAGCAGATGGAGTCCGAGGACGCTTGGAAGAAGAAGAGGCAGTTACCTTCTTCTTCGCCACCGCGGCCTTCACCACCTTCCTCGCCGCTGCCCTCGCCTCGGGCGCAGACGCCTCCCTGGGTTTGCTGTGGCTGCACGACCATGCCAGCCGGACTGCTCGCCAGAGCTGGCCTGCCGCAGGACACTCCCTCTCCCTGTGACCGGAGGGTCGATAGTCTTGACCTCCTCCTCTGACGACTCGTCGGCCACATCTTCGATGAGAGGGCCCCCGGTGCCGGCGCTGCTGGCCTTCCCAGCGGACTCCGCCCACTGGGCGAGCTCCTTTTCCTCCACGGCTGCCGCGGCCTTTCCTCCATGCCGTCGGCACTGCCGGCCTCCCTGGCAAGCTCCGCCTCCGCTGCCCTGGCGACGATGTAGTCTAGCTCCGCTAGGGTGGTGTCCTGGACGAGCCGCGGCTCCTCGCGGACGTACTTCCCCTCCAACACTACAAAAAAGACACATCCATGACATTTTGGGCCAAACGAATTTTTTTCTGTCATACATATGACACTTCTATGATGATAATTGTGACAAAACCCGATATCATCATAGATGTGGTGGGCTCCTACTTCTATGACAAAAAATCATGACAGAAAATGGGCTTTTCGTCCTGGGCGTGTCACGACCGGTTTTTCAATAAAATACTTATTGAGAAATCGATCTCTTGATTCCAGTATAGGAAGAATTATCCTTACTGGTAGACAAATACTTGATGCAGAAGGCCAGTAGCATTATATATTACAGGGTTGAGCTGAGGCTGCTCACAATTTATTACAAACACGCCAATATTGTACATAAGGGCGGTTATGGTACAGGGGTGTGGTGGCATACTACTGACTCGAGATAAAAGTGGTGGTGGAAATATCACAGTGGAGTGGATAACATGACTCCTAAAGCTGGCAGCTCATCGGCGTCGATGGTGAGGCTCGATGAATTTATTTGGGTAGCGGAAGCGGATATAATCTGATGACCAAATCCAGGATCGCACGGAGGATTGGGACTCCTCTAGGCGTCGGACTCGCTATCGAACTCTTCATCCATGAGATCGCTTTTCACAACATCCGCCAAATCAACAAGCCGTGAGTAGTTTGAAAGTACTCGCAAGACAGTTCGGACATAATATATAACAAATGCATGCATGAATGCGTCATGGGCAAATAGCAATGCACATTCCAATAATAAATATTTGCACAACATGATAAGTAAAAAGGGAGTCGGGCGGTAGTCTTCCCGAAATCCCTACAAAATAATTGAAAACCGATCGGGTGTCTGGAGCGACGCCTCGAAGGGTAAACAATTAAATTATCATGCCGCAGTCGGGCGTCTAAGCGACACCACATAAAGGGCTTATATTGAAAGTAAATAACATGCGTGCCACAATCGGACGTCGGAGCGACATCGCAGAAAGGGCTTATATTGAAAGTAAATAACAAGCGTGCCACAGTCGGACGTCTGAGCGACATCGCATAAAGGGCTTATATAGAAAGTAAATAACAAGCGTGCCACAGTCGGATGTCTGAGCGACATTGCAGAAAGGGCTTATATAGAAAGTAAATAACAAGCGTGCCACAGTCGGATGTCTGAGCGACATCGCAGAAAGGACTTATATAGAAAGTAAATAACAAGCGTGCCACAGTCGGACGTCTGAGCGACATCGCAGAAAGGGCTTATATTGAAAGTAATTAACAAGCGTGCCACAGTCGGACGTCTGAGCGACATCGCAGAAAGGGCTTATATTTCATTATTCATATCTGATAAATTCACGAGATATAACACTCACAGAAAATTATTCAACACATGATAATAAACGGGTTAGTCCATCCACAGGAATAATCATTTAGCCGGACTTAACACTCATGTAGTTCACCGGAGTTTTTGTCACTGAGACTGACAAGATAAGTTGAACATAGTACTCAGACATGGATAAGATGATTCAAAGGATTTTGACTCTGCAGTAGTTTGTACTAATTACCCACACCAACGGATTTCCGTAGTCACGAAGGACTAGTTCCGTTTACGGTATTTCGGTAGAAACACATCTAACCAGTACACACCCATCCCACCTCACGATGCCAGGAATCACCCTAGACAAAGTTCAAGAAAAACTTTGAGACGGGGAGATCACAACCTCGAATAGCATGGGATCAAATTTATATACGCGCGCTCTAAGGGATGCCCCCCTCTCGGTCCCAACCGGAAACACCCATGCCCCCTGACCGGATGACTGGCTTTAATCCAGGGCCATGGAACCCTCATCACGCCCTCTCTATTTGGTGTGTACCAGGAAAGAGGTTTGCAACTTACTAAGCCATATCTCTTGCGGAAAACATGTGGTAGTACAGAAGGGAAACGGATGGAAACGTGACTTGATTCACGTTGACACTGGAGTCAAATAGTCTGGCATAAGACCGGCATGCTACAACACTGCCATCTTACCCAATTCTCATGCCATCACATGGCCATGCAAACTCATATCCAACAACTTCCGGATTTTCGAAACTCACTTGCCTCAACTTTGCATGTAATATAACATTTATCGAAATGCTCATAAACATGCCATGTAACTACTTAATGCAAACATGCAATGAACACTCATCATATCAAAAGTTCAAACATGCTTGCCTAGTTCGGAGTAGTCAGAGTCTAGCTTGGCGAAGTTCACGGTTCCATCACCTCCTCCGGTATCTACGTTATAAAAAAATACGTACTAACGTAAATACCGAGAGTGCACAAAAAAGTGTTCCAAATATTTTTCGAATAAATATGAAAAAAAACTAGACAGAAAAATAAAGATGACAGAAAAAGAATCAATAAAAAATCAGTTTCTATTTAAAAGTTATAAAGGTTTTAATCCAGGGACTCATCTGTAATGAAATAGAAAGATTCCAGGGGCCAACTTATAAAACAGAAAACGCTTCGCTAAAAAGCCGTCAAACTGCAAAGGGAAACGTATTCTGCCCGGCGTTTTAGAAAACGATTCAAAAAAGAAAAGATCGACGGGGTCCCACCACGTTTGAAATTTCAAACGGGGAGAAGCAGGCTCGTCGGCGCCCGAGAGTTACTTGGAGCCCGGCGATCCACGGCGAAGTTAGGAGGATCGGAGAGTACCTACGTGACCAGCGTGTCCTTCCGGTCTGTGGGTGGTGGTGGTGGTCGCCGTGAGCACCACGCCGACGGCGGTCCTAGCTCCGTGGATGGCGGCTGGTGAAGATGGATCTCGTTGGGAAGGGCTGCGGAGGTCAAATTGCAGCTTGGGTTAGATCACTGGGTGCACGAGAAGATGACTAACGAGGTTTGGGAGGCGGGGATGGCCTCACCGGAGTGAATCGAGCTGGTGGCCGAGGCGGATCGGGGCGGCCGGAGTTGGGGGAGGAGACCTCCTCGAGGTCCTCCTAGTGGCTTGGCGGGGTTCTGGTGGGGTACAGTGGTGGTGCGTGCTCGAGAACGAGCTCGGGACCTCTTTATAGGCGATCCGAGGCGGTGGCCGTGAGCAACGGGATCTCCGCGATGGTTACAGCGGTGCAGTGCTTGGTCGGGGAGTTTAGGGGGTTGGGCATCAACGTGGAGGTCCACGGGTTCCGTTTAGAAGCTAAACCAGGTTGGATTAGGCGCTCTTGGGTGGTTTCGACAAAACGAGGCGGCGGGGGCCCGTCGGCGGCAGAGGGCGCGCCCTGTGCTTGCCGGGCCACGGCGACGGTGCTGCGGTGTGTGCTGGCATGCATGAGGCCACGCGGAAGGCTAGGGGGCGTTGGGCGGCGCAGGACGGTGTAACGAGCTGGCGCTGCTCCGTTAGCCGCCACGGTGGCTCGCCATCACAGGCTGCCGGCGTCGGCGATTCTCGCCGCCACCGACACCCGCGCCTATCCAAGAGAGCATGTGGTGCTCTGGTCAAGGAGGAGAGGCCGTGCACAATGCGCCAGGTGCACCGGTGATCGATGACAAGGCACCCATTTAAAAACGACAACGACAAAAACTCAAACTCTGAATTTTACTGAATATGCACAGAACAAGTGCCCGACCAAGTGTTTGATGAAATGATTCAAGCATGAGAAGAATTTATCTGGGGCTGATCTTTGGTGTGGTGGCCTCTCAAAGCACCTGGGGGCTGCCTGAATTTTGGTGGAATTTTTGGAGAGTTGCTCAGCCTTGCCGAGGACTGCGCCCTGCGCCTCCACCAGGGCACCGTTGAGCGTGTCCTTCTCCATGGCTAGCTTCAGGGCCTGATCCTTCAGCCCGTCCCGCTCCACCTCCATCTCTTTCACCTTGTCGGCCTGAACCAGAGCCTGGGCATTGAATGCCTCCTTGTGCCTCTGCTCCAGCCTCCTGGTGCCTGCACGACAAGTTTCTCCACCTCCTTGTCCTTGCCACGGAGGCGTGGCGAAGCTTCTCCTCATGGGCAACAAGATCCTCCTCCCAGGAGTTTAGTAGAGCCTGGTGTTGTTGCCGAGCGGCCTCCTCTTTGGCGGCCTGCTCCCTCGCCAACTCCCCGGACTTCTCAAAATCAGCTTGTTGCGAAGGAACTCTTCTTGACGCCGGGCCAGCTCGCCTTGGATGTCCTTGAGTTCTCTTTGGGCGTCGCAAAGCCAGGCTTGCGTCTCAGTAACGCGCTCCTTGAAATCTGCTTCTACCTTGTCCGCCACGGCCATCCTGGATTTTATCTTGTCTTGGCGGGCGCGGTGGAGCGCCCAAAGTTTCTGGAAGTTGGCACTCATGGCCTGGAGGAGCCACTCTTCACGGGAGCCGCCGCCACCGGGCGCCAGTCAACAACTTCGAGCCCGGCGGCGCAAGCACCTCCTCGTCGAACACCTCTCCATCGGTGGGCGCCCTGGTGCTCGCCGTCCCTGGGAGGTGGACGAACAGGTCGTCGCTCACCTTCAGGTACTTCTCGAGCCAGAGGCAGCAAAGGAGGAAGGTCGGTCGTCGACCACCTCCTCCTCGGCAGCAGCCTTGCCGGCCTCCTCGGCAGCAGCTTTGCCGGACCCCCTCGGCAGGCCCCTTGGCGGCGTCCTCAGCACCGCCCTCGGCGGCCTCCTCGGCGGCGATCTTCTCGGCCTCCGCCGCGGCGTTCTTGGTGACATCCTCGATGACGGTATCGATGTCATCCCGGTCCGCCGAGGGAGGATCTGGATATCGAGTAGGGGATGAGGCGAAGCCAAGATGAAGATTCAAGAAGAAGAAAAAAAAGAACGGGACAAAAGGCGAATCACTTACCCGTGCCAGTCTGGGAAGAAGAGGCCCCCTCCCCACCGACATCTGGCGCTGAGGCGGAGCCACCAGCGCCCAAGTTTGCCTCCTCCTCCTCCGTATGCATGGGCTCGGTGCTTGGCGCCCTTGCCGGGGACGCCCCTCGGGCCGGCGTGGTCGATGGGGACGGCGAGTTGGGGGCAGCCCTCGGTGGCTCCTCCTGCTGCTGTCCTCCTCCTGCAACCACGGCAAGGTCAGCGCCAAGGCATCGTGCCCCCAACACACGTTGACGAGGGGTGAATAATGAACTTACGCTAGGGGCTGTGCCGGGGCCTGCTGTCCGGGCTGCTCGCCACCACCAGCGGGCGTACTCAAGTGGCCACCGGGGTTGGCCGCCCACCAAGCCCTGGCCCTCTTCACCCTCCGGGCCAGCGTCTTGGCGTCTCATGGAGATGAGAACAAATCAAGATAAGCGGCACACCGAGGAGATGGAGACGACAAAAAGAGCAAGATACTTACTCATCCTCCACCTCCTCTTCTGCCTTCCTCTTCCTCCTTGGGCCGAGGGACCCAAAGTCGAAGATGACCTCCGCGCGTCGTCATCTGCGGAGGAGGGGAAGCAGATGGAGTCCGAGGACGCTTGGAAGAAGAAGAGGCAGTTACCTTCTTCTTCGCCACCGCGGCCTTCACCACCTTCCTCGCCGCGGCCCTCGTCTGGCGCACGGACGCCTCCTGGGTTTGCTGTGGCTGCACGACCATGCCAGTCGGACCGGGCTCGCCAGAGCTGGCTCGCCGCAGACACTCCCTCTCCTGTGACCGGAGGGTCGATAGTCTTGACCTCCTCCTCTGACGACTCGTCGGCCACATCTTCGATGAGAGGGCCCCCGGTGCCGGCGCTGCTGGCCTTCCCAGCGGACTCCGCCCACTGGGCGAGCTCCTTTTCCTCCACGACTGCCGCGGCCTTTCCTCCACGCCGTCGGCGCTGCCGGCCTCCCTGGCAAGCTCCGCCTCCGCTGCCCTGGCGACGATGTAGTCTAGCTCCGCTAGGGTGGTGTCCTGGACGAGCCGCGGCTCCTCGCGGACGTACTTCCCCTCCAACACTACAAAAAAGACACATCCATGACATTTTGGGCCAAACGAATTTTTTTTCCTGTCATACATATGACACTTCTATGATGATAATTGTGACAAAACCCGATATCATCATAGATGTGGTGGGCTCCTACTTCTATGACAAAAAATCATGACAGAAAATGGGCTTTTCGTCTCTGGCGTGTCACGACCGGTTTTTCAATAAAATACTTATTGAGAAATCGATCTCTTGATTCCGATAGGAAGAATTATCCTTCTTGGTAGACAAATACTTGATGCGTAGGCCAAGAGCATTATATATTACAGGTTGAGCTAAGGCTGCTCACAATTTATTACAAACACGCCAATATTGTACATAAGGGCGGTTATGGTACAGGGGTGTGGTGGCATACTACTGACTCGAGATAAAAGTGGTGGTGGAAATATCACAGTGGAGTGGATAACATGACTCCTAAACTGGCAGCTCATCGAGCGTCGATGGTGAGGCTCGATGAATTTATTTGGGTAGCGGAAGCGGATATAATAAAGTGACAAAATCCAGTATCGCACGGACCGACCGACTCCTCTAGGCGCCGGACTCGCCATCGAACTCTTCATCCATGAGATCGCCACAACATCCGCCAAATCAACAAGCCGTGAGTAGTTTGAAAGTACTGCAAGACAGTTCGGACATTATATATAACAAATGCATGCATGAATGCGTCATGGGAAAATAGCAATGCACATTCCAATAATAAATATTTGCACAACATGATAAGTAAAAAGGGAGTCGGGCGGTAGTCTTCCCGAAATCCCTACAAAATAATTGAAAACCGATCGGGTGTCTGGAGCGACGCCTCGAAGGGTAAACAATTAAATTATCATGTCATGATCGGCGCGTCTAAGCGACACCACATAAAGGGCTTATATTGAAAGTAAATAACATGCGTGCCACAATCGGACGTCGGAGCGACATCGCAGAAAGGGCTTATATTGAAAGTAAATAACAAGCGTGCATACAGTCGGACGTCTGAGCGACATCGCATAAAGGGCTTATATAGAAAGTAAATAACAAGCGTGCCACAGTCGGATGTCTGAGCGACATTGCAGAAAGGGCTTATATAGAAAGTAAATAACAAGCGTGCCACAGTCGGATGTCTGAGCGACATCGCAGAAAGGCCTTATATAGAAAGTAAATAACAAGCGTGCACGCGATGGATGTCCGAGCGACATCTCAGAAAGGGCTTATATTGAAAGTAATTAACAAGCGTGCCACAGTCGGACGTCTGAGCGACATCGCAGAAAGGGCTTATATTTCATTATTCATATCTGATAAATTCACGAGATATAACACTCACAGAAAATTATTCAACACACGATAATAAATGGGTTAGTCCATCCACAGGAATAATCATTTAGCCGGACTTAACACTCATGTAGTTCACCGGAGTTTTTGTCACTGAGACTGACAAGATAAGTTGAACATAGTACTCGGACATGGATAAGATGATTCAAAGGATTTTGACTCTGCAGAGTTTGTACTAATTACCCACAGCCAACGGATTTCGTGAGTCACGAAGGACTAGTTCCGTTACGGTATTTCGGTAGAAACACATCTAACCAAGACACACCCATCCCACCTCACGATGCCAGGAATCACCCTAGACAAAGTTCAAGAAAAACTTTGAGACGGGAGATCACAACCTCGAATAGCATGGGATGAAATTTATATCTGGCGCTCTAAGGATGCCCCTCTCGGTCCCAACCGAAACACCCATGCCCCGACCGGATGATCGGCTTTAATCCCGGCCATGGAACCCTCATCACGCCCTCTCTATTTGGTGTGTACCAGAAAGAGGTTTGCAACTTACTAAGCCATATCTCTTGCGGAAAACATGTGGTAGTACAGAAGGGGAAAACAGATGGAAACGTGACTTGATTCACGTTGACACCTGGAGTCAAATAGTTCCGCATAAGACCGGCATGCTACAACACTGCCATCTTACCCAATTCTCATGCCATCACATGGCCATGCAAACTCATATCCAACAACTTCCGGATTTTCGAAACTCACTTGCCTCAACTTTGCATGTAATATAACATTTATCGAAATGCTCATAAACATGCCATGTAACTACTTAATGCAAACATGCAATGAACACTCATCATATCAAAAGTTCAAACATGCTTGCCTAGTTCGGAGTAGTCGGAGTCTTGCTTGGCGAAGTTCACGGTTCCATCACCTCCTCCGGTATCTACGTTATAAAAAAATACGTACTAACGTAAATACCGAGAGTGCACAAAAAAGTGTTCCAAATATTTTTCGAATAAATATGAAAAAAAACTAGACAGAAAAATAAAGATGACAGAAAAAGAATCAATCAAAAATCAGTTTCTATTTAAAAGTTATAAAGGTTTTAATCCAGGGACTCATCTGTAATGAAATAGAAAGTTTCCAGGGGCCAACTTATAAAAACAGAAAACGCTTCGGCTAAAAAGCCGTCAACTGCAAAGGGAAACGTATTCTGCCCGAAGGCGTTTTTAGAAAACGATTCAAAAAAAGAAAAGACTGACGGGGGGTCCCACCCGTCAGGTTTGAAATTTCAAACGGGGGGAGAAGCAGGGCTCGGTGGCGCCGAGAGTTACTCTGATGGCCGCGGCGATCCAGGGCGAGTTCGGCGGATGGGACAGTACCAACGTGACCAGCGTGTCCTTCCGGGTCTGTGGGTGGTGGTGGTGGTCGCCGGCGAGCACCACGTCGACGGCGGTCCTAGCTCCGGCGGATGGCGGCTCTGGTGAAGATGGATCTCGTTGGGAAGGGCTGCGGAGGTCAAATTGCAGCTTGGGTTAGATCACTGGGTGCACGAGAAGACGACTGACGAGGTTTGGGAGGCGGGGATGGCCTCACCGGAGTGAATCGAGCTGGTGGCCGAGGCGGATCGAGGCAGATAAATTCTCGCCGCCACCGACACCTGCGCCTATCCAAGAGAGCATGTGGTGCTCTGGTCAAGGAGGAGAGGCCGTGCACAATGCGCCAGGGTGCACTGGTGATCGATGGCAAGGCACTGACGAAAAACGACACTGACAAAACTCTGAAACTCTGAATTTTACTGAATATGCACAGGAACAAAGGCTTACCAAGTGTTTGATGAAATGATTCAAGCATGAGAAGAATTTATCTGGGCTGATCTTTGGTGTGGTGGCCTCTCAAAGCACCTGGGGCTGCCTGAATTTTGTGGAATTTTTGGAGAGTTGCTCAGCCTTGCCGAGGATCGCCCTGCGCCTCCACCAGGGCACCGTTGAGCGTGTCCTTCTCCATGGCTAGCTTCAGGGCCTGATCCTTCAGCCCGTCCCGCTCCACCTCCATCTCTTTCACCTTGTCGGCCTGAACCAGAGCCTAGGCATAGAATGCCTCCTTGTGCCTCCGCTTCCAGCTCTGGTCTGGCTGCACGACAAGTTTCTCCACCTCCTTGTCCTTGCCACGGAGCGTGGCGGCGAGCTTCTCCTCACGGGCAACAAGATCCTCCTCCTGGGAGTTTAGTAGAGCCTGGTGTTGTTGCCGAGCGGCCTCCTCTTTGGCGGCCTGCTCCCTCGCCAACTCCTGGGCCTTCTCAAAATCAGCTTGTTGCAGAAGGAACTCTTGCTGACGCTGGGCCAGCTCGCCTTGGATGTCCTTCAGTTCCTGCTGGGCGTCGCAAAGCCAGGCTTGCGTCTCAGTAACGCGCTCCTTGAAATCTGCTTCTACCTTGTCCGCCACGGCCATCCTGGATTTTATCTTGTCTTGGCGGGCGCGGTGGAGCGCCCAGAGCTTCTGGAAGTTGGCACTCATGGCCTGGAGGAGCCACTCTTCCTGGGAGCCGCCGCCACCGGCGCTCGGCTCGTCAACAACTTCGAGCCCGGCGGCGGCAAGCACCTCCTCGTCGAACACCTCTCCATCGGTGGGCGCCCTGGTGCTCGCCGTCCCTGGGAGGTGGACGAACAGGTCGTCGCTCACCTTCAGGTACTTCTCGAGCCAGAGGCAGCAAAGGAGGAAGGTCGGTCGTCGACCACCTCCTCCTCGGCAGCAGCCTTGCCGGCCTCCTCGGCAGCAGCTTTGCCGGACCCCCTCGGCAGGCCCCTTGGCGGCGTCCTCAGCACCGCCCTCGGCGGCCTCCTCGGCGGCGATCTTCTCGGCCTCCGCCATGGGCGTTCTTGGTGACATCCTCGATGACGGTATCGATGTCATCCCGGTCCGCCGAGGGAGGATCTGGATATCGAGTAGGGGATGAGGCGAAGCCAAGACGAAGATTCAAGAAGAAGAAAAAAAAGAACGGGGACAAAAGGCGAATCACTTACCCGTGCCAGTCTGGGAAGAAGAGGCCCCCTCCCCACCGACATCTGGCGCTGAGGCGGAGCCACCAGCGCCCAAGTTTGCCTCCTCCTCCTCCGTATGCATGGGCTCGGTGCTTGGCGCCCTTGCCGGGGACGCCCCTCGGGCCGGCGTGGTCGATGGGGACGGCAAGTTGGGGGCAGCCCTCGGTGGCTCCTCCTTCTGCTGTCCTCCTCCTGCAACCACGGCAAGGTCAGCGCCAAGGCATCGTGCCCCCAACACACGTTGACGAGGGGTGAATAATGAACTTACGCTAGGGGCTGTGCCGGGGCCTGCTGTCCGGGCTGCTCGCCACCACCGGGCGTGCTCGAAGTGGCCACTGGGGTTGGCCGCCCACAAGCCCCAGCCCTCTTCACCCTCCGGGCCAGCGTCTTGGCGTCTCTGCGGAGATGAGAACAAATCAAGATAAGCGGCACACCGGGAGGAGATGGAGACGACAAAAGAGCAAGATACTTACTCATCCTCCACCTCCTCTTCTGTTGCCTTCCTCTTCCTCCTTGGGCCGAGGGACCCAAAGTCGAAGATGACCTCCGCGTCGTCATCTGCGGGAGGAGGGAAGCAGATGGAGTCCGAGGACGCTTGGAAGAAGAAGAGGCAGTTACCTTCTTCTTCGCCACCGCGGCCTTCACCACCTTCCTCGCCGCCGCGGCCCTCGTCTGGCGCACGGACGCCTCCTGGGTTTGCTGTGGCTCCTCCGTTTAGAAGCTAAACCAGGTTGGATTAGGCGCTCTTGGGTGGTTTTGACAGAACGAGGCGGTGGGGGCCCGTCGGCGGCAGAGGGCGCGCCCTGTGCTTGCCGGGCCACGGCGACGGTGCTGCGGTGTGTGCTGGCATGCATGAGGCCACGCGGAAGGCTAGGGGGCGTTGGGCGGTGCAGGACGGTGTAACGAGCTGGCGCTGGCTCCCGTTGGCCGCCACGGGTGGCTCTGCCATCACAGCTGCCGGGCGTCGTGATTCTCGCCGCCACCACACTGCGCCTATCCAAGAGAGCATGTGGTGCTCTGGTCAAGGAGGAGAGGCCGTGCACAATGCGCCAGGTGCACCGTGATCGATGACAAGGCACCAAAACGATAATCGACAAAACTCAAACTCTGAATTTTACTCAATATGCACAGAACAAGGCTTTACCAAGTGCTTGATGAAATGATTCAAGCATGAGAAGAATTTATCTGGGGCTGATCTTTGGTGTGGTGGCCTCTCATAGCACCTGGGGGCTGCCTGATTTTTGGTGGAATTTTTGGAGAAAGGAAAATATGAATTTCACCAAAAATGATGAATCTGGTCCAAACTTGCAGAGGTTGAAACTTGAAAATTTTGAAAAGAGGATGAGTGGATCTTGATGGATCTAGGTTGGGGGTGCTAAGGACTATCCAGAGGAGTTGGTTTGAGATCAAAACTCAAAAGGAATCAGGTACTTCCTTTGTAAATCATCTAGGCTTAGAATAATGGACATAATTGTTTTTGGGGAAATAATAAATGAAATAAAATCCAAAAATGGGTTGGACCTGTTGGAACAGAATGTTTGGATTGCCCCAAAGTGGAGGGAGGGGTTTTGGAAGAAATTACCACATGAGGCATGGTAAAACCATGGGTGGTTTCAAAACAAAAGAGTAGCCCCAAAATCCATAGGGTTTCTTTTTAATAGAAAATAAATTCCAAAAATATATATTTGAGATGGGAAAATCAGAAGAAAGGTTTTTAAATAACTAAACACCAGGGTTGAAGAAGATACAAAAAAATAAAATCCTTGCCATGGGGAAATTTTTTGAGAGAGAGGTTTTTGGAAGGATTTAAATGACCTTCTTCAAATCAAACAAAGTTTTTGTTGAAAACAAATATTAATTTTTTTTGGAGTGTCACAGGGCGGGCCGGAGACGCAGCTACATGACATTCTTTGGGCCATCCATGACAGAAAAAACCGTGGTAGAAGCGAGGGGGGAGGAAAATTTGGGGGAGTTGCCGGTTACGGTGGGAGGTCGGGGGCGGAGCGATGCGCGTTTCTCTCGTACGCTGCTGCGTGTGTAGGCGTTGGCTCTAATCAAGCCCGGCGAGGCGTTGGGCTCTAATCGAACCCCGAAAGCGATTGCACTGCGAAGTTACGCGTTCTTGAACCCGAGCGATCGATCGATGGCTGTTAACTCGAACCCGATGGAGCGATTCTTCGCCATCGCCGCTAATCAAGCCGATCGATGCTGCCTCGATGAACAGTGAGCGTTGCGCTGGGGTTGGATGAACAGTGAGCGGTGGCGCGTTGCCTCTGGATGAACAGAGACGGTGGAGGGGTGGCCGTGGAGGGTGGTTGAATAGGACCCGTGGTGTGGAGGGCTGGATGGACAGAGAAGCGGTGGAGGGGTGCCCGTGTGGAGGGGTGGTTGAACAAGAGCGGTGGAGTAAGCGCGTGGTGGAGGCTGGATGAACAGGAGCCCGTGGAGGCTGGAGGAGGTCGACGGTGGAGATGAACAAGATCCCGTGGAGTCCTGCTTTTGCGGCACGCCACACCCTCCCCTGCTTCGACCGTAGCGCCCAAACAAGTCCGTTCGTCCGCTTTGTGGTACGCCACACCCTCCCGATCAACAGGACCCCGTTCCGACCGTAGGAGGTCCGCTTTCCTCCATTTTGCGGTACGCCACACCCTCCCGATCAACAGACCCCGTTTCGACCGTAGGAGGACCGTTTCCTCCGCTTTTGCGGCACGCCAGCCCTCCCGATCAACAGACCCGTTTTGAACGTGGCGGTCGAACACAAGGCCGCTTTCTCCGCCAGCGGCACGCCAGGCCTCTTTTCCATCGCTTGTTCCGTCCAAGCCCTCCCGATGAACACGACCATGCATTCCGTTCCGACCCAACCGGTTGGGTCCCCATGAACACGACGACGACGCTGTTTCTCCGTTCCGACCCAGCCATGTAGGTATGCACGATAGGCGTTAGAGACCCTGCCCGTATGTGCGTACGTGGCCGTATTTTCTTTCTTGCACCCTCGCCGCTGTACGTACGTGTACATGCTACATGCGCGCCTCTACTACGACACGCGGCGCCGCTTCTACATCCACCAAGATATATGTACGCATATCGCCGCAACCAGAATGACAATGCTACGTACGCTTCGACCAGATGGGTCCCGACTGTCAGGCACTTCCTTGCGTGCGACGATGTAGCTTGTGGGTCCCAGCAGTCAGGGGGTGAATCGTTTTTTTCCGGACGCACTTCCTTGCGTGCGAAGATGTAATTGGTGGGTCCCAGTAGACAGGGGGGGACGTTTTTTTCGCTAAATACGGTGGCCCGTCCGGTGGGTCCCCGCTGTCACGTGGAGGAATAATTATTTTACGCGTAATAAGGAGGCACTTCCTTGCTGCGGTCGTGGACCCAGCTGTCAGCCTCTCCACGTCGATCCACGTCCGATGGAAGCCATTCCTTGACCACGCTGACCATGCCGCGCCGAGAGCACCGTGGTGGTGGACGATGGCGAGGCCTAGGAAGGGGACGACACGGAGCCGGGAAGACGCGCAGGCGGGATGCCCACGCCGTGAGGAGTATGAGGGTTCACTGCTCGGCTGTGGTGTGAGGCTGCCGCCGCCGCAGAATAACAGGGGTGTGGGTGCGTAGAGGGATGGCCCGCCAGCGGTGGGAGTAGTAGGGGCGGTGAGGCCTCAAGGCATCACAGCCCGGCAGGAGCAAAGGCACGATCGGGCGCTGCTTTGGGCGGCTGGAGCAAGAAGACCAGAGGTTGAAGAAGCACTACGACCGTTGGATGGACATCGTATGGTCACTAGAGCTAGAATCGTTCATATACTGACTAAAGTTGACAAAGGCCTCTGTCCCAGTCAACTTAGTAGGCCCACAAGTCAGCCTCCCACCAAGGTTGGTCCCAGCTAGCAGGGGGGTATTCATTTTTTTGTGCGTAATAAGGAGGCACTTCCGTGGGTCCGAGCCGACAGCCGGGAGGGGGACGTTTTTTCACGAAATACGGTGGCCCGTGCTGTGGTCCCAGCAGTCAGGGGGAAACGTTTTTTTTCGCGAAATGCTGGTGACCCGTCCGGTGGGTCCCTGCTGTCAGGTGGAGGAATAATTATTTTCCGCGTAATAAGGAGGCACTTCCTTGCGGCTGCCGTGGACCCAATCGCCGACCTCTCCACGTACAGTACTCTTCCGATGGAAGTCGGTCGTTGACCACATTGACCACGCCGCGCCGAGAGCACCACGGCGTTGGACGACGGCGAGGCCTAGGAAGGGGACGACGGGGAGGCGGGGAAGACGCGACAGTGGAAGCCCGCGCGGAGAGGAGTACGAGGGTTCACTGGTTCGGCTACGGTGTGAGGCTTCTGTCGTCGCAGGGCCTGGCCAGCGGTCGGAATAGTAGCGGGCGGTGAGGCCTCTGCAGCAGCACAGCCAGACACGGGAGGCAGGAGCATGCGGCATGACCGGCGCTGCTTTGGGCGGCTGGAGCAAGAACACCAGAGGTTGAAGAAGCACTACGGCCGTTGGATGGCCATCATATGGTCACTGGAGCTAGAATCGTTCATATTGACTAAAGTTGACAAAGGACCCCGTCCCAGTCAACATAGTAGGCCCACAAGTCAGCCTCCCACCATGGTGGGTCCCAGCTAGCAGGGGGAGTATTCATTTTTTTACGTAATAAGGAGGCACTTCCGGTGGGTCCGAGATGATAGCACGGGGAATGTTTTTTTCATGACATACGCTGGCCCGTCCGGTGGGTCCCAGCAGTCAGGGGGAAACATTTTTTCCGCGAAATAAGGTGGCCCGTCCGGTGGGTCCCTGATGTCAGGTGGAGGAATAATTATTTTGCACGT
Source organism: Aegilops bicornis (assembly GCA_021605145.1). Taxonomy (NCBI): domain Eukaryota; kingdom Viridiplantae; phylum Streptophyta; class Magnoliopsida; order Poales; family Poaceae; genus Aegilops; species Aegilops bicornis. Next base: position 160,602,358 of record CM038675.1, on the reverse strand, counting down.
AATAAGGAGGCACTTCCTAGCGGCCTCCTGAACCCAAATTGTCGCCTCTCCATCGTGACAAGATTTCTTCCGATGGAAGTCGGTCGTTGACCATGTTGACCACGCCACGCCGAGAGCACCAGGGCGGTGGTCTGGACGACGGCGAGGCCTAGGAAGGGGACGAGACGGAGCCGGGGAAGATGCAACAGTGGTAGCCCGCGCGGAGAGGAGTATGAGGGTTCACTGGTTCGGCTGCCGTCGCCGCAGAATAACAGGGGGTGTGGGTGAGTAGAGGGATGGCCTGGCCAGCGGTGGGAGTAGTACAGGGAGGTGAGGCCTCCGCGGCATCACAGCCGGCCACGGGAGGCAGGAGCGCTGCGCACGCACCGGGCGCCGGGTTTGGGCGGCTGGAGCAAGAAGACCAGAGGTTGAAGAAGCACTACGGCCGTTGGATGGACATCATTGACCACGCCGCGCCGAGAGCACTAGGGCGATGGACGACGGCGAGGCCTACGAAGGGAATGACAGGGAGCCGGCGAAGACATGGCAGTGGCTGCCCACGCGGTGGAGAGTACGAGGGTTGACTAGTTCGGCTGCCGTCGCCGGAAAATAACAGGAGGTGTGGGTGAGTAGAAGGATAGACAGGCCAGGGATGCGAGTATGATGGGGCCGTGAGGCCTACCCGGCAGCACTGCCAGCCACGGGAGGCGGGGGCAAGCGGTTCCGACGGCGCTGGTTTGGGCGGCTGGGGCAGGAAGATCAGAGACTGAAGAAGCACGATTGCCGTTAGATTGACATCTAACGGTCTGACGCTGGTAGAGTCGATTGTTGACTAAGTTTTTTTTGAGAAACCTTTTTTAAGCAAGAACTTAGTAGGCCCACAAGTCAGCCTCCAAATTTGTGGAAGACAACATAAAGCCCATTTGCTATTTTTTACAATTTGCAGCCCATTTGCTATTTTTTATAATTTGCAGCCCATTTGCTAATTCTTAAGTAATTTATTACAGCCCATTTTCTGCCCAGACCACGGTCAAAAGTTCAACCTTATTTTGCATATTTCGTGGAGTCCAAACTGATGTAATCCCGAAATGATAAACATTTTTTAAGAAATTATTGATTTGCCAAAAAAATCATTTTGTTTTTGTATGCAAATAAGACGTGGGACAATTGAGTAGGTTTAAGGGAAAACCAGTGGTAAAAAAATCAGCGCTGGGTGGGAAAAAACAACAAAAATAAGGATGTAAATATGAAAAGGGAATTTATGTGTTTTCAATATAATGATACGTGTATATGAACTAGTAAAACTATAGGTAGAGATTAGAAAACAGATGTAGGACATGCGTTTCAAGAGGAAAATAGAACTGGGCTGTGTGTTTGATTCAGTAACAAAACTGCCTGCGGATGTTGTAAGACAAAATATAACTAACGCTGGCGGGCCAGAGGCCAGTAGATACCTGCTGGATCTTTGTGCCCCGTTGTCGTCATGGGCTAGGCCTGTTAAAAACAAAACCAACCCTGGGCAGTCTACAGCCCAGTTGAAACTTGCTCGACCTGAAAAAACAATATACGTGCTCAATAAACGAGAGAATTCTGCAAGCACGCATCGATAACTCGATGCAACACGGATATTGTTTTTTTATCGTGATAATAAGTGCATGCACTTGTTTCGAAAAAACTGCAGAACTGGGAATTCGAACGGCGGGTGCTTATGCTACCCATCAAATAAAAATCAGGTGCCTGAGAATTCGTTTCGAAACAAATGATTCAACTTTATATCTGTCACAGCCCCAGATCGGCCTTGCTTGACTTTGCTTGCTCATCATGTGATCATGTTTAAATTTCTAAGAAATTTGAAATGGGGATTGCTCAAACCCTAGCACCAGATCAAATCAACTAGGTTCAAATAGAAATATTCTCAATGAACCCAAATTGCTCTTCAAAAAAGTTCATTATTTTTTGGATTGGTCTAGAACCTCTCCCAAAAATGGTGCACATTTTCCTAGGCCATTCTGGATTTTTGAATTAAATCATTACTTATTTGCATTTGGGAATTTAAATACTATAAAAAATTTTACATGCTCAAATAATCCCAAATTGAAATGTTTACTGTAGGATATATTTCCAACCGTGGTCATGAGCAGTTGCATGATTTTTGGGATTGATTTAGTATTTTTAATAAAGCCACAAAGCTGCAGAAAAATAGAAAACAGGAATTAAAAGAGAAAGAGAGAGAACTTACCTGGCACTTACCTAGCAAAGCCCACCTGGCCTCGGTGCAGCAGCCCGGGCCGGGCAAAACCAGCCCAGCCCACCAGGGGCTCCTCCCTGTCGTCTTCCACCTCCTGCCAGTGGGCACGATGGTGTGTGGCCGCCGTGCGCGCACACGCGCCCCGGCCACCTCCTGCTTGCCGCTGCCCTCGACGCCCTGGATTTCTCTGGTGGTGCCACGCACCTCCCTGCCTCTCTCTCTCACTCTCTCCCGTGCCTCTCCCTCCTCTGCTTTCTCTCCCTCTCACCACTGAGCGCAACTGTCGCCGCCGATGAGTACCACCGCGGCCACAGCCACCGCCTCACCTCCCCGACGCGTCCCAAAGCTCCGCCTCGGCCTACTCTTCCTCCTCACCGCTCCAGGCGTCGCCGGGAGGCCTGCTCCACCGTCACCGCCGTATTCTTCAACCGCAGGCATCCGAGATGCCGCCGGCCGATTCGTCTGCCCCAGGTCGTCCACAAGCAAGCCGAGCCCCTCCTCGAGTTTCGGTGAGCTCCTACTCATGCTAGTGGGTTTCATCTATTTACTGTGGCAATGAGAGGTCATGCAGAGGATAAAGGGGTTCAACTACCGCAGCAAGTAACACAGGAGTCGTTGTTGTCCTAATGCAGTAAAATAGAGCATGAGCGAGAGAGTGGGATTATATCGGAATGAACAAGGGGGTTTTGCTTGCCTGGCACTTCTGAAGATTATATAGTTCTTCATCCGTGTCATCGAACTCATCGTCGGGATACGCCTACCGAGAGGGAACAAGCACCGACAAACAAGAAAGAAACACAATCAATGCAATGCAGTGATATGATGCATGATCATGACATGGCAATATGCTGTGATTTGGGCTAATGCAACAGCAAGTCATTTTGATTGAAGTGGAATTCAAAACTATATCAAATCCCAACTCCAAAACTAATATCAAAATTGCCCTATTCATGCTTCATCCTAAACAGTGAGGTTAACTTGTTCAAACTTGCATGAAAATGGTACAGATGGATAGATTGGATTTTTCTAATAATTTTTCATATATAATTTGTTTGATTTGGAGTTACGGTTGAATTACTATGAATTTTAGAAGTTAGCACTATTTTCTGGAATTTCCTATATAAGAATAAATCCAGAAAAGGCATTACTGCGTCAGCATTGCGTCACTATGATGTCAGCGGGTCAACTACGGCGGTCCAGGTCAAACCCTGACCTGTGGGTCCCGCATGTCAGTGTAATTAGCCTAACTAGTTTTTAGTAGCACTAAAACCAATTTAATTAGAGAACGGGCCCCACCTGTCATGGAGTCAGGGGAAGTCAACCCGCCCACGCGAGTCAACCAGTGGTCAAAAGGTCAAACCTCGCCGGTCAACACGGTCAGCCCGCCGGCGTTTAGTCAGCGGCATTTACGTAGACGGCGGGCGGCTCGGAAATGCTCTACAGGGCACCATTTTGCTCGGGTTTGCGGTTACAGGTTGCTGGGCTTCGCGCGCATCCAGGGGTGGCAACAACTCGAGCTGGGGTGGCCGGAGCTCACCGGAATGGAGCTCGCGGCGGCGCCGGAGTTCGGGCAACGACGGCTACAGCGCTGCGGTGCACGGCAAGGCGAGCTAGCGGCTGAGTTCGAATTCTGGGAGCAACCCGAGCACGTTGACGAGCTTCAAAGGAAGCACGGTGTCCGTAACCATGACGGCGACAGAGCATGGCGCCGGCGAGCTTCGGAGCTCGTGGGGATGGCATCTACGGCGAGAAGCAGACCACGGGGCTTGGGGGAAACGGTGGAGGAGCTCACCGGAACTCGAGGAGGGGCTCGGCTTGCTCGTGACTGACCTGGGCAGACGACCGCCGGGCGGCATCTCGGATGCCCGAGGTTGAAGAAGACGGCAGTGACGGCGGAGCAGGCCTCCCGGCGATGCTTGGAGCGGTGAGGAGGAAGAGTAGGCCGAGGCGGAGCTTTGGGACGCTGTCGGGGAGGTGAGGCGGTGGTCAGGCCGCGGTGGTACTCATCGGCGGCGGGGGCTTGCGCCGGTGGTGAGAGGGAGAGAAAGCAGAGGAGGGGAGAGGCACGGGAGAGAGTCAGAGAGAGAGGCAGGGAGGTGCGTGGCACCACCAGAGAAATCCAGGGCGTCGAGGGGAGCGGGAAGCAGGAGGTGGCTGGGCGCCAGGAGGCAAGACGGCGGCCACACGCCTCCTCGCCACCGGGCAGGAGGTGGAAGACGACAGGAGGAGCCCTCGTGGGCTGGGCTGGTTTTGCCCTACTGGGCTGCTACAAAGGCTGTGCCAGGTGGGCTTTGCTAGGTAAGTGCCGTGTAAGTTCTCTCTCTTTTTTTTAATTCCTGTTTTCTATTTTTCTGCAGCTTTGTGGCTTTATTAAAAATACTAAATCAATCCCAAAAATCATGCAACTGCTCATGACCACGGTTGGAAATATATCCTACAGTAAACATTTCAGTTTGGGATTATTTGAGCATTTAAAATATTTTATAGTATTTAAATGCCCAAATGCAAATAAGTAATGATTTAATTCAAAAATCCAGAATGGCCTAGGAAAATGTGGACCATTTTTGGGAGAGGTTCTAGACCAATCCAAAAAATAATGAACTTTTCTGAAGAGCATTTTGGGTTCATTGAGAATATTTTTATTTGAACCTAGTTGATTTGATCTGGTGCTAGGGTTTGAGCAATCCCCATTTCAAATTTCTTAGAAATTTAAACACGATGACATGATGAGCAAGCAAAGTCAAGCAAGGCCGATCTGGGGCTGTGACAATATCCACGTCGACCCTCGGCATGATGGTTGGAAGCAAATGCAAGTTCATACCAAAAGATCGTTAACAACAATACCAACTTGCAGACGATAAGGTAGTACAACTACCAATACAAAACTACTCCTGGCCCAAGTGTTCGTCTGGTAGAAAATCTTGCAGAGGACCAGCTCCCGCTCCTTCTCTTACTCCAGGTCCCCGATGTGGTACTGGTGCATCACCCAGTTGGTCCTCTGCTGTTCGAAGTTCTTGTTGGTGTGCAGCACTGTAACCTTTTTGCTGCCCGTCTCACGCCGTTGACCATCACAGTAAGGTATTGCCGGTCTTGTGCCACATCGCGTGCGTGCCGCACTCCGATCAGATTCTTGCGACGCCGTCCACGTGCCCTTTTGAATGCCCCTGAATTGCGCCGAAGAAATACTTCCTTAGGCCACTCAGTGTGATACCTGCAGATTGTGGAATACAGGTTTTAGTGTACCTAGTTGGCATTTTCATAACATCTTTGGCATGTTGCGCTACTTGTTTCACTTTTTATTAACTGTCAAATTGTAATTGTTTCACCAGTATGCATCTAAAAGAAAAATAGAGCTATAAACAAAGGAATATGTTTGTGCAAGTAGACGGCCGATCGGTGTCTTACCTAGAAGTTTCTCGGGTTGGGTGTAGCATATGTCGTGCTTTCATTGTCGATGGTTGGTATGAACAAATCGATGAGAGACTGAAATCTCGCGCTGTCAACACTCACTTTGGCCTCAAGGTGCTCGATTAGCTCCTGATCCGTGGGATCGAACTTGACGCCAGCCGGCAGCACCGGCCAATCCTTCTTCGACTTGCATCGGTAATTCCAGTTATATGGTACTCAATGTATGACCAATCGACGGTTTTAAGTGAATGATGAAAGATTTCGACAGAGTAAAAACTCGCGCTTCTTCGACAGTTGTACGAGAGTAATTTCCATGCCGTTTTGCAAGGGCGCTTGTAAAAACTCTAAACTCTATTCTCCTCTTATTTTAATGGATGAGGCAAATCTTTTGCCCCCGTTTAAAAAAAAGATTTCAACAAATAAGTGGTACTCCAAATCTGAAGTCCGGAATACCTGAACACGCCGCCGAGATTCTTGTGTCACCTCACGCGCACCGTGTTGTCACGTCAATTCAATGTGTGGACATGATGAATAATTTGACCGACGTATACTAGTACTGCTACTGTACTACTTACTAGTCGTATTTAGTGTCACAATTTATACATAGGTTTAACTAACAAGTACGCACTTGAAGCCTAACTGATATAATGTATATATATGGCTTCTGCATAGCATCTCCATCATCATTACCAGTACATCCTACGCAGGTGAGTTAGGATGCACTTGATCCCAGGAAGGAATCTATCCTTCAAACCAGAGGAGTGCTTCAGACTAACAACAGTACATAATATCCAACAAAAGAGGGTCGTACGCTGACAGCAGAATACATGGCTCGATCTAGATATCAGCACGAATCAAGTTGTGCATATTTGCTGTTGGCATGAACCACATCGCCAAGATGTCGGGTCTCGCAAAAGCCATCCATCGCATGGAAGCTTGATGCCTTTCACACACTGAAGATTACCTGGCAACAAGCTGTGTCGACGAATCTCTGGATATGGTGATTCATGAAACCCATGGTATGATGTGTAAACACAGCCCCCCTCGCGAAGGGAAGTTGCATAGCACAGTAATGATCGCCGGTGATATGATCGATGATTGGTTGGATGATCGGATAATTGAGCCCGAGGAACAAGGAGTGGTTGCCGAGGCTGTAAACCCGCCTCCAGTTGAATACGCCTGGCCCAACGGAGCTGGGATCTTTCTCAAACACGAAGCAGCCATAGCCATCAATGTCATGAACGCCCCACGCATTGTACTGCATGTGGTTTGATGTAATGGTTCGGTCAATTTGGTATGTGCGAATGAGCATCAAATGACCGCCGTCAGCTGAACGAGCGATAAACCAGCACCCATCGGCTGGTACGATTCCAGGTCCTGGAATCATGAAGGCCAGCGCAGACGGCGCTCTGCAACAATTCAAATTGGAGACCAAAAGGACAAAAATAAACAATCACGTTCAGAGTATGTGTGGAATTAAGATTATTATAACAGTGACACATATCATAGCAGAGAATTGCAATGCCATGGTCACCCTAAGTTAAAAAAATAAGCCAATGGCTTTCATATTCTAGCAACATGTCATGGTTCAAACATCATGTAACAATGAGAGGAAAACAACTATGACAACGCCTACTCATATTCTACCATAGCACTTACTACTACTATTCTCATATCAACTCTAAGCAATAACATGCATTGTTATAAAAATCTAGTAAACAAGAGTAACATATAGCAATCATGATGTTATGCTCATAATATGTATTCTAACAATCATTAGATGCCAATTTGTTCTCATATCAACTCTAACAATAACATGTGTGGTCATAAAAATCTAGGAAATGAGAGGAACATATAGCAATGATGTGGTTATAGACATGCTATGCATTCTAAATTTGTAACAAATGAACAGCAAATGTATTCATAAGGTAAAGATGAGATGAGATAGAACAATTACACGACGATAGATTCCACCAAGATATGCAGCCAATCTGTGTGTCGATCACAGTAAATGAGGCCATCATGCACTATAGCATCGATGTAAATGTTGCCTCAACAGATTGATGATGAGCCATAACCATGTATGGCGCACCGGATTCCAGAGCAGACTAATCCCATGTTGAACAAGGCAATGAGCTTGTAATCCATGTAATCTTCTGATGGTGTGGGCACTTCGCAGATTACAACTTTCTGCAAACAGAGATCGAGCCAAAAGCTTGACGCGTCTCGTGCGTAGTAGGCAGGAGTGTCCGGCGGGCCGCGAGGCTCGATGTCAGCGGTATCCAACGATGGAAGGGTGATCTCTCACTGGGTGTAGATATCCACGCGACGCCACGGACTACCGGTGTGGTGGATGAGGACGATCCAGTTGGCCTTCATGCCCGCCCAGTAGTGGCCGCGCATGAAGGACATGTGGACGGGTAGTGGTAGCATGTCGAGGGGCACCACAGCAACCTCCGTAGGATCGTCAAGTCGGTGTCTGGGCCACCTGCGAGGATCGGGCATCAACAAGCAGGGTGTCTTGAAAAGAGCCGGCCGGTTGCAGACGAGTAGACGGTACAAAGACACCGAGCATGCGGCCAGACGGACAGTGCTGAGTAGGTCCATACGACTACAGATCTGCTCCAAGAGAACATCGGGGAGGAAATTCCAATCGCGGCTTTGCGTGTCAGTCGGTTCTGCCATTGGGGTTTTCGGTGCCTGCGAGCCAGTGGGGAAGTGGATTCGGGCGGGCGAGCGAAGAAGCTTCTCCTCGTGTGGCCGAGCAGTGAGCGGGGGGATATGGTACGCGCGAGCTACCAAGGAAGATGGCGCGAGCGGGCGAGCAGTGAGCGGGGGTAAATGGTGTGCGGCCGACGATGGGGAAGAGAGGAGGAAGAAGAAGAGAGGAGGAAGAAGAGTGGAAGACGGGGAAGAAAGTGCATTAAATCTCAATTCTACTAGTACTACTACGGGATATAGGCACCGTCCTCCGGAGTGTAAATAGTTACACCGATGACATGTGGGTCTACCACAAGAGGGCCCATATGTCGCTTAATGGAGGACACAGTGCGTAGGGCGTATTCTTGAGCGTGCTCTCATTGGCAAACATGATGGCAATATCGGGTAAGGCTGATTTAGTAACACCAACACGCTGGTTCAGCTTATTAATTACGTGCCCCATCTCGCTGCAGCGGTATTGTCACTTCACCGCGAAGACTAGTTGAATAGTTCTCTCTGACCGAGATGGGGAATGATGGATCGCGAGGATTACCTTTCTACAGTATCCCTATGCTTCTACGCTCACTTCACTCATTTTGCTCCGTACCTAGTCACTTGTTGAAATCTGTAGAAAGACAAATACTCCGTATTTGGGAACAGAAGGAGGCTTTTACTCCGTACTGGAGTATTTCGGAATAGAGGGAGTATCACCATATGGAGGGAACAAAGGAAGTTTGAAATATGAACATGTCAATGGGAGGCAGTAAGCCCCATGCATGCATGCATGCATGCAACATGCAGCACTCACACGTACTCCACATGGACGCACGTAACACTCACGCACCCCATGCGGCACACAGCACACAACGCAACACACACGCTCACGCTCAAGTGCTCAACCTACTCCCTACGTCCGTGAAAGACTGTACATTTAGAGATTTACACATTTACCAGGGTATAATTAACGCCCAAAAGTAGCAGACTTATGTGTGCATGCGACCATTGAGATAAGAAGATTAAATGAAGGCCGTTGCATGCTATAATTAAGGATAGACATTTAGCCTATACCTACCGCACAAGTTGGTGCATTAGTCAATCAATATCGATTTAGATTAAAGACTAAATGCATTGGAAGTGTAGATGTACATCATGTACTACTACACTCTTTGTTTTATAGCCGATGTACACTCTTTGTTGGAAGGCCGAGGGAGGACATGTGCATGCACTCACATACACAGCCAGTGCGATTCGGGCGCAAGGGTTGGACTCGTGTGGCGCATGCGTAAAGTTTTGTTTAACTGATTTCTTTGCTCCGCCAACTGATAGGTGGGACCCAGAAACCAGGTGACAATTTATCCAGTCAAGAAAGTGCCACGTCGACTATGTGGCCAGTCAGTAGGGTGCAATACGGTGCTCTACGATGAGCTAGTGATCGTATAATCGAGGCAAAACTATATATAGTGACCGTAAAGAGCGTATTGTTACATACGTTGACCACCAGTGTATTTTTCTCGTTTCAAATTAAGCCATATTAATCGGAAAGGACACAGTATGGACTACTACTAGTACTAGTACTGCTTTGATGTGTCCCGTCAACTCGCTGAACGAGGAGAAGCTTGCTTACTACGCCTCTCCCCCGCCCACGCCTTGTGTGGTTCGCAGGACGAGGAGAGGGTTTTGACTACAGCGCCCTCTCCCTCTTCCTCTCCCTCGCCCTCGCCCTCGCGGTGGACGTGCAGCAGTTCAATCGGTGTCAGATCGCCAGACGCATCATCATTGTTGGACCTTCCGAAGAGGCGAAGAGGCAAGTGCAAGGTTCACACGAGTACGAACTGTTGAACCTCCCGAAGAGGCAAAGAGCCAAGCGCAAGGTTTTATAGGAGTTGTCGTCCTAGTAGGAGTGTACTGCAACTATAGCGAATGATGCTATTGTATGATGCCGCCATGTCACGGATATCCAAAGCTATGCCACCTTTTTTTCTCAAAGAGCATGTTGGAGCCCGTGCAACAACCACACAATTTGCACGCACACATAACACATTTACTAGTAATAAATTCTAAAGGACAAATGCCAGTATGCCACACAAGTTCATCTCCAATTCATGTGATAAATTTGTGAACGACTAGTCTACATATATTCACAGCGCTACCGTTCACAATTACCGTACTCCACTTACACGTTATAGATGGGCTACATGCATGTCCTCCTCCAGGTTCCAGTCCCAGGTGTTCTTCATGGATGGCACGATCCATAGCGGTGGGCAATGGGAATCATTGTCGCAACTTTCTAGTTCGGTTCCACACGATGGAGCCTCATCCAAGCTGAAGCGGCATAAATCAGGGATAGCGTGTCCCAAAGATGTCGCTCATCCGGTGCGCACTGAAGACACAACCATGCTTCATGAACGGCAGGCCTTCCGTGTCGTGCACGGAAGGTGGCATCCGCTTCACAATGGGGTAGCTGTCCCCGATGAAAAGCGAGTACTCTCCAAGAGTGTTCCTCGGCACCCACGTAGCATCACGGGGGTCGAACTCGGCGCCGCTCATCTGGTACACGCGGCATCCTAGATCTGGACACATGCTGACGTACATAGTCAAGGTCCATGCATAATAATGTTGTGCTCAAATATGGCGGTCAGTAATACTATGTAGCAAATAGTACTACTCCGGTATAGAGGAAGTAAAATAACCGGCTTATTATATATAGCCACTCTTGGCTAACATGGATGAGATAGTAAGACATGGAAAAACAAAAATGGTGGTAGCTAGTGGGTTCAAGTCTTCAAGGGCCCAGCTAGCTATACGCGTCCTCCAAGGTAAAAAGTACTCCTACTAGTAGTACTAAGTATACTACTAGTACAACAATGAAAGAGAAGGCGAGAGGGTTAAAAATGGAATACCTGGGTAGATGGCGACGGTCCGATCATGGTAGATTGTGTGACCATGTTGCACATTAGTGGTACCATGGGTAACGACTGCTAAGATAGTTGATCCCAATATGCCAAAGTCAGCTACAAGGTTCCGTGTTAGACCGAATCGCGGATGCAAATGCACATCTAGGATCGGCGATCTTATTTTGATCGGGGATGACCGTCCTCGCAAAATAATGGAGTACCGTTAGGGATGCAAATGATGGTTTGTGCATTCCGTTTGTAATATCCTGCATCGTAGGATGGCAACCAGATGAAACAAGTCCCCTGGCTTGTCACCGCGAAGATGCGGCCTAGATGGCGCACGACGTCTTCGAATGTGTAGGGGTACAAATCTGCCGCCGCCAACATGCGCCAGCCTCTGCCGTTACTGCGTCTTGTATTGATGGCAATCCTTATGTCGAACACCATGATGAGATAGTAATCGTCGTAGCTGCGTCACTTTGTCGACGGGTCCGCAATTGCTATCTTCTTCAATCTCATGTAGGCATCATCATACGTATTCAAGCCCAGCCAGTCTGGAAGGCCGATCCCAATGGTGGAGAAGGGGTCTACCGGAACGGCCGCACTGCTGTGGATGTTGTGCAAAATGATGGTGGTATCCGGCCGGAGGTATGCAAGCCAATCTTCGTTGGCACCAACCCAGACCTATATATAAGACGGTGGGCAGCGGAGAAATTACGGGATGGAAATGGAATAACTAAGTACTACATGATCAAACTCCATTACTGACCTGCTCATCGGACAAAATCCGACTACCTCTCAACGCCGGCAACTCTATCGGAGTCAACGTGCAACCATGGCCGAGGAGCGGTGGACTGTTCAAGGATTGTCCCATAGAAGAACCTTCCGCGAGGACGCATGGAAGACCAACAAGCATGGCCTTTTCCCAAACCTGTTTAAGCAGCGTCTTGAAAAGTTGGTGCAGGAAGCACCGAGTCTTGCGGTGGTGAGGACGTCGGAGCGGCGTGTGGTTTCTCCCAGAGGATCGTCTCCCAAGGTCTCCCAGCCCCGACGAGGAGGAGAACCGCCTGGCGAATCCATGGGAGCAGCGACGCACTGGAACTGGCGAGGAGGAGATAAGAGCGTAGTAATCGCAGGGCCTCGTCCCTTCCAACTATAGATCGTTCCTCAGCGAAGGGGTGAGGCTATTATTTGATACAATGAGACTAGGCTTTTCGCTTCCATTTGTGGAGGTGTAATGGATCTCGTCGAACTTTGTTAGTAGTTCCTTCTTTATGAATGAGATGAAGCAAAGCTTTTGCCTCCGCTTTCAAAAAAACACGTCAAGAGGAATTTCTTTTATAGTAGAGCCGATAATGGAGTGAAGTCCATGCGTGCAACGCCACAAGCTACAGAGTACTAGTAGTACAACACTTTACATAGAGTACAGAGCCATATTGCATAGTTCCCAATGGCCCGCCAGGCTTTTACGGCTCCTCGGGCTTAATTAGGAGGCGCTAGTTTAAATATGCTACTACTAGCAGATGAGGAAGCTGCAAGCGAGGTGCGGCTAGGGCGAGCACGCGAGCCACGGGATGCTGGGAAGGAAAACCCGTTCACGTGGCTAGGCTGTCCAATGCACCCAGATTGTGGGGCCGCACGTCCGTTTGACTTCAAAACTCAAACTACCCGTGTAAAATATTGGCTCGCAGCGAAGTGTAGTACTAGTACTATTTTTTTAAAAAAGGTCGCCGTGCGTTCGGCCGGGATCGAACCCACAAAATGAGGTATACACTCCCGCGACCACTAGTAGTACTCATTGGAGTACAACGCAACCTAGAATCGCCTTTTGTCGCTAGTAGTACATACGTTGTTCCTTACAAGAAACCCCTAATAATGCAAGAAACCACTAAAAGGCCAAGAAACTACTACCACTTGCATACGTGGCAGACTTAAGATAAGACTACCTTATCAAACATTGTACATACTCTTACCAACCAAAATCCTCGAGTGACCTCCTACCTCCGGCCCGTCCACCTAGTCATCCTCGGCCATGGGACGCAGCTACCGCCCGCGTATATGCGAGGTCAAAACCGCCGGCGGTGCGGAGCCCATGTTGCGGCAGCCCGGATGCCAGCTCCGCCCGGCTTCATGCCGCTTAGCTAGCCAAGATAGCTCCGTCCCACCGCTTGTCTACAAGGTTTGCTAGCTAGATTGGCACGGCAGCGCGGGCTTTGCTCGCCAAGGCCAGCAAACCATCCGGCTCTAGCGAAGGCCGGGCGGCTTGCTCGCTCGTGAGTCATGCTCGGGCCAGCCTGCCAACCTGCGGAGGCCATCGCGGCGTCCGCCCGTCCGGCGGAGCGGGCGCCAACTCGCTCATCACCGCGCCACCGATTTAACACGCATCAAGATTGTTTGAAGTAATGTTCAGGAAAAATAATGATTTGAGGGGAATAACAGGATAGAAGGTCAGATGTGGGTCCCTCGTGTCAACGGTCAAACAAAATGTGTTGGTTTAAGCTGCCTCGTCAGCACGGACGTGTGGGCCAACCCAGTCATAAATGGGTTTAAACGAACCTAATCGGTAGGAGGAGTACTAGGTAGTAGTTTTTGACGTGGATTAAGAAATTTTGGGTATGTTTTTGCTATTTTTTGTACAATAGATTCATCCTAGGGCTGGTTGAAAGTGGTAGTTTTTTGTTAAATACTCTACATATTGTAAGTAGGAGTGAAAGTTAAGCTTTGGAAGCCAATAAGCAAGGCTAGTTACATAGTGCATATGTGTACATGATTGAAAGTAAATATCAACCATGAGTGACTAATATCTTGATGGAAAACTCGAAACTATGGAATACTAGAAAAAAAAATACATGGTTGGAAATACTAGCAATGTTCATGTCCGTTGCAACGAATCATAATTAGAATAATACTTATTCACAAACTTGGTACAAAACACCCTAATTTTGATATACATATGTATATTATGTTTCAATTATAATATATTCCTTGGGCTGTTTTGGTGAGGTCAAGGAGGGATGTGGTTGGTTTTAAGATACTAATTATGGATTTTTCTGCAAATTGGTAGACAAGTGGGATGTTGGTGAGAAAAGGCAACAACTTACCTCACAATCGTTAGATGTAGATCTAATGGTCAGAAACGACGGATGGCAGACACACTAGCATCACCAACTTAGTCTTGTGTAGGAGTACTAGCAAGATTTGTGCATTAACTGAACATCAAGATGCATTTTTTTATAAAAACACTTGTTGTGATTGACCCTTGCAGGAGTAATCCCATGTGTAAAAACTAATGATATCTCGAGAAATATGAGATAAGGTGAAGAGGAGTTGGGTGTGGTGGTGGTTGGTGGTCGGACTGAGCAGAGGCATGGGGATTGACGACGCCGGCAGCGGCCACTTGGCCAGTTTGTTCCAGAGGCTTCTGAGGGAGTCCTGGTGTAGCGACCTGACCCAACATCGGTCAAGTCTCTGTGTCTGTACCATCCCAAGATCATGCTGGTACTCACAGTACATCGATAAAGTAATCAAAGTTCAATCACACCTGAATTTTATTACACGATTCTCATATAGAGTCTTTATTACAAGGGAATAAATTCGACTCAAGGCCAACTCATGAGAAATAAACTACTAATGCTGCGGAAGGCCGAGGTAAAGCGAGTCCATCCGACTCCAAAGGGCAATCGCCAAGCGCTGAGCGTAGCCTCACTCCCGATCGGAATATATCTCTCGCAACATAATACGTTGCAGCCATGTAGGTCAGCTTTTGGAATAAGCTGGCAAGTCATGAAGAATAACAATAATAAAGTTACTACACTATATGCATTTTGGCTGTGGAGCTCTAAGTTTCATCATTTTGCGAAAAGCCAATTTTATCCTACTACAGGTGGACTTATTTGCAAATTACTACAAATTGTTGGTAGTTATTGAGATGGTTCCGCCAACCAATATCTCGTTCCCAATTATTAAGTCATAAACCCTCAAATTAATTCATTAGTTTTAGTGTTGAGATATCCGAATACTTCCAAGGTCCAGAGGCTCAAATGTCCGTAACCGGGGACACGGCTAATCGATTAGGTTATAACTCTCTGCAGAGGTTTTGCGACTTTCCCGCAAGAATCATTCCTCCTTTAGAGTCTTCGCACTTCATGGTGTTTGAAGACGGGACGAATGAAACAGGTCTTCCAAAGAGTTCTTCCGCCACCGCCGTACCCATCCAATCCTACCGCTCGTCTACTTCTCGTAGTACCGCCCGTAGCGTCACTACTAGGGTCAACCCAGCCAGAGCCCATAATGGCTTGCGGCTGCAGTAAGCTTCCGGTCATGGGGCATCCATCCTTCTCTTCGTGGCTGTGTGAAGCTTTCCGCAGGATGTCATGGCGCTTCTCCATGCATCCCGGCCACCACTGGGTGCTCCAGGTGCCCGTCACAACCGTCCTCCACCCAAAGAGTGATTTTCCAAGTCCATCTTGATCATTGTAGTTCATGGGGTTATCATCATCATTGACTCTCACATCTTGCTTATGAATATCACTCATACCAAATCCCGCCCACGAGCATAGCAAAATAACTACTACGCCCCGGGGTCATGGTAACAAGGATTGGTTCATCCTACCACATGATACTACTCAAGTTTAATGACTTCAAGATTTCACTACTGCATGCATGGTGGGGTGGTGACAACTACTAATGCACAAAAACATAGGTATAGAAATAACATGATCAAAACTTGCCTTGCTGATGATCCTCGTAAGCTAAAGAGTCGTAGTAGCAAGCTTCAAGACTCAAACTCTACCGAGACAAACAATAACACAATAAGCACGAAGCAAGAGGATCACACAAGATAACAATAGTAACATAGCACAACAAAACAATCAAAACCAAATCCAAAAGAAAAACTCAAAGAAACCAATTCAAAGTTTTTTTTCCCTACTCCAAACAATAACAAAAATAGTTTTTATAAAACAAAAATTCCTTAATATAACCTAATCATGGTTTTAGGTTAACTTAACAGAAAAGGATTCACTAAGCAACTAGGTGCAAAAAGAATTAATTAAATAGCTATTATAAAAACTCATTTTAGGCCTAATCCAATTTCTATTAAGAAAAATAATTTAAAACTTTTATTAATTATAAATAAAAGTTCATCTAATGGAGTGACAGAAACTAACCTAGAATAACTAATCACAAGTTAAAAATAAATTAATTTACTAATTAATTTAATAGGAAAACAGGAACTAGTTAATTAATTAGGATTAATAGGATTCTGCTTAGAACTAATTATTTATTAATCCTAAAATACCCAAGTTAATTTCTAGGGTTTGGCAATGTCAAAATAAAGTGATGACAAAAGAATCATGCAAAAATAATTTTTCTAACTAAAGTTATAGCAGATTTACTATTCTGACTAAAACTAAAATAAAGCAATTTTAATTATTTTTAACATGGCTAAATATATAATCTACAGAAACTACACAAAATTTGCAATCCAACAAAAAAAGAATCACTCAAAAATATTAAACAGAATAAAAAAATATACATTTTTGAAAACAGAAACTATTCGGCTAAAACAGAAAATCAAAATAAAAGAAAAAGGCCTAATGGGCCTATACTGTGCACTAGGCGTTAAATAGTCTAAACGGGCCCTAGGGTTAACTAAAACGAACCGGCCTAAACAAATAAACCTAAACTAAAAATAAACCGATCGGACCGGCCGGTTTTATAAAATAAAACCTAACCCTTCGGGGTTCTAATCCTAGCCCTAGATCTAGGATCGGACGGTGGGGATGCCGGGACTTACCGGACTCGGAGGCGGCGGCGTGGCGGCGAAGTGCTCGGGCGTCCGGACGTCAGCGAGCTCCAGCGACTTGGGAAGACGCCAAGACGAGCACGAGGGAGGGTTCGGTGGTGTTAGGGAGGGTCGGGTGGACCAGGCGTCGGCGGCGGCAACAATGGCGGCGGGGAGGGCTTCGGTGCTCCGGTGAGCTCGGGAGGGAGAGGGAGAGGGGGTCCGGCGAGGCTAGGGGGGGGGGGAATGGGGTGCGGGGGCTCGGCTCTTTATAGCCGGGACCTCGGGCTTGCCTCGGAAGGGCATCGGGGCGGTCGGGGTATCCCGGATCCTTCGGGATCCGGTGGACCTCCGGCGAGCGGCGTGGCGTGGGCGAGGGGGAAGAAGAGGGGGGGGGGGTCCCACGGGTCAGCGAGAGGGAGAGAGGGGCGAGGGGGTCGGGTGGCCGAGGCTTAGCGCCTTCGGGCGAGCGGGCGAGGGGTGCGGCGCTGGGCCGGCTCGGCTACTGGCCTCGGCCAGTGGGCCTGGCCGGGCCTGGCTCATGCTGGGCTGAGGGGTGAGGCGGCGCTGGCTGGGCCTGGGGTGGCCTGGCTGGCGCCCCTGGGGTTTTTCTTTTATTTTTTTAATAAAACTAAAACAAAAATAAAACCAAATCTAGAAATAATTTATATAGGGTATATATATACCAAAATGATCAGGGGAATATTCCCTTTCATTTGAACATTTTTCCAAAGGCAAAATCCAAACTTTATGAAAATCCATTTTTTCAAATTCAAATAAAATTCAGATTTGAATTCCAAAACTTTTGGCATTGTTTCCTCCGATATTTTGGAGTGTCATGTTTGCTCCTCTCATACTTTTGATCAAGTATTTATCGTGCTTAGTTTTTGAATTGTTTCCCACATGCCAAAGTTTGAAATTTCAAATTCAAAACTCAACTTGCTCTGAAACTTCAAATGACAATCAAATTCAAACAGAATGCATAGGATGCTTATCTATAATTGTAAAACATTCCAAATAGGAAATTTGGGATGTTACAAACCTACCCACCTTAAGATGAATCTCGCCCTCGAGATTCGGGTTGGCTAGCAAATAGGTGCGGGTGGTCTCGAAGAAGGTCTTCTTGGCGCTCCCTGTGGCTTCTTCCTCGGTGTGGTGACTCCACGACCTTGCAAAACTTGATGACCTTGCTGCGGGTGACTCTGCTTGCAGTCTCGAGAATTCGGACGGGTTTCTCCTTGTAAGTCAGATCACTGTCAAGCTGTATGGCCTCTAGGGGCACTGTGTCTCTCAATGGAACATCGGCCATGTCGGCATGACACTTCTTCAGCTGAGAAACATGGAAGACATCATGAACTCCGGACAATCCTTCCGGCAATTCCAACTTGTAAGCAACTTCTCCAGGACGTTCGAGGATTTTGTATGGGCCAATGAATCGGGTGCTAACTTTCCCTTGACACCAAACCTCTTGATTCCACGAAGTGAGACACACGAAGATATGCTCGGTCTCCCACTTCGTAAGTCACCTCCTTTAAACTTCGTCGGCATAACTCTTCCGTCTTGACTGTGCTATCTTGAGCCGGTCTCGAATCAGCTTGACTTTCTCTCGAATCCTTGATAAGATCGGAACCGAAAAGTGATCGATCTCCAACACTATCCCACAAAGAATGGTGTTCTCGCACCTCCTTCCGTATAGAGCTTCGAAGGGGCCATCTTCAAACTGGATTGATAACTGTTGTTGTATGAGAACTCTGCGTCACGACAAATTATCATCCCAGCTAGACCCATAGTCTAGCACACAAGCTCTCAACATGTCCTCCGTAATCTGATTGACTCTCTCGGTCATCCATCTGTCTGCGGATGAAAAGTCTGTATTCCAGCCTCGTACTCCAAAGTTTCATGCAATTGCTTCCAAAACTTTGAGGTAAACTGCGTTCCTCTATCGACACGATTTTCCTCGGAACTCCATGCAGACACACGATCCTGGTCATGTATATCTTGGCTAACTTAGCACTGGTATAGGTAGTCTTCACGGGAATGAAGTGAGCTACCTTAGTCAAACGATCAACTACTACCCAGATAGAATCATAACCTGAACGGGTCCTGGGTAATCCTGTGATGAAATCCATACCAAGTTTCTCCCATTTCCAATCGGGAATCGGCAAAGGTTGAAGTAACCCTGCTGGCTTCTGATGTTCTGCCTTTACACGTTGACAAACATCGCATACGGCTACGTACTCGGCAATATCCTTCTTCATACCTGTCCACCAGAAACTTTGCTTCAAATCCAGGTACATCTTGGTGTTGCCGGGGTGAATCGAGTACGGTGAATCATGAGCCTCCTGAAGAATTAGCTTCCTGAGCTCGGGATCATTGGGCACATAAATACGATCCTCAAACCATATAGTTCCATGTTCATCCTTACGGAACCCTTTAGCTTTTCCTTCATCCATCTTTTGCTTAATCTCATCAATTTCCTTGTCCGACTTCTGGGCTTCACGAATCCTTTCGGTCAAGGTGGACTGTACTTCCAGAGTTGCCACAAATCCTCTCGG